>CM040120.1:403926522-404526522 GCA_022559845.1 Amorphophallus konjac
GGGGGGAACTACGCTTTGCATGGGGGATTCTATTTCCTTTCTCCCCCTTTTGGGCGCGTCCAGGTGCGAGGACGCGTCTTAATCCTTGAATTCAAATTTAAAGCGTCGGGTGGCCTTTCTTCTCCTGTGCCTTACCCGCAAACGAGCCCGCCTTCGACCGAAACTCGCTTGCCCCTTTTTCGTCTTCCTCCTCTTTTGATTGATGGAGTTTGGTGGGCCCGACCATGGTGAAGGTGGAGAGGGACGAGGAACTCCTCGCCCGAGGAGGGACGCGCCAGAGCACAGAACGGCATCTATGGAGGAGGAAGGGCCGCTTCGGGCCCCCGAGGGACCCGAGGGGCCCGATGTCACGGAGGGAGGTGAACACGGTCTGGTAGGTGCTTGGATTTCCCTCTCTTTGATCCATTTTGAGTTTTGAAGCAAGCCGTGCGAGGGGGGAAAGGGTTCGGCGAGTGTTGCACTTAAATGATGGATGCGTCCTAGACAGGGGACGCGTTCTTTTTGACTGATGTGGGACCCTTTTCTTGGTGCAGGACATGGAGAGGACCCTGGGCCTGGCCGATGAGTGGGCGAGTGCGGACGAGCCGAGCCACGTCAGGAGGGAGAGTCGCGGCAAGGCGAGGCTCGAGGACTGGCACGTACGTCTCCCTGGACAGCAAGGGAGTGTATTGGTGCAGGACAGCGCCGACTTCCTGCGGCGACAGAGAGAGAGTTATGCGGGGCTTCCCCAAGATGGGGACATGCGTGGCATCGGTGGCTCGCGCGCCCAACTATCAGAGGCTAGGCGGCAGCTGGCCGTCGCTCAGAATGAGCTGTCACTCCTGGTAAGTTACGTGCCGCACTTTTAACTTCAGATTTTGGAGTTTCACTGACGGCCGTTGTTTATTTTGTTCCAGCGTGCCCAGCAGACAGCGGCGGCGGGGATGATTGGTGGTGCATCTTCCAGTTTCTCGGCCCCTTTTCTCGAGATTGCCTTACTCCGGGAGCAACTTGCCGGTGCGGTGGCTCGGGCGACCCGGGCGGAAGAGGAGCGTGATGCCTGGGTGGCGACTGTAACGGAGCTGCGGCATCGTGGTGAGGAGAGGCCTTCTCCAGACATCCTGGAGTTAAGGGTTCTTCTGCAGATGATGAGGAGAGAGGCAGAGAGAGAGAAAGCCGAGAGAAGGTCCGAGCGACAGCGGGATCAGACCGAGAGGAGGGCCTTGGAGGCCCAAGTGAGGGAGCTCCAGCTGGGCCTTCAGGCCGTCGTATAGAGGCTAGGAGGGATGGAGACGCGCTACGAAAGAGCGCGAGAGTTCGGGGAGCGACTCCGTCAGTCCGGTCGCTTTGTCGCTAGTGGCTTCTTCGCCACGCCAGGGGAGGAGCAGCGAGTCACTGCTGCGGAGCAGGCGCCAAGAGGTGAGGCAGGTGCTGCTGCACGAGGATCCCGGAGACTTCTGAGGGACCCTCACCTCGGGGGAGAGGAGAGGGACGCCTAGAGGGACGAGCATGGAAATAATGGCAAGAGCTGGCGAGCTAGTGGACCCGCCACCTCTCTATAATTGTAGTGTTTGTGACAGCTTATGTAGAATTATGAATGGAATGATTTGATTTTCTGCTGCTTGTTTGTTCTCTTGTGCGTTCCTTCTTCCCTACACTTCTTCTTTGGCACTGTTTCCATGTGATGGGTCTGCCGAGACTCCACCCCAAGCAGAGAATCGCGTCTTGTTGTGACCATTTTCCACGGGAATCTCCCGTCGAAGTCAATAATGACGGCCCTAGTCCCTTTTCCCGGATGTTGTGTCAAATTTTGCGGACGTCCTCCAAAACATGATAGGGTTTCCCTAGACAACATAGGGGGCTAGTCGTCATATTCTTCGTCCAATCAATCACCATGTGCGAGCGGTGAAGTGACATACGGGACCGCATGGCAGGTTCCTCATTGCGAGGGCTATCATTAACAGGTGATGGAGGCAATCTTGGCCCGCACTCCTTCCATTTCTATAAATTCTTGTCCCTTTTATCTTCCCAAGTATATCGAGAGCTAACTCGAGGAGCACAAGTTCTCACGGGAGAGGAGGAGTTCAAAATTCCGAGAGTTGGATGGAGGGCGAATCTTCCCACTCCTCGAAGAGAAGCAGATCCAGTGGTAGTAGTTCCAGGAGGCTTTCGGACCTCGAAGGGCACTTCAGTGAAAGGGCTCAATCACAACTCGTAAGCCAAGTTTTCCTACCCCTCTTCTCATTCTTTCTTCCTTTCTTCTGACCAAACCTCACCTCCATTCCTTGTATGTGTAGGTTGTGATGAAATCACAAATCTTATGGGAGTTGGTAGTAGCAGCGTACAGGGGCCTCCCAGATTTTCAGAAGGCGAGGCTAGACGTGATGGGATTTGGTACCTTCCTTCGGATCGAGCCGATCAAGCCTGACCTGGTTCTGATCCAAGCCTTGTGTGAGAGATGGGACCCAGTGAGTCGGGCATTCCTGATGCCCTGGGGGCACATGGTGCCCAGCTTGGAGGATGTGGTCCGGATCACAAGCCTGAAGGTAGAGGGCGAGGCAGTGACCGGAGTCACTTACGCGGACTACAGAGAAGGTGCCCAGAAGTTACTGGGTTTGGACCTAGATGGTCGGAAAAATAGGTCGGTAGCTAGGGCGTCCCTCATGGATGCATTAGGGCTCACCGACACTCGTCGGCGGGACGATGAATCCTCAGAAGAGTTCATGGAAAGGATGGAAATAGGATGCCGTGCCGTGTACTGCACAGATTTCGGCGACTGGGAAAGATGCAACATAGATTTGAGGAGATTTCTCCTCTTCCTTTTGGGGAGATTGGTACTGAGCTCGAAAGGGGACGGTATCCAATGTTGCTTCCTGGAGCTGCTGTCAGACCTTGAAAGAGTAGGGTATTATGCCTGGGGAGCCGCCATGCTGGCACACTTGTTTGCAGGCCTATTCCAAGAAACGGATCGTGAGATGACTGTGAGTGGTTTCACACCATTCATCCAGGTATTTTTTGGTTTTGCTTGTTTTGTATTTTTTTTGTGTTTTTGCAAAGTACTGATGACCTGCGCCGAGCAGCTGTGGAGCTATTATTACCTCCCTATGGGGAGAGCTCGGCATTGGCGACCCGTGATGGTGCCGTTAGCCAGGCGGTGGGAACCCATCATGAGTGCGGCACCCCTAACCTACCAACTGATGGTGCTAAGGCGGGAGCTACAGGAGTTCCCTGCAGCGATGGTAAACTGGAGACCCTACTCAGACATGGTCGATGCCGACCAGCCGTGGGTTCTAGCAAGTCGTGCCCGGTTTGGACGGGAACTGTGGATGCACTGCCTGAATGAAATCGAGCCGCTTCGACTACGATTGGTTATGAGGACTTTAGGACTGGCTCAAGAATGGGTGGATTCAGCTGCGCCACCTCGTGTCGGGAGAAAGACGCGAGGACCGGCGACCTGCATTGACTGGCGCGTGCGGTTCCCTGAACAGTATGAAGACTGGCAACGGGGTGGCACGATTGTAGAATCACAGGCACGGGATAGCGAGGACTACTTGCGTCTATATAGGACAAAGTACGCAGAGCGGCTCCAACCCCGGGGACTTGTGGAGGTAGGTTTCCCCTTTTCTCTTCTCTTCTTTCTCCTTTTCTTGGTTTTCTAGTGAAAATGCTGACTTGTAAGGCTGCAGGATGTCCGGGATGCCATGATAGCGAATTTACGAACTCGCTTGGCAGAGATGGAACAACAGTTGGGCGATGCCCGCGGAGCTACGAGCGCCTTGGTAGGTGTACAGTACGTTCCTAATTAAAACCCCAGATTCCGGATGTTGGCTGCTAATTCACGCGGTCGTAGCATGCCCAGATTGGCGCGGCTTCCCCAGCGATGGGAGTGGGTGGTGCCTCTTCCAGCTTGTGGATTCCCACCTCAGAACTTGACTTGCTTCATGAGCAACTTGCTCACGCCACGCAGCGTGCTGCGGAGGCAGAAGGGATGCTCTCTATACAGGTAAAAGTTTCAGTGTTGAGTTCTCTTGGTTTACGCCTTATCGCGTATCTGAGATGGTACACTTGGCAGGAAAAGGAGACGGAAGAAGCGCTTGCCAAGGCTGCGCAGAAGGAGGCTAGGATAGCAGAACTGGAGAGGGAACTGCGGCGTCATTCTGATGACGACTCCTCTAGGGATGCCGTAGAACTGAGGATCACTCTCCAGTTGGAGAGGGAAGACCGCGAGAGAGAACGTGCAGAGAGAGAAAGAGACGCAGAGAGAGAAAGAGCCAACAGATTGACTGAAAGGGAGGAACGAAGGGCCATGGAGGCCCAACTATTCGAACTCCGAATCAGCCTTGGTCTTGCTGAACAGTGGCTGAGAGATGGTGAGGAGCGCTACCGAAGAGCACGAGAGCGTGGCTTTCGTGTTGGTAGCTTCTCTGCTGCTTCCGTAGATCAACGCCGGGATGCGGGAATAGGAAGAGGAGTACAGAGCGGTAGGAGTACCGCTTTTCGTAGTTGGGTAGCACCTTTGAGAGTGTTTTGCCCGGAGAGTAGTGGGACGAGTAATGCAGAGAGAGAGGGCGGAACTTGATGTAATTTTTTTGGTTTTTGGAATAAAATATAAGGTTCGGTTTGTTTGTTTTTCACCTATGCTTCAGTTGCCTGAATCCCTGCACATATCACTGAAACAAACAAATCAGAATTTCTGTTCTGACTTGGCCCCTTGCTCAATAAGCAAATGGTCACTGCGACTGTCCTTGATAATTGGTCAAGGGGCCAAGCCTTTATTAATAAAGGCAAGATAAAGATATGATGATGATAAATGCGACAGGCAAGCACACGAATGCAAGTGGTATTAAAAGTGAGATGCTGCACGCAAATGTAATCATGCAAAATTGATTTGTTTTCTTTTTAATATTTGGCATTTTTTTGTTATTTTATCATAAAAAGATTTTTGTTTGCAAATATGTACATTTTCTCTTTTTCCTCTTTTTTTTTGTTTTTATCATTTCAATTTTTTTGTTGCTAACGCCCGGCAAGCACCCAAATGGCACCTAACCTACGTGAGAACAGGGGTTTCTTACTAACCTCCCAGGTATCCTAAGTGCACATCTAGGTTGATTTGGGCCTCTAGACCCCTCGAATGATGATCCCGCCGGCTAAGACTTACCCTGATGACAATACCGTCATGCCATGCTTAGGCTCCCAGTCGCTTCCGACCACAGGGATTCACCCAAAAGGTGTTCGAGGTAAATGATTTGCCCGACCCGGGTCTATTTCCTCACAACTCTAGATGGTATAAGATGGAACACCCTGGAACCCTAACGACCAACCGCGCGACGCTGACCCGGAATCAGACGCCGTCGCACCCATAGGTGACGCGCTTGCATTGGCCTAAGCCCGAGGTTAAACAAGAAGACATCAAGGTGGTAAACAGGGGTCTTGACCAGCCAGAAACACGGAGACTCCTTCGCAGCGATAGCTTTTGCTTTTCAAAGTAGGCAACCAAATGTGTATATTAAAATAAGGTCGCAGACCCTAGGCAGTTTTCACCTTTCAGAAACTCCATCGAACTTTCATCTTTAGAGGGAGAAGGAAGAGTGTAGGGGATAAACCTCCTGAGAGGACCGGCAAAGCCGTTAACCCGGCGAGCGAATAAGGGCCCATTAACTCTTTCCTTTCAGACAACTTCGGACCAAATCTCGAGCATTTACATTCCACGGCCCCCTTTGTGGATTCAGACTTTTGCTTTGAGGGGTTCCGTTTATCGCACCAGGCACGGTCACGACCAGGCTTTTCTCTTGATTTTGATTTTGTATTTCTTTTTGTGAGGGAGATAAAGTCGTTTGACGTTTGTGGGCTCCCTTTTCGTGTGCCTGCGGGGACACTGCCCTCTTCTCGTGCTCTGATCGATGCTCGAGGAAATGGATCCTACTCTTGCCTTTGGGGTTTGAGTTTCGGTTTCTCATGCTCAGCGTTTTAAGGGCGCCGACTGTCTCATTTGGTCGAAGAGAAAAGAATAAAGATTACAGCTTCCGGAGATCTTCTGGGTGGATTCCCACCGTAGGTGATGCTACCGACTTTTTTGAATGAAATACATAAGTGAGCACATGTTAGCTTCCTTCGAGCGAGCATAGGCTGACGTGGCCGGACAGGGATCTCCACGGTTCTGGCAAACCAAGACCCGGTGCCTACCAAGCCTTAATGGGCCCTATCCTAACATGAAGGTTAAATGCAGGGACTTAACTATATGGTGACTGCCAGGCATCGGCATTTTGAATTTTCCATATTTTTAGTGGTTTTCAATATTTCTTTGTTTTTGATGTTTTTATCTTTTCATCATTTTTTTTTGTTTGTGCTAAGGGTAGTATTTCTTAAGATAAAGCCCATTCCAAGGGTGGGATAACTCGGTCCCTTCGGCGTTGATTAGCTTGTAGGCGTTGCCAGGGTACACGGCTTGAATTACAAATGGTCCTTCCCAATTGGGTTGGAGCTTAGAACGCGGACCTCCAGGTTTGACAAAAATTCTTTTTACGACCATCTCACCGACTTTGAATTTTCTCTCAACGACTTTCTTTTGGTAAAAGCGAGCGAGTCTATTTTGATACACACGCGCGTGTTCGGCAGCGGCCAGCCGTTTCTCATCCAAGAGTTCCAACTGGGCGAGGAGTGAATTACGACGATCGTCGAGGGAAATTCCTCGTCCAATTGTACCCTGAGAGAAGGGATCAGAGTCTCGTACGGGACTACCGCTTCCATACCATAAGTAAGGGCAAATGGAGTCTGCCCGGTGGGGGTACGGATTGAAGTGCGATAGGCCCATAGAGCTTCGATAAGCTTTTCTGGCCAGTCTGAAAACTTACTAGACTCGCAGGTTTTTTTGATGATTTTGAGCAATGTTTTATTGGTGGCCTCCGCTTGGCCGTTACCTTGTGGGTAATAAGGCGATGAATGATGCAATGCAATTGCGTACCTTTTGCAGAGGTCCTGTAGGTCCTGAGAAATGAACTGTGGCCCATTGTCGGTGACGATTGTGCTTGGGACGCCGAATCTGGCGAGGATGTTCTTCATGATGAACTTGCAGACTGTTGACGCCTTGATTTCGCGTAAGCTTCAGCTTCGGCCCATTTGGTGAAGTATTCCGTCGCAGTAAGGATGAAAGATTTCTGCTTGGTGAGGGAATTGGGATCACCTAGGGGACCAATGATGTCGAATGCCCACATGGAGAAAGGCCACGGGGAAGATATTGGATGAAGTGAGGAAGATGGTGAATGGATTTTATCGGCGTGAAGTTGACACTTGACACACCTACGGACATAGACAGCACAATCTTCTTCCATAGTGGGCCAATAAAAGCCTTGGCGAATGATCTTCTTGGCGAGCATCTGACTATTCACGTGGCCACCGCACACACCCGAGTGCGTCTCCTCTACACATTTCCAAACCTCATCGTCACCAAGACATCTTAACAGAATACCAGTAAGGCTCCTCCTATAGAGTAGACCTCCAACCAAAGTATATTTCTGAGCCACTCTTCTTATGGCTTTCTTGTCCTCTGTGGTGGCCCCTTCAGGATAAGACTGATCTTGGCAGTATTTGACAATTTCATAGAACCATGGTTTCTCTTCATCAGCCAGTTCTTCTTCGGCCTCTGCCAACATGATCTCCCTCTTCTCAAGGATATCTTCCTGCAGGATCTTCTTGCTATCCTGTCTTTGATGTTTACGTAGGAAGCATCATCGATTGCAGGGGCGTGAAGTTTATAGATGGAAATGGACTTAAACCATCTTCCTAGAGGGAACCTTATGGATGATGCCAACGAGGCGAGGGCATCGGCGAGAATATTCTGATGACGAGGGACATGAACAAAGATCAGTTTGGCGAATAGTTTGGCAAAGGCAGCAGTGAGTTCTTGGTATGGCTTGAGTTTGGGATCGCGAGTGCGATATTTAGTGAGCACCTGGCGAAGGATGAGTTGACTATCACCTACGACTCGCAACTCAGTGATACGAAAAGAATGAGCGAGTTCTAGGCCAGCTAGAAGAGCTTCATATTCGGCTATATTGTTGGTGACTGGAAATTTGAGTTGGTATGCCAATGGGAATGTGAGGCCTTCAGGCGACAGGAGGGCGATGCCGATTCCTCTCCCTTGAGAATTCAGAGCTCCATCAAAATATAGTGTCCACATTGGCTCATCTGATTGGTTGACGGACATTAGTTCCTCATCTGGAAACTCTGATTGGACGGGATCGAACTTGGGAAGAGGATGGTGAGCGAGATGCTCGGCTATGGCATAGCCTTTAATCGCCTTTTGCTGGATGTAGGTGATGTCGAACTGAGAGAGAAAACTTTGCCAGCGTGCTAGCCTATCCGTAAGGACGGATTTCTCCAGAAGGAATTTGATAGGATTCATTCGAGCAATCAAGTGGACCTCGTGAGCCAAGAAGTAGTGCTTCAATTTCTGCACTACCCAAACGAGGGCAGCACAGGTTTTCTCCATGACGGTGTACTTCTGCTCACAGGGATTGAGAAGTTTGGACAAGTAATAGGTTGCCCGTTCCTTGCCTTCTTCATCAGCTTGTGCAAGGACGGCTCCCACGGAGTCATCCAAGACTGAGACGTAAAGGATCAGAGGTTTTTCTGGTTTGGGTGGAATGAGAACGGGTGGACTAGCCAGATATTCCTTCAACCCTTCAAAAGCTTTCTGACATTTAGAATTCCAGTGGAATTCTACTCCTGGCTTGGTCAACTCGTAGAGAGGTCTACACCTTTGTGAATGTTGGGACACAAACCGACGAATAAACTGTAACCTCCCGATTAAACCTCGGACTTCCCTCAAATTCTTGGGAGGCGGCATATCCCTGATAGCCTTGGCTTTGTCGGGATCTATCTCGATCCCTCTTTTACTCACGATGAACCCCAGCAATTTACCTGACGACACACCAAACACACACTTCTTCGGGTTCATTTTCAATTGGAACTCTCTTGACCTTTGCAAGACCTTAGCCAAAACTTCTGGATGTTCCATCCTGGTCCTTGATTTCACCAATAAGTCATCCACATACACTTCCAGATATATGTGCATCATGTCATGAAATATGGCCATCATCGCTCTTTGGTAAGTAGCTCCAGCATTCTTTAATCCGAACGGCATGACCACGTAACAATATGTTCCCCAAGGGGTAGTGAATGACGTCTTTTCCTGATCCTCTTCTGCCAAACGAATTTGATTGTATCCTGAAAATCCATCCATGAAAGAGAGGGTTTCGTAGCCTGCCGTGTTATCAATCAGCACATCAATGTGAGGTAAGGGAAAATCATCCTTTGGACACGCGCGGTTAAGGTCCCGGAAGTCGATGCAAATCCTGACTTTCCCATCTTTTTTCATGACCGGGACAATGTTCGCCACCCATTGAGGATAAAGAACGACTCTAATGAACCTGGCTTTGTGGAGCTTATCGACCTCTTCTTTCATTTTCAAAGCCATCTGAGGGTGGAAACGCCTTAACCTTTGTTTTACCGAGATGGACCCTGGTTTTAGGGTTAAACGGTGTTCGACCAAGGTTGAATCCAGACCCGGCATATCCTCGTAGCTCCATGCAAACGTGTCCTTATATTCCTTGAGAACCTCAATTAATGCCTCTTCTTCAGAGGGTGGTAGGTTGTCACTTATGAGGATGATCCTAGGGTCTTCCTCAGTTCCCAAGTTGACTTCTTTGGTGGATTCTTCTACGGCGGTTGACGGCTCGTCGAATCTCCTCATTCCACTAGCGTATGCGCCCGCCGCATCCTCATATTCTTCACCCTCATCTTCAGTGGGGCATTCTTCATCCGTGATCTCGTAGACTCCATACCCTTCATCAGATGCACAGTCGCCCTCGCATTCTATTTCGGGTAGCTGGATGGGATTTTCTAACAACTGGGGGATGGCAAGAAGGGCCTGACACCTGGCGGCCAAATCCAGAAGGAATCGACGAGGGATCTGCCTACCCTTGGCTTTCTTCCTAGGTACTACCCTTGGCCTATCATTCCTAGATTGACTGACAATATTTACAGAAGAAGAGGAAGACGAAGAGGATGGTGTAGAATGTACAGGAGAAGACCCCTCAGAGGAGGGGTAGAAAAGGTCGCTCATCGGACCTTGGACGGGTGGTCCGCAAGGCGGTACGCACCCGTGGGAGATGTAGGAGGTTTCCTCAACGAAGATGTGTTGTTGGGGAGTTTGAAAATTGACGTTTTTTTTTTCGTTTTCATTTTTAATGACAAAGCAGTGAAAAGAGATTGGAGGAGAGAGGAAAGTGGTTATGGCTAGAGGATTGTGAGGCTCATAGAGCAGATCATGGTTGAAGACCTGGCGCGGGTTGAAAAGCCCGCGTAGGTATGTAAGCAAAGAAGGGGACCTGGGAAGATCATCAGACAATTGTCTGGCCCAGGAAGAAGATATCAGCAAAGGCTGAGACGAGTGGATGGAGAAGATGGCGGCTAATGAGCCGTCGACGGCAATGTTGAGGACGGATGAAGATCCGTCGATGACAGAGTCCTTCTGGCGAGGACGAGGATAGTTTGGAACCTTGGCAAGAGTGGTAATATTCTCTGGTGTTCGGAGATCAATGGTGGTCCTTCAAGCTGCGGAGACGAGAACATCCTTTCCAGTGCAACGGAAATGTCCCGTATGTCGAACCATTTGTCCCACTCGCATTCCGGATCTTTGATCTTGCCTCTTTTGGTGATCCTCGGACATTTTTCAGCCAAATATACAGCATGTGATCCCCCATATGCTTCTCGTGGGTAATCTCCCATCTGAACAACGGGCCCTCTGTTGAAGTGGTTTGATAGAGTCCATGTGAGGGGCTTCCAATCTGCCTTGAACGGTCCTTTGAAGCCTAGGCCAAACCTGCGGTTCGGCCTAATTTCCTTTGGCGGTTTGAGCATACCCTGTAACTGTGCGCCCAGACCTTTTCCTTGTTGATAGCCGATGTTCCTCATAATCTCCCAACCTTTGGAGTGAAAAGGGAGACATGATGTTGTGGTTGCCCTGACCGGCTCCTTTGGTGCTAGTGGAACATGAGATGGATCACGTACGTCCAGCAGTGACAATATGGGCCGATGAGACGGCCAAACAGAAGGCAGAGAGGTGTTGATAGCATCCACTGTGTGAAGGACAGGTGTACTGACCACTTTAATAATTCTCCCATTGTAAGGAAACTTCAGGCACTGATGGTTGGTGGAAGGCACAGCGTCCATGGCTTCGATGTAAGGGCGACCCAGTATAGCCTTGAATGTGGGGTCCATGTCGAGGACATGGAATTCCGTGGGAATTGACATGGGGCCTAGTTCTGCCTTCAGAATAATCATCCCCTGCGGCGGCCTTTTGCTATTGTCATAAGCCGTGACCGTGATCGAGGAAGGTCTTATTTGTTCCTCGTTGACCCCACACAACTGAAGAGTGCTCATGGAGATCACATTTATGGATGCACCCGTGTCCACAAGACACGGGTTTATGGATACCCCATTAATTTTTATTGAAATGCACAATGCATATTTCCGAGCTTCCTTGGGAGCGAGCTCGTAGTTGTGAAACATGATGGCTGGTTGTGTGTCTGTTGGGGTCAGGACGGTCGAAATCTTCTCCACGGGGAGGTCTTCATTAACCATGACCTTTTGAAGATATTCCATCAAGGCGGCCTGGTGGGATGTGGATCTTTGAAGTAGCTCCAGGATGGAGATCCGGGCAGGTGTCTTGTCCAAGTGTTTCAATAGATCATACTGTGTTCCAGGGATAGCTCTTTCTGGTTGTTCTGCATCATCCTTCTCTGGCTGAGATTGCTCGGGATTCTGACTGTTGTGGGGGAAAACCCTGTGGAAAATCCTTCCACTCGGAGCACCATTGCCTGCGGCTTTTGTACCTCTGTGGGGGTAGCAGTGGGTTTTAACAGGGGTTTGAGGGGTAGTAGTGGAGGAATGGTTGATGAAGCAGGGGTGATGACGGGAGCAGGGATTCTGATGAGGGGTTTGTTAGGTGGCGGCATGGAGGTAGAGGGGATATCGCGCGGATTATGAAGGATAAGGGGTCTAGAAGGTGGCGGTGGAGACGAAGTAGGAGTGGGTAGGGCTTGAAGTGGGCAATGATTTTGAGGTGGGTGATGGTTAATGAGTGGTTTTGAAGGCATTAGTGGTGATATGGTGGAGAAAGACGGGGTTATGTATGGTTGACGGATGATAAGGGGTTTAGAAGGCGTAGGGGTAAATGTGGTAGAGGTGGATGGTAAAGTGGGGGAGTGAGAGAAGATGAGAGGGTGTGAAGGCGTAGTGGAGAGTGTCGGTTGATAGGAGGTCGGGGTGCGGATGAGAGGGCGTAATGGTAGTGGAAATGGTGATGGCGATATTGACGCGGGTTGATGAGAGAGAGGTGCTACCCGGGCAAGGCGAGGGGGTTGCATGACGATGGGGTTGGAGGAAGAAAGAATGGAGGTACTTTCCTGGTGCCACACCTGCTCTCTCCCGACTTCGGGAAGGAGGAGATGGGGTTAACCTGATGATTGGGCTGTTGGTGCTCCGGTAATGGATTCTGGATTATGCCCATGTCGGGCTGTTGTTGTGGGGCCTGCTGAGCCTGCTGTTGTTGTTGTGGTTGCTGTTGCTGTTGCTGTTGTAACTGCTGCTGTGGCCTATGAGGAGGTCTCCTAGCCTTGAGAGCCGCGACGTATCGTCTCATCTCATCCCAATCTATTTGATGTTCATCATTCATATCATGGATGTAATCTTTGAAATGGAAGCAGTAATCTACTGTGTGTCCCGGCTGCCTGTGGTAGACGCAGTATTTGGAGGTATCAACATTGGGGGGCCACGCGGGCCTTTCTCTGGGTAGGGCGAGTTGGTTTGATGCCATGAGGGCATTAAAAATGTCTGCTAAGGTTTCCGGCAATGGTGGATAGTAGGCTCTCTTGGGACCGAGCGGCCTCCTTTGTTGCTGTTGGGGACCATAGTTCCCCGGGGGTGGAACTTGGTTGTACTGAAGCGGTGGTTGTTGTTGCTGAGGTTGTGGTTGTTGTTGCTGGGGTTGGCGTAATGGAGGCATATTATCCTGGGGTGGATTATTTTGGGGTGGAGGACGAAGAGGGAAAGGACCTGGTTGAAGGGGAAGTCGGGCATTTGTGGAGGCCTTGGGTTGACCGCATAGTTGGCATTGTTGACCGCACCCACTTGCTCATTTGTCACGACCCCTTCTGTGGCTCCGCCCGGGACACCAGCGCCTGTCTTTCTGACCACTTTGGGCTTCGACGACTCAAACATGTTCATAATGGGGGAGTCTTTTAACTGGGTTTGGATGTACCGGGCCCTTTCATAGAGTTCCTCCATTGTAGTAAGTTTATTCATGGCCAGGACGTGTCTGAACTGTGGGGTTGCATTAGACACAATCATCTTCACTTGTTCGGGCTCAGAGAGGGTATCCCTTATTCTTTCCGCCAGAGACCTCCATCTATCAGCATATCGGACAAAATCCTCGTCGGGTTTCATCTTTTCGGCCACTAGGTCGGTAATGGAGAGTGAGGGACCGACCCTATCCCTATATTTCTGCAAGAACCTTCTCTGGACTATTTCAAAATTCTCAGCCTCGCGGGGCTCCAAGGAATAGAACCACTCAAGCGCGGGACCATCCAATGATCTCCGAAAGAGGTATGCCAGGGACCTTTGATCATTTTGCCAATAGGAGGACTCATACATGAAGTCCTTGAGGTGAATGAAGGGGTTGCCGGTACCATTGTATCTGCGGTACGTGGGCATTTCGGAGGGAGGAAGATGAATGACGGGAAGGATTGGCAAAGCAACCTCCGGGGTGGCTTTCACGTCCACCATTCTTCTCAGATTTTGAAACTGCTCGTCCATGCGATTGAACCTATTGAGGAGCGATTGGGCGAGCTCCTCTGGAGGTGAAGGTGGCACTTGCCACTGGGGGAGAAACTGTCTCCCGGAGACTTGAGGGGGGAACCCGGAATGAGAGGGAGCTGTCGGACCGCCGACAGTTGGCCCTGGCTGAAGCGGTGTGTGGGGAACAACGGGAGTTTGAGATTGTGACGGGAACTGGAATGAGGGTGGTTGTTGGCTCGCTTGACCTTGAAGCGAGGGAGACTGGATGGCTTGCGCCAATGAGGGAGATGGAATGGCCTGCACGGACTCTTGGAGAGGTGCGATGGCCGGAGTTGATTCCTGGGGCGTGGGGGAAACAGATTTCCCCTTTAGAATGGCCTGGAAGGCCCGGAGCTGTTCAGAGGTGAGCTCCGTGTTGGCGAGGACGCCCAGTAAAGAAGAGATATCCTGTGGTGGGGACGTGTCCCCGGCAATAACCTGCACCTCATGCGAGGGGTCATGAGAAGGACCCGAGTCCATAGCATAGACTCGCGGGTCGGCTGACAAACCACGGCTAGGGTGGTTCTCCTCAAAAGACTCGTGAGACATGCTCACAGTTTTCCCAGAACGTAAAAACATACACTAGCAAGTAGGTAGCAGAGATTATCAAACAAGTGGATGCCTTTACGCCCTTTTTTTGTGTTTTGATTTTGATGATTTTTTTGTATTTTTAGCGAGATCCGAAGTTCACACAAAATGGGGACCCTAGTTTGTTTTTGTTTCACCGCCGTGTCAGCTAGGGTCTCTCGTCTCACCACGAATGAAATGACTAACTCCGGGGAACTTCAATGGTACAACCAGCCCAGTGAACGAAGAGGAGATTCTTCGATGTCGGGGACTTACGGAGGTCCCAGTGTAGGAGATTCTAGTCCGTTGAGAGGAATTCCCAAACGGAGAGTCCTTCCTTCACCGGGAAAGGGTGATCCTCAAAAAAATGAAAAAAGGATAGAAAAGAGGAATGGATGTATGCAATGGAATGCTGACAGATATATAGAGTAAGAAAACAACAGAAATAACAGACATATAATAAACAAACAACCAATCACAACTGATAGTGCTGCCGTGAGCACAACGGGGGCGCGCGCGGGCGCCAAGGTGGAGAGGCACGGATGGTGCCGAACTTGCAAGGGTAGCCGAAAGGAAGCAGTAGAGGTCCCACCGTGATCGCCAATCTGTGAGCGACGTCACGCGGTTCGGGGAAGAGCGGAGAAGACGCGGAGCGCGCGGGCTTCCTTTTTTTTTGGTGTTTGTTTGCTGCAACACAGAAATAAGAGAAGAGAGAGAAGGGGCCACCACGGGGATTGCTCCGGCGGGGCGAGCGGGACAAGTGTGATATAGCAAGATATGGGGGTTAAACGGCCATAGCGGGAAGTGACTCGCCGCGGCCTCGGGGGGACGGGAATGGTGCAGAAATTAAATAACAAGAATTGAAACGGCCATTGGGGAAGTGACTCGCCGCGGCCTCGAGAATATGAGCAGATAATAAGATGACAGAATATAAAGAGAATACAAAGAGCGGGAATTTAAACGGCCATTGGGGAAGTGACTCGCCGCGGCCTCGAGAACATAAACAGATAAGAATATAACGTATAAGAACGTGAATTTAAACGGCCATTGGGGAAGTGACTCGCCGCGGCCTCGAGAATATGAGCAGAATATAACAGAATATAAAGAGAATATAAGAACAGAAATTTAAACGGCCATTGGGGAAGTGACTCGCCGCGGCCTCGAAAACAAGATGTGATCGCCAGGGGCCGAAAGACCCCAAAATAAGAAAGTGATCGCGCCTACCTCAAGAGCGGGAGATGGCGGGTTGCTTCTTCCTCTCCCTCCGGCCGGCCGACGGAGAGGGCTTTCCTCGGCTACCCTTGCAGAACAACGACAAACAAATGACAAGTGGATTAGAAAGATGGAGGTGTAGTATTCAAATCCTTGCGATAAAAATAACGAAATGATGGCAAGACACACACCTGGTTGGTGTTATCTTTTAAACCCCTCTCGGACTCGAGTAGGAGGAAAATGAGATGATGGATGTAAGAAGTGTATAAGAAAAGGCGCCCTTATGAAGGGGGATAGGGGATGCAAGATGATGAATGCAAAAGAACTACGAAGAAAAGGAAAGAATTGGCTTATTGGATGTGCCGATGGTGAAATCCGGCGGAGCTCCGGCAGCGTGGGGACGACGTGGAAGCGCGGTGGATGAAGACGACCTTCCTCTCGCGAGCGTGAGCACCCGAGAAGCCGGCAGAACCTCCACCTACAAAAGAACCCACGGGTTAGAAAATGACTCCGTAGCCTCTGGGCTCCGGCAGCCTATCGGATCACTTCGAAGCTCCCCCAGAACTGAGGGGGTGGGCCTCTATTTATAGAGCTACGGAGGGTGGAGGCGTCCAGGACCCTGGACACCTCCATCAGGGCCGAATTAATATTTTATTCTATTTTTATATATTTTTTAGAATACTTTTGTGGAGGCGTCCAGGGCCCCGGACGCCTCAAACAGGTCCACCGAAAACCGACGACGGCCGCACGCGGTTTGGCACAACGCGTGGTTTTGTGAGCGGCGACTCGTGATTCAGAAATGGGCGCGTCCACGGGCCTGGACGTCTCTCTAATTTGGATTTTTTCACACACGACAAACCGTCGTTCGGTGGCCGGCGCCCGTGAGAGAGTTGATGGAGGCGTCCAGGGGCCTGGACGCCTCCAAAAATATGTTATTTTTTATTTTGATTTTGTCTTTTATGCCAAGGCTGGCATTTTAATTTTTTATATTTGTTTTTATGGAGGCGTCCAGGGTCCTGGACGCCTCCATTAATATATATATATTTTTATTTATTTATTTGTTTTTTATGCCAACTGGCATTTTACACACATTTTTTTGTTTTTGTTTTTATGGAGGCGTCCAGGGCCCTGGACGCCTGCATTAATATATATATTTTTTATTTAGTTTTGGGCCCTGAGAAAATAAAATAAAATAAATTAAAAACATGGGGGCGTCCAGGGGCCTGGACGCCCCCATTAAGACCCACCCGGGTCCTCAGATCAGGCGTCGGCGGCCGCCCGGCAGACACCCTTCTTGATTCCGGAACCTCTTGGTGCGTCTGACTGGTGTTGATGCCGTCCGAATGCCGTGACGAGACGATTACGGATGCCGAAAAAGGCAGAAGAAGACCCAAGAAAAGGAAGTACTCAAGTGATTCGAAATGCGTAAGCCGTCGCGGGGCGTCGTATAGTAATATGAGACTTTCTCAGGAGACGTCAAGAATGGCGTGTCTACAGATGGTGGCTTCAAAGGTAGAGAAGAGAAAGGTATGAGTGGAAGGGTGCCATATTTCAATAAGAGCTCCTATAGCTGCCCAATCAAGATGGATTTGATCATGGTGTTTAGCATGGGTAACCAGGCTCAGGAGGTGCCATCTTGCTAGGTACACCCTCATATCTGAAGAAAATTTGGAGAGAATAAGAGGCAGCCACTTAATCTTTATGAATCTCCTAGCACATGGGACATTTGGGTAGTCCTGAATAAGAAGGAAAGGAAAAATGGAGACAGACATGAGCATACAGAAGAATATGAAGAAGAAGGAACAGAGAATCAATCTTTACCTGATTTAATGCAATACGGTTGCTGATGTGCCCGTTGATTTCAGTAAGTCCGGGAGTTGAAATCTTGGATCTTTTGATGGCTCTCTCCATCTTTGGTATGCAGGAGGAGTCGAGCGATTGCAGTGCTTGCAGAAGAACACGAACAGTAGAAGAAGCAGTAGAGAGCAGAGCTCAGAAGGATTGCTTTGTTTGATTTGAGGAAGTGTCCTCCTCTTATAGAAGTCCGAAGGGTCTTAGGGTTGTTCGGAGTTGTGAGATTGGTTGCTATTAGGACTGGGTTTAGCTTTCGCGTTGGAAACGGAAGCATGTTACTTAACGCCTTCTGTTGGGGCGTCGATTTAGGAATTGACGATCTGACAGAGGTCGTGTTTTGTGTAGCGCCCTTTCCAGGGTCGTCTTATTCCTGGACTCTCGATGCATGTCACGCCTTTTTGAAGGGCGTGTTTCTTCTTTTAACGCCCTCATGACCAGGCGCCTTTCATGTTTTTGACGCCGTTCCAACCAGGCGTGAATTTGTGAGCTTATGAATTTGCTTCCCTACATGCTTTAAGTGCTATTATTTTGTTGGAATTGTTTTTAATTTAGCACTTATGATCATGTCCTGCTTTGAATTGAGGATTATTCATATTGAAATTGTGGGAAGGCTAATGAACTTTCAAGTGCAGAGGATTGCAGGTTTCGAGATACCCGGATCATTGTTGGAGTAACATCATGTTGTTCGCATCATTACTATATGGTATTCTACGTTATTATAATATATCAAGGACCTTGTGGTTCTGATGACCCTGGAATTTGAGTTCCCCTTCATCAAAAACGGTGATAATTCCAGGAGAGTCTTGATCACACGGATAGGCCGTTGAGTCATCCAAGGTTTGGGACGATGGTTCCACTTTTTGAGTTGATGCGTGGACAAACAGGCTTCGGCTTAGTGTCAGCTCAGAGATTTAGATTCTTGATCAAATCTAGATGGCTTAACAATATTATCCTTGATTATTTTCTATTTTTAGTTTGTTTTAATCTTTTCTTTTAGCCCAGCATGCATCATGTAGGATTTTGAGGTTCATGATGAAAATCTTCATATTATGGTAATAATGAAAGTCACTCGTTCTTGATTGAGTTGACATGAGATATTCCACTTCAAATTGAGTACTTTATTCTCTCTCTGAAGCCGCTCAGGCTGGTTCCTTGAAAATGTTCCTTTGCTGAATCTCCATCTCAATTCTCTTTATTTTTTTATAAATCCACCTTGGTTGTAGCACGTCCATGTTGGCTGGTAACCGCTCTCCAATGGTGTCTCCCTGTCGTGCCCACGTGCACATTTTATTTATTTAATTTAGTCTCCTTTATCCAGTAAATCGATGCTTCCTTGGAATTACCCGGAGTTGTTTCACTTTGAATCTTGGAAAGATTTCTCCGATACTTAGTGTCTGAGGCGTGTCACATCACACCTTGGCGTCTACTTATCAGTTCGCTCCACTTCATTCCGTTTGTTGCACTTTCACCTTCATTCCGTCTCACTCCCTTCCAAAGCAGACGCCAAGGCAGGGCAGCTGTAGACACAACAAAATTGACGCTATGTTGATCAAATCTCATGTCACTATGTTGACGCCCCAAAGTGAACTTCAATACTTTCATAATATGAAGTTTTTTCTATTTTTGTGGGTTTTTGGTTTGTTCTTGCATTTTTATGATTCGCGACCTGAAGAGGGGCATTATTTTAAAAGCGACCTTATCTAGGGCGTGTTCTAAAGAAAGGACGACCAAATGTCAGGGCGTCAATTCCTGGTATTATCTGGTTTCAAAATAAATTCCAAATACTGATTAACGTCCTTCCTCAGGGCGTGTTTTCAAGTAACGCCTTTATCTCAGGCGTTGTCTCATAATTTTCAAATAAAGAAAGTTTTATTTCCAAATTTAAATCCAAGAAGTGACGCCCTTGACCAGGTAGTGTTATGTAGTAACGTCTTAAGGTAGGTCGTCAATTTATAATTTGACGCCCTTTTGAAGGTCGCATTTTATGTTTCGGTGTCGTGTTTGAGTATGCCTTTCCTGAAGAGTTCCTTGCCCTCTTTGGTCAGCTTGCTCGATTTGGGAACTAGAGTCCTGCCTTCATTGATCATTGCCCGTTCTTATCTTCCTATATTTGAGGTTATCTTTGATCTGGAACCCTATATAAGGTTGTCTTGATCGACCTCGCGCGAGGTTAGAGGCAGAGAGCAGAGAACACACAGACGCACAGAGGCTAGAACAGATTAGAGTTTACGGTGCTGGCTATTACGATCGTCTTCCTCCTGTGCGGTCCCTCTCTTTGAAGGCTCTCTATCTCTTTCTTCTTCCCTGTTTCTGCGGCCACGCCGTAGCTTCCAAGTGGTTTCTTCCCCTTTACTATTTACAGGGATAGCATAAGGGGGTCTTTCTTCTGTTCGTTTATTCTGATTCATATCATCATATCATCATCTATTGCACGGCTCCTTGCATTAGTTTAGTATCATATCTCCCTTCCTTTCCCTAACTCTTCTTTAGGGGTTTTAAAACAAACAAAAAAGGTGCGCATGTCATGTTTCTTTTTCATCATATGGTTTATTGGGATTGATACTACATTCCCTCGGCTGATCCACTTCCCTTTGCTTGTTTGTTTTGTCTTTGTGCAAGGGTAATCAACAAGGAAAACCCCCTTCATCGGCCGGCCGATTGAAGGAGGAGGAAGGAATTCACAATCCATCCCACATCCCACTTATCACCAGGTATTCGCGATCATTTATCTTATTATTGAGGTAACCCCTCTGGCGATCACTCTCCTTTATAGCACCACGTGCTTTCTTTTGTCTTTGTTATCTCTCCATCCTTTTACATATCTCATATGAGTGGTTTGTTCCACTTAAGTGGATTTATCACGATCTACACCCCTCAGGGGCCCTTCTTGTATTCCCTTTTTTATTCAATGGAAAGGAATCTTTACACCAGTCTCATATGTGGTTTGTTCTTTACTTATCGCACCATCAATATTTCACGGCGATTTGGCAGCGGTTTCAGCGGTCCCTATGCGAATAGCCCGTACCTAGCAGGAGAGAGTCCACCCTTTCAGAGAAAGGATGGGGGATTCGCTCCACCGAGCGACGGTATCCGGAGGGTGCTTAAACCCAATCCTGGGGGTAGCTGAATAAAAAAGGTTTAGAACATCGTCTGGAACAAACGGATGGTTCATCTTGGACAGGTTTCAAAGCTGGTCGGGGCAATGTGCCAACCGACCAGTGACGGATTTTATCATCGATATTGGGTTTATATCGACGCAAAGAAGTTTTATAGGTTTCATCAGAATAGACATAAGGTCTAGACTGGGTAGACTTGATCACAGGTGGGACGTGAAAAGGGTATGTGGTCCCCATCAGAACGGACGTAAAGTCTGAACTGAATAGGTTTCATCATTGGCCGGGCAATGTACTGATCGACCAATGGTTGGCTTCATCATCGATATGGGGTTTATATCGATGCAAGGAATTTCATAGGGTTCATCAGGATAGACGTAAGGTCTAAACTGGATAGGGTTTCATCATTGATCGGGCAAGGTGCCGGTTGATCAATAGCTGGTTTCATCATCGATATTGGGTTTATATCGATGCAAAGGAATTTCATAAGTTTCATCAGGATAGACATAAGGTCTAAACTGGATAGGGTTTCATCATTGATCGGGCAAGGTGCCGGTCGATCAATAGCTGGTTTCATCATCGATATTGGGTCTATATCGATGCAAAGGAATTTCATAAACTTCATCAGAATAGACGTAAGGTCTAAACTGGATAGGGTTTCATCATTGATCGGGCAAGATGCCGGTCGATCAATAGCTGGTTTCATCATCGATATTGGGTTAACATCAATGCAAAGGGATTTCATAAATTTCATCAGAATAGACGTAAGGTCTAAACTGGATAGGGTTTCATCATTGATCGGGCAAGATGCCGGTCAATCAATGGCTGGTTTCATCATCGATATTGGGTTCATATCGATGCAAAGGAATTTCATAAATTTCATCAGAATAGACATAAGGTCTAAACTGGATAGGGTTTCATCATTGATCGGGCAAGATGCCGGTCGATCAATAGCTGGTTTCATCATCGATATTGGGTCTATATCGATGTAAAGGAATTTCATAAACTTCATCAGAATAGACGTAAGGTCTAAACTGGATAGGGTTTCATCATTGATCGGGCAAGATGCCGATCAATCAATGGCTGGTTTCATCATCGATATTGGGTTCATATCGATGCAAAGGGATTTCATAAGTCTCATCAGAGTAGACATAAGGTCTAAACTGGATAGGGTTTTATCATTGATCGGGCAAGATGCCGGTCGATCAATAGCTGGTTTCATCATCGATATTGGGTCTATATCGATGCAAAGGAATTTCATAAACTTCATCAGAATAGACGTAAGGTCTAAACTGGATAGGGTTTCATCATTGATCGGGCAAGATGCCGGTCAATCAATGGCTGGTTTCATCATCGATATTGGGTTCATATCGATGCAAAGGGATTTCATAAGTCTCATCAGAGTAGACATAAGGTCTAAACTGGATAGGGTTTTATCATTGATCGGGCAAGATGCCGGTCGATCAATAGCTGGTTTCATCATCGATATTGGGTTTACATCGATGCAAAGAGATTTCATAAATTTCATCAGAATAGATGTAAGGTCTAAACTGGATAGGGTTTCATCATTGATCGGGCAAGGTGCCGGTCAATCAATGGCTGGTTTCATCATCGATATTAGGTTTATATCGATGCAAAGGAATTTCATAAATTTCATCAGAATAGACGTAAGGTCTAAACTGGATAGGGTTTCATCATTGATCGGGCGAGATGCCGGTCAATCAATGGTTGGGACGTAGGTAGAGGTGTAGGTCTCGTTAGGATAGACGTGAGGTCTATTCCAGCAGGTTTTATCGCGGGTGGGATATGGAAGGATATGTAGGTTTCATCAGGATAGGCATAGGGTCTATCCAGATAGGTTTTTTTTTGTGTTGACCGAGCGAGGAGCCGATCGATCAAGGAAGGTTTAAGAGTTTCATCAGGACAGACGTAAGGTCTGAGCTGGCCAGGTTTTACCAGAATGGTGATGGGTTTCATTATCGGTGGGGCATTTGAAAGAGGTATGAAGACTTTATCAGGACAGACGTAAGGTCTATCCTGCAAGGGTTCTATCGCTGATCGGGCAGGGCGCCAAGCGACCAACGGAAGGTTCTTGTAAATGGTGGGAAATGAAGGTAGCATGTCATTAACATGGAACTTTCTTTTTTAAATTACCACATTACTGGCCCAAGCGCCCTTTCGAGTTTTCGCCGGAGCCAGCCCCCTCTTGCTTTTGCCCATGTGCCCTTTCGGGTTTTCACGTGGCGGGGTACCCGATTTTGCCTACAGTGCCCTTTCGGGTTTTCACCACAGCTGGGTTTTGGCCATTTTTGCCCTTGTTCAGAATGCCCGAACAAGTCTGGTGGGGCATCTCTATTTTTAGCCCCCTATTTTGTCTCTCTTTTTTTTTCTCCTTTTTTTTGTTGCACTAGGACTTTGACTTTGTAAATTGTCAGTCCACGTGCTCAACTTGTGTATGCATTGTCATTGATGTGGGTGTTAACATCAATGCAAGGGTATGGGGTTTCATCGTCCACCCAGGCGGAAGGCCTGGGTCGACTTGAGTGTGTTTCGCGGCTTAGGCGCGAAGCCGTTCACTGAGAGCATGACTGTAATCGTTAATGTGGGGATTAAC
The DNA here is from genome assembly GCA_022559845.1 of Amorphophallus konjac. Taxonomy (NCBI): domain Eukaryota; kingdom Viridiplantae; phylum Streptophyta; class Magnoliopsida; order Alismatales; family Araceae; genus Amorphophallus; species Amorphophallus konjac. The sequence goes on from CM040120.1 coordinate 403,949,758, forward strand.
ATTAACGCAAAGGAATAGGATTTCATCATCTATCCAGACAGAAGGTCCGGATTGACTTGAGGAAATATGTTGTGTCTTTATCAGAGCAGACAGAAGGTCTACCCTGGGTGGGTTTCAGCATCGATCAGGCAGTGTGCCGCTCCATCAGCAGCTGATTTCATCACCGGTATTGGGTTTATACCAATGCAAGGAGTTCCATAGGTTTCATCGGGATAGACGTAAGGTCTAAACCGGATAGGTTTCATCGTTGATCGGGCAGTGTGCCAATCGATCAATAGCAGGTTTCATCATCGGTATTGGGTTTATACCAATGCAAGGATTTCATAGATTTCATCAGGATAGACGTAGGGTCTAAATTGGATAGGTCTCATCATTGATCGGGCAGTGTGCCAATCGATCAATTAGCAGGTTTCATCATTGGTATTGGGTTTATACCAATGCAAGGACTTCATAGATTTCATCAGGATAGACGTAGGGTCTAAACTGGATAGGTCTCATCATTGATCGGGCAGTGTGCCAATCGATCAATAGTAGGTTTCATCATTGGTATTGGGTTTATACCAATGCAAGGATTTCATAGATTTCATCAGGATAGACGTAGGGTCTAAACTGGATAGGTCTCATCATTGATCGGGCAGTGTGCCAATCGATCAATTAGCAGGTTTCATCATTGGTATTGGGTTTATACCAATGCAAGGACTTCATAGATTTCATCAGGATAGACGTAGGGTCTAAACTGGATAGGTCTCATCATTGATCAGGCAGTGTGCCAATCGATCAATAGTAGGTTTCATCATTGGTATTGGGTTTATACCAATGCAAGGATTTTATAGATTTCATCAGGATAGACGTAGGGTCTAAACTGGATAGGTCTCATCATTGATCGGGCAGTGTGCCAATCGATCAATTAGCAGGTTTCATCATTGGTATTGGGTTCATACCAATGCAAGGTTTTCATATGTTTCATCGGGATAGACGTAAGGTCTAAATCGGACAGGTTTCATCGTTGATCGGGCAGTGTGCCAATCGACCAGTAGCGGATTTCATCATCGGTATCAGGTTCAAACCAATGCAAGGATTTCATATGTTTCATCGGGATAGACGTAAGGTCTAAACCGGACAGGTTTTATCGTTGATCGGGCAGGGTGCTAATCGATCAACAGCAGGTTTCATCACGGCGGGATGTGTGGTAGGTTTCATCAGAATATATGTAAGATCTAGACTGGATGGGATTCATCGTGGTGGATCTTAACCAAAAACAAGCGGAAGTGTTTCATCAGAACAGACGAAAGGTCTATTCCGAGGTGGGCCCCCTTTTTTTGCATTGATCGAGGCAATATGCCTTGTGATCAACGGGGTTTCATCGTCAGGTGGGACTTTATGATGATCGTCCTTCTCGGAGTTTTATCAGGCAAGGTGAAAAGGGGAACTTTAAATTACCACATTACTGGTTTAAGCGCCCTTTCGGGTTTTCGCCGAAGCCAGCCCCCTCTTGCTTTTGCCCACGCGCCCTTTCAGGTTTTCACGTGGCGGGGTACCCGATTTTGCCTGCAGTGCCCTTTCGGGTTTTCACCACAGCTGGGTTTTGGGCCATTTTTGCACTTCTCCCTAACATAGGAGTAAGTCTGGCGGGGTATCTCTATTTTTTAACCTCATTTTTTACTTTCTTTTTATTCTTTCTCTTTTTTTTTTTAGAGGGTGACAGGTCGGAATGCCACCAGATCAAGATAAGGGTAGCTTGGCTAGGGTGGAGTGCCACTAGACAAGAAAGGGGTAGCTCGGTTAGGGCGGAGTGCCACTAGATCAAGAAAGGGTAGCTTGGTTAGGACGGAGTGCCACTAGACCAAGGAAGGGGTAGCTCGGTTAGGGCGGAGTGCCACTGGACCAAGGAAGGGGTAGCTCGGTTAGGGCGGAGTGCCACTAGACCAAGGAAGGGGTAGCTTGGCTAGGGCGGAGTGCCACTAGACCAAGGAAGGGTAGCTTGGCTAGGGCGGAGTGCCGCTAAACCAAGAAAGGGGTAGCTTGGCTAGGGCGGAGTGCCGCTAAACCAAGAAATGGGTAGCTCGGCTAGGGCGGAGTGCCGCTAGACCAAGGAAGGGGTAGCTCGGCTAGGGCGGAGTGCCGCTAGACCAAGAAAGGGGTAGCTCGGCTAGGGCGGAGTGCCGCTAAACCAAGAAATGGGTAGCTCGGCTAGGGCGGAGTGTCGCTAGACTAAGGAAGGGGTAGCTCAGCTAGGGCGGAGTGCCGCTAGACCAAGAAAGGGGTAGCTCGGCTAGGGCGGAGTGCCGCTAAACCAAGAAATGGGTAGCTCGGCTAGGGTGGATTACCGCTAGACCAAGGAAGGGGTAGCTCGGCTAGGGCGGAGTGCCGCTAGACCAAGAAAGGGGTAGCTCGGCTAGGGCGGAGTGCCGCTAGACCAAGAAAGGGTAGTTTTGCCTGATCACTCGGGGAATGTCGGTTGTGCTGCATGATACAGCTTTAGATGCCTTCGTTGAGTGGCGAGAATTGAATTTCCCCTCGATGGTTGACAACCACGTAGGCTCCCCCTTCGTAGACCCTCTGTATCACATAAGGACCTTCCCAATTAGCATTCAGCTTTCCTTTTGGGTTGGACGCCATGACTTCTTTTTTCTTGACCATGACGAGGTCACCTTTCTTGAATTCTCGTCCTCTTACGAGTTTGTTGAAGGCATTTGCCATGCGGGCTTGGTACATCTGGATATTTTTCTGGGCTTGCAGACGCTTACCCTCCAATTCAGCCAGTTCTTCAAGTCATCTTTCAGCATTGGTTTGTTCGTCGCGAACTAGGCCATGCTGGACTACAATCCTGAGTGATGGCACCTCCAGCTCTATAGGGACTACTGCCTCGGAGCCGTACACTAGCGAATAGGGCGAGCAACCCGTGGGGGTTTTATAGACAGTGCGATATGCCCATAGTGCTTCATACATCCTTTCACCCCAGTCTTTTTTATTAGAACTGACGACCTTGGCCAGCAGGGTGCACAGTGTCTTATTGAAAGCTTCAGCCAGCCCATTTGCTTGTGGATTGTAAGGGGTGGAAGTCCTCCATTCTATTTTATACTTCTCGGCAAGCCGATATACCTTCTGGTTCTTGAAGTGACTTCCATTATCAGATATTATTTGACTGGGGACCCCGAATCGGAAGATGATATTATGCTTGATGAATCTGGCAACCAACTCACCAGTCACTTCTCTGAGTGCTACTGCCTCCGCCCACCTGGAGAAGTAGTCTGTTATAGCCAAGATGTACTTGTGTCCAGCTAAAGAAGTCGGTAGTGGCCCGACTACATCAGTTCCCCACTGAGCAAAAGGCCAGCTGGGAATCGTAGGGTGTAGAGCTACAGGAGGCCTCCTGGGTATAGTGGAGTGCTCCTGGCATTTCTGGCATGACTTTGCAAACTGGCAACAGTCTTCAAACATAGCGGGCCAATAATAACCCAGCTTCTTGATTTCAATTTTCATCTTAGGCCCAGCCTGGTGTGCCCCTGCTATCCCAGCATGTATTTCTTTCATTGCTTGCCAGGCTTCTTCAGTAGATAGGCAGCGGAGCAAAATCTTCTTGCGGGCGTCCGCCATGATTCGAAACAGAGTCCCATTTCTACACTCGTAGGAATCTTTAACCCTTAGGAGTTTCATTCTCTCTTCTCTATTCTTGGGCAACTGTTGGTGCAAGAACCATTGCAGCAGGTGCTGTCTCTAATCAGATGTCTGGGCCTTGTCAACGGTATCAATTTCATATTCTTCAGGACACGCTTCCAGCATGCTGGGGACCTGTCACCTGTTTATGACAATAATGTTTAGCGTTTCGTCCGGCGAGACTGATAGTGAGCTGGCCAGCTTCGCGAGTGCATCAGCTTGAGCATTATGTCCCCGACCCACATGATTGAGCTCAATGTGGTAGAAATTCGCCATGAGGCATATAGCCTTTTGATAATAGGGGTTCAATTCTGGCTTTCACACTTCGAATTCTCCCTGTATTTGTTTTATCACTAACATTGAGTCACCGAATGCCTGAAGCATCCGAATACTCATACTGAGGGCGACCTGGAGACCAATTATCAGAGCTTCATATTCAGCTTCATTGTTGGTGCAGGGCTTATTTATAGAACAGGAGGTGTGCAACACTTCTCCTTCTGGTGATTTCAGGACAATGCCGGCCCCTGCACGTATTCTTGTTTTCCCACTGGAATCAATTTTTGTTCTTGATGCCCCATCAAAGTATAATTGCCACATGATTGGCTGGGTTTGACAGGCTTCGAGCACTTCATCATCAGGTAGCTCGGTCTCGAGCATAGCACTTTCTGGTATCGGGTGCTCTGCAAAGAAATCGGCTACAGCTTGACCCTTTATAGCCCTCTGAGGTGTATAAGTGATGTCAAACTCCATCAGAATCACAACCCACTTTCCTAGTTGACCTTTGAGTGCCGGCTAAGTCAATATATATTTGAGCGGATCTGCTGCAGATATCAATCTGATCTCATGTGACAGCATGTAGTGTCGGAGCTTCTTGACAGCGAAGACCAGTGCCAGGCAGGTCTTCTCTATGTAAGTATAGCTTTCTTTAGTTCTGATCAACCTTCTACTAAGGTAGTATAAGGCTTGCTCCTTTCCATCTTTATTTATTTGAGCTAACATTGCCCCCAGCGAGCAATGTGTGGCTGCTATATAGAGGATCAAAGGGCTGCCCTTCACTGGTGCCCCCAATATTGGAGGGGTTCTGAGATATTCTTTCAGCTTTTCAAAAGCCTCTTGGCATCCGTCGTCCCATAGGAACGGTACATCTTTCATCATGAGCCTATGAAAGGGGTGACATCGACCCGACAAATTTGATATAAACCGTCGGATGTAGGCTAGACGCCCTTGTAGAGATCTTAACTCAGACAGATTCTTCGGTGGAGGGAGCTCTTGAATAGCCTTGATCTTGGACGGATCAATCTCAATGCCTCTGTGCCGGACAATAAATCCCAGAAGTTTTCCACTGGTCACGCCGAAGGCGCATTTCATAGGGTTCATTTTCAGCTCGTATTTCCGCAGCCTTTGAAACACTATCCGCAAGTCTTGCAGATGATCTTCCTTCTTTCTGGTCTTCACCACCAGGTCATCAACATAGCACTCCACTTTCTTGAAGAGCAAATCATCAAAAATCTTGGTCATAGCTCTTTGGTAAGTGGCGCCGGCGTTCTTGAGGCCAAACGGCATCCTTTTGTAGTGGAATATCCCCTTCGGAGTGCGGAACGCAGTGTGCACTCTGTCTTCTTCAGCAATCCAGATCTGGTTATATCCGGATGACCCATCCATGAATGACAGGGCTTCATGACCAGTAGTCGCATCGATCATCACTTCAGTGATTGGCACTGGGAAATCATCTTTCGGGCAGGCCTTATTAAGGTCCCGAAAATCAACACATATTCTGATCTGCCCATTCTTCTTCTTTACAGGCACTATGTTGGCTAGCCATGTAGTATACTGATTTTCTTCAACAAAGCCTACATCAATTAGCTTGTCGACCTCTTTATTAATTTGATTTATCAATTCAGGGCGCATTCTCCTGGGCGGCTGCTTTACGGGGTTAGCCTCTGGGTTTATTGCCAACCGATGCTGTGCCACATCAGAACTCAGTCCCGGCATTTCATCATATGTCCATGCAAAGCAGTCTCAGAATTCCTTCAAGAACTGTATATACTGTTCCCTGGCAGCTGGCTCCAGCAGTGCACTGAGGAATGTCAGCCTTGGCTCATCTGCGGTCCCCAGATTTATTTCCACAAGCTCATCGACGGTGGCCTGACCTCCATCTTCGACCTCGGGCGGGGCTTCTTGCAAGTCAATGAAGCCTCCCGGGATATAGTCCTCTTCGGTCTCATGATTTTTGGTTCCGTCATTCTGGTCATCAGCTTATGTTGGTTCATCATATAAGGCTGATAGTGTCGGATTCTGTTTGGTCTGCCCCGAGGACGTGACCGGTTCAGCAGAAAACCCAAAGGTGGACTGTTCCGCCCCTAGAGGTTCTTCTGGTGCAGGCTCCCCCGAGATATCATCATTCTGTAGGGCCCGGACTTCTTCTAGAATGCGTTCAAACTCCAGGCGCTCTCTTAGCTCATTGGCTATTTGGTCTTCATCCGGGGTTCCCGTATCAAACTTTGCTTCAGCATGGAACTGATCCTCTTTGCAGGGTAGGTCTTTCCAGCACCAACCTTTCTTCGTTTCATCAGATGTCCCCGTCTCTGGTTGACTGTCTGGGGCTTCATTGTTCATTACGGATTGATAAATGATTTCTTCATCTTCCGAGGGGTACTTGTCATATCCCACCTCAGGAGGGTCTTCATGCTGGTAGGAGATAGAGATGACGTCCACCTCAGCTTCATAGTATTCTTGAAGGGTATAACCCAATCCCGGGTGCTGAGTGATCTTCCTCAATTCTTTATTATCCCGGGGCGGATCCCATAGCTCCTGGAACGCCTTCTTTTGGGCAACAGGTTGTAGTGATGGCATCTGCATCTTAGAGAACATCTGTGAAACCCGTCGGGTAGTATAGTCCAAGCCCGTGATCGGCACCATCCGGTTCGTAGATTCTTCAGGGACCATGCAGTCTTGATCATCGTCTTCGACTGACTCCCCGGTGTAGAATATGATAGGAGGCTCGCAGAAGCGAGGGACTTCCATAGTCTTTAATGGTAGCACCGTCTGGTATTCTAAGCTAGCAATGGGCTTGACTAAACCCTGCGGAACCCCCACTTGTATGTACTTTTCTTTCATTTCTTTGCCAGTATCATCTGGGTGGATACTAGGAGGGGTGATCCGAGCAAAGTCACCAACATAAGAAATGTGAGATACTTCATGTTTCTTAATGTAGCCCCTTGGTGGCGGTGGAGACCAATTTCTTGCCTTTGTCACCGGCTTCTTCTGGTTGACCCAAGCCTCTTTCTCTTCACCCTTTTGCGACACCTCCGTGTAGTAGGATGCATCGAGCATGTGACACTCGAATACTTCGAAGGGATGCAGATCCGCAAACACCCTTTCTTCTTTCCCTTCATGGTAGTATTTAATACACTGATGCAGCATGGATGGCACTATCTGATATTCATGCAGCCACGGTCTCCCCAGTAGGGCCTTATATGTGGTGTTGGAGTCGATTACATAGAATCGTACCACGGTAGTGAGGTTCCCCAATGTGAGGTTGAAATCAGCCACCCCAAGGGGCGTCTCACATTTCTAGTTGAATCCCGCAATTTTCATGTCTCTGACCTTGGTAAGCTGCAGATCAAAGTAATATTTTTGGTTAATGCGATATGGGAGAATGTTCACAGCAGCCCCGGGATCTATCAGTATCCTGCTCAATGGCTGACAGTTCAGGGAGCCCCTCATATACAGCGGTCTGTTATGGCCAGAATTCGGAATCAGCATATCATCCTCTGTGAATGTGACTAACGGCCCAGAATTCACTTCTTTCAAGAGTGCCTCATACTGTGCCGGCGACTGTAGGGCATCAACAATTGCTTGGCAAGCTTCTTCACTCAGAGAGAGAATCTCCCAGATGGAGAATCTGGTAGAGAGCTTCTTTAACATTTTCATGATCCGATTGCCCACCCAGACATTAGACAGTCTCATTTCTTCCGCCCATCGGGGAGTTGGAGGTTCAAGTGGTGCCCGTGGCCTTTGCTGCCCAGTGCTGGTTTCATCCTCTGGACTGATTTCTTGGGGGCTTCTTCTATAGCAACGGCCCCTGGTGTCATCGGAGAGTTATCCTCTTCTTTCTCATTCCGCTTGTAGGCTACAGATGCCGATTGCTGAGGTCTCTTGCCTTTATCTGGCCCAGCCTGTATCGACTGCCCATTTTCCAGACTGGACAGAAATTCCAGAAATGTTGGAGTTTGACCTCCCTTCTTCTCTTCTTGGTACAAGCTAACAGGGGGAGGAATCTGAACACCCCGCACCTCTGGTTCAGGAATCTGGTAGGGTTGTTCTCCTCTAAACATAATGTTATGATTGGCTGGTGGTGGGCGCCCCCATCTTCTCCCAGAGCGGGTAGCATGTGCCGAGGTGGAAGCTTCAGCATGGTTGGCTTCCAACGGCGTGGCCGACGCCTCTGTGTCATCATCCTCCCCAGGCAAGGTGAATAATACCGAGAGTGTATTGCAGTGTACTGTCATGGTTTTCTTCCTTGCTCTGTCCTTTGGCTGCTTTTTCTTCTTCCGGTGCTTTGGCTTTGCCGGCTCCTGCCCCCAGAAGGGTTCAGTCTCATCTTTTTCCTGCTTTTCCTCTAGTTTTTCTTCAATGGTCAACTTTTCCAGCTGCCCCCAGAGTATGCAATCTTTCACCAGCAGGGGCTTCGGCTCATTCTGTTCATATTCGTCGAGCCCGTTGATATACTGTTGGAGACGTTTTGCCTCAGGACTTATTTCTTTTTGTGTGGGAAGCGGAGTCTGTCTCCTCCGATTATAGGTAGGGATTCGGATGACTGGCTGTGTCTTAGCTACATGCCGAATCAGCTTTACCGGGGGTGGCCCCGACTTCGGAGTGGCATTCAGAGTGGATGGTCCAGTTGCTCCTGCAACAGGTGCCCTCCTTCTGGTCTTCATCGGCTTTGTCTGCCATCCCTCCTGATCCCTTAACGGGGTAAGGAAGCATGCTTCATAAGTGTGCCTGGTGCATTCTTCAACAGCCTCTTCGGGCAACTGCTGATATATAGAAATCATATTTGCAGCCATCCTCATTGCTGGAGGTTCATGGGGGCGTGGAGGGTTCACCTGATAGTCTCCCAACTGTAGCTCTCCCTTTTTGAACATACTTTCCATGACATCTTTGAAGACGTAGCAGTCTTCTATAGCATGCCCCAATGCCCGATGATATGGACAGAATAGTGGGTCATCTTTCTTTGTTGCATCTGCAGGTCTTTTTGGTTCGGGTAGCGTTACTTTGTTGAACTTGTAGGCCCAACTGAACAGTGCACCCGTCTTCTCTTTGGGGAATGAATATGCCTTCCTCATTTTATTTCTCAGGGAGATCTTTTCTTTCATTTCTACCGGGCCTGCCGGAGGAGCATCAGTTTTCTTCCCTTTTTCTTTATGCTGTTCAAAGGTACCGAAGTCAACAGTGTTGGCCTCTGAATGCGATGGCCGTCGATCAACAGCCTTCCCCTTTTGCATAGCAGGGACATTGGCAGTCGGACGCTTGGACAAGAACGTCTCGACCTCCGCTACTATATTATTCAACCGGTCAAATGTTCTGACATCTGCCCCGATCATCTTTTACAGCACCTCCCTTCTGAGGTTCTGTTTGCATATCTGCACTGCATCTTCTTGATGGGGAGGTCGCCTGCACCTCATGGCCAAATTCCTCCATCTTTTTATATAATCCAGGGCAGTCTCATCTTACTTCTGTCTGGATGCATACAACTCAGCTATTGTGATTTCCCTTTCTGTGACATGAAATCTATCTCGGAACTTCCGCTGCATATCGGGCCAGTCAGCTACTGACCCGGCAGGCAAGCTGGAGTACCATTCAAAGGCCAACCCTGTAAGGGACGAGCCGAAGAATTTCAATAGATATGCTTCATCAGCAGCCAGGTCGCCCATAACTATGGTGTAATAAGCTATATGTTCCCTGGGGGAGCCTTGGCCGTTGAACTTTTCGAACTTCGGCGGCTTGCTGACGCCTGGTGGTAATCTCTTAGCAGCATAATGTGCAGGGTATGGTACTTTGTAGATGTCATAAGTACCGGAATCGTCCCCGACTTTCTCAGACAGCTTCATCTCAATGATCTTTTCTATCATCAGTTTATTTGCCACAGCCGGATCCATTGGTTCTGGAAAGAAATATGCCTGCTGATGACTGAAGGGGGCCGTCATGGCCGTTGTGTGCAGCGTCGGCTGGGATGTTGGCACAGCAGGCTGTGTTTGGGATGTAGAGGGCTGTGCTGCCACCTGTGGTGGAAGAGGCTGATTCTGTGCCCTGCCTTCGCTATTCAGCTGAGGGACGGTTGGGACGGCCACTTCGGTTGAGCTGGAAGTCTGTCCTGCCGGCTCGGCCTGCTTAGAAACAGGCGTCTGCTCATTTCTCTCATTCAACTGTCTTCTGAGGGAATCAATCTCCCATTGATACCTCATGAACATTATCCGGATCATGGGATCTATAGTTGTGGGAATTTGCATTTCCCCTGAAGTCCCTTCAGTGGGGACCAAGAGAGAATTGTCTTCTTCTTCAGTAGTCACCACATTTACTATCATCGTGGTGACTCTTCGGGCCTCGTTGACGGCCGAGAGGTCATCTTGACTGGCAACTGCTAGCTTATCTTTTGCTGCCTTGCTTCTTCTTGTGATGGCACCCGGTCTGTATGCCAGGTTAATCAACTCTTCTGGCTGTTCTGGTAACATACCATATCTTCCGGCGACGCCGGCCATGTTGCAAGCGAGAATCTGCATTCTTCCTCTCTGCCTGCGAACTCTTCTCTTGACCTGTCCGGGATATGTCAGACGGTCAAATACAGACATTCTCTTTTCTTCCCTTTCTTTCTGGTAGATGTCTTCTTCATATCTGGCCCTACGGCCATCTTCATAGTCATTGGAGTTAGAGGACGACGCCTCTAGCATCACTTCTTCTCTTTCTTCTTCTTCCTTAGTGCCCAAGGCACGAGATAGTCTTTGTTGCCCCAGGGAGGAATTCCCAAGGCAATGAAAGTAGTCTTGAACCACCCAGTTCATCTCTTCTTGGCTCTGCCCTTGTAGCTTCGAACGGGGCAGCAGCCTTTCCTGGGTCCTTGGCTGATATGCCAGCCTTGAGACTTGAGCAGCCAGGTACTCCGACCTGGGGTATCTGAACACATCAGCCTGCCTGGCGTAGGCCTGGGATCTCTGCGGAGCAGCAACAACAGTAGCTTCCTCCATCATGCTTTCATCCTTCTTTCGAAGATCTCTGCCCCCACTCCGGGGGTGAGGTACAGCAACATCTTTCTCTTTCTTTTCCCATCTTCTGTCCCCGGCTCTGGGACGGGCAGTAACATGGTCTTCTTTCTTCTCATTTCTTCTGCCCCCAGCCCTGGGACGGGCAGCAACATCTTTCTCCCGAGCTGGTGCCCAGCCCTGGATCTTCTTTGGCAGCCAAACTTGTTTGAACTTGGTCGGCCTGGGCGCCAGTGGCTGTTTGCCTTTGTTCTCCCAGTCGACCCTCCTGGTGGCCAACACTTGGAATCTGTTGTTGGTATGAACTGATGGAATGACCCTGTCGGGTCGTGCATCTCTGGGGCGGCCATTGAGGTTCACCCTCATGCTTCCCACCATCATTGTCTTTCCCGAGGCCAAAGTGCGACCTCCAGTTGCAGCGGACCGGCCCCTCCGGTCGTTTCTTCTTCTCCTACCAGCAGTGGCGGAGACAACAAACTTTCCCTCCAGGTGATGGACCAGGCAAGAAACAGCAGTAGGAGCAGCTATCACCTCTTCTTTCTTAGCTTTTGGTGCCGTCGCGGCCTCTATTGTAGCGACGCTTTCAGCTTCATTGTTGACTTGTAGCAAGTCGACAAATACGAGGCCCAGGCAGTTGGGTAGACCCACCGCCGGGGGCATGGATCCGAATCCCATTGGCACCGCCAGGTACCCTCCGCGGATGTGGCCGTCGACCACCTGCTCGCCGAAGAAAACACCAGCTAGTCCAGTCTCCATCTGTAGTTTCTACGAGTAAGATTAACACACAGTTAGAATTTTGAGAGAGGCCGCCGGGCCTCCCGCTTTGGCGTAGAGATGAGGGGAGACTTGGTCCCACCGGGCGTGCCAGACTTGTGGGGATGGTTTTATTTCATCATTTATTTATTTATTTTTATTATGTGTGTTTATTGGTCGGTTTGTTAGGCGTGCCAGTCACCAGAGTGATAATTTATTATGCGCTCGATCTGACTCAATCAGTCGATTGTGAAGCCCGAGTCGGGACCAAAAGTCCGCCATACCATAAAGGCTATGACGTTAATTACGCCCTTCCTAAGAAGGATAACCCTTGATTAAACGCCAAAATAGGAGGCCACTCAGGGCGGTAAAAAAAAATAACAGTGCATGATATTGAAGCTCTTGTCATTCTAAGAATGTAATTAGGTAAATGACAGATTGTTACACCGACATGACCTCCTCTTATGCGAATCGTGCCGGAAAGAAATAGGACACCGTCCACGCAGTGGCGGGACGGGGCCTGGACAATCATCGGGGACATGTCCCCTTTCACGTTTCTCATCCGGTCAAGGGCCGGTAGTGCTTGTATTCCCCGAATGATCGAGCCAGACAGGGGGTGTATGATATACGCTTCCCGGGGCTTGTCGGGGTTAACGCATCAATCGATATTTCGACAGCATTTCCCCTTTATCTGGATTATGCCCAGGGGAAATAGGCTATCACCCACGGAGTGCCGGGATGAAAGTCGAGAGAGAGAGAAGTGTCGAACTTCCCGACCTATATGTATCTGCCATGGGGCAATGTTTGATTTTCCCTTAGGGAAGCTGGCGGAACTCATGCAATGGCAGAGCCCTCCCGAGCTAAAGGGGCTACTCATAAATCTGATGCGGGATAGTGGAACATAAGGGAGTCTGACTTCCTTTAAATTTATCCCCGGGACAGGTCTGGTGACTCATGGGTATCCCTGGGTGGGTTTGATCCAGGTGCTGGGGTTCAATGGGGTGGCAGAGCAGGCTCTCGGCGCGGCTGGCGTGAGAAGGAGGGTTCCCGGCGTGCAGGCAAAGAGGCCAGGGGATAGGTTCTCGGCGCGCAGGGGAGAAGGCCAGGGGCTTCCGGCGCGCAGGCAAGGATGCCAGGGAGGGTTCCCGGCGCGAGCTTCTCGGCGCGAAGAGGAAATGGCCGGAGGGTTTCCGGCGCGGCCAATATGAAAGGGCTCTCGGCGCGCTGGGGACGAGGGGGTTCTCGGCGCAAGGAGGCTTGCGCTGAGAACTATTTACCTATTCTACTATGCATGGAGCCGAGATGGGTTCTGGGGTTTTACGGCACCCTGCTTCTGGGTCTCTTAACGATTCAGGCCAAGGTAAATGGGTCCTGTGGGATTAAAATGGATCAGGGCATCAAATTTGAACTGGGTTAGGTTTAGGCTTTATAGAAACATCAGGATCGAGGAGGAATTTGGGAAGACCAAGGTCTAGAGAATCCCTGTCACCAATATTATGCAGAGCCCGGGGACAGATTTGATGTGGTCGTTCATCACCCTAGGAGCCAAGAGATGGCTATCTCTGGACCCAGAGGTGATTTCGACAATGCTAATAGACAGAGTATAAGCATCTAGAACTCCGGAGTATCATAAACCTCAGTCATTGTATAGCTTTGCCTTATCCCGGAGGCCAAGGGATGGTCTGTCCCTGGCTCTGGAATAAGCACAGAAAGCATTTGAAAACCAAGCGAAGCAGCAGACCAATGATCAGACTGGGGAGGGGATGACATGCTACGGAATCTAAAAGAAGACATAGGGGGATGGCAGCAGAGCTTCAGAGAAAACAACAGCAGGCGGCAACTGCGGCCCGTCGTATTTATTCACTCAATGTTGGATACTCCCTACATCGATCAAGATACATAAAGAGAAAATGAACAGGGGGAGTTGCATCTTTCCATCAGCGTGAAACCGCTTACAGTATTATAGAACACATCAGAGAAGGCAGAAAGAAGAACAATCGAAATGAAATGAACTACGAAAAAGGGAGGGGGAGGGCGGAGCATTGACTCCTCTCCCTCCCCGTTGCCCACCTTCGATCAGGCTCGAGCTCTCCTCTCTGCTTTCTCTCTTCTCTCTTTTCTTCTTCGGCTCTTTCCCTCTTTTCTTTCTGGATGAGGTTGTAGGTTTCTTCTCTCTTGCCCTCTTCTCTTTTTTTCTCTTTCTATCTGTCTGCCTATCTTCCTCTCCTCCTTCTCTTTGACGAAATGGGGGGTTTTATAGGCATAGCACCTCCCCTTCTCGGCATGATCCACTTCAGCGCGCTTCTCACACCTTCCCGGCGCGCCCCAGTTCGGATGGGGAGCTTCCCGACGCCGTGATCTCAGGCACATTTGGAGCTCTTTGTAAGTTTGGGCTTCATGTCGTTAATGCATCTGCCTTCGCATAGATTGTTACAGCTGTCGTATTCATTTGGTCATTTGTACCCATCATGCGGGATAAGCATTGTGGGTGCCATTCTATGGTTATCAGAATATTCTGAAGGTCTTCTTTATCAGTCACGCGACTGCATGGGGGTTGATATGGTCTTGATCAACACTACTGTCTGGACGACGGCAGTGCCGGACATCAGCTTGGCCGGAGAAGGCTTCAGCCGCACGGAGTGTTGGTGGCAACAGACCTTCTCCCATTCTGGTTCTCATAGTTTTCAGGAACACATGGTTACTGCACCCCCGATGGGCTTCAAAGCTCTGAGCCTTGCTTTGACTTCTTCTTTCATCTTCGCATATTTCCAGTGTCAACACTTACCCGCTCCGCGAGGGTGGCCTCTGCCTCCTCAGCCCGGGCAACCGCCCGAGCAAACTCGGCCTCCTGCTCAGCCCTGCCTCCTGCAGGCTGCGAGGAAGACGATGGGGCATCCGGTCCCGCTCGTTGGGCTCCCTCGGCCCGCTGCATTTAGAAATCACAGTTAGGTGTCGCGGTTAGTCAGCACTAGCATCATTTTGCATTGCATAATCATAATCATTTAAGTCTAAGTTTTGGAATCTTACCAGAAGCTCCAGGGCGGTTCGGTACTCGTCCCGCTGCTGGATGGTGGAGTGGAGTAGTCCCTCCAGCTCGGCTATCCATCCCTCAGGGTCTAGCTGCATTTAGAAAGCATGTAAGTTAGTACATCTAGCTCGTTGCATTTTGCATATAGAAAGAGTTTTTGAGTTTAGAATTTGCATACCGATCGTCGGGTACCTCGGTACACCCGGTCGCCGTAGAGTCGAGCGAAGGCCTTCAGATATGCCTCGTCACTCTCGTCTCGCTCCTTCACCACTCTGCCCCGCCTGTTCCAGTCATGGACGTACTTCGCCTTCCGAGCGCACCAATCCACATTGCCACTAATGCCCCTTGCCGACTTGCCTGGGTGGTCATCACTGTGGCGTGGAAAGGTCACCTCGGGCTGGTGTAGTCCCCGAGTCCGCAGGATCAGCCTATAGTGCAGAGACTCGATGATATGGATGTAGTGCAGCCAGATATCTCGTCCCCGATATGATAAGTCCGCCTCCACCCACGGCTGTCCCGTGTAACCCTCGCCGCGGTACGGGGTCCATCTCACCTAGAAACATTAAGTCCATTCGTCAGCATTCAGAAGCATTTAAAAGCATTCAGGAGCATTTAGAAGCATTCAGAAGCATTTAGAAGCATTCAAGAGCATTTATAAGCATTCAGAAGCATTCAAAAGCATTTAAAAGCATTTAGAAGCATTCAGAAGCATTTAGAAGCATGTAGAAATCATTTCGAGTTCTTGACTTACCGACGTGTGTGGGTAGGAGTCCAGGTCGTCCTGGATCGTCCGGGTCAATCTGATGATCAACCTTGTGTCCCTCGCTACCGTCCACCGTCTCACAATCGGGTACCTCTCCCGACGCCCGGGAGATACATATAGCTCTAGATCTGCATTTTAGAAATCAAGTCAGTCAAATTGCATAATCATTTGCATAGCATTCTTTTGCATAATATAGAAAGCATTTAAATTGCATTTACCTGTAGAAAAGGCGAGAAGCCGCCCATCATCGTCTGCCGGTCCGTCGTGCTGAGGGACTCGAACAGGAACGCTAGCACCGCCGCTCCCTAGGCGTATCTCCCGACTATGTGCAAATTTTCTATCATCGGAAGCAGTCTGCAACTGATGACGTCCGCTCGAGTCGCGAAGAGGTGCTTCCCGAATAGCAGCATCAGGAAGCGTCTGAGCACTCTGTCTCCCTCTGGTCCCGCCTCCGCCACCACGTAAGGGCGCACCTGGTCTATCACTCTGCCCAGATGCTCCTCGGGTAGCTCTCCCACGGCGATCGCCGCTCCTCTCAGCCCCAAGCTCTCCTGCAGTACTGATCTCGAGAGCTGAGATGAGGACTGTCCCGGCCTGATCAAATCCAACCCGAGCAGCTGCTGCGCCGTCTCCCGGTAGTCGCCGTACGTCCATCCTGTCACTGCGGCTCCGTGGACTCTCAACCTGGTAATCCTCGCTATATCTTCTAGTGTGGGGATCATATGGCCCCACGGGAAGATGAACGCCCTGCTAATCGGGTCCCACCTCTCGTGCAATGCGTACAGTAATGGTGTGTCCATCCGGATCACCTCGATGCTGAGCACCTCGCCGAATCCCATACTGGCTAGCCGTTCTCTCTAGAAATCGGGCAATGCCTGGTACACTGCCCGGACCTGCAGCCAGGAGATCCTTGATCTTCGCTTCCCCTGCATGTCATTTAGATCATAAGTTAGTTGATTGCATCATAAAAACATTGCATAAGCATTTTTAAATGAAAATCAAACAAAAATTTGAAATTGAAAACCCTAAAAAATAGTTTAGATCTCTGGTAGATGTAACGGCCCTGGGGTAGGGCATTGCTTGGCTCTGACGCACGCAGGGTGGCGCGTCAGGCATGTGACGGTCGCTGGCAGGACCGTCACATTGTCTGCATTTTGGCGTTTTTTTCTTTGCATTCCTGTGGTCTCCCACTTTGGCCAAATGGCCTATAATCAATCCTAATGGGTTCTTGGACCCATTTTCTACCCTCAAAACCCACATGCATTCACATAAAAATGCAAAAAAAAAATTTAAAAATTGAAGTTAGGGCGGGAGGACCTACCTCATGGTCCATGCCCCTTCTCCTCTTCTTGGCTGATTCTTTGGGCTCTTCTTCATCCAATGGGGCTTCTCCTTGGTTCTCCACGGCCGTGGGAGCTTCATCTTCTTCCCTTGGATCTCTTCTCGCCGTTTGTTCTTCTTCCACCGACGGGATTGCTTCTCGTTCGAGCCGGCGGTGGAACTGCCGTATTGCCTTCCTCTTTTCTCTCTCCCTCTTCTGTGGAGGCAGCTGGCATGGCTCGTCGCCGGCCATGGTGGTGGTGGGGGTTGGAATCGCCAGAGTTTTTTTGGGGTGTTGAAAGTGGATTGAATGAAGGCCGTGACCGTTCGGTTTTATTTTTTTGAACGCTCAGGAAATGTGGCGGTCTATCGACCGACCGTTATATCATTCTGACGCGTCTGGATCTGACCGTTACATGTGTTGGCCCTATTTTATTGAAGAATGTGAACCGCCTGGTTTATGACGGACTAGGGGTGGTCCGTTACTTGATGTGACGCACGTACATGAGACCGTTACAAACTTGCAAGTTTCTTGATGAATTAAATGGTCTAATTGATGTCAAAATGGTTCCATGTTCCATCAAGATGTTCATTGATGATGTCTCTCGCACGTACAAATGGTTATGCCTTGATTCATGATCATATTTATTTTTGGCTAACCTATCTTTCATGAAGGAATTTATGAACGAAGTCACACTTGGCTGTCCGTCAGGCAGGTAAGTCAGGTATTGTATTTCGTTTCCTTATCCCTTAAATGCATTACTATATGTTATCTATGACATATTATCTCGAGAACCGGCTGGTCATTCACGTGTTCTGGGATCTGATGTTCCCCTTAAACAAAAATGATGATGATCTAAGTTCACATGTTTAATCGTTGGATAAGCCGTTAGGTTGGAAAAGTTTGGGGACGATGGTTCTATCTTGCACGCCGTGGTTGCAGATGGTGTCCTGACCCTAATTTCTCTGGTCTAGCAATATTATTCTCGAGTATCTTGCTATTTTATCTTTCTTTTGCATTCGTTTTGATGATTTCTTTTTCTTTAGCCCAGCATGCATCATGCGCATTCTTTGAGCATTCATGAACCTTCATCTGTTCAAGGTATCTCAGTGATGGTGAATAGCTGTGTTCTTGATTTCGAATGAGGAGAATTATTCCACTCTGAATTAGAAGGTTTTCTTTGATCTCGTCGCTCGATTTGGTTGGCTGAAGATTCCTGTCTGGAGTTTAGTCAGTTCTCTTTCCTTTCCGTTGCCTCCGACGGCTAGCCGTGTTTCCTTTCCTTAGTTGTTAGTTCCTCCAGACATGCGTCCTTTGGTTGGCTATTTCCTTGTGATCAGTTCGAAGTTTTCCAGAAAATTCCTGTCGCTTGTTGGTAAAGAACGTGTGTCGTTTACCTTAACGCCCTCTTTTGATCCACTCCACTTCACTTCTGCTTCATCTCTATGTTCCATTTCATTTCCGCTTCACCTCCGCTCGCTCCCCTGCAAAGAGGACGTTAAGGAGGGGCATCTGTTGACACCCGTTTTATGACCAATAAGTTGGGTCATCTCTTTGTTCATTATATATGATGCTCCGAGTTGTTCACTCTTCATTGAGCCCCCTTGATTGATTTGAAGACTATTTCTTGGGTCTTTTCCTTGATTGGATATGGCTTTTTGTGGCATTTCATTTGACTAAGGTTTAGCAAAAACCTTCATTTCTTCTGAACTCCATTGATAATAACGGTCTGCTCCAGGAGCGTTGTTTCTTTCTAACGGATGGGTCATGGGCCGTTACTCTTTGAAGAGTCCTAAGGCTTAAGGTCTCGTTTAAATATTTATCTTTTGGCTTACACGTTGATAATAACGGTCTGTCGTGCAGCCGTTGTTTCATTGTGACGCCCCATGCCTTGGCCGTTGCTTTCTTCACAGAGTCCTATTGTTTTGGCCATCTTCCTGTTGATCTTATCTCTTTGGGATAGGGTTGAAAGTAACGGATGTTACTTGGTGCGTTATTTCCAAGTGGCGGTCTGTCGTGCAGCCGTTACTTCCTTCAGAGAGTCCTGGCAGTTCAGGCCTTTTCTCTGCTACTCCGTGATCAAGATAAGAACTTGGATTTACGATATCTCTTCCAAATATGATCCTCAGGACCTTCTGTTTGATTCTTTGGACTCTTGGTGATATTATCTTCAAGGATTTGCTAAGAGTTATCCCTTTATCTTGCTGGATTATCCTCTGCTCGACCTGAGAGTTTGAGGGTCTATAAATAGAACCCTTAACTTCATGGCAAAGAGGGGAAGATCTGGAGTTTGCGTCAAAGTGCTGACGTATTCTGGAGCCACGTCTGATCAAGGAGAAGTGCTTCTCACGTTCGTTTGCTGCCTGGTGAAGGGAGTATTTGTTGCTTTGGTTCAAAAGTTCATAATTGCATATTGAGTTTCTCTTCAATCTCCCTTTCATCATAAGCATTATTTCTCTCCTTTCTCCACATTTTTCACTGGTTTTCATCATCTAAACATCCTCCTAATCTTTTAAAACGCCCAGAGGGGTTAAAAAACCAAAACTCCCTGGTATTTCCCTCTCCTTTTGATGATATTTTGTTTATTGAAGAATTGATGCTATATTGTCTAAAGGGCTAATTTGGGTTGTTTTGTTCTTGTTTTCTACTTCTTTGGCAGGTTTACAGGTTCACTAGGGCGAGGCCCAAGTCTTCTAGCCGGCTAGAAGGGTTGGAGTTAAAAGGATCCACACTTTGCTACTGCAGGTATTACGATGGCCTTGTGCAGGCGCGTCAGAGTCTTCCAACGGTCTATCGAGCGACCGTCGCTTTCAAGTGACGCACGGGGTTCTAGCCGTTACTTCTAGCTGACCTGCATGTTCTCTTTGGTTTCCTCTCCCGTGGGCAGGTGCTTCATCCACCTATTTCCAAGGTATATTCAAGTCTTTGGCTTGTTTTTACTTTGGTGGCGATCACGACTTTTCTTGGTATTGGGCATTAGCTTTCTCCTTCATTGCATATCTTTTATTTCCTTGCTTGTTTCACCCCTCGCGGTGTGTTTCTATTTACTCTTTGCTCCACGCCCCGGCGTGTGTTTTTCCTTTATTCTTTAGCTTAGTTTGATTGAGATAGCATGCCCATGCTACAGCTTGCTTTGGTTGCCTAGGTTCATGATCACATGCTCATAGGTTGAGTGCAGATCTTTGATTATTTGCTTGTCATCTTGCTACATATCATCACTATAACCCCCCAAGAAAAGGAGATAGATAAGCAAAATAAAATCAACAGGCTCGTCCTCCGGTTCTGGGCTTGTGGTTGCAAGTCCAGGGGTCCCTCCTGGTCTGGAGGAAGAGAGGTCTTCGACCTCTGGTTTCCAAGTGGCTGGGAGTCACTTGGGGTGTCTCTCCGGTTGGGAGGAAGAGGGGAGGCTGTTCCCCTGGTCAATCTGTGCATGTAAGTGTTCGCAGACTGAGTCTGCTTGTTTCTAGCGTTGGCTAGTGAAGCCTCACTCCGGTTGGGAGTGAGGGGTGGATGTAGGTCTGGAGGACCGAACCACCTAAAAAATCTTCTCTGCAGTGGTTTTGCTTTGTGCGTTTGTTCCTTGCCTTCTACCTCCTATTCACAGGTTGTGCATGCTTGATTAGTTGTGTTATCTTGGGAGTAAATTTCGAGGTTTATATTCTGCTAAGTGTGTTTGGTGTGTTTAGCTCTGCCTGCGTTTCTGGTGTAATCAGGTGACTGCATTGTTGCAGTCAAACTGTTTGATCATGTGTTGTCTTATCATCTCATCTTGGAGAGCTCATTAGTTTTATTCCGCATGTGTGAGCTTTAGAGTTTTAATTTGGGCATTATCTCTAGAGGGATACATTCACCCCCCCTCTGTATCCGGGCCTAGCACCCTAACAATTGGTATCAGAGCGGTGTCTGCTTAGAAGGTCCAGCGACCTGCAGATCCGATCCTACTGTCTTCGGTGCTAATTTGTTTTTAGTGCATCAATATTCCTGTTGCATTGAATTTTCTTGCTATTTGTTCTCATGGCCCATCTACCGATTTTCAGTGGTACGCATTTTAATGTATGGTTTACTAGTCTGAAGAATTATGCTAATTCTGTTAATCCAGACCTGTGGAAAGTAATTTCACACGGTCCTCATGAACTACCAAAGAAAAAGTCTAAATGGACTGACAGTCACAAATCTATGCATGAAGAGAATCAAATAGCTATAAATCTAATGAAGTCAGCTACTGATAGAGCTTTTCATTCATGTTTCTTTGATTGCAGTTCTGCTAAAGATATTCTGGACATGCTGAAGCGAACTCAGATAAGAAATGAGGACAGCTACATGATGGATGACAGAAATAATCAAGGCAGCAGTCAAGATGAAGATGATGATGATGATGAGGTAAATCCCTTTGAAAACTATACTTTAGATGATTGGGAAAATGCATATTCTGAGCTACTTGAATCTCATGAACTGTTAAGAAAATAGTATAAAAAATTGAAGAAGGGTACTGGGTCAGTTAGTTCAAGTTCTCCATGTAGAAATTGTGTTGAATTGAAAAATATTCATGATGCCTGTATGTCTGATTTTCAAATGTTGAAGAAACAAATCTCATTATTGAAAACTGAGAATCAAGATCATATAAATGTGATATCTGAACTCAAAGAAAAATTCAAGTTAGATAATGATAATCAGACTCTTGTTAACTATCATGACCAGTATAAAAAATTGCTGAAAAACTTTGAAAGTGTGAACTCAGATTTAAACAAGCTAAAATCTGAAAATGATTCTCTGAGAAAATCTGTTAATGAAAATGATGAAAAATTTGAGAAACTTGAGCAGGAGAAGAACTTGTTTGCTGAAAAATTCAATGCCATAAAATCTGTAAATATAGAATTACAGAAAGATCTGGAGAAACAGCAAAAAGAATTAAAGGAATTTGAGGCTGAAAGAAAACTTGGAGTTACCTCAGATGATCAGACTCTAATAAATGAATTGGTTCAGAATGACAAACTTAAGGAAGAAAATGAGAAATTAAAAATGCTGAACTCCACTATGACAGAGAGACTTCTAGCTTTGGAAAGAGGAAAAGCTGTTTGCATTGAAGATTCTGATAAACTGAGCAATCTAGAATAGGAAATTGAGAAATATAAAACTGCTAACAAAGTTTTGAGTGAAGCTATGAATTGCAGTGAGCAAGATATTGCCAGTTACGAGTTGCATATTTCCTCTTTAGAAAATGAAATTTAAGACTTAAAAAACTCTTTGTCTAAATTTGTTAGTGGGCAAGATAATCTGAACAAATTGCTGGGAACAAAAGTCAATGTCAAAAAGGAAGGGTTGGGCTACAACAATGTCAATAAAAACGCTTTTCAGAATAATCTAATGACATCATTTGTAAATGCTTCAAATGTAGCCACAACATCAAAAGACAAACAGCCCACTGTTCAGAAAAAGCTGGGAACAAAGATTAATTTTAAGAAAGAAGGACTGGGTTACAGTCCAGTCATGAGGAAGGTTAATGGAGCCAACCTAAAAACTATTTTTGTTAAATCTTCTGAACAGGAAAAGCCTTCTACTTTATCTCCAACTCAGTACAAGGCTAAGAAAATAGGAAAACAGGATAAAAATCAGAAAAGGACTGTAAATCAGAAAATAAATGAAAAGGGTTCATCAGTGCATATTGATCACAGTCCTCACACACACTCACAGGCATCTAAAAAGAAGATTATCTGTCATTACTGTCATAAATTTGGTCATCTGATGCATGAGTGTAAGTTGATGGAGAAGGATGATAAGAATGCTAGGAGATCTCATGATAAAAATCCTTCACCTCAGAAAAGGAGTGTCACATATTCTAATTGTGGCAAATTAGGACACTCAATTGCTCATTGCTGGTTTGCTAGTGGTAAGAAAACCTTTTATTCATATCATGCTAAATTCCCTGCAAACCAACATATTTTTTGTAAAAATAAATCTGTTTCAATGAACCAACACATCATCTGTTTTAACTGCAACATGATTGGTCACAAGACCTTTGAATGCTGGTCAGGTTCTTTTAAAAGAAATTCTATTTCATGCTTTGAATGTGGAAAGAGTGGCCACAGGGCCACTGAATGCTGGCATGCTCAGGGTAGAAATGAGAATTTTAAACATGCTAAAATCCTTGCAAATAGACATGATTTTCATGAGAATTTTAAGAGAATGAATTCTTCTCATTGTTTTAACTGTGGAAAGCCAGGTCACAGGACTGCAACCTGTTGGCTGGCAGGATACCAAAGCAAGACTAGTTTTGGTAAACAGAATTTTAATTCTGTTAACAAAATTTTTCATACATATGCACATAAAAATCATGTTTATAAGAATGTGCATAAATCTAATCTAAAACCTGCTGCATTTTGCTATTATTGTGGCACATCTGGTCATTCAATGAAAAACTGCTACTTGATGAAATCTGATGACCATGCTGCTAGAAAATTGTTTAGAACACCTACCAAAGGTGTCATTGTCAATTCAGGACCCAAGACCTCTTGGGTACCTGTTTGTGCAAAATAACTTTGCTTTGCAGGTGTGCCTTGGAATGGAATAAAAAGGGGTATTAATCCAAGGCACTCAAGAATGAAAACCCCTTCTGAACTTTTCAGGTAAATTCTCTGCATTTTCTATTTTGAAATTCATTGCACATCTGATTTGATGTAATCTTGCATATCTGCCATTTGTATTTGTTTTATAATTGTTGAAATGCATAAACTCTGAAAACAAACTTGCAATTTCTGAAAATCTGAACTGCATATGTATGTTGTTTGAAGTCTGACTATTGCATTCTGAAAAATCTGATAAGCTGAAATTTGATCCATGCATGCTGTCCATGTTGAATTATCATGATTGACCTCAATGGTATATCAAATGGTAAGCTACAAAAAGGTAGGGAAATCTGTCTGGAGGTTCTTACTATGTGAGAGGTGGTCTTTTAGACCAAGTGCTCCGCCTAGTACCATGGGTCACTTTGCTGGATAGGACAGTCTGAATGTGCACAAGTCACAATATCATTTGGAATCATATGTTCAGTTTTCAGTGCAAACATTGCATGTTTTCAGGGGGAGTTAATTGCATGACTTTGCATAGCAATCAATATTGAGTAAATTGTATATCCTTGCATACATATAGTGCATTGCATTTCCTGATATTGAAAAATGCCGAAAAGAGTGATTGAATGCATGTTGTCAGGGGGAGTCAATGCATTGCATATAGGTTGTCAAATGCATACATTTGTCAAAATTCATTGCATATCATTTCTTATTCATTTGGTTGACAAACCTCGATCATACTCTGAAAAATAATCACTGGGCTTCAAAATCTCTCTTATCAATTGGTATCATTTGATTTCAGAATTCTATCAGTCTTTCATGAAGATTTCAATGGGCTATCTCGATCATAAATCTGAAAACTCTTGAACTAGAAATATTCTATTATACACTTTTATGAATGTCTGAAATAACTCATGTGGTTTAAGTTTAATGTTCATGGAGTTTGACTTTAAAATCTCTTAAAAATATCTAAAGCATGTTTAGTAAACCTTAACCATCTGTTTCATGCTGTGTCTTGTGAAAATTTCTGAAATCTGCACTTTTGAATACATGACTTTAATTGGTTAAGTACATGAAACTATTATTGATTTGAAGCAAATAAATTTTTCTGAAATGTCTAAAGGGTAATATCTGTCAGAGCAATGACATTGGTCAATGAGAAACACATGTCCAAAGGACTGTGTCATGAGGTGCCTTAGTTAACTCTGCATAAAATTCATTAAAAATCAGGCAGAGCAATGGCATGCACACTGAGAAATACAACTCACTCATTAAAAAATGATTTGTAGTGTGTCATGATGTGTAAATGCTAACTCTGTTCACATAAAGCATGAAAGTTAGTCACACTAAGGGCTTAGGGATATTGGCCTCTAATCAAGGTATATCCTCTAGTTACAATGTGTGCACTGAACTAGAGTGCTCCTAAAATTTGTAGCAAGAAAATTGTTGAACAAATTGAAATATCTGAATATTGATGCTAAAATCAAATTGATACAACCCTAGATAAAATCATATGACTTCATAATTGCTTGATTTCAATACTAGTGCATGAAATTCTGAAAGAAGTCAATAGATTTGATTGTGTAAGAGAAAGGGAGATTAATCAAGATAAATATGAGGGCTTGGTTCATTTTTATTAAACCATGGTTTTAGATATCAATACAGAATTTTATTGATAAACTCTGCATACATTATGGTTAAACCATGCTGAACAAGAAAGCTCATTCATAAGCCCTTATAATGGAAGACATTGAAAACTTATGTTTTGGATTTATGAGATTGCTATCTCTCTGAAAATCTGACTGAATTTCTTGTGATTGGAGCTTCTTTGAAAATCTGCTACTTGAAACTTTTCTGCTCAATATCATTGATTCATTGACCTGAACCTCTCCTTGTTATCTATCTCATAAGATTCCACTTATTGAGGGGGAGCTTCCATGTCATATGCATCATGCTGCATAGAAACTCCTAAAGGGGGAGAATTGTGTTCTTGCATTCATATTTTTAGGGGGAGCTCTTGCATTTTGGTATCTCCTTCTGCATCTGCATTCATATTGATTATATCAAAGGGGGAGACTTTTGCCAAAGGGGGAGTATTTGTTGCATATGCATGACTGCATCAGTTGTTTGACTAAGGGGGAGAATTGATTTAAATGATTCCGATATTGTTTCTCAAAGTATTTTTTTTGATGAAGTCAAAGGGGGAGAATACTTTGATGAGTCTAGTCTGAATACTCCATTTATTTCATTCATAAGACTCATAGTATTGCCATCATCAAAAAGGGGGAGATTGTTGTGTCCTTGTGATTTTGATGATAGCAATCACTATAAGTCAATTGAATGCATACAATTCTGTTTGTGGTGCAGATGAATGTTTCATTAAAAATCTTATCTGAATTATTGCTGCATTTAAATATGGCTGTGTGGTGTGTGCTTTGGTGCATTTCATAATTGCATTTATCTGGATTCTTTGATGTCATATGTGTTTACTTCATTCAGAACTGCTCATTCAGAACTTGGTACATTGCTTAACTGTGAGCATGGCATAGACTGTACACTCGTCTGTCTGCATGAGTCACCAAGTCCACACATTGCATCGTGTGTTTTTCATGAAGTCTATACATTAGCATGCAGCGTCTCATGAAGTATGTACATCCTCTTCAAGCATTTCAAAGTCTATACATCGCTTGGAGTTCTTTCAAGTCTATACATTGCTGAGTGTCTCACTGACTGTCTCATGCAAGTATATACAGTGGCATATGCATTCACTGTAAAGCCTATACATCATGCACCGTCTCATGCAGCATCTCAAGCCAAGTCCATACATAGTCCATCAGCATTTAGAAGTCTGTACATCGGTCCATCTTGTTCAGCGTCTTAGTGCATTCAAAGTCTGTACATCGTCCGTCTCAGCCAGCGTATCATGCTACGTCTTAGGCAAGTCTGTACATCACCTTTAGACTTTCAAGTCTATACACTCCATGCTCATTCAAGTCTATACATCCACAGTGTAACTTCAAAGTCTGAACATTGTCTCACTCCGTCAAAGTTCATACATTTGTCTTCTCTTCAAAGTCAGTACATTGGCGTTGGGCATCCAAGTATATACATCACCTTCTGCAAGCTCTATTTTCAAGTCTGTACAGCCTACTGTCTTAATTTACGTCTCATGCATCATCTCTCAAGCATTCAAAGCCCATGCATTGAAGTCGAAGTCTGTACAGCCGACCGTCTCATTCAGCGTCTTTGCAAGTCTGTGTATTGCTTGCATTTAGACAAGTCTGTACATCAGACTGTTTCATCAGCAAGTCTAAACATTGGGCTGTAGCTTGCTTGAAGTGAAGTCTACACATTGATTCACTGTTCATGCCTTCACTCAGAGTCTGTACAGCCATTCCTTGAGTCCAAGTCTGTACATCGCCTTCAAGGCATCAAGTCTATATACTGGACTGTGCTCATAAAGTCTGTACAACGTGAGTTTCGGTTCTTAAAGTCTAGACATTCTCCCGTTCAAATCCTTCAAAGTATATACATCAGTTTGATTGAGTAAGTATGTACAACATGCCTTGTTGTTCACAGCCTTTAAAGTCTGTACATCGGCTTCGCATCTGCAAGTCTGTACATTGGCTTCATATCATAAAGTCTGTACATTGGCTTCGCATCTGCAAGTCTGTACATCAGTTTGATATCAACAAGTTTGTACATTGGCATCTGTTCCTACGTTGCACTTCCAAGTCTGCACATTAGGTTCTTTACCTACGTTCAGCTTTAAAAGTCTGCACATTGGTAGTTTTACCAACGTTGCCTTGCCAAAGTCTATACACTGTGTTTGTTCAAGTCTGTACAGACTTAGCCTTGTTCTAGTCTGTACATCGACCAGCTATAATTGGCAAGTCTACACATCGTGATTTCATCATGTCTGTACAGCCTCTTCATTGAAAGTCCACTCATCACTCAAGTCTATACTATGCACACTTGCTTTATTGCATAAACTCCATACACTGCACTTGGCTTGTGTTCTTCACACCAAGTATGTACAGCCTGTGCTAGCAGCAGTCAAGTCTACACACTCGATTGCCTTGCTTTGCTTCAAGTCTGTACAGTCTCTCCCTCAGCAAGTCTATACACTGGGGTCGTCAGCTGCAGGGACAGGATGTCTGTACATTGGGTGCTCATGCATTGCTCTCATCGAAGTCTATACATCCGATAGGCTTGTTACAAGTCTATACACCGAGGACGCTTGAAGGCTTCCAAGTGTATACACTTTACACACTTGGTTAACTAATGCATTTAACTGCAAGTATATACACTGAGATCGCATAAAGTCTCACAAGTCTATACACTCACTCAGTGTTCACACTTGCTCATTTGCTGCTTATAAAGTCTATACAGACTTCATTGTCTTAGGGAACGTCTCATGCCTTTGCCAAAGCCTATACAGTCTGTATCTGCGTTGCATTGCATGCATCATGGTTTAAGTCTAGACATTGCCTCAGGCTGAGCAAGTATATACATTGCATGTTCGTTCAATCAAGTCCATACACTGAGCAAGTATATACATTATCTGCCTGTCGATTGAAGAGTCTATACATTACTGTTTGTCTTGTAAAGTCCATACAGTAATGTCTGTTCGTTGGCTTTAAACAGAAGTCTATACAATGTGTTGTATTCTTCAGAGACTGTACAGGGTTTAGACTTAACTGATAATTTGTTCTTTGTCTAACAGGGAATCTTCGTGAAGCCTAATGAAGGCACGTGATCCAAGGAAGGACGAGGTGCCCAGATGAGGACACGTGTACTGACAGCCTGCTGGATGCTGCCACGTGGTCCGAATTCTTAGGGCGGGAAATGTGGAAACCACACCCGCCCTGGCTGCTGCTGCTACTGCTATATATACGAGCCTTCTTCCACAGAAGAAGACTGATCGAAGTGGCCAAGTATATACAGAGAGAATAGAAGCCAGTGAAGAAAGAAGAGAAGAAGAAGAAGGAGAGCAACGATCAAAAGAGCAGAAGAAGAAGAGATAGGGAGAGGCTGCGAAAGAGAAGAAAATAGAGAGTGAGAGCAGCAGAAGAAAGAGAGAAAGATTACGTGAGCTGAGAAGAAGAAAGAAGAGGAAGAAAAGAAGAGAGGAGAGAGTTCTATTGAAGACCTGTTCAGTCTGTTCGTGGATCAAATCCAGAACGACTATTGTGTTTCATTTCCAGCCTTTGTCGTTGTTCCTTTTATGTTTTCTTATTTTTCATTTTGTTTCTCTGGTTAGCTTTGTTCTTCCGATTGCCCTGTTGGGGATCAGGTTCCTCCTGTTGGTTCAGGAGAAGGGAGATCTGATCTCCGGGTTGCAAGTGACAGGTTGTCACTTGTGGGTTCCCTCTAGTTAGAGGAAGGGAGGCTCGTCCTCTTGTTCTGGGCTTGTGGTTGCAAGTCCAGGGGTCCCTCTTGGTCTGGAGGAAGAGAAGTCTTCGACCTCTGGTTTCCAAGTGGCTGGGAGTCACTTGGGGTGTCCCTCGGTTGGGAGGAAGAGGGGAGGCTGTTCCCCTGGTCAAGCTGTGTGGCAGTAAGTGTTCGTAGACTGAGTCTGCTTGTTTCTAGCGTTGGCTAGTGAAGCCTCACTCCGGTTGGGAGTGAGGGGTGGATGTAGGTCTGGAGGACCGAACCACCTAAAAAATCTTCTGTGTAGTGGTTTTGCTTTGTGCATTTGTTCCTTGCCTTCTACCTCCTATTCACAGGTTGTACATGCTTGATTAGTTGTGTTATCTTGGGAGTAAATTTCGAGGTTTATATTCTGCTAAGTGTGTTTGGTGTGTTTAGCTCTGCCTGCGTTTCTGGTGTAATCAGGTGACTGCATTGTTGCAGTCCAACTGTTTGATCATGTGTTGTCTTATCATCTCATCTTGGAGAGCTCATTAGTTTTATTCCGCATGTCTGAGCTTTAGAGTTTTAATTTGGGCATTATCTCTAGAGGGATACATTCACCCCCCCCCTCTGTATCCGGGCCTAGCACCCTAACAGGATGTGCTGGCTAGTGTGCTGCATGAGTACCATGTTCCTATGTTGGAAGCCGTGTCAGGCGTCGGTGTTGGACTCGGATGGAGTTGTTGAGGATGTCGCTTGACGGAGGTCGAAGGATTTGATGAGACCATACATAAGAGTGACCCTGTGGGCGGAGGCCTTTTTAGCGAGATTGGCATCGGAGGGTGGCCCTTGATGGGACGTTGGTGTCGCAATGGTTATCCCTGGTTTGGTGACCAGCATGGGATGGTTCCCCTGTAAGTTTGAGTCGAGTGAGGTAATGACTGAAGACACCAGGATCTTGTCATCTGGTTTTGTCGTGCTCCCCGAGAGGGTCGAGTTGGCGCGATGATCGAGCTCGGATGCGTAGTCCGAGAGGAGTGTAGCTCGAGATGTGGCATCGGTCTATGTGTGAGTCAGCGGATGGCCTGCTGTGAGTTGGATCATGCCTGTTGGGCCGGTGGAGGTTTCCCGTTGACGTGTATCTGGCGACCAGTGGATGGTCTTTTCATAGATAGAAGATGCTGGTTGTCGGGGCTCAAGCGTGGCGAGAGCCGTGTACCAGCGAGACCTTTGGTGGTCGTTTCTATGATGTGCCTTTACGGATGGGATCTGGACTTTGTCGAAGTTTGTCTTCTGACAAGAGTTGGCACAGTGTTATGTCCGGCTTTCGGCTTGCCATGTGTGGGGTGTTTCTTGGTGCTGAGCCGATGCTCTGGTTGCCGTCTGCTGAGATGACTGCTTGAGCTGATGGATGCCCTGTTTTGGTTGCTCCCTTGAGGAGGGTGTGCGACCTGTCAGCTGATTCTGAAGCTGATGTGTGTTTTGTCTGCCGACCATAGGGTGGATCGGTAGCTGTTTCTCGTGTCGAGGGTGTGTGTTTCCTCGGTGAGCGAGATGGTGGCAGCGGTGCCTTGATTGGTTTTCGTGGTGTCTGAGGTGATGCCGGACTGTGTCCTCTTGTTTATGTCTGCTCTGTTGGCCAGTGTGCTTGGCGCGAGGAGCGAGGTGTTGTTTGTGATTGCAAGTCTGGCTGTGTCCCTCAGGATCGGTGTTTTTGTGAGAACCGAGATTTTCTGTGCTGGGGCTCTGACAGCGTTGTCAGTTGGTTCAATCTTCTCCCCCTGTGACTTTGTGCTTGGTTCTGAATTTCGAGGATGAAATTCCTTTAAGGGGGGAGGGCTGTAATGCCCCGGGTTTTTCGGATCCTTCTTCTCGGGTCTCGGATCTGGTTTCTTGGAGTATTCGACTCCGTTGTGTCCGGAATTTTGTTTCGGACATCTTTTGTGTTCGGATCGGCGCGATCCGGAGTCATTTCGGAGGCCGAAGAGCTCCGCGGCTTTTCCGCATGTCTTTTCCGATTCCCAGTGTGTGTTTCGGAAATCCCTTCGGAACCTCGTTGCGGGTGAACCGGGCCGTTCACCTGGGCGCGAGTGGTACCGTTGTGATCAGCGCGTCGCGAGGTTCGAGGAGGTGTATTTTTCTATTTTTTTGGAATTTTTCTAATTTTTCAGATTTTCCTATATAAACCCCCCACCCTCTCTCTTCCTCTCATTTCTCACTCTCACCCTCTGTCTCTTCTCCCACTCTCTCCTCTCACTCTCTCCTCTCCGGCGGCGGACGGACCGAGGTGGGGGCGAGGCGGGGCGATGCGGGCGAGGAGGACGGCGAGGATGGGTTGAGGATCGAGGCTCGAGGGCGCGGTGAAGCCGGTTCGTGGGCGTGGAGGCACCGGCGGGGTTTTGGAGGCGTTTCTTCGTGGATCGGCATCCACGGTGTGCAAAATCTTCGGTGGAGGTAGGGAGATGGATCCCCAACTCGTGCACTTCCTTTCCCGCGAGTTTCGTAGGCCGTGGTGAGCCGAGCGGGTGGAATCGGGGTTTTTTTGGGCAAAACCCATGTTTTAGGGCTTGTGGGCCGATCTCTCGTTTTACGGCGTTTTTGGCCGATCCAGGGGTTTAGATGCATGCCTAGGGGCTTGGGGATGGATTCCCCTTTGTTTCCTCATCACCCGGGGGTGATCGGGGCGTGGATCGGTGTTTTGGATGGTTTCCCGCCGTAACGTTCTCGGGAGGGTGTGACGGTCATTCCAGTGACTGTTACATGTGTGTAACGCGCCTGGGCAGGGGCGTTACATTCCCTTTGCTTTGGGCTTTGGCGTTCGTGGGTGTGACGGTCCCACGATAGACCGCCACAGCCATGTGACGCGCCTGGGTGGGTGCGTCACATCCCCTGTTACCTAGCTGAGGGCTGGGGGTGTAACGGCCCCCGATGGACCGATACATACGCGTGACGTGCCTGGGGTGGACCGTCAGGGGTGTTCCAATCGTTGTCGTTTGACCATTGGGTGTCTGTGTGTGTAACGTGCTGGACCAGGTGCGTTACATTCATGTAACGCGCTGGGGCAGGTGCGTTACATCCCATTTTCACGCTGGGAGCGTGAGGCGCACGTGACGCACCAGGGCAGGCGCGTTACATTTGTGTAACGCGCTGAGCCAGGCGCGTTACATCCTGCGTTCCTATGGGCCGTGTAACGGCCTGCGTTAGGCCGCCAGGTGAATGTGACGGTCTCGCCTAGACCGTTACAGCCCTGTGACGGTCTAGGGCTAGACCGTCAGGCATTGTGTTGCACCGAGGTGAGTTTTTGTGTTCTCCGCCTTGTTCCGCGATGTGTGGGTCCCCGGTCGACCCGGTTGGGACCCAGTGGTCGACTTGCAGTCTCGTGAGGGCCAGACACCCATGGGATTCTGTGTCCGTGTTTTGAGGGTGTCTGGAGGACCGTGTCATCTCGTTTAGCGTGCCCGTGGGGTTGAGAGTCTGGGTGACTTCTCGCGTGTTGGGCTTTCGTGTCACGCTCGATCGAGTCACCGTGCATCGGTGTGTGTGCGGTGGGGTCTCCCCCGCATGTCGTGAGTTTCTTTGGAAGGCGATTCCCATGTGGGCCACGTGTTTGGCCTTGGACTGCGAGTCCAGTTATCCGGCCTGGGGCTGGAGGTTTCCCGCTTGCCCTGAGATGGGAAATCTACAAGGTGGCTTGTGTGCTGCCCTGGGAATCGTGCTTCTGTGTTTTCCGTGTGGCCTGTGTGGGTGGCCTTAGTCCCTTGCATTCCCTTCCCGAGGGAGTGGCCTTGGCGGTTCATGAGTTGTCTCGGTACTCGTGCTACCGTGGTTTTAGACCTAGAGATTGGACTGGATTGATGGCCTTGTGCTGTTGCGTACAACGGTCTTGACCCCGAGTCTTATGACTCAAGGACCGCTGGGTGTAATGCGTCTAGAGGACTGTCCAGAGTCCAGTGGCTTAGTGCCACTTGAGTTTTCTCGACTCTCTCGCAGGGTGCGTGCGTGGCCGTGGACTGCGAGTCCTGTCTCTTCTCCTACTGTGGTTACCGTGCGACGGGGCCGGTACGTGGGGTTGTCCCCGTACGTCGTCGGATGCGGACGTTGTTTTCCGTTGACTTGAGAGTCTACTCCTTCAATGACCCTCTACTAGTCGTAGCCTACCAGTATGCGGTACCGGTCGCACCAGGGAGTGGTGTACGGGCTTACCCTTAGAGATGGTTTGTGGACCGGTTGCCGTCGGGCCCCACGTCTTGCAGCCAGAGTCCGGCTGAGGGGAAAACTGGTCAGAGGACCAGACCAGGGACGCACGGTCTGTGTGTGCACACGTGGTTGGGGGCGGTTGGACCCACGTCGACGGGCGTGACCCCAGCTAGTCACTTGTTTGTGGTTACTTGTATGGTGTTCGTGTCTTTGGTAGGAGCTACCACGCCAGGCGGTTCACCTACGGCGCGGTGTAAGACGTCAGGGGACGCTACCGACTGTGCTTCTAGTGGGAGGTACTCCTGTCGAGTTGGAAGTGACAGACTGTCAGTTTCCGTGACTTTGACCTTCGGGTTTTCGGTCGTGTCGACCGTTGTGTTTTCGGTTGTTTCGCTGTGGCGCGTGTGTTGGTTTTCGCGCCGTGGGACTAGTGCTAGTGGCTCTACCAAGGTTGCGTCTTGTTGTGCGGTACCCGTGATTGGATGGTCAGGGTTACACCTTGGACAGCGTGTCCAGGTAGGCTGTGTCCGGGGGACAGGCCTCTACGGCGTGGTTGCCGTGGGTTTTTTCCTTCGGTAAGCGGTACTAGTGCAGTTCGGTAGCCTCGACTGCGAGATCGGGGTGTGTTTCTGGTACAGTAGGATTAGTTGTAGCGCCGGGCTTCGACCGACCACCGGGTTTACTGTTCCTGCTGTTGCGGTTGCTCTTGTAGCCTTCCTTTCCGCTACCGCCGTTGTTTCGGTTGGGGTTCCGCGGGATCCCTGCTGAGTCTCTGTTTTGGAGACTCATTCCATGCTTTTCAGGTGAGGCGGTTCTTCTTCCTCGAGGTTCGAGGGCGCGATGCGGAGGTTCTCAGCTGCCAGCTCACCGGGCCGAGTCTTCACTCGGCATGTGGTACGTTTTACTGCTTAAGACTGTACTTTCTGTTGGACTGGACTCTGTTGTAGCTGTAGTTGTTCTTTCTTTCAGCTTGTTGTTGTTGGTTGTCCTGCTTTATTTCCTATTTCTTTGTGCCTCCACACTCCTTTTAGCCCTTCCGAGCCCTCTCGGCCCGTGGGCGGCGGTGCGAGTCTCGGGTTATCAGGCCTTCCCGGTAATCGGATTCTCAGGTCGTTACAAGACCAGCCCCTTTTCTTGTATTTGTTTAACCCCAAAGTCACCCAATCCCCCATGGATTGTGGATCTGGTCTGGGGGATGTCCAAGGACCATTCAAAGTCTATAAAACAAACACAACTGGGTTAGAAACCCTAGTTGCTCATTTGGATCAAAGGAGATCATGGGAGGCTACAGGAGGAGATTCGCGGGTACTGTAGCACCTCCATGAACAGTGCTTCAGGCTAGAGTTCTTCATCCATTCCAAGGTGATTCAAGCTTAGATCTGAAGCAAGCAACCTCCAAGGAAGCAAGAAGCAGTCAAGACTTTCAAAGGTGATCTAAACTGCATTCTTTATCCTCTTCATCAACTCAAGAAGATCAAAAGGAAGATCGAAGCTACATCCATCGTCTTCTTCATCAACTAGAAGAGATTCAAAGAAGATCATCTCGCAAGGAAGAAGACACCTTCAAAGCATCAGATTCAAGCTTCTGCAACTCAGACAAGATCTTCTTTCTTTGAGCATACTCTATATATTGTTTGAGTGATTTCATATTTGTTATCTTTTTCATTTCATACAAACGATTGAAACTGAAGATCGTCCCTACCGGTGGTTAGTAGGAAGGCAATCTAAAGTTGTCCGATCTGCGGTGTTGACGTCCCTACCTGTGGTTAGTAGGAAGGCAATCAGAGGTCTTTCCGATCTGCGGTTCAGTGCGTGGCACTAGTGGAGCCTCACCGGATTTGATGAGGGGTGGACGTAGGACTGGGGATTCAGTCCGAACCACCTTAAAATCCTTTGTGTTGTGGTTTGATTGTGCGATTGATTTGTGATAGATGCATGCTTAGGTTCAACCTCCTTATTGTAAAATCATATTTCTAAGCAAATCGTTTTATACGTTACTAAGCTAGTTATATTCCGCTGCGATTTGTTCTATCTAGCTATATAGAGGGTTACATTGCGAAAAGAGGGGCAGATCTATTCACCCCTCCCCTCTAGATCCGCTGTCCACTACTCAACAGACCCGACCATCAAACTCGTACAACAACGGAGAAGGAAGCACGCGCCAGAGAAGCAGGCGATCATCAAGGAGCAAGTCACCAAGGGGCAAAAGATTGGTCTTTTTAAACCGGTCATGTACCCGACGTGGCTGGCCAATGTCGTCCTGGTGCCGAAAGCTTCGGGAAAGTGGCGGATGTGCCTGGACTTCACCGACTTGAATAAGGCCACCCCTAAAGACTGCTATCCGTTGTCGAGCATCGACCAACGGGTTGACTCAACCTCAGGCAACGAGATACTCAATTTTCTGGACGCCTATTCAGGTTTCCATCAGATCAGAATGAATCCAGAAGACATCGAGAAGACCGCCTTTATCACCGACTTCGGCGTATACTGCTACACCCGCATGCCTTTCGGGTTGAAAAATGCTAGAGCCATGTACCAGGGGTTGGTCAACCATATGTTCGAGGGACAGCTTGGCCGGAACGTCGAGGCCTATATTGATGACATGCTGATGCGGGACGGGACCATGGACACGACAAGCTCGTGACTGTCCCTTGACGAGGGAAGCGTCGGACCTACGCGGTTGAGAAACCGGCAATGAGCTAGGGTGATCGGCTCTCTCGTGCGCCCGGATCGGGTCACGGGACGGTCTCGCACTCTCTCGCAGCAGCGGTAATGAATAGATAAAGCGAGCTAGATATCCGTACACATGCTCTCTAGCAGCGGCATAAACAAATATATATGAAGTAAGCAAAATGCCGAGAAGGGAGAGAAAATGATACCTCCACGCGCTCGGCGTGGGGAAGACGGACCCGGCCGAAACTCGTACTCCCGGGACAATTAATGTGACGACCCGAGGATCCGAGTATCGGAAAGGAACCGGCGCATCTCGAATCTCGGCCCGCCAACCCACGAGCCCGAAGACTCGGAAGGGTAGAAAGGAGTGGTGTGGGGTATAAGAGAAGCTGCAACGTCCACGGAGATAGCACAATAATCAAAAGGAAATGCACATAATAATAAATAAATCAAACTGCTACAAGGTCCACAGTGTCTCATGTCCAAAGAAAGTACAGTCAACAGGAAAGAAAGTACAACTACACGGGGCATCCCCCGGCGTACAACAACACGGGGCATCCCCCGGAGTACAACTACGCGGGGCATCCCCCGGCTCTGGCAGACTGGCAACTAACCCTGGCTGGAAGACCCACGCTGAAACTCGGCCGCGCCTCCCGCCGACCCCGCCTCACCTGAAGAGCAGGGGTGAGCCTCATCTCATTGTCCCAGTAGGGATCCCGCGAATCCCCACCTCACACGGAAAATGAGGAAGAAGAAGACAACCCTACCAACCGAGAGTACAGTAGAACCGACAGGCTAAAGTAAATAAACGGAAAAGTCGTCTACTCTAACGGTACCGTAGTACGAAACCTCGGTGCAACAAAACACGAGTCCACGCCTGCCAGTGAACAGGAGCACCATCCACAAGAAGAACGACCAGATGCGTCCCCTG
Source organism: Amorphophallus konjac (assembly GCA_022559845.1). Taxonomy (NCBI): domain Eukaryota; kingdom Viridiplantae; phylum Streptophyta; class Magnoliopsida; order Alismatales; family Araceae; genus Amorphophallus; species Amorphophallus konjac. The sequence continues at coordinate 403,986,261 of CM040120.1, forward strand.
ACGTCTTACACCACGTCACAAGTGTCTAGCTACAACGCCCCGGGCGTGAGACTCAGACACGCAACAAGTACCACAACAAGGACTAGCTGGGGTCGCACTCGTCAGTGCGTGCCCTAAGCCCCCAACTACGTGTGCACACACAGACCATCTGCTCTAGGTCGGGTCCTCTAGCTGGTTTTCCCCCCCCACCGGACTCTGGTGGCAAAGGCAAGGGGCCCTACGGTAACCAGCCTAAAAACCGCGTCACACTGGGTCTCGCTCTCCACCACTCCCAGGTGGGTCCGCACACGCGTGCGCAGAAAGCTACGACTAGTGGACAGGTCACTGGAAGTAAGGACTAATCCACGGAAACCACCGACCAAGCACTAGCACAGACTCTCGATGATCCTACAGTAGGTACGGATGCCGGGGACACGCATGAGGTCTGACCGTCCCTCAAGTCACGCGGCACCCCTACCTAGGTAACTGATTCTCCGAGGAACCCCGGGCGCCCCTGTGGCTCTCACTGGGTGCCCACGGCATCCCTAGGGCCACGCCACAACCGGGTCCAAAACCCATCCAACCGGAGGTCACGCTACCCGCAAAACGCGGTTTGGGGAAGGGAAAAGGTCGCGCTAGGTATCCCTAGCGCGACACCGAAGAACGCGCTAGCTTTGGCTAGCGCGATCTTCCATGTCGCGCTGCCCAAGGCTAGCGCGTTCAATCTGAACGCGCTAGTCTTGGATAGCGCGATCTGGAGATCGCGCTACCCGAACCAGGCGCGTTCCCCCACCGCCTTACTGTTCATCTTCTCCGACGGACACGCTCGGACGACACAGCGCGTTCATCAAGAACGCGCCACTGGACTATAGCGCGACATCGGGCCGAGCCCGGTTCGCGAACTACGGCCGGAAATCACAAAACCACGCCCATTCACCCCCTTTGGTGAAGGGAAAATAATGGGGAATCACCCCACAACGACCTAGCATGCATCTAGAGCCCCCAAATCGATCAAAAACCCCACGAATCGACGGATCCGGCGCTCAAACCCCAAACATGGAAATAACCCTCCCGGCATGAATCTAGCCCCTCTCGGCCTCTCCACGGCCTAGAAATCACGGGGAATGCTAGAAAGAGGGTAAGGATTCGTCCCCCTACCTCAAGGAAGCTCGAAATCCACCGAATCGCCGCCGATCTTCAAATATAGCTCAACCACGAACTCCACAACCATGCGCCAATGGGGGCACCGCCGCGATCCTCTCGCCGCCGCCGTCGTCATCGCGCTGCCGCCAAGGTCCACCACCCGTCGCCGGAGGGGAAGGGGCCGCCGCGAGGTTCCAACGGGCAAGGAGGGGAAAAAGGGGGGTGACCGTTGCGCGCTCACGGGAGGGGAAAGAAGGAAGAAGAAAAAGGGAAGAAAAAGAAAAAGGCTTTAAATAGAAAATCCGAAAAATGCCAAAAATACCAAAAAAATAGAAAAATACACCTCCTCGACCGTCTCGACACGCTGATCGCAACAGTACCACTCGCGGGCTGGTGAACGACCCGGTTCACCCGCTACAGGGTTCCGAAGGACTCGCCGAAACCCGTACGCTGAAATCAAAAAACGCGCACGGAAAAGCCGCGGACACACTCCGGGCCTCCGAAACGACTCCGGATCGCGCCGATCCGAACACGAAAGATGTCCGAAATGAAATTTTGGACACAACAGTGTTGAACACCCTGACAAACCAGATCCGGGACCCATAACGAAGGATTCGAAAGATCCGGGACATTACAACCCTCCCCCCTTAAACGAATTTCGTCCTCGAAATTCAAGGACAAGGCATAAGGACGGGGGAAAGACTCACACAAACAAATAAGGATACGACTCCCGCATCTCATCCTCACGCTCCCAAGATGCCTCGCCGCCAGAATGACGCTGCCAGACCACCTTAACCAGAGGAATAACCTTGTTCCGCAGGCGCTGCTCTCGCCGATCCTCAATGCGAACAGGAAACTCCGGAAGGGACAGATCTGGGGTCACATCAGGCCAAACGGCATCCTCGAGAACATGAGAGTCATCGGGCATATACTTTCGAAGCATCGATACATGGAACACATCATGCACCGTGGAAAGCTCCGAAGGTAACTGCAACCGATAAGCAACTTCCCCAACGCGCTCAACGATGGGAAAGGGACCAATGTAGCGGGGACTCAGCTTCCCACGCCTACCGAAGCGCATCACGCCCTTCATGGGAGACACTCTCAAGAAAACTCGATCTCCCACAGCAAAGCTGAGGGGTCGCCTCCTCCGATCGGCATAACTCTTCTGCCGGCTCTGAGCTGCCAACATCTTCTGCCGAACGAGATGCACCACCTCAACGCACTGCTGCACCAAATCTGGTCCGGTCAAGGCACGCTCGCCCACCTCGAACCAATCAAGCGGAGTCCGACAAGGTCGTCCATACAACGCCTCATAGGGAGCCATACCGATGCTCGAATGATAGCTGTTGTTGTAGGCAAACTCCACTAATGGCAGATGGTGGGTCCAACTCCCCTGCCACTCCAAGCAACACGCTCGCAGCATGTCCTCCAAAGTCTGGATGGTCCGCTCAGACTGACCGTCCGACTGAGGATGATAGGCCGAGCTGAATGCCAACTCGGTGCCTAGAGCCTTCTGGAAGCTCCTCCAGAATCCAGAGGTGAAACGGGGGTCACGATCGAACACGATAGAGATAGGAACTCCATGCAAAGGGACGATCCGCTCCACATACAACCGGGCCAAACGCTGCACGCTCCAACTGACCTTGACCGGCAGCAATCGCGCCGTCTTCGTCAGTCTATCCACTAGCAACCAGATACTATCCTCCCCACTGGACGTCCTCGGTAATCCAACCACAAAATCAGTGGTCACATGGTCCCACTTCCAAGCAGGAACATCCAAGGGTTGAAGTGTGCCTCCTGGTCGCTGGTGCTCTGCCTTCACCTGTTGACAGGTCAAACACTTGGCCACAAATTCCGCCACATCTCTCTTCATGCCAGGCCACCAAAACTGCCTCTTCAGGTTCTGGTACATCTTAGCCGATCCGGGGTGCACGGCATACCGACTCCCATGAGCCTCACGTAAAACCGTACGCCGCACCTGCCCCTCGACTGGAACGTACAACCTACCTCTGAATCTCACAGCTCCATCCTCACCAAACTCCACCTCGGCCATCGACAGAATACGGGGTAGCTCGGGGTCCGCTCGCTGGGCCTCAGTCACCTGTCGACGCACCGCGGGCGTGACAGTCAGACTCACAAGGATAGCCGAACCCTGGTCCTGTGGGACCTTGAGTCTAAAAGTCATGGTCGGAACCTGCTCCCAAAGCTTCCACTTCCTCAACAACATCTGACTGACCGTTACCCTCCTGCTCAGAGCATCAGCCACGACGTTCATCCTGCCAGGCTGATAAGACAGAGTGACGTCATAATCCTTCATGTACTCCATCCACCTCCTCTGTCTGAGGTTAAGGTCCTTCTGCGTAAACACATACCTCAAACTCTGATGGTCAGTGAAAAGCTCAAACCTCTCGCCGTACAAATAATGCCTCCAGATCTTCAGAGCGAAGATCACCGCTGCCAACTCAAGATCATGAGTAGGGTAGTTCGCCTCATGTGGCTTCAACTGCCGCGACGCATACGCCACAACTCTCCCATGCTGCATCAACACAGCACCGAGGCCTACCCCGGAAGCATCTATACACACCACGAAACCACCCGAGCCAGATGGCAACACCAAAACCGGAGCAGTGGTAAGCAATCTCTTCAGCTCCATGAAGCTCTGTTCACACTCCTTCGTCCAGACAAACTGCACCTCTTTCCGCGTAAGCCTGGTCATCGGGGCCGCAATACGAGAGAAATCCTGAATAAACCGCCGATAATAACCTGCAAGCCCCAAGAAACTCCGAATCTCCGTGACAGAACTCGGCCTCGGCCACTGCACCACCGCCTCGACCTTGGCCGGGTCCACGGAAACACCATCACCAGAAATAACATGCCCCAGAAAGTGCACCTCTCGGAGCCAGAACTCGCACTTGCTGTACTTGGCATACAACTGGTGATCGCGCAGGGTCTGCAACACCACCCTCAAGTGATGCACATGCTCCTCAGCAGACCGCGAATACACAAGGATATCGTCCACAAACACGACCACAAACTGGTCCAAGTACGGACGAAACACCCTATGCATCAAGTCCATGAATGCTGCGGGGGCATTGGTGAGCCCGAACGGCATCACCAAGAACTCATAATGCCCATACCTCGATCGGAACGCCGTCTTCTCCACGTCTGACTCTCGGATCCGCAGTTGGTAATAACCCGATCTCAAATCGATCCTCGAAAACACCTGGGCCGACTGAAGCTGATCAAACAAGTCATCAATCCGCGGCAACGGATACCTGTTCTTGACAGTCACCTGGTTTAACTGACGGTAGTCGATGCACAGCCTCAAACTACCATCCTTCTTCTTCACAAACAATACCGGCGCACCCCACGGGGAATAACTAGGACGAATATACCCCTTGGCCAGCAACTCCTGCAACTGCGCCTTCAGCTCTCGCAACTCAGCAGGCGCCATCCGATAAGGGGCCTTCGACATAGGCGCCGTACCCGGCACCACCTCAATCACGAAATCAATCTCTCGCTGCGGTGGCATCCCTGGTAGCTCCTCGGGGAAAACATCAGGAAACTCGCACACGACAGGAATGTCCTCTACCTCAGGGCCCTGCCGCTCGACCAAAACCACGGATGCGAGAAAACCCTGACAACCTGCATCAAGCAAACGATGCGCACGGAAAGCCGAAATAAGCAAGCGGGAAGAGGAAGACCGAATACCTTGAAAATAGAAGGTGGGTCCACGGGGCTGTCGGAAGTAGACCTTCTTCGAGCCACAATCCACCAAGGCATGATGGGCCTCGAGCCAATCCATGCCCAAAATCACATCGAAGTCCTGAAGCGGTAACGCGTAGAGTCTAACCGGCAAGTTCCGCCCTTCCACCCACACAGGTACCTTCTCAAAGCAGTACGGGGTGATCATGAAGTCACCGGTAGGCAACTCTACCGCCAAGTCACAGGACACCTCGGTCACCGGGTCCTCCACGCTCTGAGCGAAAACCTCCAAGATGAACGAATGAGAAGCACCTGAATCGAACAAAACACGAGCCGCACAACCCAAAATCGAGAGGGTACCTTCCACCAAATGCGATGCCTCACCTTCCGCCCTGGTCAGATGAGTCACTCTACCTCGGGATCTCTGCCCACCCATAGTAGCTGACCGTGCCAACTGAGGGAACTGTCCCTGCTGCTGGTACTGCTGTGGCTGTGCTGACGACTGCTGGGGCCGAAACTGCTGCTGCTGCTGAAACTCGTGCGGCTGGCGCGGTCTCTGCGGACAGTCACGTGCCATGTGCCCTTGCTGGTCGCACCTGAAGCAAATCACGGGCGCCGAACACGGTCTGCCTGGATGAGAACCACTGCACCTGGGACAGCCATCCCGCGAACCAGTCATCGAACCTTGACGCTGAAAAGCCATCGGCTGCTGAACACTGCCCAACGACTCCTGCCCCGACTCCTTACGATCCTGACGCCTCTTGCTAAAACCAGCTTCCTTAAGCAACTTCTTAAGCTTCGACTTGAAGGATGAACCTGGCGCCGGAGCCGCAGTCTGTGTCGCCACTGATCCACCTGCTGAGAGTTGGGCGGTACTCTGCTGCTGCATCCCTGTCGGCTGGCTGAAATCTGCCTGCACCTGACTAGCACTGCTCGGCCCTCGAACCTTCTGCAAATCTCTCTCCAGCGCCGCTGCTGCCTTACATGCCGCATCCAAACTGGTCAAACCCGACGCAAGAAGATGGTGCCTCAACTCTAGCCTCAGACCACTAACAAACTGATCGGTCTTCACCTCCTCGTCCGCCATGATATGAGGAGCATAACGGCCCAACTCGATAAACCTGGCACGGTACTCCATCACCGTCATGTCACCCTGAGTCAGCTCCATGAACTCTCGCAACCTCTGCGACCTGACAAAGGACGGACAGAAGGCTCGCTCGAAAGCCGTGACGAACTCCTGCCACGCAATCTGCCGAAGAGGACGAGATCGGAACACTGAACCCCACTCCGACGTCCACCAAGTACGGGCCGATCCCTGAAGACGATGAGTGGCCAGCGCCACCTGCTCCTCCCCGGGACACTCCATCGCACTGAAAATCCGCTGCACATCATCCAGCCACTCTCTGGCCATCTCAGGATCCGACTGCCCACCAAAAGAAGGAGGCTGGTACAGCAAAAACTCCTTCAGCACACGACCGTGACCACCTCGAGCCTGATCCTCACTAGCCTCGCCACCCTGCTGCTGATGACCTCCCTGCTGCTGACCTCCCTGCCGCTGCTGAAACACATACTCAAACATGCCTCGGAAGAAATCATCCATCCCTGGAGCTCTCGCATCTCTAGATACACCCTCAGAAATTGAAGCCCTGCTCTGCTCCTCTGGACCACCACTGGACTCTCCCTGCTGGGCACGAGTCCTCCTTCGCGGCGCCATAACACACCTGGCATCAAAAAAGCACCGGAAATCAATAAAACACACGACCCTAAGCCAGTCGCCGACTGTACAGGACATTCATGGACCTTCTGGACCACTGCAATTCGTTCCAAGTTCGATATACCTCCACAACCTCGCTCTGATACCAGCTGTGACGACCCGAGGATCCGAGTACCGGAAAGGAACCGGCGCATCTCGAATCTCGGCCCGCCAACCCACGAGCCCGAAGACTCGGAAGGGTAGAAAGGAGTGGTGTGGGGTATAAGAGAAGCTGCAACGTCCACAGAGATAGCACAATAATCAAAAGGAAATGCACATAATAATAAATAAATCAAACTGCTACAAGGTCCACAGTGTCTCATGTCCAAAGAAAGTACAGTCAACAGGAAAGAAAGTACAACTACACGGGGCATCCCCCGGCGTACAACAACACGGGGCATCCCCCGGAGTACAACTACGCGGGGCATCCCCCGGCTCTGGCAGACTGGCAACTAACCCTGGCTGGAAGACCCACGCTGAAACTCGGCCGCGCCTCCCGCCGACCCCGCCTCACCTGAAGAGCAGGGGTGAGCCTCATCTCATTGGCCCAGTAGGGATCCCGCGAATCCCCACCTCGCACGGAAAATGAGGAAGAAGAAGACAACCCTACCAACCGAGAGTACAGTAGAACCGACATGCTAAAGTAAATAAACGGAAAAGTCGTCTACTCTAACGGTACCGTAGTACGGAACCTCGGTCCAACAAAACACGAGTCCACGCCTGCCAGTGAACAGGAGCACCATCCACAAGAAGAACGACCGGATGCGTCCCCTGACGTCTTACACCACGTCACAAGTGTCTAGCTACAACGCCCCGGGCGTGAGACTCAGACACGCAACAAGTACCACAACAAGGACTAGCTGGGGTCGCACTCGTCAGTGCGTGCCCTAAGCCCCCAACTACGTGTGCACACACAGACCATCTGCTCTAGGTCGGGTCCTCTAGCTGGTTTTCCCCCCCCCACCGGACTCTGGTGGCAAAGGCAAGGGGCCCTACGGTAACCAGCCTAAAAACCGCGTCACACTGGGTCTCGCTCTCCACCACTCCCAGGTGGGTCCGCACACGCGTGCGCAGAAAGCTACGACTAGTGGACAGGTCACTGGAAGTAAGGACTAATCTACGGAAACCACCGACCAAGCACTAGCACAGACTCTCGATGATCCTACGGTAGGTACGGAAGCCGGGGACACGCATGAGGTCTGACCGTCCCTCAAGTCACGCGGCACCCCTACCTAGGTAACTGATTCTCCGAGGAACCCCGGGCGCCCCTGTGGCTCTCACTGGGTGCCCACGGCATCCCTAGGGCCACGCCACAACCGGGTCCAAAACCCATCCAACCGGAGGTCACGCTACCCGCAAAACGCGGTTCGGGGAAGGGAAAAGGTCGCGCTAGGTATCCCTAGCGTGACACCGAAGAACGTGCTAGCTTTGGCTAGCGCGATCTTCCATGTCGCGCTGCCCAAGGCTAGCGCGTTCAATCTGAACGCGCTAGTCTTGGATAGCGCGATCTGGAGATCGCGCTACCCGAACCAGGCGCGTTCCCCCACCGCCTTACTGTTCGTCTTCTCCGACGGACACGCTCGGACGACACAGCGCGTTCATCAAGAACGCGCCACTGGACTATAGCGCGACATCGGGCCGAGCCCGGTTCGCGAACTACGGCCGGAAATCACAAAACCACGCCCATTCACCCCCTTTGGTGAAGGGAAAACAATGGGGAATCACCCCACAACGACCTAGCATGCATCTAGAGCCCCCAAATCGATCAAAAACCCCACGAATCGACGGATCCGGCGCTCAAACCCCAAACATGGAAATAACCCTCCCGGCATGAATCTAGCCCCTCTCGGCCTCTCCACGGCCTAGAAATCACGGGGAATGCTAGAAAGAGGGTAAGGATTCGTCCCCCTACCTCAAGGAAGCTCGAAATCCACCGAATCGCCGCCGATCTTCAAATATAGCTCAACCACGAACTCCACAACCATGCGCCAATGGGGGCACCGCCGCGATCCTCTCGCCGCCGCCGTCGTCACCGCGCTGCCGCCAAGGTCCACCACCCGTCGCCGGAGGGGAAGGGGCCGCCGCGAGGTTCCAACGGGCAAGGAGGGGAAAAAGGGGGGTGACCGTTGCGCGCTCACGGGAGGGGAAAGAAGGAAGAAGAAAAAGGGAAGAAAAAGAAAAAGAAAAAGGCTTTAAATAGAAAATCCGAAAAATGCCAAAAATACCGAAAAATAGAAAAATACACCTCCTCGACCGTCTCGACTCGCTGATCGCAACGGTACCACTCGCGGGCTGGTGAACGACCCGGTTCACCCGCTACAGGGTTCCGAAGGACTCGCCGAAACCCGTACGCGGAAATCGGAAAACGCGCACGGAAAAGCCGCGGACACACTCCGGGCCTCCGAAACGACTCCGGATCGCGCCGATCCGAACACGAAAGATGTCCGAAATGAAATTTTGGAGACAACAGTGTTGAACACCCTGACAAACCAGATCCGGGACCCATAACGAAGGATCCGAAAGATCCGGGACATTACAATTAATACACCATATTACAGCAAATGAATTACTGCCCACTCCACGCAGGGAGGTAAAGGGCTACACAAACGGGCACGGGAGGACCGAATTCGGGTTGACGGGCGGCTTCTCGCGTCTCTTCTGCAGCACCCGAACTTGTGACTGTGGGGCCCACGTGCTGTCCGGAGGGGCCGTGTGGGACCCGGAGGCACCGCTGTAGTGGGGACACTTAGGGAAGCGCTCCCCGGGCTGACGGCACGCTGGTTCACCGGCCGGAGGCCGGGCGCTCCGTTCGGCACCGGTCGGAATGACCGGCCACGGATCTGCCGGTTCTGTTTTCCGGCGCGCGCTCTGGCGAGAACGGACGCTGCGATCAGCCCCGACGTCGGAATGCAACGAAACTGGCGCCGTTGGAAAGATACTTCGAAGGGCTTCAACCCACGGTGATTACAGAAAAATAATCAAGCCTGTACTTCTGATTGGCGAATTTTGAAGGTTGCTATTGTACAGTTCCTGAAATCTCAGGTCAGCAGAGAACTTTCCTGTGGATTGCCTTTGATCGCGAGGTAGACGTCCGAATCTGGGGTTGTGTTCTTCATAAAAGTTGTGGGAAATCAAGTTATGAAACCAGACTATTTTTGTATCTGGATTTGGAGGTGGTGGGGATTTGTTCTAATTTTGGAAGTGGAGGGTGGTCGGATCTGGGATCTGACTCACAACACTGTAGCTGAGAAAGAACACGAATTTCTAAAAATAGATAGAAGGCTGATAAAACATTAAGAACATTTGTGGATGTAGGGGGTGATGGACAGAACTCTCAGTAAAACTGGGAGGGTTTGGACAAATCTGAAAGATGGCCGGTGGTGGGAAACACAGGGCTGCTGTCACTGTAGACAGAGACAAAACAGAACTAGGAATGAAAGATGCACGAAAATGGTAAAATACTAAACGATGAAATTTGGGCGTGAAAATTTAGGTGGAGCTTGGGATACAAGGGAAGAACACACCATAAAAATTGCAGCTTGAGTTCTTCACGTGGTGGAGAGCAGATATTCGGACAAGAAGCCTCTATCCAGGATGGACAGAACACCGAAGGCGGCTCCGCGGCGGCGTGATGGCGGCACGAACGGCGGCGGCGGCGGCACCGATGATCACCGGAGGTGGGGGGAAGGAGATATCACTCTAGAATGGGGGTTGGGGATGAAGAAACCAGGGGGAGAGAGAGGAGAGGTCGAAATTCTCCAAGAGAGGGGTTCTTGCACAATGATTTTTTCACTTTCATTAATTCAATCAATTGGAAAATACAAGCTATATATAATAAATGTAAAAAGACACTAAATGCCCATAGATCTAGGGTCTTGAAGGACATATCAGGGAGTTCCTAAATATTTCTCCCATGTGGTCAAAAAACTTAATATCTATTTTAATCTAACTTAGACCAATTCTATTCAAACCTACCTAATTTTCACCAACCAAGCCTAATAAGGCCAAAGGAAGAGGGCGCCCCCCTTCTTGGGCTTCTCATGGGCCTTGGCTGGTCCAAGGCCATCCACTCAAGTCCAATAACCCATGTCTAGACTTGGGCCTTCCAAATCTTAGTGGTCCATGGGAGGGGAAAGCCCACTTGGGCCTTAAGTGGCAATTAAGGTCCAATATGAACTAGGCTCCTGATGGACTCTACTAATGACAACATAGTAATGGACCCTTCCTATAAATGTGGCCCAATGGCTTACTTAAAGCCTTACAAAGAGAGCCCAAATGAAAGAAATCAAAAAAATACACACTTTCAAGCCAATACAACCCATAATACACACCTATACAAGCCAATACACACAATACAACCCATAAGCTCTTGATGTCCTCATCACATGCTCGTCAAGACCCCCAAGGCCGAGGACCACTTCGCCGACCTAGCTGAGACCTTCGACACCCTCCTGAGGTACAATATGAAGCTCAATCCTACCAAGTGTGCCTTCGGAGTAAGATCCGAGAAATTCCTGGGTTTCTTAGTCACCCAGCGTGGGATCGAGGCCAACCCCGACAAGGTCTAGGCCATCCTGGACATGCGCCCACCCACTTGCATCAAAGACGTTCAACGCCTTACTGGAGGCATTGCCGCGCTCAGCAGATTCCTCTCCCGTGCGGCCGAATGATGCCTACCCTTCTTCAAGCTATTGAGGGGGCCCAAATTGGCATCTGCTACGTTCACATGGGACGAGGAATGCCAAAGAGCGATCGTCGAGCTTAAAGAGTTCCTGGCTTCGCCTCTAGTACTGTCCAAGCTTGTCCCAGGCGAAGCTCTGCATCTCTATCTCTAGGCAACCCCATCGACAGTTAGCTCGGTCCTAGTCAGAAATGACTCAGGAGTCGAGAGACCGGTCTACTACACCAGCAAGGTGCTCAACGACGCTGAAAGAAGGTACCCCACAACCGAGAGACTCGTGCTAGCGTTGGTTACCTCGGCCAAGCGTCTCCGACCCTATTTCCAAGGGCACTCCATCACCGTGCTAACCGGCGAACCATTGAAGAGGGTCTCGCTCACCCTGAAGCCTCGGGACGCCTCGTCAAGTGGGCCATCATGCTTGGGGCCTACGATATATCGTACCGGCCTCGCTCGACTATCAAAGGCCAAGCACTCGCTGACTTCATCGCCGAGAGCACCATCCCGACTAAAGAAAGATCTCCGTCCGTGCCCGGGCCAACATGGGAACTATTCGTCGACGGATCCTCCAACTCAGTCGGAAGTGGCGCTGGAATCCTCCTGAAGTCCCCGAAGGAGCAGAGCTACAATACGCCTTGAAGTTCAACTTCTAGGCATCCAACAACGCTTCCGAGTATAAGGCTCTCATCTCGGGAGCCCGTATGGCTCGGCGGCTGGGGGCTGAGCGAGTCAAAATTCACACTGACTCCCAGCTGGCCACTAGCCAGGTCAACGGTGATTACGAAGCTCGAGAAGCACCGATGGTCAAATATCTCCAACTTGTAGAGCCGTGGCACAATAGTTTGAGAGTTTTGAGGTAGTATGAATAGCTCGGGAGGAAAACTCCCGAACGGACGCCCTCTCTCGGCTGGCCTCCTCTCTTGACCCCGAGGGTACTCGATCGGTCCTCCTCGAAGAGCTGGAGCGACCAAGCATCGACTCAGAGCTCCTAGCTGTTGACTCGACCTCCCCAAGCGACTGGCGTACCCCGTACCTGTCGTGGCTCCAAGATTCTAAAGAGCCTCCTGACCCTCGGGAAGCCCGAAGATTGAAGTACCAAGCTCGACAATTCGTCACTCTGGATGGCACTCTCTACCGGAGATCCTTCTCTGATCCCCTCTGAAGTGCCTCACCACTGATGAAGCCAACCGAGTGATTCAAGAAGTTCACGAAGGTCTGTACAGAGAGCATTTAGGAGGAAGGTCGCTCGCCAGGATCTTGCTACGGCAAGGTTACTGGTGACCCACTCTGCAGCGCGACTGCTCGACTTACACACAACACTGTGACCGATGCCAGCGATTTGACCACTTGGTCCATCAGCCAGCAACAGACCTCATCACCTTAGCCGAGTCATATCCTTTCGCTCGCTGGGGAATCGACATCCTCGGGCCATTCCCCATGGCCCAGGCCCAGAAGAAGTTCATCATTGTCGCCATCAACTACTTCACCAAATGGATCGAGGCCGAAGTCACAGCAAGGATTACCGAGACAGTCGTCTGGAATTTTGTCTGGAAGTCGATCATATGTCGTTACGGCATCCCTCGGGTGATAGTATGCGATAATGGTCAGCAATTTGATTCTCGTTATTTTCGAGACAGATGTGCCGACCTGGGCATTCGTAATCACTTCACCTCAGTCGCCCACCCTCAAGCTAACGGGCTAGTCAAAAATGCCAATAAGACTATCTTAAAAGGCATCAAGACCAGGCTTAGCAAAGCCAAGGGCAACTGGCTTGAGGAATTGCCGAACGTACTTTGGTCACACAGAACGACTCCCAGAACGGCAACAGGTGAAAGTCCTTTTCAGTTGGTGTACGGCGCAGAGGCCGTCATCCCATTGGAGATTGCCAATCCCTCCCTCCGAGTCATCTGTTTCTCTCCTGAGGCAAACGATCAGAAACTACTCGAAAACCTCGACCTAACAGATGAACTCCGAGAGATTGCCGGCATCCGAGCAACGGAATACCAGCGCCGCCTCACTCGATACTACAACGCCAAAGTCCGAGATAGACACTTTCAACCGGGAGATTTATTCTCAGGAAAGTCGAAGCCTCTCGACCACTTGAGGCGGCGGGCAAGCTATCCCCTAATTGGGAAGGCCCCTACCGAGTGATCGAGACGCTCGGGAAAGGAGCATACCGGTTATCTACGATAGAAGGAGAGCCCATCCCTCGGACCTGGAACGCGACTACACTACGCAAGTTCTACTTCTGAATACCGAACATTGTATAAGTAACATGGAATAAAACAAAAAATTTTCCTTTTCCTTTATTCAAACAACTCGCTTGTACATCAGGAAGGCCGAAGCCAAGAAAATACATGTCAAAAAAGTAAAAAAATCCATCTGGCGCCGCCGTATGAGCCCATCGCTCAGCTGACTCGGTTGACCTTCCTGCGTCCAGCCACTGACTCTGCCTCGTGCAAAAACTGGCTCAGATAAATGGTAGTTGACCTCGTTAGCTCGGGTAGCTCGGGACAAAGGTGACAGAGGGATTAGGAAGAAGAAGGCTACCTTCCAAGTTGAACTTGGAAGAGGAAGGGGAGAGGGAACACATATGAAGACATCTTCCCCACCATTCTGCCAACTCTTTGGAAGGAAGGAAACTCATGCATCCTTCGAAGAGTGAAAGAAATGATGAGAAGAGCAGAAAAGGGAAAAAGAGGCTGCGAGAGGGAAAAAGAAACCAGCAAAGCTGGACGAGGAGGCAAGGGAAATCCCGGAAAGGAGGGAGCTTAATTGGCTTCCTCCCCCCTCCATGGAACGAGCAGGAAGGGACTGGCGGCAGGATGCCTGATGCCCCCATCCATCCGCCATCTCGCCCCCCACAAGTGCCATCGGAATTGATAAAAAGAAGACGACGTGCCTCCGCACGTCGAACCTTCTTCAAACCTGTCCGCCGGCCGTCGAACCTCCTTCAAACCCGAAGCAGCAAGGACTCTCTGTCCTCCATCATCGGAAGCCTCATCTTCCAGAGTATCTTCCATGTTTCAAATATATTGGCACAGCGCTACGTGAAGAAGGAATGAGAAAAGACTGTTGAGGAAAACCCTAAGCCGTGGAGAGGAAGGGACGTCCTTAGACCTTTTATAGGCGAAGGGAGGCTATTTGCCTTAAATAATTCTCCCCTCTAAAACACGCCAAAGGAGCCTCTTCCTACGAACGGTCACCTCAAAACTCCTCGTTTTCACCCCAGCAGGACACACGAAGCGGTCAAACATTCAAAGCATGAGAAAACGGAAAGACACCCTATCAGAGGCTCTTCAACCATCGTGCGAAAACCACGCAGAAAGTATCAACACTTTCTAACTACTGCGGATACCCTGAACGAAATACGATAATGGCGATACGGAACAGTTAAGTCTTCGTCATAATGCTATTGCCTTATCTATTTTCCTACACAACAGAGAAAGTTTTTTCTTCAAAAGGAAAAAGACATACAAAAAGAGGAAGCAAAGCAGATACATTAGGCCTCTGGCCCACCTTGAAGCTCAGAAGTGGAAGGCTCAGGCGGCTTGCCCCCGGCACCCTCGGCGACGGCCGACCCTGGCATTGACCCACCAGCGTGGGAACGGTCTCGGTTGCGTGCCCTCCCGAGACATCCGGAGCTGGCGACCCCTCGGGCGAAGAGCCCTCCTGATCTTCTTCCTCCGACGCCGAAGCAGAGGAGCTGGAGGATGACAGATCTGAGTCGTAGCATTGTCTGGATGGGAATTCAATTATCTCGGATGCCTGCTCCTCGGCATAAGATACGGCCCGGTCGTAGCCCTACTTGAACCCCTTGCGGATGCCTCGGCGAAGCGTTGACTCGTAGTAGGGGAGGGCAGCCTCCTTAAGATCGACTCGGTAGGCCTCCGAGCATTTGTACTGCTCAAGCGCCTCCGCCCAGGCCAATCCCACCCTACCAACGAGCTCGACCTTCTCCCGCTCCGCCTCGCCTATTTTCGCTCGGCCTCAGCCGTCCGCTCCTCGGCCTCCGCCGCCCGCTTCTCCGCCTCGGCTCGATCGGCCTCGACCTCCCCCCGAAGGCACTTAGTTTCCTCCGCCTGGTCCACCAGCTCGGAGCGCTCGGCCTCCCACCGGCCATCCAGCTCGACGCGAACAAGGCGCTCGTCTTCAAGAAGCCTGCTCTTCCTCTTGAGCGATTCGTAGGCCTTAGCTAGCTGCTCAGTTAGCGCCCGGGCCTCCACCTGACTCGACCGTACCAGCTCCCTAATTGAGGAAAGCTCCCGCCGAAGCCCATCACACTCCTCGGCAAGCCGAGTCAACTTCCTGTCGGACCCACCGAGGGTCCAGGCCAGGGTCGCCCGCTCTGACTCCAACCGAGCGTATCCTTCTGTCAGAGTGGCCCCCATCTGGGCCAGGACCAAGCCGCCCTCCATAACTGCCTTGAGGGCTACGGACGGGGAGTGATGCCTGCTTCCCCCCTCTCCTTCGCAGCTATGCCGCGACACACCTGATACAAAGAGCCCTGGATGCCAAGCCTCTCCATGGCCGCCGGAGTGGAGATCCCCCCTTCCGGTTGGTATCCCACCGGTCGGCCCAGACCGAGCCGCGGCCTCGGTCGCCTCTCGTGCCTCGGTCGGATTTTCCAGCGACCCTCCGACCTGGACCGATTCGGCACCTACACCGCCACCTGGAGCGTCGCCCACCCCAATCTCGGTCACGGCCCCAGCATCACCTGCCTCGTCCACGGCCCCCTCGGCTTCGGCCGAGGGGAGAGCCGGGCCAGCACCGCTGGCCCCCTCGGCTCCGACTGAGGGGAGAGCCGAACTAGCGTCATCACCAACCGCAAGAGCAGCTCCAACCTCCTCGGCCCTCTCTTGCTCGGCAGATGGGAGAGCCTGCCTAACAAGGTTGGCCCTGTCTCGCTCATAAGAGGGGAGAGCCGTCGAGCTAGAGCCACCCTCGACGACGGAGACAGATTCGGCCTTCCTGGCCCGCTTCTTGGCCTTCACGGCATCCCATATCATGCCCTCCATGGGATCCCCCCGCGGCTTGGAAGACCCCTCCTGGGCCGCCCTCTTGCCCTTACCTCAGGCTCGGGTGCGCCCCTCGAGAGATCGCGGCTTGTCGGTGGCTGAGTCATTGCCGAGATCGATCACCTCCGTGGTCTCCTCCAAAGTCGATCGCCTGGTGTCTGCACAGAAGAAAGATATTGATGGGAATCGACGCCGAGCATTAACTTTTATTTTTACATTTGAGTCCTTTTATTTACTTTTATATCCTTGGGAAAGTATATGTACAATTGTAAGACTTTGTAAGCCAATGTGTCATTCCCTAGGATTGTGTGGGTTTTTGTGCAAATGTGTAGTAGGTCCAGTTAGGGGGCCCCCTCCCCTTCTCCATTGGTCCACCTCATCCATATGGGGCTGGTCAACTATCCTAGGTGGCCATCTAGAAGGTTTGAATGCTAATTGACCACATGGGAAACAAAGGGGTTAAAATTTCAAAGGTTGGCCACCTACCTTACCTACCTAGTCAAAGGAGTGCTCCATTCATATGTAATTTATTTTTTTTAAGTTTTGACCACATGGGGGAAGAAAATGACTTATTTCCCACGAAATTCCCAGCCCCCCACCCCTTGCCATTTTCTATATAAGCCTATGTATAGTGTCATTAGAGATTAATGAAGAAAAATTTATAAAATTGGCTTGAGCCATTGAAGGGTGTGCCCTTGTTCCTCTCTCCCCCTGGTGTTCTTCCTTCCCCAACCCCAGATCTAGAGTGGATTCTATCTCCTTCCTCCCCTCTCAACCTCCGGTGATCGTCTGTGCCGCCGCCGCCGCCGTTCGTGCCGCCTTCGAGCCGCCATGGGATCGTCTTCGGTTTTCTGTCCTGCTAGATAGAGGTGTAGTTCGTGAATTTCTGAAGCCAGCCACGAGTTCAGATCGATTTGCAATTTTGAGGGTTGGTTCCTATCTTCTATCCCTTTCTCCAAAAAAAAAATCCAGGTTCAAAAGCCACCATTTCATATTTTCCCTATTTCGTTCAACTCTCAATCTCAGATCTGTTCTGTCACTATCTACAGTGACACTAGCCCTGTGTTCTTCTCCTTAGACCACCCTTTTGATTTTCTTTAGACCTCCCAATTTAACTGTATGTTCTGTCCATCGTCCCCTACCACCAAAATTTTTCTTAAATTTTTATCTTCCTTTTACCTATTTTTCAAAATTCATGTTCTACCGGCGCTACAGTACTTTCAGCCAGATCCCAGATCCGACCTTTGTCCACTGAAAAAATCACAGAAAGTTATAGACACATCCAAACATGTCCAAACCAATTTTTCCATCTTCCCATCTCAATTTCTAACAACTTTTATGAAGAACACATCTTCGAATTCGGACATCCACATCACGGTCAAAGGTAATCAATAGTCAAGTCTTCTGCAGGCCTGAGTCTTCGGTTACTGTACAACAGGAGATTGAAAATTCCATAAGTCAAGATCAGAGCAGATCCAGGCCAGATCTTTGGGCCTAGGTTGAAGAACTTCAAGCTAGCTTTCCAACGGCGCCAGTCTCGTGTCGATCCGACATCGGGGCTGATCGCAGCGTCCATTCTCGCCGGAGCGCGCGCTGCAAAACAGCAACCACCAGTCCGTGGACAGCAAACCCGACGGGTGCCGATCGGAGCCGCCCGACCTCCGGGTGACGTTCTAGTGTGCCGCCAGTCCGGGGATCGCTTCCACCAGTGTCCCCACCACAGTGGTGACACCGGGTCCCACACGGTCCCTCCAGACAGCACGTGGGCCCCACCGTCACTAGTTCGAGTGCTGCCGAAGCTACGCGGAAAGCCGCCCGTCAACCCGTATTCGGTCCTCCCGGGCCCCGTTGTGTCGCCCTTTACCTCCCTGCGTGGAGTGGACATATTTCCATTGCTGTACTATTCATGTATTAACCGTCCCGGGAGCACGAGTTCGGCCGGGCCCGTCGTCCCCACGCCGAGTGCGTGGAGGTAACGTCTTCGCTCCTACACTTGGCATTTCGCTTATTTCATATATGCTTGTTTATGCCACTGCTAGAGAGCATGTTTTAGGACCTAGCTTGCTATAATTTCATATCACCGCTGCTGCGAGAGAGTGAGCGAGACCGTCCCGTGACCCGATCCGGGCATGAAAGTGCGAGCCGACCACCCTAGCTCTTGCCGGTTTCTCAACCGTGCACGTCCGACGCTTCCCTCATCAAGGGACGATCGCGAGCTTGTCGTGTCCGTGGTCCCGTCCTGCATCAGATATAGTCAGAAAAATAAAAAATGGTCTCAACATCCGAAGAAGAGTCTAATTTGTGGCACCTGAACCTGACGGATGCAGTCGCGAAAGAAGACACTGCTCGATGTTCTTTGGAGTAACTAGCTCTTCTGTGGACTGGCGACGCTTCAGTAAGATAGTCGCATACTCCTCCCCGTGTGGAGGGAACTCGTCCTGCCTGGGAGGGATATTCGGATGGAAATTGGGGATTACGGAACACCTCCAGGTCTCCTCCACCGAGCAGATCCCCACCCATAAGAATTGAGTTTTCCACCCCTTATGCGAAGAATCTTTCACAGCCAAGGAGATGCAGCTCCTATTCCACCTTGCCTGGATAAAATAGAAGCCCTTCCCGGCCGAGGGATGCGCCTTCAACTCAAAAAAATAGTGAAAGAGGTTCAAGGAAGGAGGAACCCCGCATTGGCGGCAGAGGATGTGAAAGGCGGAAAGGAGAAGATAGGAATTGGCTACCAACTGAATGGGCACCAACTGGGAAAAATTGAGAAGCTTAAGAACGAAAGGCTCAAAGGGAAGGCGGAACCCGTCTTTCCATGACAGAAGGAAGGTACAGATATGGCCTGTACGAGAGTCCAAGCTCATCTCGTGCGGAGCAGCCGCGGCAAAGCAAAACTTGTGGGGCAGGCGAAATTGGTGCTCCAGCCTTCTCACCTCCGCCTCCCCTAGTTCACTGTAGCTTGGAACCACCTGCCTTCACCACCGGCTCATCCTCCCACTCTTCAGCATCCGGACGCTGATCCGCCATGGAATCCGGAGAAGAGCTTGAAGAAAGACGCTCTCGGGACCCCGAAGATTCCGGAGGAAGAGGAAGCCGTCGGACTGCCTCTGCGGTTATCTCCGCCAACTCCGCAAATGCCGCTGTAAGCCTCTGCTCTTCCATCGTGTCCTCATGATGCATCAAAGAGCCTAAAGCAAGCATGAAGGCGAGCCAAACCCTAAAGACAAAGGGAGTCTGGAATGACAAGAAGCGCCCAACGCATTTATCCCCACGTGGGAGGCGGCGCGCCGTTCCGACCTCTGAGAAAAAGGGGACCCCTTCATTTCAAATCCATCAGGATTATCATTATTATAGGCCCAGGTGACCACGACACGTGGCGTCTTAACACTGCCAGATCTCCACCCACCCGAGCCACGCTGGTCCAAAACCCTAACGGCTACTCTTCCGAGCCTACCAAGGCTCGGGAGTAGGAGGGGGACAAGTGGAGAGTGGGATTTCTGTAGCCCATCTAAAGAGCAGCCAAACTAGGTCCATCAGGACCAAACGAGGCCCAGCTCATCCAAGTGACAGCCCCGCAGGGCCCATTTAGGCTAAAAAGCCCAATAAGATCATTCGGGATCACAACCTTCCTCGGCGGCCCTTAGGCTCGGAAGGCCCGAACATCGGTCAGGTCAGAGAAAGACCCACGCCCGATCTATCCCCTCGCCGAGATAAAGGCAGGCGCACAATGCCCACTCCGACCTATCTTCACCTGAGCTATGCCTATAACCCGGACAGGGTTGGAACCCCTCATGCTCGAGTCGACCGACGAACGCTTATCCATACTACCGTTGAGAACCCTTTATAAGCAAGACTTTATGAGGATAAAGGATCCATGATGCCTCAAGGCTATAAAGATCCCACGATGAGGACGTAAAGAGCCCACATTGAGGACGTAACTCCCGCCTGAAACCCCTCAGCTTACGGGACTCATGAGGCCAGTGCACTATTTAAATCTGGGACTCCCTCCAACGAAAGGTAGGGGCAAACATACGCCTAAACTCCTGAGCAGGAACCACTTCACCACCTTGGTGTAGAGGGATCTCGTGCATCTCCTTCCTCCTCCCTACATAGCTTCCACCATTGCTCTACTGACTTAAGCATCAGAGGGTTTGCCCCAGGGAACCATCCCTGGGCCCCCTGATCCGTTTCCCTTCCTTGCAGTTCACTATCCGGTGATCATCTCTCAGCTCAGGACCAGCGCGAGATCACGCCTCTTCAGAGGGGTATATATATATATATTTATTTTTTATTTTGTTAACTAGGGGTTGGTTAGATATTTTACTCTTTAACCCACATTTAACTCGGGTTAAACACATGGGAGTTACGGCGAGAGCATTACCGCAACTATTTAGGGTATTTGGAGGGTATTTATGATAATATACCTAAATTAGGGATATATTTGACAATAATAAATGTTAAAGGGATATATATATGTAAAAAACCCAATAAAATATTCAGCCAACAACCGGAAAGCACATTTATTCTTGGGATCCACAAGGTTTAGCTAATTGAGTAAGACCCTCCAGACTGGAAAAGTTTGATGTGAGGGGATCCATCCATGATCAGAAGTCCCGAGTATCCTGGGATAGATTTATCAACAAGAAATACCTTCCCTACAAGCAACTTACCCCTTATATATATATATATATATATATATATATATATATATAGAGAGAGAGAGAGAGAGAGAGAGAGAGAGAGAGAGAGAGAGAGAGAGATTAGGTATGCAATACCAATACCTTAAAAATTCCTATGATTTCTTCAACCTCTTGATCTTATGGCTGACTTGAGCATAGGGGTTATCTCCTTGGATAACACTCTATCCCCCTAAATCTTCATTTGCCATCACTATTATTATCACTCAGACATGTCAGAGAGATTAACTACTTAGACCTCTGACTACATTTTCCTATCCCCTCAACAAATATCAGTCAAATGGAGTGTGATGTATGTTGTTATCATACCTTTGCTCTTCTCCAAGTTAGTAGTGCACATAAGTAGATCTATAAAATGGCCATGTCAGCCTCAAGTGGAGAACAACCTTACAACAAGTGAAAAGCAATTGAGTAATGATTATTACACTGCTAGCTAGCGGTGTAGTCGTTATTAAGTATACGACTAGGTGTTGTAGTTATTTTTTTTATTTTTTAAGTTTTTTACATCGGCTCCGATCACTCTATCTTGAAGTAGGATTCACGAAAACTTATCTCGGAAGATAAGTGTTAACGTACTGCTGCCCATGAAGAGGGCAGCAGGCGTCCGTTCATGAATGGATGCATGCGTCCGTTCGCGAATGGACGTATGTTACGTTGAAAAAAAAATTGCACCGCCCTTTTCCCTTCGTTTGTGCCTATAAAATGGGCTAACAAGGCTGGAAATCCCACGGGTTACAGGAAGGGATGAACTCACTCACAAATATTCTCTCTCTGGTTCTCACTCTACGGGCTCATTTCCAACAAGGCCGGGATTTGGAGCATGACTCTGCAAGAACGACTCTAGTGGCCATCCTATTGCGACCTCTTAGTTTTGGGAACGCGAACTCTAGGTATTCCTCATCTAATTGTGTCCCCCACAATAATTTTCTATTATTGGTATTAGAGCGCATGGTTATGTTCTTCTCCAGGCTTGGCTTCGGATGATCTCCTTGCGCAAGATATTGATCGAATTGCTGCAATGGAAGATGACCAATGGGAGCCTGAGGAGATCTCGACGGATGATGATGGTGACAGTGAAGTAAGCCGCGATCCCGTCTCCACGTGGGAGTCCGTGGCACCGCCCAAGCCGCCGCGACGTGTCAGGAATGCACGGGCTTATCATGCTTTTGGAAGAGACATGCTTCAACGCGCCAGGGAGGACCCGACTACAAATCCCACTGATGGTTCGCAACATGAAATGCACCATCAAGATAATGCATCGGAATGCTGGAATCCAGTACATGTTGTAAGCGCAACTACGTTACGTGCGGCACGCAACATCGGCCCGGACCCCATAGACGATGCAATAGTCCTTCCACGTGTACCTGTGAGCGCATCATCGGTGCAGCCTCCGACAAGATGAATGAGTCGACGTCGACGTGTGCCTCGACGACCACATCCATGTCGGGCTCCACGTACATATGGCCGAGGTCCGCAGTGTGGAGAAACAGCACGGAAGTGGTGGTTTCGTAGAGCCCACGTTGTGCGCCCCCATGTTTGTAGCCCTCGTCCACGGCGTGTCCGCCGTCGTCCCACGATGACACTCCGTCAATATCCTCATTTTTAACCCTGGTAACGGACAGTGGTCTAGAGATTGTTATTAGAGGATATCTAGGATAATTTCGTGATGTCCTAGCTCGTAGGTTATAAAATAAATTGTACTGATGAAATAAATCTTAGTTGCAAACACACTGTTATTTCCATTTATGTTTTGCACGATGCCAAAGTTTATTATTATTATTAATTATGAACTTACTCTACAAAATAGAAAATTATAAATTATGTTTAAATATTAACAAAATGGGCCTATCACTTTTGGATATGTTTGTAATCATGTTTTTGCTTAAGTGTTAATTAAATGGACCTCAAATAAATTCATGAGTCCATATATACTTAGAGCATGACTCGATTGATATTGGTGATTTACAGTGACACATCAACTTCCATGATAAATAAACTAGAAAAATATGCCTAGGAAAATTAATACTACGCATTGATTATTTTTCTTTTCATTATTTCTTTATGTAAGAAATATTCATGAAACATATTCATGTCGAGTTTCATGATTTATCAAATCACTCGTATAGCATGAAATTTCTTCAAAGTTGATATCATGCAAAATTAGTTAATTGTCATAATAATTATAATATGATGAGAGAAGTTAGTTCCTCTCACTTAGAATATTTGTTCAAAATTAGTCTATTAATATTGAATGATATTGTATAAATGGGAGATGATTGTACTGCCCTAGGCTTGCTTTCGATCTCATTATACAAGAAAGTTCAATATTTTTAGTTTGGATTTTTGAGTCAAATATGATGATGTGTAAACGATGTCAACTTAGGCCTATATTGTACGTTCAATGCAGTGATTAACCAATGGCGATGAAAAATGTGAACACCGATTTGACCAAAGGGGATAAGCTAGACAGGACCAATTATGATATGTGGCATAGGAAAATTCAGTACTTATTGAATGAGCAAGAGTTGCTCGACCACTTAACTACAACCATGTCCCCTCCCGAGAAGGGAAACACCACCCAACATCACCGAGACTAAGAAGCTCATAGACAATGGTTTAACAAAGATCGTAGCACGCGTTTCACCATGCTTAGCAGCATGCAGGATGATCTTATCGGTGAATTTGAGAAGTGCCAAACTGCTAAAGAAATGTGGGATCAATTAAATTTTAATTTCGATGGAACCTCAACCACTAGGTTGAGAGCTCTCGTTTTAAAGTTCTAGACCTACCGAAAGGACTCGCGTCAGACCATGACTGAGCACCTTAGGGTGATGGTTAGCATGATCCGCGACTTGAAAGGAGCAGGAAATGATCTCACAGATGAACAACAAGTGTAGGCCATGATTAGATCCCTGCCAGATTCCTGGACTCATATGAAGCACATTTTGACTCACAATGAGAGTATTAAGAATTTTTTTGATATTTCTCGTCATGTGGAGTTGGAGGCAGAGCGTGAGGTGGCTGCACGCGCCACTAGCTCTAGTCGCCAGAGGAGGCAGACGCCAGGGCAGGAATGGTCCAGGGAAGGGCTTCAAACGGATGGGATCTCACAGTGCATCTGGTTCCAAGGCAGGAAAGACACCGAAGCGCCGCAGGGGCAAGTGCGGTGGGAAGAGAGATAAGATGAAAGCTAAGTGCTACAATTGTGGAAATTTGGGACATTTCGCTCGTGAATGCACTGAGCTCAAAAAGGTATCCCAACTCTCTAATTCTCTATATGTGTATGTTTGTTCGCATGTATTAGTTGCTAGAACATATCCTGAATAGATTGTGGATTCAGGAGCAACCAAGCACATAACAAGGGATCGAGCGGGATACGTGGATTATCGCCGAGTGTCAGCAGGCACGCAAAGAGTTTATATGGGCAACAGTTCTAGTGAAGAAGTCCTTGGAGTTGGTGTGTACCAACTCAGGCTCAAGACTGGATGGACGTTGACACTGCATGACGTACTCTATGCGCCAGGGGTTCAGCATAATCTGCTATCAGTTCCATCATTATTAGCACTAGGTTTTCTCTCTTGTTTTTGCTGGCAGTAGACTTGATATTTATTTAGACAGTGTTTTGTATGGACATGGGTTGTTTGTTAATGGTTTATTTAAATTGGATTTAGAAATAGATATGTCTATATCTTCTATATCATGTGTGGCAAATGATGAAAAAGACCTTAATTCGGTAGTTTGGCATGCTCGGTTAGGACACATAGGGCAGGATAGAATGACGAGGTTAGCTAGAGAAGGTCTTTTAGGCCCACTCACTAAAGTCAATCTACCTGTATGTGAATCGTGTTTGGCAGGCAAAGCATGTCGAAAGCCTTTTGGGAAGGCTAAAAGGGCCACTGAGCCATTGCAGCTTATCCACTCCGACATCTGTGGAGCTATGAGTGTGAAGTCCCGCCAAGGGGCATCCTATTTTCTCACATTTATAGGCGAATATTCGCGATATGGATATGTCTATTTGATCACTCACCGCTATGAAGCGTTAGATTGCTTCAAACACTTCTTAGCAGAGGCTGAGAATCAATTGGACAAGAGTGTAAAAACTCTTCGGACAGATCGAGGATGCGAATATCTATCAGATCAGTTTCATACTTTATTTGAAGAAAAAGGAATTCGTAGGCAACTTACTATTCCATATACTCCGCAACAAAATGGTGTAGCCGAGAGAAGGAATATAACGGTTTTAGATATGGTTAGGTTGATGATGGCGCATGCTAATCTCCCAATATCTTTTTGGGGAGATGCTCTTCTAACTGCGGCCTACATCCTTAATCGCATGCCTCCACAGTCCGTTCCTTCCACCCCTTATGAGTTATGGCGTGGTAAAAAGCCCAATTTAGATAATCTACGCCCCTGGAGATGTGCATGATATGTCCATGACACTTCACATAAGTTTGGAAAACTAGGTCCTAAAGCTAGAAAGTTTATCTTTATAAGATATCCTGATAGCTCTAAAGGCTATGTGATGTATGGACAACATCTGATGGAGGGATGAGAGAAAAAGAGGTTCAGGATGTCGTTTTCTTATAAAAGGAATTTCCTAGCATTGGCGACACTGGGAAAAGTTTTGAGCTCCATGAGTTAGACAAGTCTAGTGATATCTTACCATCTTCAAGTGAAGGGAGTGAATTAGAGCCTATCCAAGTGACCGCTGAAGATAGAAGAGATGATCACCAAGCTAGTGGGAGTGTGCCCAATGGGAGCACATCACCAAATCAGCTACACACCCAAATACGTCGCAGTAAGCGTGGGCATATTCCTCGTCGTCTATTTGAGATTGAAGGGGAAGTTCTAATGTGTCTACCCACAAATGATGATGAGCCTAATTCTTTTAAAGAGGCGTTTGCATCATCTTCTTGGAAAGAGTGGGAGGCTGCTATGCAAGATGAAATGGACTCCATGGCTAAAAATGAGGTCTGGAAATTAGTTGATCTCCCCTCTGGGCGCAAAGCTATTGGAAATAAATGGATTTTCAAAATTAAGCGCAAGGCAGATAGATTGATCGACAAATATAAAGCACGACTTGTGGTGAAGGGCTATACTCAAAAGGAGGGAATAGACTTTGATGAGACATTCTCTCCTGTGATGAGATTCACACCAGTTCGCCTCATACTAGCCATTATTGCTCATTTAGATTTGGACCTTTTTCAGATGGGTGTTAAGACTGCATTTCTTAATGGAGAACTAGACGAGGAGATCTATATGACTCAACCAGAAGGTTTTGAGGTATAGGGACAAGAGCGCAAAGTTTATCGTCTCAAGCGTTCCATTTATGGCCTCAAACAATCGTCTAGACAGTGGTATTTTAAATTCCATAAAGCAATTATTTCATTTGGTTTTGAGATGATTAAGAAAGACCACTGTGTGTATATCAAACGAATAGAGAAGAAGATTCTTATCTTGTCATTGTATGTCGATGACATATTGTTGGCTGGGAATGATATAAAGTCAATCGAAGCCACTAAGTAGTGGTTGTCTTCTGTCTTCGAGATAAATGACATGGGTGAAGCAAATTACGTGCTTGGAGTAAAAATTGTAAGAGATCGCTCAAAAGACTTCTGAGTCTGTTTCATGAGACCTATATAAATAAAATTCTAAAGCGATTCTGAATGCATTATTCTAAATCCATCGATACTCCAATTGATAGGGGATGTGCTTTGAGCATAAGTCAATGCCCACAGACTGATGAAGAAAAGAAAGAAATGTCAAAAGTGCCATATGCGGCTGCAATAGGGAGTCTGATGTATGCTACATTATGTACTCGACCTGACATTTGTTATGCAGTTAGATTGGTCAGTCTCTATCAAAGTAACCCTGGTCTCACTCACTGGAAAGCAGTGAAGATAATCTTTTGATATTTACATGGAACGACAAATCTCGCCTGATGTTACAAAGGAGGTGACTTAAGACTGAGAGGTTATAGCGATGCTGATTGGGCCAGCGACAAAGATGAGCAAAAATCTACCTCGGCTATGTGTTTATGCTAGGAGGTGGGGCCATTTCTTGGTGCAGCAAGAAACAAATG
Organism: Amorphophallus konjac; assembly: GCA_022559845.1. Lineage (NCBI taxonomy): Eukaryota > Viridiplantae > Streptophyta > Magnoliopsida > Alismatales > Araceae > Amorphophallus > Amorphophallus konjac. The sequence goes on from CM040120.1 coordinate 404,013,319, forward strand.
TGTATTGCTTTATCCATGATGGAGTCATAATACGTGGCTTGTTCAACAGCGTGTCAAGAGGCTATTTGGTTACGAAATTTCCTACGGCGATTGGCCATAACACACCACCCTGAAGAGACAGTGTTGTTGTACATTGACAGCACATCAGCATTGGCCTACGCTAAGGATCCAAAGTACCATGGTAGAACCAAACATATTGACATTCGATATCACTACATTCGGGATCTACTTGCGAAAGGGTTAGTGGCACTCCGACACATATCGACTGGTCGTATGGTAGTAGACCCACTAACTAAAAAGATTTGTAGAGAGGCCTTCTTAACCCATATTATAGCTATGGGGTTATGTAAATTATAAATGTGAACAAGTTTTTGTTGACATCAATGAATATTCCTATTCTTTCATGTGTGTCTTAAGATGCTATGCAAGTTTACACATCATTTAAAAGAAAATGTCACCATGCTCGAATTGACCCTCTCACACGGGTAAGTCACCTTGGCACTAAGATAGCGAGCAAGATGAGATATTAGATATTTGTGGCACTTGAAAAGCGAGCAAGATATGCATGAAAATTAAACTATTATGTCGCCTTAGAGAGAGCTAAGATGAGATCCACTTGGATCACTCACAGGTTTCCTATGCCTTATCTTGTGAAGCTTGACTAAGCCGGATGTGAATCTCATGACATGGCGCTGAGTGGGAGCACAGTGGCACAAGATTCATGTTAGTCATAATGGGAGTGACTAGACTAAGATCCGTATGGTGTTTAATTATTTTGAGTGACATGTCCATGTCGATGGGAGAACACCATAGCATGCGTCTCATACCGCATGTGCTACATACGACCATAAGTGAGAATAATGAATGGATCTCTGTTTCATCATTATGTGAGCTCCTGGATCATATTTTTTTTGTTGATCCCATTCATACCCTTTGTGACTTGAGGACTGTGTCATGAAGAGGAAGCTTGGCGTCGCTACTTTAGCATGCTCCTTAAGACTATGGTTGATACAGTCTAGCAGGACATGTCTAGGAAAGCAGTCAAGACCAATTAGATTGACATAAGAACTCAGGGAAGACTTCTGCATATTACACCAAGTTTTGTGGCTCATACCCCGGGGGACTCTGTTAACTTTGTGATGATAGAGTCATGACCACATGACATTTGATATTTAACACTGCTTGCTATTTGAGAGATCCAGAGTGTTAAATCAAGAGAATATGAGATTGTCTAGGGTACTATGAGATATATGATGTTGAAGTGTTCTGTTAGTTTTGGTGATAACTTAACAGCTCACTACTCTTGTGATTAAGAGTTTTCTCGTGAGGTCGCATGCTTCATTTCCTACATGACAGAGTAAGAGAATTAAGAATAGAGAGAGAATTTTATAGCTGCCCTTCGTGGGTAAGTGAGAGATGTTAACGCACTGCTGCCCACGAAGGGCGTAGCAGGCGTCCGTTCGTGAACGGACGTATGTTGCGTTGAAAACAAAAATTGCACCGCCCTTTTCCCTTCATTTGTGCTTATAAAAGGGGCTAACAAGGCTGGAAATCCCACAGGTTACAGGAAGGGACGAACTCACTCACAAATATTCTCTCTCTGGTTCTCACTCTACGGGCTCATCACCAACAAGGCCGGGATTTGGATCGTGACTCTGCAAGAACGACTCTAGTAGCTGTCCTATTACGACCTCCGAGTTTTAGGAACGCGAACTCCAGATTTTCCTCATCTCATTGTGTCCCCCACAATAATTTTCTATTAATAAGAAAAAAATGGGACGTGAATAGTGACTTAGGTCCCAAGTCACTATTCATATCTCATTTTTTTTTTCTCGGCATAAGTTTCAAATTAAGTGAGGAACTAGGGTCCCACGATAAGATAAGGGGATTTGGATCCCACGTAAAAAAATTTAAAATAAAAAATAGCTACACTACCTAGCAGTGTAGTAACCATTACTCAAAGCAATTTGATAGGTTGCTTATGCAAATAATCAGCTTAAGAATGTTAACACATGAATAGACCTTCATTTTACTTTTGCTAAATCATTTATTCCAAGGCAATAAGCAATCTTCATGAAGTTAAGCGTTAGATGATAGTTGCCCATGTATTTACTAAGCCAGGGTCTGTTGTACGACAAAGCTTAAAACAAAATGATAAAGCTTAAAACAAAATGACAAAAAGGAGAAAAATTACTATTTGTAAAGGAGACTCCCCTACTAATCAAAGGCTTCCACCTTGAGCATTTGAAAAATCAACGGTTGAAAGATTAATCGCGGTTACTTGTGGCAATCACGTCAACTTGGGATCGGGAGAGTGGAAACACATATGAACTCTTGAATGGAACTGAAAAAGTGAAGTCTCGCGATCAATGACACCCAAGAGGGGGGGTGAATTGGGTGAATACAAATTTTAAGAAAACTTAGCCGATTTAAACCAAGTATTATAAAATAACAACTACCAAATTTAGATCTGATACAAGGCAAGTTAGATCTATCAAAATTAACCACCACAATAGCTCCTTGGTACCAGGCGGAGTTGGAATTCGGAGATTCTCTCACGCAAGGTGTTATCGTCCTGACAATACTAACCTTGTCAATCTGAACCCAGCTTTTGATATACCAAGGATCTACTGTAAGAATGATCAATTAAGCTAGATCTAAGCGGAGAAAAATAAATGATTTAATCTACGAGAGCTTGCACAGAAAGGAGATAGGAGAAAAGGACCAAACCATACAATAGACAATGATTTTTAGGTGGTTCGGATGCAACGACGACAACCTATGTCTACCCCTCACAGACTGTGAGGATTCACACACTATCTTGTAAAGGATTACAAGATCTGAACACACACACACTCGTAGGATGAGAGAAACTCCCGCGAAGGTGCAAATACACCAAAAACACACAAGGATCTGAAAGATCCAATACACACACACACGGATCTGAGTAGATCCACACACTCTTGAGTGTTTAGAGATTACAAGAAACAAACACTTGAAGCTCAAGAATTTTGGAAGAAGAGACACAAAAGAAAAACTTCAGGTTTAAGCTCCCCCTTAGTGGATAAAGCGAATCTTTGATGAAGCTTGCTTCTCAACTCGATTTCCACTTGAATGACTTCGGGATGATCTTCAAATGCTTGGGATTTGATGAAGAATGATTGGACGAAACACTGTTCATGAAACTCTTCCTGCAACACTCTTTCTCCCTTGGCAGCCCCCTTTGATATCCCTTGCGTGATTAGGGTTTTTGACCCCAATGAGATATTTTTATACATCATAAATGGTCAAGAGACAAGCCAAGAACCAGATCCATAAAACATGGCATGTCTGGTGGCTTTGGGATTAAAAAATCCAAGGAGAAGAGCTTTCCACGTTGAAGAAACACAAAGTCAACAATAGCCGCCTCGGGGGGTTCGATCGACCGGGTAGAACTGGGCGGTCGACCTAACTTTTACAGGTTGAAGTCTTTTGGACGCTAGAAAATCCGGTCAACCGGTCTAGGGGGGGCGGTCGACCGAACTGTGTAAAGTTACAGAGTTTTCAGCTCTGGGAGATTAGGTCGACTGCTCCACTTGGGCAGGTCGACCGAACTCTAAAAAATCTACCAAAACAACATTGTTAGCCCATAAATCATATCCTTATATAATATACTTTGAAACCACATTTTGTTTCAAGCAAGTTGAGTTGGTTTAGACTTATTCTGGACTTTGTGGAACACAAACCTTTTTGAGCGAATTCTTGTGATAGAAAAAGACTTGTGAGCCTACATAAGTGCTTACTTCAGTAAAATTGGATATACTCAAAACATTCGTCATACTAGGGTTTTGTTATCATTAAAATCACCTGGAGAGACTCAACAATCTCCCCCCTTTTGATGATGGCAAAATATTAGATTATAAGAGCAATGGCATGCCTTGATAATCAAATTGAGTATGGGCAAGGCGATCAACCAAGAATTCATTCATTTTGCAAAGCAACGCAAACCATTCAATATTTTATTTGCCAAAATAGATAGGAAATGAGAGACAAGATCCAACCATTTGATATTAAATACAATTGCATTCATTTCATCATTTCATTGCAAAGTACATTGATACTTGAGAGAATGCAAGACTTCTAGACATCATAACAAAGGGAAATACAAAACTGACTCACAAAATGCAATGACTCATAAAATGTTCTCACAAATGATCATTCATACAGAACATAAGAACATGCATGCATAAATTATATAAAACCTGCATAACTACTTCTCCCCCTTTGGTATCATCAAAGGAGGGGATATGATAGACGAATAGGAGACCCAAAAGACACACGACCCAAGTACAATAGTCTAGAGGTAGTAAGCAAAAGAAAAATCCTCATGGGTCATCTGCAGGAGGCTGATCCTCTGGAGGATGAGGTTGATATCCAAGGCGGCGTCGGATGTCCTTAAGAGAATGGTCTTAAAGCTGAAGACGATCTTGAATATGGGCAATGGAGTTGTCACGGGCCACATCATGGCACTGCATTCCAAGAAATGTTAAGTTCATGATGTGGAATGCCTGGCTAGAGTCTTCATGACTGGCGGTGAGGGAGGTCATATGGGTGGAGAGAGTGGTCATCTGAGTGGAGAGTCTCCAAGACCGTGGAGAAGGAATCTATGCGACCTGACATAGTGTCAATCACATTACCTATAGTGTCTATGCGATCCCTAAAGGTAGAGAGGTGACCCCCAAAAGTATCCACTCGAGTTTCTATCCCAGTAAGATGCCTGTCAAAAGTCTCATAGTCTGCCAAAGAGTGCTGTCCGGCCCCCTGAGTAGAAGACTCCCCATGAAAGAACTGTGGTGGGGGAGGCATCTCTTGATCCATATGATGAGGTGAAGGTAGAGGAAGCTTATCCTCCGCCTGGACTGGAGGGGGGACTTCCCCTTGAGCCTGCTGCTGCTCCTGTTCCTGCTCTCCTCACTTTCAGCTTCTTCTCCATAAATGGGCACATTCCGGCGTAGCTCACCATCGGGACCATAGTAATATCCAAAATCTATGAAAATCTTAAGCTTATTATAGATATCATCCTGTCGGACTCGTATGAACAGTTCATCACCCAAATTTATTCCAACATATATAAATACTCCTGTCAGTTGTGAAGCATAAGGCAAAGATCTCCTCAGTTAGGTTCGGCATGTTCCGATCAAATCTATCATAAGCCGACCCATGTTGACTAAATCTCCATTCATAACATGGTAAAATAGAAATCTGTGCACCTTTGTCACTTCATTGCGACTTCCACTTTTTGGATATATAAGAGAGGTAAACATGTGGTGTAGAATGCACTGTAGTGGTGAAAAATAATTTGCATTTAATGTAATTAAGTCACTAACACCACGCACATAGTCACAATTTGTCATCGCAATAAATGTGTCCTCAACTTCACCATGACCAAAAGTCATATCAGCACCCATGGCTGAAATCCCTAAGGCTCACCGAAAAAGATCGAGAGTGATATGAATCTCAACAGCTTGAACAATCGTGTATAACTCTTCATTCCTCTCAACCAAATTTCCATAAAATTGCTGCACGAGGTTGGCATAATATCGAGTATATCTAGTGACAAAATCAGTCCAACCCTCTTGAATTTCAAAAAAAGCACATAGATTGGGCAGAATCTCATTCACCTCATTGAAGTCGACCAGTCGAGGGTCGATAATGGGCCGTGGAGGCATCCGAGGTGCACGACGAGGTGCAGGTGCCCGCTGTGGTGGATGAGCCGGGGCCTCTCGTCTCTGACCACTGGGTTCCCCTTGGGCAGAACACCGAGAACTCTGTCGAGGCGGCATCCAAGACTAGAAAAACTCACTGTGGAAACCCTAGAAGGATCAATCTCATCCCTAGAGATGAAGATGACCAAAGGACACTCCTAGGGCTTGGAATGATCTTCTCCAAATCTGGAACATTGGGTAGGTCTTCACGAATGCATGAACGGCTACGGAGATATCGTCCCGAAACCGTGACGAATAGACCAGATCTTGTGCGGGTGAAGAAAGAATTAGGTTTTGGGCTAGGGAAGTGAGGTTTTGGTGTGCTAGGGTTAGGAAATAGGGTATGAGAGAGAGAGTGGGGGCGTTGGAATGAAGAAAGCGAGTGTGAAGACCCCTTTAAAAGGGGTTCAGATGTTGGTTCAGCCGGTCCGGTTCGTCGGGTTCAGTCGACAGAAGCGAGGGTGGTGGTCGACCAAAGTGATCGACCTAACCCTAAATTCCATTTTTTTATTTTTCATTCTTCCTTTTTTTAATAACTCCTTCAACCATTTTTTTTGAACCAACACCGAGGAATAATGAGAGAGAGTGACTTGGAATGAGAAGAGATGGGATATAGAGAAAATTCTCTAGCTCCCCCTCAGAAGGTGCCTTAGATCCAAAGTCATTTGGTCAACATTTATTTTATCAAGGAATATTCATCCTTAGAAAAATTGCAAGGAGGGCTGCATATATAAATACAATCAAGCCGGCAGGAATGTAAATACACATAGGTATTGAAAAATAAATGCATACAATATGCATGACAATCTACCCTTATGCAAATGAGTTCATTCTACATGTACAACTGTTAACCTAAGTGCAAACCTAGGTATGCATGCTCTCACCCTTGCACATGCCAAGTTCTCTTCTTATTTTGTTGAATTGTTCTTGGTTTAGGGGTTTTGTGAAAATATCAGCTAACTGATTGTATGTGTCAATGAAATTTAATTCAAAGACCCCTTTTCCTAGATGATCTCTCAAAAAATGATGCCGAATATCAATATGCTTTGTCCTAGAATGTTGAACATGATTTTTTGACAAGCTGATTGCACTGGTATTGTCACACAAGATTGGAACACATTTCATTTCAACATCCAAATCAAGCAACTGATTTTTGATCCAAAGTACTTGGGCTCCACAACTTCCAGCGGCTACATATTCAGCCTCGGCCGTTGAGAGAGCTACTGAATATTTTTTCTTGGAGGCCCATGAGACTAGGCACCCACCAAGAAAATGACAGTACCCACTAGTACTTTTACGATCTACAATGCATCCGACATAATCCGCATCGGTGTATGCAATCAAATCAAATGAACTACCGATGGGAAACCACAAGTCAAAATCTATTGTGTTGGAATTCTGTGTTTTGATGATGTCAAACACTATGACTCATATGTGTATGATGTCATATGTGTTTGGACCTGCCTTGAGTTGCTGTGATGCTTTGATCCATTGATCCATTTATTTGACCATTAATGCTGCAAGTGAACTATTGCATGCATGACTTTTTGATAGGACGATGCATCCTGTATATGGTGTAGCATGGTGCACTACAAGTCAATGTATTGGTATGATAGGTCAACATACAGTCAAAGTCAGTGCACATAGATCTAGGTCAATGCATCTGCATGAAGTCTGTGTGCATGTCATTTTATCGGATAGCATGTGTGCATATCATCTTTGTGTGCATGCTATTTTACATTGCACACATTATAAAGTCAATACGTCCTATGAACTAAGGTCAACCTAAGTGTTCAGTCTGTTCATGGTCAAGGCTGGTGCTAGTCTACTAGGGTCGATGTCAGCTAGCAGAGTCGCATGCACTAAGGTCAATGCTAGTGTGCATTGTTGCACATATAAGGTTAATGCTAGCTATGTTTCATGTATACCCAAGGTCGGTGCTAGCTGCGTTACATGCATGCCCAAAGTCGGTGCTGGTCGCGTCTCATGCATACCTAAGGTCGGTGCATGTTTTACCTTAAGCGTATAAAGGTCAGTGCAACTTTTGCATCGTGCATATATATATGTCGGTGCACTTTTGCCATACGCGTGTAAGAAGTCAGTGCACACTTTCCCTTGTGCGATACAAGGTCGGTGCACACTTACCTTTGAAAGATACAAGGTCGGTGCACACTTACCCTTGAGCGATACAAGGTTGGTGCACACTTGCCCTTGTGCGATACAAGGTCGGTGCACGCTTACCCTTGAGCGATACAACGTCGGTGCACATTTTGTTGTTCAACATGCAACGTCGGTGCACATTTTGTTGTTCAACATGTAACATCGGTGCACATTTCATTTGTCTACATATAAGGTCGGTGCACATGTTATGTGACTGCACATAATGTCTGAGCACATTTCGTAGAATGCATGCAAGGGTCTGTGCACAATTGAAGTCTGTGCATATGATGAAACAATGCAAATGTTGAACCTGTGTTCAAAATATTTCATTTGTATGCAGAATATTTCACTCTCAAATACTATGACTATAATGTGTTAGATGAAATACCTTTTATCTTGTTAACAGGGACTTAGGACTAAAAAGTCTAAAGCAATTGGATCATACACCTGAAGGGCTGAAGACAGTCACGTGGCTCGATGTCTTCAACTTAAACAAGCACATGATCCAAGAAGGAGCGGTGCCTGGAGATTCTGTCACGTGGACAACTCATCTTCAACATCTGCCACGTGGATCATCAGTAGCACATCCAGATCGAGATTCCTTGGGCGGGAACGAGTTTTTCACGCGCCCAATCTTTCGCGGCCTATAAATAGAGGCCAGATCCCTCAGATTGGAGTGAACAAGAAAAAGGGGAATTAGAGGAATTCAGTGAGGTAGATAGAGAAGCATAGAGAGAGAAAAGGCTAAAGAGAGAGATAGTGATCAGAGGTGAAGAGAAGTCCAGAGCGAGGAAGAAGATAAGAGAAAGAGTGATAGAGGCAGAGGTGCAGGGGTTGAAGAGTTCGTGAGTGTGAAGCGAGAAGAAGGTTCAAGAGATCTGAAGTTCTGTTTCCACTATGTCCTTTGGATCAGATCCAAGGCACAACGCTACTACGCGAGCATTTCAATTTACTTTTACTGTCAGCTTTCCGATGCTGAACTTCTTGGTTTCCTGTTTTCATTTTCATACTTCTTCTAAGCTGTGTATCAGCAGAGGCTAAGCTATAAGGCCCAGCGGATTAAGCTGTGTAATAGCGATGGCTAAGCTATAATGCCCAGTGGTGGCGAAGCTGTTTTGCCCATCAGTCAAGCTGTTAGTCAGCGGTTAAGCAAGTTATGAAACTTAGCTATTGTTGGCAAGCTGTGAGGCCCAGCCGTTCAAGCTGTTTGGCAGTAGAATCCACACTCTGGTTGGAGTGTGGGGTGGATGTAGGTCCTGAGGACTGAACCACCTAAAAAGATCTTATGTACTGTGATTTTCTTTTCAATTTGTCAACCATTAGATGTATGCTAGACGCGTTCCTATCTATGGTTCTGACTGAATGGATTTAGTGTACACGCATGCTTGATTTGGTTCTGTCAACAGTATAGACTTGCTTAGAAGTCTGCACTTTTGCAGTTCATCTGTTCGATTAAGTGCATCATTGGTTTTCATATTCTGCAGAGCTTAATTGCTTTTAATTCCGCATAAGTTTAAGGTCTTTAGTTTAAGTTTTAAATTGATCAAGTTTTTAGAAGCGGATTCATTCACCTCCGCCTCTGAATCCTTGCTGCACCGTTGCACCGACTTCCATCGGTTTATCACTTGGTATCAGAGCATACCATAGACTCTACATATTGTGCCGATTAAGTATCGAAAAATGCGTTTAACAGCCATTAGATGAGATTCTTTAGGACATGACTGCAAACGAGCACATAGACATATGCTGAATTGAATGTCAGGGCGGCATGCTGTGAGATATAGTAGTGATCCAATCATACCTCGAAACAGTGTGAAATCTACTGTTTTACCATTTTCATCTTTGTCTAACTTCGTGGTTGTGGCCATCGGAGTTGACAGGGGTTTCGCTTCAGCCATCCCATATTTCTTTAACAACTCCAGTGTGTACTTGGCTTGATTTATGAAAATTCCTTTTGACGTTTGCTTAACCTGCAATCCAAGAAAGAATGTAAGCTCACCCATTAAACTAATCTCAAATTCCCCTTGCATTATTTCTGCAAATTCATCACATAATGCATTTTTAGTAGCTCCAAAAATTATGTCATCCACATACACTTGAACTACTAATATGTCTTTACCTGATTTTCTTGTGAACAATATTTGGTCAACCTTACCTCTTTTGAAACCATTGTCAATGAGGAATGAAGTAAGCCTTTCATACCAGGCCCTTGGAGCTTGCTTTAACCCGTATAAACCCTTCTGCAATTTGTACACATGCCTTGGGTGTTTTGAATCTTCAAAACATGGAGGTTGTTCTACATAGACATCCTCTTTTATGTACCCATTTAGAAAGGCAGATTTAACATCCATTTGAAATAGTTTGAAGTTCGATGAGCAAGCATAGGACAAAAGGATCCGGACTGCTTCTAGTCTAGCAACCGGGGTAAAAGACTCATCAAAATCAATACCCATTTCCTGGCTATACCCTTGGCTACGAGCTGGGCCTTGTTTCTAACAACCAATCCCGTGTCATTCAACTTATTTCTGAAAATGCAATGGGTTCCTATTACGGGTTGATTCTTAGGACGCGGCACAAGAGTCCATACCTCGTTTCTTTCGAACTGGTGCAACTCTTCATACATAGCCTTGATCTAGGATTCATTTTGAAGAGCTTCATGAATATCCTTAGGCTCTTCTTGAGAGATAAGGGCCGTCAAATCCTCTTCTTCCACTTGCCTTAGAGAAGATCTAGTTCTTACCCCATCTTCAGGATTACCTATGATGTTTTCAGCTGGGTGATCTTTCAAGAACGTGGAGGAACTTGGCAAGTCGAGGTATTGCACTTGTTATTCTTGAAGCGTCTCAATTGATGGATCTTCATCCTTTTTGTCCTTGCTAGAATTTCCTTCCGTTGGTTCATCCTTAGCCTTAGATGTTCCAGCATCAATTGGATTTCTAGGGGCTTCACCTACATCCAAAATTGAAATTGATTGATTGGTCAGTTTTAGTTCAGATTCATCAAAGATAACATGAGGACTTTCTTCAACAACCAAGGTCCTTTTATTAAACAATCTGTAAGCTCTAGAATTAAGTGCAAAACCTAGGAAAATTCCTTTGTCACTTTTCTCATCAAAATTTCTTAGATTTGACTTACCATTGTTCAAAATATAGCAAGGGCATCCAAAAGGTTTGAGATAGGAAATGTTCGATTTCTTACCCTTGTAGAGCTCATATGGGGTTTTCTTCAAGATCGGCCTTACCATTGCCCTGTTTATGATGTAGCATGATGTACTTACTGTCTCAGCCCAAAAGTATTTGGGTAGGGAGTTCTCACTTAACATGGTCCAAGCCATGTCTATTAATGTTCTATTTTTCCTCTCCACTGCTCCATTTTGTTGAGGCATCATGGGTGATGAGAAGTTGTGTGTATATCCTTGTTCCTGGCAAAAACTGCTGAAATCATGATTTTTAAATTCACCACCATGATCACTCTGAATTATGGTGATGAGGTATCCTTTATCATTTTGGATTTTCCTGTAAAACACTTGAAACTCTATCAAGGCATCACTTTTATTGGCTTAAAATAACACCCATGTAAATCTAGAGTAATCACCAACAATTACAAATCCATAAGATTTTCCTCCTAGGCTAGATGTCGTAGTCGGACCAAAGAGATCAAGGTGGAGCAGTTCTAAAGGCCTAGCGGTAGAAACAATGTTTTTATTTTTGAAAGAGATACGTGTTTGCTTGTCTTTTGTGCAAGCCTCACAGATCTTATCACTTTTAAATTTTAATTTAGGCAGCCCATTTACCAAGTCATGTCTAGACAGTTTGGAGATTACTCCAAAACTAGCATGACCTAGTCTTCGGTGCCATAGCCATGCATTATCATGGTTGTTTGCCACCAAGCACACATCATCACCGGCAACATCATCAAGATCAACTGTATACACATTGTTATTCCTTTTGCCGATGAATATGATTATATTAGAGATTTTATTCATGACAAGGCAATGAGTTTCGTCAAATTTTTTTTTTAAACCCCTGTCACACAGTTGGCTTATGCTTAAAAGATTGTGATTTAAACCCTTCACCAAGAGCACATTTTCGATAATAATTTCAGAATTCTTACCTATGTTGTTAATGCCAATTATCTTACCTTTGTCCTTTCCACCAAAGGCAACCAAGCCTCCATCCTTTTCTTGCAGAGTAGAGAACACCGTCTTGTCCCCTGTCATATGCCTTGAACAACCGCTGTCAAGGTACCATTTGCTCCCCCCGGCTTCAAGGCATATCTGCAAGAAACAACATTCTCATCCAATTATTTTTGGTATCTAAACTAATTTGGGTCCATAGGAGTTAGTCCAATTCTGCATATATCTTTTTCTGGTCCAAATAGCATGATTCCTTTGATTGTTCTGTTTGAACCAACAGTTAGCAATAACATGACCAAATCTACCACAATGAAAGCAGTTGACGTTTGAAAATCTTCTTTGATGTTTGTGTGGTTTAGATTGAACATGTTGGGGCTTGGTGTGTGAGCATGAATCACAATCATTTTCTTTTTCATGCAGATAAGATGTAGTAATCTTGTGCTCAAAGGATTTTTTATTCTGGGAATATACCCCAATTCTTCTTTTCGGAAGTTAACTTTAACTCCAACACATTGTCTAGGTTTTGTTTCCCTTTAACAAACCTAGAGAGAGTGAACTGCAAGTTAGTCACCTCCTTATTCAAACTCACATTTTTATTCTCAAGTTCTGAAATGGAAGATGTCAGAATTTCTTTTTCATTTTTAAACTTTTCACGAACTTTTTCAATTTCAGACATTTTACATGATAACTCCTCTTTGGCTTTTTCAATATCTGAAATTGTTTGAAGCAAAGTTTCTTTTTCTTCTGTTAACTCGAACCATTCCTGTTCCAGTTTCTCAAACTTAACAGGAGTATCCTCATGTGTTAAATCATCAATTTATTTTTAAGAGTTTTATTTTCAGATCTGATTTTTTTATATTTTGTATACAACTTTTCATATTCTGACTCCCATTGTTCATTTGAAATAAAATCAGGATCAGAATTTACCTCAGTTGAATCATTCTCATGTGCCATGAGGCACATGCTTTCCACGAGCTCCTCCAACTCCTCGTCAGATTGTTCATCCTCTTCGTCGCTCCATGTGACGACCATGGCTTGGGATTTCTTGAATTTATCTTTCTTGAACTTTCTCTTCAATTCTGGGCACTCTCCTCTCATGTGTCCGGACTTCTTGCACTCATAACATATAATGCTATTTGGCTTGCTTGGCTCCCCTTTAGTTTGAACGGGCTTTCTTTGACCCTTTCTAAAATTCCCTTGGAAATTCTTCTTTCTTCTCAAGAATTTCTTCACTTGGCGAGTCCGCATGGCCAAGTTCTCTTCCTCATCACTCTCCTCTCATGTGCCCAGGCTTCTTGCACTCATAGCATATAATGCGATTTGGCTTGCTTGGCTCCCCTTTAGTTTGAACGGGCTTTCTTTGGCCCTTTCTGAAATTTTCTTGGAAATTCTTCTTTCTTCTCAAGAATTTCTTCACTTGGCGAGTCCACATGGCAAAGTTCTCTTCCTCATCACTCCCTTCAGTAGACTCCTCTTCTTGGGAGTCATTTTAAGGTTGGTGGGCTTTCAAGGCCACCGTTTTCTTCTTCTTCGTTTCTTCCTCAGCTGTTCTCTTCATGTTTATCTCATAGGTCATCAGTGACCCTATGAGCTCGTCCAAGGACAATGTTGATAGATTCTTTAAATCTTCAAGAACCGTGACTTTTGTGTGCCACACAGGTAGAAGGGATCTCAATACCTTCCTCACAAGTTTGGAGTTAGCATACTCCTTCGCAAGGCCTTTGAGACCATTGGTAATTTCTGTCAACCTTGCAAATATTTCTGAGATCGTCTCTTCCGGCTTCATTTTAAACAACTCATAATCTCTGACTAGCATATTGGCTTTGGTTTCCTTGACTTCGGAGGTTCCTTCATAAATAAGCCGCAGCTTATCCCACATTTCCTTTGCTGAGCTGCACATAGAAACACGAGAGTATTCATTAGGATGAATGGCATATTGCATGATGTTCATGGCATTAAAGTTCATTGTGGATTTTTTAATATCCTCAGGGTTCCACTCGTCTTCATTTTTAGAAAGCTCATATGAACCCTTATCCACCACCCTCCAGATCTCATACTCTTGGGCTCTCAAGAAAACATGCATCCTATTTTTCCAATAGGAGTAATTCGAGCCGTCAAAGTATGGAGGACGGTGGATTAAGTGACGCTCATGCATCATCCCCTTGTTGGCCATTGATATGGATCTTACTCTAGATCGTTAGATCTGAAAAATATAGAGCCTTAGCTCTGATACCAATTAAAGTCCCGCGATCAATGACACCCAAAAGGGGGGGGTGAATACAAATTTTAGGAAAACTTAGCTGATTTAAACCAAGTATGATAAAATAGTAACTATCAAATTTAGATCTGATACAAGGCAAGTTAGATTTATCAAAATTAACCACCACAATAGCTCCTTGGTACCAGGCGGAGTTGGAATCGGAGATTCTCTCACGCAAGGTGTTATCGTCCTGACAATACTAACCTTGTCAATCTGAACCCAACTTTTAATATACCAAGGATCTGCTGTAAGAATGATCAATTAAGCTAGATCTAAGCAGAGAAAAATGAATGATTTAATCTACGAGAGCTTGCACAGAAAGGAGATATGAGAAAAGGACCAAACCATACAACAGACAATGATTTTTAGGTGGTTCAGATGCAACGACGACAACCTACGTCCACCCCTCACAGACTGTGAGGATTCACACACTATCTTGTAAATGATTACAAGATCTGAACACACACACTCGTAGGATGAGAGAAATTCCCATGAAGCTGCAAATACACCAAAAACACACAAGGATCTGAAAGATCCAATACACACACACACACGGATTTGAGTAGATCTACACACACTTGAGTGTTTAGAGATTACAAGAAACAAACACTTGAAGCTCAAGAATTTTGGAAGAAGAGACACAAAAGAAAAACTTCAGGTTTAAGCTCCCCCTTAGTGGATGAAGACAATCTTTGATGAAGCTTGCTTCTCAGCTCAATTTCCACTTGAATGGCTTCAGGATGATCTTCAAATGCTTGAGATTTGATGAGAATGCTTGGACGAAACACTATTCACAGAACTCTTCCTGCAACACCGTTTCTCCCTTGGTAGCCCCCTTTGATCTCCCTTGAGTGATTAGGGTTTTTGACCCCAATGAGATGTTTGTATACATCTTAAATGGTCAAGAGATAAGCCAGGAAACAGATCCACAAATCATGGCATGTCTGGTGGCTTTGGGATTAAAAAATCTAAGGAGAAGGGCTTTCCACGTTGAAGAAACACAAAGTCAACAATTGCTGCCTCGGGGGGTTTGGTCGACCGGGTAGAACTGGGCGGTCGACCTAACTTTTACAGGTTGAAGGCTTTTGGACGCTGGAAAATCCGGTTGACCGGTCTAGGGGGGGCGATCGACCGAACTGTGTAAAGTTATAGAGTTTTCAGCTCTGGGAGATTAGGTCGACCGCTCCACTTGGCCAGGTCGACCGAACTCTGAAAAATCTACAAAAACAACATTGTTAGCCCATAAATCATATTATTATATAATATGCTTTGAAACCACATTTTGTTTCAAGCAAGTTGAGTTGGTTTAGACTTATTCTGGGCTTTGTGGAACACAAACCTTTTTGAGCAAATTCTTGTGATAGAAAAAGACTTGTGAGCCTACATGAGTGCTTACTTCAGTAAAACCGGATATACTCAAAACATTCGTCATACTGGGGTTTTGTTATCATTAAAATCACATGGAGAGACTCAACAAAAAGAACCTTCAAACATGGTAAGATCTTTGGCGTAGGAAGAAGGGGTTGGTCGTATCCATCTACGATTGGCTCATCGCAGCCCCTAACTCCAGTTTTTGACTAATGAGAGGATTCGCCGGTGGTGGGAAGATGATACAGTAATTTTACAATAATCTCCAATTTTCCTCACAAGATGATAAGAAAGAATAAAGATAGTTAACAAAATTTGAACCTCTTGCTAAAATGCCACAACAAATATTGAGATATAAAGATACGGATTTGAGAGTGAATACTCAAATTGATGAATCACATAGGCAATAACAGGGAATAAAATTGATACATCCAAGCCTTGTTCTTACCTTGTGTTGTATCCCTGTGATTTTGATAATGTCAAACACTATGACTCATCTATGAGTCAGTACTTGGGTGCATTAATTTTTGGTGCATTGGGTTCATATTTCAATGATGTCATATGTTTGATGTCATATATATGTGCACATCCTTTAATTGTGTGAAGAACAGGTAGAATAGGTTGGTAGATAGAACCACTGTCCAGATCAAGCAAGAGCAGAAGGTATATTCAAGTTCAGAAGAACAAGTTCAGTGAATGAAGAATGCATGAGTTCGACAGATTTGACGAAGATTCATGAAGACATTCAAGCAATCAAAAAAGTTCAGAGAACTAAACAAAACTTTGATGAAGCGTGAAGAAGAGGAGTCGAGCCTGGAGCCGACTCCAGAGCACTCGGGCTATCCTGTTTCAGCATAGAAGAAGAAAAGCTAGAAGAAGAGTCGACACCATTTCGAGTCGACTCCAGAGACACCCGCCAGCTGAAGTAAATAAGGGTCACAAATAGCCTTATATGGGTGACAAATAGGTCTTAAGGGTGATAAATAGACCTATAGTGGTGACAAATAGCTTGGACGGAAGAAAAAGGGCTGAGAAGAAGAAAGAGTGAAGCGGAGTCGACTCCAACTGCAACTAGAGTCAACTCAACCAAGGGAAAACTTTAGACAAGCTGACAAGTGAAGCTACGGTGACAAATGGCTTCCAAGGCAAACAAATACTCGGCTAAGGGTGACAAATAAGTATATAAGGCCGAAAAATGCTATGGTAAGGGTGAAAAATAGATAATATGGCTGACAAATGAAAGACAAGGCTAAGAACCTGGAAGAAGATAAAGAATAGCCGACTCTGGTTGAAGAGGAGTCAACTCTAGTCAAAGGTGACTTTAGTCAAAGTCAACGCCAGTCAAAGTGACTCCAGCCAAGTTCTACTTTAAGTTGACTCAAGTCAAATTGACTCTAGTCAAAGTCAATCCAGCTACAGTGATCCAGTCAAGTTGACCTTAGTCAACTCCACTTCAAGCAAGTTCAAGACCCTCAAGCTCACAACGGTACCAAATGGAACCTAAGAGTAACAAATGAGCAGCTAGCGGTGACAAATGGCCGATATCTGTGACAAATAGGTGAGTAAGGGTGTAAAATGGCTGAGAAGGGTGACAAATAGGTGAAGCCGACGGCTCAAGCAGAGAAGAAAAAATACAAAGGCAACAACTTTTATCGCTAAGGGTGACAAATGCCTCGCAAGGGTGACAAATGCCGTCTAAGGGTGAAACATACCTTGTTAAGGGTGACAAATAGGTCGCCAGTGTAGAAAAAGGGTCAAACACATGATTCCCAAAGTGGACCTCATGCCATCGGTATCCAATAATTGGCACAGCATCCGAGGACAGGTGGCATCCCTCCATGCTACATTCTAGAAGGCTCCTTTATGGAGAATATTCCCTACTTTCCACCATGGACCAATCCAAAGGGGCTGAATGGTTTTCTCTCTGTAATTCACGAAAAGCTCACATGGTATTCGAAGAGTAATGGACGACTCAGATTAATCTTATCCAAGATCAAGGGACAAAACTCTTTTCCAGTTCTACAACTATACTTAAATGGCCTTCGATGAAGGGCTGATCGAGCAGAAGAAGCAGAGGAATATCTGTGAGCTCATTCCAGCACCAAAAGCAGAAGAACACTGAAGGAAGAAGAAGAAGAAGATAGAATAAGAAGGAGAACCAGCTGAACTAGCAGGGACTGTGAAGAGGAAGCCTCATCCATTGAAGATAAAGTGAAGAAAGAAGAAAAGTGGAAGAAGAAGAAGCTCACCTGTTACTCCATATCTGTGCATTGGAATTTGGTTTAGGGAGTTTTTATAGGAGTCATTTTATTATCATTTATTGTCATGCTTAATTATTCCTTATTCCTTAACATTGAAACATATACTTGTGTGTGTATCTGTGCAATGGTTGCACATGCTCAGATTGTTTGAGCGTCAGTGTGTGTGTGTGTAGGATCTATCCTGCATGCGTGTGTATAGAATCTGTCCTGGGTGTGTGTGTGTTGGGGCGTGTCCCCATTGTAGATATAATTGTGTTTCAATCTATCTTCCCTGCCCTAAACTACTAACTATGCAAATATAAATTTGCATATAAACATAAAGTGTAAACATTGGAAAGCAAAGGGCGATGAAGAAAAGAAATTAACCGTGATAACCACCAAAGTTCTACAGCACCAAAAGGATGAAGAATGGATGAAGACGGTGCCGTATACCTTGGAAAATGAGGAAGAAGATGTGACCCGAAGGGAAGCCGCTACACGTGTGATTGCATCTTAAAGGGAATGCGGGGAACCGATGTGGGTGCACCTCTTCTCCTTCCCGCCGGCTAGAGAAAGAAGGCCTCACATTTAATCAACAATCTCCTGCAAAACAAAGATAACCAAACAAAGGAAAACCCATTAGAAAATGAAGGTGTAGAACTTACCCCGGAATGATAAAGTAGCATGAAAGAAAGGGGGAGAACGCACTGGGGGAGAGTTTTTAACCCCTATAAACGGGTGCAAAAGAAAGGTGGGAGTGTTGTGCATGCATGGGATTTGAAATCATGAAATTTGGTGGAGAGAATAAGGAGAAGAGCGCTGTGAAAAATGGAGAAAAATGCAAAAACATGCAGAGAACTGTGTAAAAGCTAAGTGTAAAACCAGTGATGATTTTGAAAAATTAAGGGAGAAGAACGAAGCTTAGGAGCGAGGAAAAAGAGCCTAGATAGATTGGAATGAAAGGAGATACTCCCCTCTTCAGGTTGAGGCCAATGGAGAACGAAGAGGATGTAGCATGGCTCCGCCCCAAGCCGACGAAGGGCGCCCCGTCGCACAGGTTCAAGAAGGTGTGCAGAAAACCCAGAACCTGTGATGACTTGCAAGAAGTAGGGGCGAAGTTAGGAGGAAAAACGATGATGAAATCTAGCAAACAAGGGACCAAAACGAAGCCTATACTTTCCTCAATAACCTGGGGTCGAAGGGTTGAGTCAACAATCCGACATGGCTTCGCACCAGGTCGAAGAAGAGCCCCCCGGTTGCGCAGGCGAACTGGGCATCTATTTATAGAAAAATGATGGAACCCAGAACTTTCTGTCACGATTCTAGGAGATAGACTCCACCAAATCTCGAGATCTCTGGATCATTCTCGAGATAATAGTTAGGATAAGAGCTAGGAGAAAACGAGACTCTATTTGGTGGAAGGATCTGGAAGATATTCGCGCCGCAAGAAGGGCCCGGAGCCTAATCTGGAAGAGTTTATTGCACGAAAATGTGTAAACCTAGAACTTGAGTCCACGATTCCCGCGGATATACTCCACTAAAATTCGAGTTCTATGGCTTAAGCTAGAGATAATAGTAAGGAGAAGAGATAGAAATAAAAGGGAGTTGATTTGGTGGAATATTTGGGAAGATAGAGCCCTGCCAAAGTGACCCCGACGTGCACAAATCGACCAGAGAGTCCAGCGGCGAAGAAATCGGAGTTCAGGATCATCTGGACTCTCTAGGGAAGAAATGGTCTATCGTGCGGCCGCTTGATGAAGAAAACGCTCTAGGGAGGACCGCATGGTCAAGAAAAATAGTCTAGGAGGCGACCGCCAGACGATTGGGGGAGACGGTATGAAAACGGCACAAAATTTAAGAAATGGTCATCCAAAGACCATTATTTGAAAGTGGGGGTCTCAAGAAGACCGTCATTTGATATTTTAAAAATAATAAAAATAAAATAAAAAATAAAAAAATACTATTCATAGGCGATCAACTGTTGATCGTTCTCTTCATGAGACGGTCAACTGTTGACTACTATTCAAGTGGTGATTGCGAAGCTCGCGCTACTTTGGAACTTGGAGCATATCTCGAAAATAGTACAGAATTAGCGAAAGTGGTAGGAAAAGAAATTGTAGATAACTAAAAAATGAACAACTTTTAAGAAGAGAGCAAGTTGAAAAGACGATCAGAAGAGAGAGAAAATAGGTCAATAACAGAGAAAAATGTTGAGACTTAAAAAAGGTGGAGAACTGGCTAATGTCGTAGAAGAAGAAATTG
The DNA here is from genome assembly GCA_022559845.1 of Amorphophallus konjac. Lineage (NCBI taxonomy): Eukaryota > Viridiplantae > Streptophyta > Magnoliopsida > Alismatales > Araceae > Amorphophallus > Amorphophallus konjac. The sequence continues at coordinate 404,033,488 of CM040120.1, forward strand.
CATAGCTTTAAAAAACGAACAACTTTGGTGAAGGATACTTAATGAATAGAGGAATGGAAGGGGGTAAAAAGGGACCATTTTTTAAGACTGCGCAGCGAAAGGGGCCGAATGCTTGAGGGAAGTCGACCTAAATGGGCCGTATGTCGACTTGGAAGGCCGGAAGGTGATAAGATAGGCTTCATGGCTCTAAGAAATCATGATCTCCAAGGCTCAAAGGTTAGGGAACAATGAAAGGGGCTCGAAATCTATCCAATGAAGACTCCAAAATAATGGTTAATTCGGGACATCAAAAATGATGAATAAGAGAAATGACGCAACTTCCGGGCTAAAAATGGGTGTCAATAGATGCCCCTCCTTGATGTTAGCTTTGCAAGGGAGCGAGCGAAAGCGACGCGGAGGTGAAATGGAAAGGAGATGGAGCGAAAGCGACAACGACGAGGAATGGAGATGAAGCAAAGATGAAGCGGAGAAACCTGAAAAGCGGACATCAAGGTAAAAGACACCCGTTACAACCAACAAGCGACAAGAATTCTCCTAAAAACACCGAACTAATCACAAGGAATGGATGACAAGAATGAGACATGCCTATAGAACTAAAGTAACAGGAAACAAAAAGGAATTACGACCAACCTCATCGGGGACACAATCCACAGACAATGAGGGGATCGAAAGGAACACAGCTGAAAAGCAGGAAAATGAGAAAGTAAAATTGAGATAAAATCCAGACAGGAATCACGCTGGCCAACCAGACCAAGCGGGCAGATCAGAGAAATCGTTCAAATTCAGAGTGGAATGGGGATCTCTTATCCAAGAGAACTGAAGTGCAATTAACCATTACTGAGGAGAAATCTTGAACGGATCACGAGACATGAATGCTCAAAATGACATGATGCATGCTGAGCTAAAATAAAGAAATCATCAAAATGAGTGCAAAGAAAGAATAAAATAGAAAGTACTCAAGAATACTATTGCTAATCTGAGCAAGATGGGGTCAAGAGTCTTCTTGCAACCACGGCTTGCGAGACAGAGTCCGTTGTCCCCCACCCGACTCAAACTAACAGCCTATCCAACGCTTAACCGTATGCTCCTAGATCATCATCGTTTTTGTTGAAGGGGAACATCAGATCCCAGAATACATGGGCAACTAGCTAGTCCTTGAGAGACTATAATAATGTAAATACCATATAGTAATGCAACAAAGAGAAGGGGTAGAGAGCCATACCTAACTTACCTGCCAAGCGAAACGACATTTTTTGAGATTTTTCAAATTTTCCATATTTTTATGGGTTTTCAAATAAGACAACCAACAACATGAACATAACATAAATATGAACATAACGTAACAAACAAATGAACGCATGAACAATAATGAAACGAACAAATGAAGGAGAGACGGCACAACATAACATAACAAGGGATGAACTAGCAATATATGCAAGACACGAACCAACAACATGCATGTAAGACGAACATAGTGAGACAACACACGATTGGGATAAGAACACATGGTTGGGAGAAGAACACATGGGATAACAACACATGTGGGATGACAATATGGTTGGGACAACACACGCGGTGGGACAACATAACACGCGTGGGATAAGACAACAACATGGTGGGACAACACACGGTTGGGACAAGAATATGAGGGATGACCACAGGGGACGAGATAACACGTGGGACAGCAACACATGTGAGATGACAACATGTATGCTCTTCAATCAAGCCCAAGATCAGACGAAGCAGAACAACCGGGTTCACGATCGTGAGGCAAAGAGCCCTCTCACAAAGATATGATTAAAAGCTGAGCAACGCTAAGCAAAGCATGAGAAGGACATCGGTTTCAGAACAGATCGAGAGACAAGATTGAAGAAAAGGGAACAGATCAGAAGCACGTGAACATGAGACAAAGCAAATGATAAGGAGCCAGGAAGAGCTGAACACCTGACCTGCACACTTAACAAATAGATCATACATGTCCCCAAAACAACCAAAAACGAAGAAGGTAAATACATATATTTTTTTGGATTTTGTAATCTTCTGATTTTTTTAGATTTTTGAAATATCTGATTTTTTTTTGAATTTGTGAAAATATAAGATTTTTTTGGATTTTTGACAATATCTGATTTTTTGAAAAATTGGCAATATCTGTTTTTTTTTTTGAAATTTTGACAATATCTGACCTTGTTTTGATTTTTGATTTGAAATGCAATCTGCAGCACCTAAAGATGGGCCCGAACTACAGGCCAGGGATCGTCATCCCTACCCCTCTCATTAAAGACTTACCTTGAGCAGGGCGTGCATTTGGGGGTGACTTGTCACAACCAACCGTCTCTAAAGAATGGTGCTCTTACTAAGGCCATACCCGGGATACAACTGAAGAGGGGGATTTCTGTAGCCCAATTAAGAGCAGCCAAACTAGGCCCATCAGGACCGAACGAGGCTCAGCTCATCCGAGTGACAGCCCTCTAGGGCCCACTTTGGCAGAAAAGTCCAATAAAGATTACTCGGGATCCCATCCTTCCTCGGCGGCCCTTTGGCTCGGAAGGCCCGAACGACAGAACGGAGGAAGACCCACGCCCGAGCCATCTCCCCACCGAGATAAGGGCAGGCGCTCCGCGCCCACTCCGATCTGACTGCATCCGAGCTATGCCCATCGCCCGACCAGGGCTGGCACTTCTCATGCTTGGATCAACTGACAAATGCTTATCCATGCAGCCGTTGACAGTCCTTTATGAGCAGGAGTTCAGCGGGATAAGGGTGCCACGATCTCCCAAGGTCATGAAGAACCCACGATGAGGACGTAACGATCCCATGATGAGGACGTAACTCCCACCTAAAACTCCTCAGCTTATGGGACTCTTCGGGGGAGCTCGCTATATAAACCAAGGACTCCCTCCGGCAGCAGGTAAGGCAGATAGAGGCCTAACACTCCCTGAGCAGGAACCACTTCACCATCTTGGTGTTGTGGAATCTCGCGTATCTCTTTTAACCTCTCTTAATACCTTCCACCATTGCTCTACTGACTTAAGCATCGGAGGGTTTTCCCAGGGAACTATCCCTGGGCCTCCTAATTCGTTTCTCTTTCTTTGCAGTTCACTATCCGGTGATCATCCTCCCAGCTCAGGACCAGCGCGAGATCACGCCCCGTCATCTGGCGCCGTCTGTGGGAAACGACCAAAGAGCCAGTATGGTGAGAAGAAGTACATGGAGGAGGTCCGCCGGTGACAGGGGAAAGGCCACGGTGGCGGTGGGGGAAGGCCCCTCACAAGCCTCCCAAAACCCCCCATCCGGTGCCAGCACTCCCGCCGACGGACCGCCCCCTCCGCCTGCGACCGGGCTGTCGCCCCCTCCTCCCACGACGGTAGGGCTGCCACTCAACGGCAACGCTGACGCCTTCCAAGCCCTCAACGCGAAACTGGATGTCCTTGTGGAACTCATGAGGACCCAGGCGGCCAGGGATGGAAGGTCACGGGCCCCTCCGGAGAGCCCTCCCCGTGAGAACGTGTCCCAGCACACCACCGGAGGCCGCTTCACCCTCCGAGGACAGTAGCTCATCCGCAACAAAGTAGGAGGACCCTCGCAGGCCCCCCCTCCGGAGCAAGAGGCTTCCTCCACGCCGAAGCGGGGCAGGCATGGGGCACGCCGTCCCCTCCCGGAGACCGAAGTCCCCAGGGAGCGCCAAGACAACCTGCCTTCACGCCCCCTCAGCCCTACGGCGCAGCGGCAGCCGGAGCTATCCCTCCGACTGCGAGAATTCGAGAGGCGTTTCGCAGAGCAGGAGCGCGCCCTGCGAGCCCTGCAGAAGACCTCTCCACCAGAGGACGAGGAGAGATCCCTGTTTCCCGACCATATCCTGAAGGCAGAGGTATCTCCCCGAACCTCTATCCCGACCTTTAAGCCCTACGACGCCCAGGGCGACCCGGTCGACCACTTTGACAGCTTCGACGCTCTGATGACCCTTCACGGAGCATCCGACGCCATCAACTGCCGAGCCTTCGCGACCACCCTGGTCCAAGGCGCCCAAGCATGGTTCCGAGCCCTCGCCCCCAGATCTATCCGAGACTTCAAGTAGTTCGGGCGAGTATTCAAGGAGAGTTTTGCCGGTAGCGGCCCCCCAAGGTCGGTAGCGGGGCTTTTGGCCCTCAAACAGGCACAAGGGAAGAAACTTCGGGCCTACATCCTCCAGTTCAAATCGGAAGCCCTGATGATCCCCCGCCTGGACGTCGCCTCGGCCATAACCGCTCTAACCGGGGGCACCCGCGACGAGAACCTCCGCCGTGAGCTTGTCCTCCACCCTCCCTCAACCCTTGCTACGCTAGTGACTCTGGCATTGCGCCACACCGAGTGCGAGGAAGTGCTTAGTGTATGCCGAGATGCAACCGGCTCGGGTCGGGAGGGGGACAAGAAGCGGGCACCCGAGCCAAGCTCGGGCCCAGGAAAAAGGCGGAACCGAGACGGGGAACGCAAGGAACCGTCGTGGAAGTACGAGCGATACACCCCCCTAACCGCTCCAGTGTACGAGATTTATGAAGACATCAAAGGCTCGGGCCTCCTCCGCCAACCCGAGCCAATGAAGTCGAAGAACCGCAGTCGTAGCAAGCATTGCCTGTTCCACAGCGACCACGGGCATCATACCGGTGACTGCCACCAGCTCTAGGACGAGATCGAGCGTCTCATTCGTCAGGGGCACCTCTCCCAGTTCATGACCGGGCACCAGGAAGACCGAGGCGCCCCAGAGGAGATCGATAACACCCCCCGAGGGGTCCACATCAACGTCATTGCCGGAGGAGCTGCATCAGGAGGAGATAGTGGTCGAGGAAGGAAGCGTCATGCTAAGCGGGCGAGCCGAGCCATCGAGCCTCCCAGGGCCCCGCCGAGCGAGCCCCAGGTCATAGTCTTCTCCGACCAAGACCTGGAGGGGCTGAGCACCCCGCATGACGACGCCCTAGTAATATCGGCCACAATAAACCGTTGTAACGTAGACAGGATTCTGGTTGACAATGGAAGTGCCCCTGATGTATTATCCTATGAATGTTTCCTTAAGATGGGGGAGGATCCGTCTAAACTCCGCCTGATCCGGACCCCCCTGTGCGGGTTCAATGGCCATGCCACCTATCCCGAGGGAGCCCTAAGCCTGTTGGTTACTCTTGGCACCCCACCCAAGACCGTTACGGTCATGGTGGACTTCATAGTGATCAAAGGTATGATAGCATACAACGCAATCTTCGGTCGAGGAATCCTCAGCCGAACGAAAGCGGTGCCTTCTACCTATCACCAAAAGATGAAGTTCCCCACCAAAAATAAATTGGGGGAAGTCCGAGGTAATCAGGCAATGGCCCGAAGGTGCTACAATATCTCGGTCGAAGCCACAAGGCCAGACGGGAAAAATAAGGGCCTCCGGGAAGTCGAGGAAAAATCTGCAACCGCCGAACCTGGAGGCGAATTGCTAGCGGTTTTCCTAAACGATGACCCGACCCTAGGAGTAAAGATCGGAGCCGACCTAACATCTGAGGTTCAACAGCAATACAAAGAGTTTCTTTCTGCGTACATCCGGGTCTTTGCATGGTCTGATGATCAACTCCCCGGGATACCGGAAGAGACGGTGGTGTATAAGCTCAACCTCGACCCAACCATGAAGCTCGTGCAACAACGCAGAAGGAAGCATGCGTCAGAGAAGCAGATAATTATCAAGGAGCAGGTCACCAAGGGGCGGAAGACTGGCCTTTTTAGGCCGGTCCTATACCCGACGTGGCTAGCTAACATCGTCCTGGTGCCGAAAGCTTTGGGAAAGTGGCGGATGTGCGTAGACTTCACCGACTTGAACAAGGCTACTCCAAAGGATTGCTATCCCTTACCGAGCATCGACTAACTGGTTGATTCAACCTCGGGTAATGAGATACTCAGCTTCCTGGATGCCTACTCAAGTTACCACCAGATCAGAATGCACCCAGAAGGCATCGAGAGGACCGCCTTTATCACCGACTTCAGCGTACACTGCTACACCCGGATGCCTTTCGGGTTGAAGAATGCCGGAGCCACGTACCAAAGGCTAGTCAACCATATGTTCGAGGGACAGCTCAGTCAGAACGTTGAGGCCTATATTGACGACATGCTCATGAAGACCCCCAAGGTTGAGGACCACTTCACCGACCTAGTAGAAACTTTCAACACCCTCCTGAAGTACAACATGAAGCTAAACCCCGCCAAGTGCACCTTCGGAGTAAAGTCCGAAAAATTCTTGGGTTTCTTGGTCACTCAGCGTGGGATTGAGGCCAACCCCGATAAGGTCCAGGACATCTGGACATGCGCCCACCCACCTGCATCAAAGACGTTCAACGCCTTACCGGGCGCGTTGCTGCGCTCAGCAGATTCCTGTCTCGCGCGGATGAACGATGCCTACCCTTCTTCAAACTACTGAGGGGGCCCAAAATGGCATCTGCTACATTCGCGTGGGACGAGGAATGCCAAATAGAATTCGCCGAGCTTAAGGAGTTCTTGGCTTCGCCCCCAGTGCTTTCCAAACCAGTCCCGGGGGAAGCCTTGTATCTCTATCTCTCGGCAACTCCATCCACAGTTAGCTCAGTCTTAGTCAAAAATGACTAGGAATCAAGAGACCGGTCTACCACACAAGCAAGGTGCTCAACGATGCTGAGAGAAGGTACCCCGCAACCGAGAAACTCGTGCTAGCGTTGGTTACCTCGGCCAAGCGCCTCCGACCCTTTTTCCAAGGGCACTCTATCACCATGTTGACCGGCGAACCATTGAAAAAGATCCTCGCTCACCCCGAAGTCTCGGGACGCCTCGTCAAGTGGGCCATCATGCTTGGGGCCTACAATATATCGTATCGGCCTCGCTCGGCTATCAAAGGCCAGTCGCTCGCCGACTTCATCGCCGAGAGCACCATCCCGATTGAAGAGAGATCTCCGTCCGCACCCGGGCCAACCTGGGAACTGTTCGTTGACGGATCTTCCAATTCAGCCGGGAGTGGTGCCGGCATCCTCCTGAAGTCCCCCGAAGGGGCAGAGCTACAGTACGCCCTGAAGTTCAACTTCCAAGCATCCAACAATGCTTCCGAGTATGAGGCCCTCATATCGGGAGCCCGCATGGCCCGACGGTTAGGAGCTGAGCGAGTCAGGATTCACACCGACTCCCAACTAGTCGCTAGCCAGGTCAACGGCGATTATGAAGCTCGGGAGACACCGATGATCAAATACCTCCAATTGGTCAAGACTGTGGCACAACAGTTCGAGAGTTTTGAGGTAGTCCGGATAGCTCGGGAGAAAAACTCCCGAGCGGACGCCCTCTCTCGGCTGGCCTCCTCTCTTGACCCCGAGGGTACTAGATCGGTCCTCCTCAAAGAGCTAGAGCGCCTGAGCATTGATTTGGAGCTCCTAGCTGTTGGCCCAGCCTGCCCAGGCGACTGGTGTACCCCCTACATGTCGTGGCTCCAAGACTCCGAGGAGCCTCCCGACCCTCGGGAAGCCCGAAGGTTAAAATACCAAGCTCGGAGATTCGTCACCCTGGATGGCGCACTTTACCAAAGATCTTTCTCTGGCCCTCTTCTGAAGTGCCTCGGTACCGACGAAGCCAACCGAGCGATCGAAGAAGTTCACGAAGGTCTATGCGGAGCGCATTTGGGGGGAAGGTCACTTGCCAGGATCTTGCTACGGCGAGGTTACTGGTGGCCCACCCTACAACGTGACTGCTCGACCTACACACAACGTTGTGACCGTTGCCAGCGATTCGACCACTTGGTCCACCAGCCAGCAACGTAGTTTATCACCCTAGCCGAGCCTTATCCTTTCGCTCGTTGGGGAATCGACATCCTCGGGCCATTCCCCACGGCCCAGGCCCAGAAGAAGTTCATCATCGTCGCCATCAACTACTTTACTAAGTGGATCGAGGCCGAAGCCACTGCAAGGATCACCGAGACAGTCGTCTGGAATTTCATCTGGAAGTCGATCATCTGTCGCTACGGCATCCCCCGGGTGATAGTGAGCGATAATGGTCGGCAATTTGATTCTCGTTACTTTTGAGACAGATGCGCCAACCTCAATATTCGCAATCACTTCACTTCGGTCGCCCACCCTCGGGCTAACGGGCTGGTCGAAAATGCCAACAAGGCTATCTTGAAAGGCATCAAGACTAGGCTCGGCAAAGCCGAGGGCAGTTGACTCGAGGAATTGCCGAACGTACTTTGGTCGCACAGAACGACTCCCAGAACGGCAACCGGTGAGAGTCCTTTTCAACTAGTATATGGCACCGAGGTCGTGAACCTGTTGGAGATCGGCAACCCCTCCCTCAGAGTTATCCGCTTCTCGTCTGAGGCAAACAACCAAAAATTGCTCGAAAATCTCGACTTAGCAGATGAAATCCGGGAGATCGCCAGCATCAGAGCAACGGAGTACCAACACCGCCTCACTTGATACTATAACGCCAAAGTCTGAGACAGACACTTCCAGCTGGGAGACTTCATCCTCAGGAAAGCTGAAGCCTCTCGAGCACTTGAGGCGGCGGGCAAGTTATCCCCTAACTGGGAGGGCCCCTACCGAGTGGTCGAGACGCTTGGAAAAGGAGCATACCGCCTGTCTACAATGGAAGGAGAACCCATCCCTCGGACCTGGAACGCAACTACATTACGCAAGTTCTACTTCTGAGTACTGAGTATTGTGCAAACAACATGAGATAAGACAAAAGGCTCCTTTCTTTTTATTCAAACAACCCATTTGTACACCAGGAAGGCCGAAGCCAATAGAATACATGTCAAAAAAGCAAAAGATCCATCTAGCGCCGTCGTATGAGCCCATCGCTCGGCTGTCTCAGATGACCTTCCTGCGTCCAGCCACTGACTCTGCCTAGTGTAGAAACTGGCTCGGATAAAGGATAGTTGACCCCGTTGACTCGGGCAGCTCGAGACAAAGGTGACAGAGGGATTAAGAAAGAGAAGGCTACCTTCCAAGTTGAACTTGGAAGAGAAGGAGGAGAGGGAATGCATATGAAAGCATCTTCCCCGCAAAACTGCCAACTCCTTGGAAGAAAGAGAGTGCAGGCACCCTCCGAAGAGTGAAAGAAAAGAGGACCAGAGCAGAAGAGGGAAAAAGAGGCTGCCAGAAAGAAAAAGAAACCAGCAGAGCTGGTTGAGGAGGCAGGGGAAGGCCCGGAAGGGATGGAGCTTAGTTGGCTTCCTCCTCCCATCCGTGAGGCGAGCAGGAAGGGACGGGCAACAGGGATGTCTGATCCCCCCATCCGTCCTCCATCTCGCCCCCCTTCAAGCGCCACCGGAACTGATAAAGGGAAAACGGCGTGCCTCCGCGTGTCGGCCCCTTTTCAAGTCTGTCCGCCGGCCGTCGACTCCTTTTCAAGTCCGAAGAAACAGGAACTCCCTGCCCCCCGTCGTCGGCAACCTCCTCATCTGGAGCTTCCTCCATGCTCCGAATACCACGGCACAACGCAACATGAAGAAGGAATGAGGAAAGACTGTCAGGGAAAACCCTAAGCGGTGGAGAGGCAGGGACGCCCTTCAGTCCTTTTTATAGGCAAAGGGAGGCTACTTGCCTTAAATGATTTCCCCCCTCGAAAACACGCCAGAAGGATTTCTCCCTACAAACGGTCACCTCAAACTTCTCGTCTTCCGCCCCAGCGGGACACACGAAGCGGCCAGGCATTCAAAGCGTGGGAAAACGGGAAGACACCCTATCAGACTCTCACCCAACCATCGTGCGAGATTCACGCAGAAAATATCGGCTCTTTCCAACAACCGCAGATACGCTGAACAGAATACGGCAACGGCGGTATGGAACAGATAAGTCTTCATCACAATACCACTGCCTTATTTATGTTTACACAAAAAGAAGGAAGTTTTTCTCCTTCCAAAAAGAAAAAGGTATACAAAGAGAGGAAGCAAAGCGGATACATCAGGCCTCCGGCCCACCCTGAAGCTCGAAAATGGAAGGCTCAGACAGTCCGCCCCCGGCATACTCAGCGACGGCCGACCCTACCACTGACCCCACCGGCGTGGGAACTGCCTCAGTTGCACACCCTCCTGAGGCATCCGAAGTTGGCGATCCCTCGGGCGAAGACCCCTCCTGATCCTCTTCATCCGGTGACTAGATAGAGGAGCCCGAGGATGACAGATCCGAGTCGTAGCACTGTCCGGATGGGAATTCAATCCCAGAATCCTATTCCCCGGCATAAGATACCGCCCGGTCGTAGCCCTGCTTGAACCCTTTGCGGATGCCTTGGCAAAGCGCTAACTCGTAGTAGAAAAGGGCAGCCTCCTTAAGGTCGACCCGGTAGGCCTCTGAGCTCTTGTACTGCTCAAGAGCCTCCGCCCCGGCAGATCCCACCCTACCAGCGAGCTCGGCCTCCCTCCGCTCCACCTCAGCTGACCTCTGCTCGGCCTCAGTAGTCCGCTCTTCGGCCGCCGCCACCTGCTTCTCCGCCTCGGCCCGATCGGCCTCGGCCTCCAGCCGAAGGCGCTCGGCTTCCTCCGCTCGGTCTACCAGCTCGGCCTGCTCAGTCTCCCACTGGCCCTCCAGCTCAGCGCGCACAAGGCGCTCCTCCTCGAGAAGCTTGTTCTTCCTCTCGAGCGATTCACGAGCCTTGGCTAGCTACTCGGTTAGCGCCCGGGTCTCCACCTGGCTCAACCGCATCAGCCCCTTGACTGAGGAGAGCTCCCGCCGAAGCCCGTCACGCTCCTCGGTGAGCCGAGCCAACCTCCTGTCTGACCCACCAAGGGTCCAGGCCAGGTTCGCTCGCTCCATTCCGACCAAGCATACGCTTCAGCCAGAGCAGCCCCCATCTGGGCCAGGGCCAGACCGCCCTCCATAACCCCGGCGAGAGCCGTAGACGGGGAGTACTGCCTACCTCCCCCCTCACCTTCGCAGCTATACTGCGACATACCTTTTGCAGGGGGCTCGAGATACCGAGCCTCTCCAAGGCAGCCGGAATGGAGAACCCCCTATCACCCGGCGCGCCACCGTGTGGCTCGGATCGAACCCCAGCCTCGATCACCCCTCGCGCCTCGACTTGTAGCCCCTCAACCTGGATCGGCTCGCCGCCTGTGCCACCGCCCGAAGCGCCAGCCCCGGCCGTAGTCACAGCACCCCCAACTTCGGAGAGCTGGGTCGGCCCCACTGCCGGTTGCAGGAGCCCCCTCGGTCCCAGCCAAAGGAAGAACCAAGCCCGCATCATCACTGCTCGCAGGGGTAGCCCCGACCTCCTCGGCCCCCTCTGGCTCTGCTGGTGGGAGAGCCCGCCCGGTAGGGTCGGCCCCACTATGCCCGGCGGAGGGGTGAGCCGCGGTAGGGTCGCCTTCGACCGTGGGTACGACCCCGGCCTTCTTGGCCCGCTTGCTGGCCCTCGCAGCGGCCCGGATCATACCCTCCACAGGGTCCTTACGCTTGGGTCCCCGCGGTCCGGAGGATTTGCCCTGGGCCACTCCCTTTCCCTTATCTTTGGTTCAGGAGTGACCCACGGGAGTAGTCGGTTCATCGGCAGCCGAGTCATCTCCAAGCTCGATCACCTCTGCGGCCTCCTTCAGAGGCTCCCGCCTGGTGTCTGCACAAGGAAGAAGACGTGCTTAGGAAAAGAAAGATGACCCCCACATCCGAAGGAGGATCTAAGTTGTGGCACCTGAGCCCGACGGATGCAGCCGCATAAGAAGACACCGCTCGATATTCTCCGGCGTCACCAGCTCTTTGGTGGACTGGCGATGCTTCAACAAAATGGCAGCATACTCCTCCACATGAGGAGGGAACTCGTTCTGTCTGGGAGGGACGTTAGGGTGGAAATTGGGGATTACCAGGCACATCCAGGTTTCCTCCACTGAGGAAATCCCCACCCAGAAGAATTGGGTCTTCCACCCCTTATGCGAAGAATCCTTCGTCGCCAGGGTCTTCCACCCCTTATGCGAAGAATCCTTCGTCGCCAAAGAAATACAACTCCTATTTCGCCTCGCCTGGATGAAGTAGAAGCCCTTCCCCACCGAAGGATGCACTTTCAACTCAAAGAAAAAGTGGAAGAGGTCCATGGAAGGAGGGACTCTGCACTGACGGCAGAGAATACGAAAGGCATAAAGGAGGAGATAAGAGTTGGCTACCAACTGAATGGGCGCCAACCGAAAAAAATTAAAAAGTTGAAGGACGAAAGGTTCAAAAGGAAGGCGGAATCCACCCTTCCATGACAGAAGAAACATACAGATGTGACCTGTACGAGAGTCCAGGCTCGTCTCGTATGGAGTAGCAGCGGCAAAACTATACTTGTGGGGTAGGCGATACTGGTGCTCTAGCCTCCTCACATCCGCCTCCCCCAGTTCGCTGCAGTTGGGGACCGGCGCCCTCGCTACTGGCTCGTCCTCCCCCTCCTCAACATCTGGGCACTGGCACGCCATGGAGTCAGAAGAAGACTCTGAGGGAAGACGATCCCGAGACCCTGAAGATTCCGGGGGATGAGGAAGCTGCTGGACGGCCTCCGTGGTTATCGCCGCCAACTCCTTGAATGCCGCCGCAAGCCTCTGCTCCTCCGTCGTGTCCTCACGGCGCATCGAAGAGCCCCAAAAATGAGAACAAAGGAGAGCCAAAACCCTAAGAAATGGAGGGAGTCTGGAATGAGAACAAGCGCCCAACGCCTATAAACCCACGCAGGAGGCGGCGCGTCGTTCCGACCTCCGAGGAAAGGGGGGCCCCTTCAGTTCAAATCCATCAGGATCATCATTAACACGGGCACAGGTGACCACGACACGTGGCTTCCTAAACACCGCCAGATTTCCACCCACCTGAGCCACGCTGGTCCAAAACCCCAAATAGCTACTCGACCGAGCTTACTAAAGCTCGGGAGTAGGAGGGGGACAAGTGGAGAGGAGGATTTCTGTAGCCCAATTAAGAGCAGCCAAACTAGGCCCATCAGGACCGATCGAGGCTCACCTCATCCGAGTGACAGCCCTCTAGGGCTCACTTCGGCAGAAAAGCCCAATAAAGATTACTTGGGATCCCAACCTTCCTCGGCGGCCCTTAGGCTCGGAAGTCCCGAACGACAGAACAGAGGAAGACCCACGCTCGAGCCATCTCCCCACTGAGATAAGGGCAGGCGCTCCGCGCCCACTCTGATCTGACTGCATCCGAGATACGCCCATCGCCCAACCAGGGCTGGCACTTCTCATGCTTGGATCAACTGACAAATGCTTATCCATGCAGCCGTTGACAGTCCTTTATGAGCAGGAGTTCAGCAGGATAAGGGTGCCACGATCTCCCAAGGTCATGAAGAGCCCACGATGAGGACGTAACGATCCCATGATGAGGACGTAACTCCCGCCTAAAACTCCTCAGCTTATGGGACTCTTCGGGGGAGCTCGCTATATAAACCAAGGACTCCCTCCGGCAGCAGGTAAGGCAGATAGAGGCCTAACACTCCCTGAGCAGGAACCACTTCACCATCTTGGTGTTGGGGAATCTCGCGCATCTCTTTCAACCTCCCTCAATACCTTCCACCATTGCTCTACTGACTTAAGCAACAGAGGGTTTTCCCAGGAAACTATCCCTGGGCCTCCTAATTCGTTTCCCTTTCTTTGCAGTTCACTATCCGGTGATCATCCTCCCAGCTCAGGACCAGCGCGAGATCACGCCCCTTCAACAACCCAGCCTAAGAGGGAGAAATAGAAGAAAAATGGGAGACAAGCTTTATATAGGATGGGAGATATCGGGATTTGAATTCCTTCTAGGGCACTACCCCTCAAAGATATAGTCTGTTGCGCCAGGGCTTTGTGTCTTTGATTTTGAGACCCATATTTATCAGGCACACATGCGACCGGGTTCATGATGTCCCGCGGGGAACTATACTGTCACTCTTGCCATGTCTTTGATTCATGATTTTGAATGTTGATTCATTTTCTCATTTATAGCCCTTACTAGCTAGATATTGCATGAACGTTCACTTCTGAGGGTCAAGACTGCCCCTATTTGAGACCTCTCTTATATTAGGAGCGCCTAGGTTGGTCATCTCATCCATCAATCTCTTACCCCTGTACTCGACCGAGTAGAGAAAAGAAAAAGGCATTTGTACATACACATGGTATGGCCAAAGTAGTAACTGTGTGCCTCAAAGAAATCGGCTATAGCTCGTCGTGAAGTGTGTGAAAAACCCATGCTCAAGGTCACCCTCAACGATGGGGGAAAGAAATTCAGACTCCTAGTGCGGAGCTATCACCAACCTAAGAATGCTGCAGACACGAACTCTTTTTAACTGAACTAAGCAAACTTCCTAATGCCACTCAACCGTGTTGAGGAATTCACCACTATAACCATGCGCGGGAATAAATAGAAATAATAGCAATGATAGCATGTTTCTTGCACAGAATAAAGGCACCTTGCAAATCCATAGCGTGGAAGTAGCATCCTGAAGCGCTCTTGACCATTAAGCTTTGAGCAACACGAACTTTGTATTCCTTGCTTAACAGGACGAAGAATGGAGAGGATAACAAGGACTTGAAGATTCCTTTACACGGAAGAGCAACAGACATCATATTGGATGAAGAAGGGTAAAAAGGCAGAGAGATGAGGGCTAGAACTCCCTCGTTACGGTACAGAGACCCTGATAACAAGGAACCAAATACAGAATAAATAGAGGTCAGCTGATATCAAGGCGGACTAAATCCTCGAAAATAGCAAGAAAAAAGGTGAGAACCCTGAAAGGGTGAAGAGGAGGGAATAGACAAATCATGAGAAGATTGTGGCAAAGATAAGGGGGAAGATGAGTGATCATCCGACGTGGTCAGAGAAAAGGAATTAGAATCACCCGACAAGGTTGGGGAAGGAGAAGCATAAACAGCCGACAAGGTCGGGGAAGAAAAATGATAAACACCTGACAGGGTCGGGGAAAGAGAATGAGAAGTCGAACCCGTGGATACCGGGGGAGGAGAATCAGAGGAGGACACAGGCTGAGGCTGAGAATGGCGAGGAGATGGAAAGTCCGGAGGCTCCGGATAGGAAAAGGAAGAACGGGGATTCGCAGACTCGAGATGGGAGGAGAGAATTGTGGAGAGAGAATTAGGAGAGGGAAGATACACCACCCAGGGGTGGGAACTGAGCAGAAGAAATGATGAGTGAAATGAAGAAGAAGGAAGAGAAGTGGATCCCTGAGTGCACAACTGACGGCCCTTAAACTTGTGCCACCGTCTCGTCTTAGTAGAAATTTCCTTGTAATGGACTTGCTTGGCACGGGCTTGGACCCTCGGGCTCCTCATCTTGAAATGTCTTCTCAAATAACGGGTCCATCTTGTAGACGGCCTGGCTTGATTATGAACATGCGTCCTCATTGGGGCGGTTGCCCCTAGACATCTGGTGCTAACATCATGTGGACATTCTTGAACAACTAACTCCTCAAATGAATAAATATCAGAAAACCTCGGAGTTTTGTCACTTGGCACTAGCAGCATGAGATTTGGCATCTTCACTCGGCAATCAGCCTTGAAGCATAACTCCCCTGCCAGAAGAGCAGGACGAAGCTGAGGGAGATCAATGCGCGGCGTTGACGTGACCGGCTTACCAATAAACCGAGGGAGATTGCATAACAAGTGCATAACATCCTTAGAAAATCTTGAAAATACGGCCAATTGCCCCTTGAATATGGAATTCATCATTTCCTTGGCAGCCGTACGAGTTAGCACAATCCGAGTAGAGAACCCCTCTTGGCCAGTGAACTGAACAGCAATGGAGCGAGGAGAAATAACAACATCGATAGTGAATCCCCTGGTGAGCAATGAGATTGCCACCGGCCTTGCTTGTAAAGAAACTGGCACTAGTGCAAGGGAACTCTTCTCAGCAACCGTCTCCATAGGAAATGCAGGCTCACTCATCCCAAAATGGTTGGGACCAAGACCTGGATCGGCATTCGGCAAATGAAATCTTGAATCTTGAAATGCATAACCGACAACAAATTATCCTGATCCGGCTCATCATCTCCCTGGGGACTAGACCCGAGGGGCACCAGAGGTAGCGCGCACCCACTCCGTGGGGTGGAACTAGGTGGAGAAAGGGGTGGAGAAGGCTTGGATGGCGTAGGTGAAGGTGCGGAGGGTGTAAGTGGGGGTAAAGGCAAAGGTGGAGGGATAGTGGCGATGATAGGCTCGGGTGGAGTTAAAGGAAAAGGTGGAGGCGTAAGAGGGGGTGAAGGCGAAGGTAGAGGTGTGGGTGCAGGGGTAGCCTGCTCAGGCTTGGGCAATGATGGTGAAGGAGATGGCAGAAGCGGTGGAGATGGTGGTAGGAATGGAAGAGGGGTCGCTGGGAGAGGAGGCAGTGAGGGCGATGGTGATGGTGGTAGGGATAGTGGAAATGGTGATGCGGGCAATGAAGGTAATGGAGGTGAAGATGGTGAAAGTGGTGGTGAGGCAGAGGAATTGGAGGGTCGTGATGCCCACCTTTGACGTATCGACAAAATGCGTCTAGCGGCGTCGGGAGTAGAAGCGGTGGTGGAAATGGAGAAAGAAGAAGTGGGAGCACTAGCCTGAGTAGAGGCTTAGGTTGGTGGAGGTTGTGGAGGTTGAGTAGGAGATGGTGAAGGTGAGGGGGTAGGTGGAGATGAAGAGGGTGATGAGGTAGGCAATGAGGTGGACAAAAGCATAGGGGAGGAACAGGTGATGGAGTAGGTGACGGAGCGGGTGCAATGCCAGATAAAGAATCACAGGGGTGCCCCTGGTCTTGTAGTGGAGACGGCTACCTGGGCGGCGACTGCTGCTACTGCTGCTTATTGCGAGATGTAAAATAGCTTCATGCATGGCGGCTGAATCGATCATCTTCTTACCTTCCAACTCATAAATCGGCTCCTGAAACTCGGGGCAATCCTCAACCAAATGCTCTTGCTGGCGGTGAAATTCATAAAATTGGAGCAAATCTCCGACCGCGGGTCGGCAAGGCATAACCGGAGGAAGTTGTAATGCGTGAGTAGCCATTAAAGCCCTGAAAATATCGGTAAATGATTCTGGCAATGTAGAATGAGGAGCCCGCTTTGGGCAAAGCGGATGCCGAGGGGTATGAGAGGATAATGGAGATGGTTGTGGGGGTTGCGAAGGCAAAGGCGCGTGGTAACTGATGAGGAGACTCGATGGAGGCGTATGTGGAGCAGAGCGAGGAGATATGTAGATGGCATCCACATGCTCGGGGTGTAGTATTTCCTCGACCGGAGGTGGGGACGCTTGCTAAGATGAAACGGCAGAGGGCTGACTGTGGATGGCGGTAGGTTGACTCATGGAGGGTTGACACGTGGAGGTATATGAATATGTGGGAGCGGAAGGCCGACTCATGGAAGGATATGTGGTGGAGGACTGACTCATGGAAGGATATGTGGTGTATGGTTGACTCATGGAAGGATATGTAGTGAATGGCTGACTCATGGAAGGTGATGGATAGGAGGCGTATGTGGGCGGAGAAGGTGGAGGGGAGTCGGGGTCAAGGGAAACTAGGAGTTGTTGGGAGATGAAGCGGGCTCAGCTATATAGCTGTTTCAAGGACGTGATATCATTGAGGGCTAAGATGAACTGATATTTGGGCGTTGCATTAGAGATGAGCATCTTGATTTACTCTCCCTCCAGGATATGTCTTGGGACTTGAGCGGACAAGTGACGCCAGCGGTCGGTGAAGGTAGAGAACTCCTCGTCGGGATTCATCTTCTCATGGGCCAGATCAACTATAGAATACTTGGGCCCAACCTGGTCTTGATACTGCTGAATAAACTTCTCTTGGACGGCTTGAAAATTCACCACTTGATCTTGCGGAAATGCAAAGAACCAATCCCGATCCGGGCCTTCTAGTGACAAACCAAATAAATAAGCCATCAAGCGTTAGTCATGTCGGAATTAGGCCGACTCACAAAGAAACTCTTTCAAGTGCACATAAGGGTCACCGACTCCACCTTAGCGGCGATATGTGGGAATTTATGAACGCGGTGGAAGCTGAAGACCTTGTAATGCAAACGGGACACTCAAAGAAGATTTGGGATCAATTCGGCATTGTAGCTCATCAAGCTGGCGTTGGGTTTGAGCCATCATCTCCTCGATAGGGAGTGATCAAGAAGGATGCAAGCCAGCCGGAGCAAGAGAGTGTGGATTTGGACCAAGATTATGATATTGGGCCGGATAAGGAGATCCGGACTGAGAAGAATGAAAGCCCATTCCGGGAATGGTAGGATATGTGGGCCTAGAAGGATCATGAATGTGGGAATAAGGACTGATTGGGCCAGCAGCAACATGGGGCCCATTAAGAGAATAAGAGGGCCCGTTAAAGGAAGGGGGCCCACTAAGAGTAGAAGAGGGAGGTCCGGTATGAGAATAAGGCCCATTAAGATGATTAACAATGAATTTTTGAGCTTGGACCGGGGCCGTTTGGCAAGCAAGAGATGATAGGTGGGCCATGAGATTTGCTTGCAGGTCGGAAGGGCCACGAGAAGATGGGCCTGCGTGGGAAGAGGAATCCACACGGGAATAGGAAGGCGGAGAAGAAGAAGATTAATATACCAGAGAAAAATGGCACTCCATGAGGGCAAATGGAGACTTTATACAGGAAAATCATGGAAATACAATGAGGGAAGTAAAAGGGCCCGAGAATCAGAGAGGGGGCTGACTCAATAATGCAAAGGGAAAAAAACCTATGACAATGTGACTAGATAAATGGACACACATAATGGACTAGCCTAAATGGGCCTAACAACAAAATTTATATGGATGATGGGGGATGCAACACAAAGTAACATAAATGGGCTTGGACAAGCCCAAACAAACAATATGGGTGTGAGAGGATTCAACCAAGATCAAACAAGTTTATATGATCGTTAATTTTTACTTTTCCAAAGTTTTGGAGGGCCTTTTAATGACTTAAATTAAGCATAATTCCCTCAAGACATAGATGCCCTATAGGAAGAAGGTCCGGACTTTGGGTTAAACTAAGGTTAACTCTCTCACAACGTATGCAAAATGCAAAACTACGGGGTGGAAAGGTACAATTGGCCCGACGTCCGTGTGGGAATCCACGGCTCGCGGGGACTTACGGAGGTCCCGGATAAGATTACCTAGTCAAGCCCAAGGAATATGGGAGCGAGAGGATCACTTACCGAGGAGGAATGCAACTACAATATGCAAATACACATGATCCTATGTGCACCAGAGTGCATACAATTTCTAGCCTAAGTCTAGCAAATCAAGATAATTATAAAATTATGCAAACATCGCAAAATGCATGAAAAATGTAAAACAATATGAATAACAATAATGCAAGACCAGAAATAGGGACAATTAGGCACTAAAATATAGGGAAAATCATACAAGAACAACGTACCTTTGTGTTTGCCCCTGAACTTGCATGCATATTTTATACACAAAATGTAAAAATGATGACAATATTTAACTAGGCAAATGTGACCCAAATGATGTAAATAAACTATGGATGAGAAGACAATACAAAGGTCTACACAATGGATTCAAGAACAAGGCAATCTGACCTCGAGAGGCCAATTAAATCATCCAAGAAAGATGCCCCCGTGAACCTGTGCGCAGACCGCATGCAGATTTTATGCGCAAAATGCTAAAATGATGACAATATTTAACTAGGCAAATGTGACCCAAATGATGCAAATGAACTATGGATGTAAAGATAATATAAAGGGCTACCCAATGGAATAAAAATTAGTGCAATCAGAGTCGGGAAGGTAATTAAATCATTAAGAAAGAACACACCTATGAACCTGTCCCAGAGCCTGCCTGCAAACTTAATGCAGAAAACGCAAAAATGGAGTCACTTTTTAAATATGCAAATGATGTCCAAATGATGCAAACTTTATATGGATGGAAAGACAATACAAAGGACAACACAACGCAACAAAAATCAGCCCAATCCGACGTCAGGAGAGAAAGTTATACTGGAATGAATAAGGCCCCTGTGAGTAGTGCGCTTGCCCGGCCAGAACCAAGAAATGGTCACCTGGATGACCATTTTTAACCTCGATGCGGTCTACTGGATGACCGCCCAGGTCCTGGGCGGTTCGGGGAGGACCGTTTCTAACACTAGAGGGTTGGGTCGGTCCTGTAATGGCCGTTAAAGGTGCTAGGCGGCCCTGCGATAGACCGTGTACCCCTAACAGACCCGGGAAAAGATAGAATAATAGAAAAATGCGAATGAGACTACCTAAACATGCATAAACACCCACCCAACATGTAAGAGACTAAAAATACAACGTGATGGGCACTAGGTGTCCCACCATGATCGCCAAAAAAAGGATGTAGATATAAATGTGTTTCAATATATCTTCCTCGCCCCAAACTACTAACTATGCAAATATAAACTTGCATATAAACATTAAGTGTAAACAATGGAAAGCAAAGGGCGATGAAGAAAAGAAATGAACCGTGATCGCCACCAAAGTTCTACAGCACCAAAAGAATGAAGAACGGATGAAGACGGTGCCGTATACCTTTAAAAATGAGGAAGAAGATGCAGCCCGAAGGGAAGCCGCTACACGTGTGATCGCCCCTCAAAGGGGATGCGGGGAACCGATGTGGGTGCACCACTTCTCCTTCCAGCCGGCTAGAGGAAGAAGGCCTCACGTTTAATCAACAATCTCCTGCAAAACAAAGATAACCAAACAAAGGAAAACCCATTAGAAAATGAAGGTGTAGAACCTGCCCTGGAATGATAACGTAGCATGAAAGAAAGGGGGAGAATGCACCGGGGGAGAGTTTTTAACCCCTATAAACGGGTGCAAAAGAAAGGTGGGAGTGTTGTGCATGCATGGGATTTGAAATCACGAAATTTGGTGGAGAGAATAAGGAGAAGAGCGCTGTGCAAAATGGAGAAAAATGCAAAAACATGCAGAGAACTGTGCAAAAGCTAAGTGTAAAACCTGTGATGATTTTAAAAAAGTAAGGGAGAAGAACGAAGCTTAGGAGCGAGGAAAAAGAGCCCAGATAGATTGGAATGAAAGGAGATACTCCCCTCTTCAGGTTGAGGCCGATGGAGAACAAAGAGGATGCACAATGGCTCCGCCCCAAGCCGACGAAGGGTGCCCCGTCGCACAGGTTCAAGAAGGTGTGCAGAAAACCCAGAACCTGTGATGACTTGCAAGAAGTAGGGGCGAAGTAAGGAGGGAAAACGATGATGAAATCTAGCAAACAAGGGACCAAAACGAAGCATATACTTCCCTCAATAACCTGGGGTCGAAGGGTTGAGTCAACAATCCGACATGGCTTCGCCCCAGGTCGAAGAAGAGCCCCCCGGTTGCGTAGGGGAACTGGGCATCTATTTATAAAAAAATGATTGAACCCAGAACTTTCTGCCACGATTCTAGGAGATAGAGTCCACCAAATCTCAAGATCTCTGGATCATTCTCGAGATAATAGTCAGGATAAGAGCTAGGAGAAAATGGGACTCTATTTGGTGGAAGGATCTGGAAGATATTCGCGCCGCAAGAAGGGCCCGGAGCCTAATCTGGAAGAGTTTATTGCACGAAAATGTGTAAACCCAGAACTTGAGTCCACGATTCCCATGGATATACTCCACTAAAATTCTAGTTCTATGGCTTAAACTAGAGATAATAGTAAGGAGAAGAGATAGAAACAAATGGGAGTTGATTTGGTAGAATACTCGGGAAGATAGAGCCCTGCCAAAGAGACCCTGACGTGCACAAATCGACCAGAGAGTCCAGCGGCGAAGAAATCAGAGTTCAGGATCATCTAGACTCTCTAGGGAAGAAATGGTCTATCGTGCGGCCGCTTCATGAAGCAAAAGGTCTAGGGAGGACCGCATGGTCAAGAAAAATGGTCTATGAGGCGACCGCCAGATGATTGGGGGAGACGGTACGAAAACGGCACAAAATTGAAGAAACGGTCATCCAAAGACCATTTTTTGAAAGTGGCGATCTCAAGAAGACCGTCATTTGATATTTTAAAAATAATAAAATTAAAATTAAAAATAAAAAAATAAAAAAGTTACTGTTCATAGGCTGTCAACTGTTGACCGTTTCTCTTCATGAGGTGGTCAACTGTTGACCGTTTCTCTTCATGAGGTGGTCAATTGTTGACCGCTATTCAGGTGGTGATTGCCAGGCTCTGTGACTTTGGAAATCGAAGCATATCTCAAAAATAGTGCAGAATTGGCAAACGGGGTAGAAAAAGAAATTGTAGATAATTGAAAAATGAACAACTTTCATGAAGAGAGCAAGATGAAAAGACGATCATAAGAGAGAGAAAATAGGTCAAGAACAGAGAAAAATGCTGAGACTTAAAAATGGTGGAGAACTGGCTAATGGCGTAGAAGAAGAAATTGTATAACTTTACGAAGCAAACAACTTTGGTGAAGGACACTTAATGAATAAAGAAACAGAAGAAGATGAAAATGGACCATTTTTCAAGACTACACAGCGAAAGGGGCCGAATGCTTGAGTGAAGTCGACCTAAATGGGCCGTAGGTCGACTTGGAAGCCCGGAAGGTGATAAGATAGGCTCCAGGGCTCTAAGAAATTATGATCTCCAAGGCTCAAAGGCTAGGGAACAATGAAATGGGCTCGAAATCCATCCAAGGAAGACTCTAAAATAATGGTTAATTCGAGACATCAAAAATAATGAATAAGAGAAATGACGTAACTTGCGGGCTAAAAACGGGTGTCAACACCCGTGTGTGCGTGCAGGCTTGTCCTGCGTGTTGTGGAGCTTTGCTTCGTGTTGGGGATTTATCCCCGTGCTGGTTCTCCAGCAGTGAAGCCTCACCATGTTTTGGTGAGGGGTGGACGTAGGGAGCCCATCGAGGTCCCGAACCACCTTAAAATCCCTGTGCCTTGTGGTTTGGTTTGTGCGATTGTTTCCTTGTCTTCTACCTCATTCACAGGAGATTGATTTTAGATTCACACTCTTTGATCTGCTTTACAGATACATCTTAATCACACACACACATTATCTTCCTGTTTGATGTGCATCACACACTAATCCTTCACCTGCACATTGTGAGGCTTGGTCCGCTTAACTGATAGTTGAGTATATGTCATATCATAAATCTAGAATGGTTTAATGTCAATCAATACTTATGTCTTCGGATAGTAAGTCTTTGTTTAGTTTCCACTGTGTGAAGTTGTGATAGTTTTAAATTGGACATAGTTATTAGTGGGATCTATTCAACCCCCCCTTCTAGATCCGTTTCCCTACACTCTGGGACCCAACAATTGGTATCAGAGCCAAGCTCTGCTGTCCCTAGATCTAATGATCTACATAGAGATCCCAGTGTATTCTACAATCACGAATTTTTCTATTGATCAAATCTCAATGAATAGTTTACCTGTCTTTACTGGCTATGATCTTGATTCATGGTTAGGCTGATGTGACACGACCCCTCGGACTTAAATTTGCAAGCAACACAACGATTTAGGCAACGTGACACAAGCGGACTCACTCGCGTTGGCACACTCGGGTCCGTAGGAGGACCGGCGATGGCGGTGAGGGTCCGGGGTTGAACCTCAATGTTCCAAGGGTATGGCCAGCTAAGGTTGGACCCCAATGGGCCAGGGATGCCCCAATTCCGTGGGCGGCCAGCACGCCACGGGCGTGGGATGTAGCGGCTCTCTCACAACTCGCTCCGCGGCGGACACTCGAATTGATGTTTTTGGATTGGGCGCTCGCCTCACCACCGACAGGCAACTAAAAATGATACTAAGCTAAGCAATGGTAATAAACCAGCAAATAAGAGTGGCCAGAAGCTCACCTGATCGGCGTGAGGACGCCGATCCCGGCCGGAGACGAGGGCGAGCGGGGAAGTGTGGGCTACCCGCACGCCGCGCCGATGATGCTTGAATCCTGTTTAGTTAATGATTACAATCACTACTCCTCGCGTAGGAGGGTGAACTTAGGGTGGGGACAATTAAGTACACTCAAACACTACCTCCACGCAGGGAGGGGCGGTAAGCCGGCCAGGCGGGAGAGGGAGATTCGCCGGAAGACGCGCCGGTGTAGCCGAAATGGAAACTCCCTGCTTGCTGTGATGGCTGACTACCAGTAGCTGTAGAGGCCGTAGATCAAGTTCTAGAATTTTTCTGAAGACGAGACCAGCTGGAAAATCTTCGTATCTGGAATCAAGATGCTTCAGAATTTTCTCAATTTCTTCAGCTGCAGTGGCTGGTCTGGGTCGAGCTTCGAACAAGGTGGCAGTTTCTGGCCGCAACAGCTACCTGACGCAAATAGTGACTTGCAGAAGTTGTCTCGGCCGCTCCCGGGCACCAAATCTCGAACCGTCGAAGTTGATGGAACTGTGGACGGACCCTCTTCGCAGGAAAACTGGTGGAGAAGCCGTCTGAGGTCGGGGTGGACTGGGGGACGCCGATGAGTGGCAGCAGGTCGCTACAGGTTGTGGGAGGCAGACCCAACCAGTCGAGGGAGAAAAATGAAAGCTCTGACCTCCGGATGCCGAACACACTTCTGCTTCTTGATCCAGAAAGAGGACAGGTGGAGGAAGATATTTGTAGAAGGAAACGTGGCTTGAATCTTCCACCGTCGGCTGTGGTGCAGCTTCGAACCGGGTTCAGGAACTCTGCAGAGGGAGCTCTGCGCAGTCGGGGGAGATTAGCTCTCCCGGACAGCCCCGAACTCGGAACGGGATGGAATCACCTCGCCTGTGAAGATGACTGGACGCCCTTTCCAGAAAGGTATGGTACGCCCCCAAATGTCTCCGTGTGAACTCAGGGAAGCTTCTGCAAGACGAGTCTTCTTCTGCCACCTGCAGACTTGACCAAAGGAAAGGGATGGTGGTGGAGCTAGGTTAAGGGGAGTGGAGATTAGTAATGGAGGGAAGGGTGGGGGTGATAGTAGATGGGGGAGGGATGTGTGGGGATGAAGAGAGGAGTGGAGCAGGGGAGATGGAGGTCCAAGAGGGGGGGGAGGGGTGAAGTGGCCGCAGCTAGTAGATGGGGATGGGGTGGTCGGCCAAGGCCAAGGGGGGTGGGGTGAATAGATGGAGGGGTGGTGCGCAAGTTGTGGTGGAGTGGGGGTTTGATTGCCCTGGGGATATGAGTGAGTGTGTGGGGGAGTGGAAGGGTTGCTTGGGGAAGAGGGAGGGGTGCCTTGGAGGTGGAGAAGGAGTATGGGGAATGGGAAGGGTTGCTTGGGGAAGTGGAGGTATTGATGGGAGTTAATGCTCTTGGGGAGGTGAAAGGGTGAAAGGGTGAGGTGGCTGGTGATGTGGCAAGGAGGGGGAAGGGGAAGGGGCAGGTTCGCCCAAGGGAGAGAGAGAGAGAAGGGGAAGAGAGAGAGTGGGGTTCGCCCCCTAGAGAGAGAGAGAGAGGGAGAATGAGAGAGCTAGAGAGAGAGGGAGGGGTGCACTTATGCTCAAAATATTCAAATGTTCATTAGCTTCCAACTGAGGGATTGGGGTCCTATTTATAGGAAACCCACTTTTACATATAAGACCCTGACTTTTAACATACTAACAAATAACCAAGGAAGGGGGGGGTGCACCTATGGGCCTAGCCCAAAGAAATAGGCCCAATAGCAAGCACCATAGCCTAATGAGACTCGAACTTAGGGAAATGACTTAATAACCTAGGTACAAGACTCAAATAAAAGGCAAATTACATGAGTAGAAAATGAAAATTACATCATATGACTCGAAATAACGTGGTGAACAATATGTAGCTTAGGCGGCGAGTATCGGGATCCTCGATCATATGAAATTGCTAGTGATGTCCTCATCATACCCTCGGGGTGCGGAAAACTCGACTCTGTCGAGTATGGGCCCACCGGGGAAGTGGTCCTCTCCAGAAACTCAGAGGGAGCCTCAACTTCCAAACTCAACCCTGCGTCCGCAACCAGGGGACGGTCCCTCATCCTCTCGAGGTGGCTCAGGCGTACCCTCTTGCTGGTGATGGGACCCTGCTTGCCTAGTATTGCCTTCGTGTGCACACGTCGGACTCTCAGGCCATTTTTTGGTGGCTCTCCGAGGGTGTCCCTCTCAAAGGAAGATAAAGGCTCGAGGCACTCACTAGGATCCACCGCGGTGCCCATATAGGGTGCCGGATCCGCCATGTAGATAATGGGGTGAATCCCAAAACCCATTAGTAAGTCCAACCCGATGGCCGGGTTGCCAAAATCACTTGGAACTTGGGAAGGTCCAAGTCCACGTGCCCTCGAATTGGAGGTGACCCTAGGGTAGAGCCACTCCAATGCCATCATCACCAGATTGCCTACTTGGAATTCCTAGTGGCGCTCGCAAGCTTTTGCCCGCTCTTTGTGAACCTCACCACTCGTTGTTAGATGCTTGCATGAATGTGTATGCCATGCACTATGATGCAGTGAGTGGGTGTGGAAGAGGATAGTATGCAAAGGTGGACCGGGGTAACCGTACATAGACCTATCATGCATAGATGTGATGAAGACTTTCATGGACTCTGGGGGGCCGGGGCAACCATAGGTGGACATATCGTGCATGGTGGCGTTAGTTACCGGAGGACCCGGACATCCATGTATGCTCCATTCATGCGTAATGGTTATGACGAATGTGGGTGGACCAGCACATCCAAATGTGGGCCAGTCATGCATTGGGCCTAGACTGTGTGTGACGTGTATGGGAGGGCTGGACTTGTGACCCTTGTCGAATGATGTGATATGCCAAGATGGGTGCATTCCTATCCTATGGGTGACGACCATGTGTGTGGGTATGGGGTGGTCTTTGAGCTCCCACTTATAAGGGTCAAAGGGGTCAGAGAAGGTATGCATCATGGGGTGGGCTTGGTCCGATAAGGTTGGATGGGATAGGGACAGGTTGGTGGTGAGTAAGGTGGGTGGGTATAGGAAGGGATCGAAGGAGTCATGGAATGTGTTTCCAGGGAAGGGGTATTCTATCTCCTCAAGGTTTTCAAATGATGGTGAGTCCTCCTCCTCAAATGTAGTATTTGAACCGAAGTCCTTGGCGGGTTGGTTGGCCATGAATGGAGGGCTTGACATCCTACCCGAAATAAGCAACTCTAATTTGTGGAGAGCATCAGGCTCCTCGGGTGTAGGGAGGAATAACAGAATGTCACTAGTGTAGCAACCCATAGTGTAAGTGGAGGAGATGGATCCGACACATAGGTGTAGGAGGTCAAGGCTCCTAGGTTGGTCGGCTACAGTGGTCAACAGGTCAGTTAGCTCCATTTGCCAAGCTATACCCTTAAGAAAGTCCCCTAATGTCTCCACCTGATAGGATGATTGGATTGTGGTGTGGTAGGTGGGTAAGGGTACTATAGGGAGGTTTTGTTCCATAGGAGGGCAGACATGGGCCATGAGATCTCTAAATGGGTTCTCCTTTAGCCAACATGAAAGGGGTTCTCCTAAGATGAGCTCGGCCCCTACTAGGGAGGGTGGTGTAAGGTGAATTCCACCATGTGAAGTTTCTTCTTCTTCCTGGACATGGGTGA
Organism: Amorphophallus konjac; assembly: GCA_022559845.1. NCBI lineage: Eukaryota > Viridiplantae > Streptophyta > Magnoliopsida > Alismatales > Araceae > Amorphophallus > Amorphophallus konjac. The sequence continues at coordinate 404,060,899 of CM040120.1, forward strand.
TCTCCATGGCGGGGGTTGGGTCCGGAGTATTCACCACTATGGGGTCGGGTATGGGGATCATGGTTTCCTCTACCAAGGAGGTGAGTAAGTCCATTGTTTGTGGGGTGATGATGACTGGCATATGGCTCTTTTGGGGTGGTGGGTAATGGGGGACTTGGGATAGGATGGGGAGGGGTAGAAGTGGAGGCCTAGGTTGGGCATCTTGTAACTCATGGGGGAGGGTGCACCCCATTTGGCTCAATGGGTCTTCCTTGGGTAGGAATGAGTTCTCTTGACCTATTTGGGCCTCATATTCTTCTTCCCAATCTAGGGGAGCCTCATAGTCTTCGGTCACCTCCGTGAGTTCCTTTTGGAAATGGGTGGGATGAGGATTTGTGGAAGCTTGTGGGGTGTGGGTTTGATGGGGAATGTTGGGTTGGGTGGTGGCCAATTTGGTTTTAATGGTGGTGGTGATCGGGATTGGAATCATTTGGGGTGGTGGAGATTGGATCCTAAGGGAGGTCTTGGGTTGACTGGGAGGGAAAGGTGGAGTGGGAGTGCTCATTGGGCTATGGGTGCTTGAGTTGGAAGAGTGGGAAGGTTTTGGAATGAGTATCTTCCTAAGTTCTACCTTCATCTCTTCCCATGAGTGAATGGGCTCTTGTCTCTCAATCCCCCTTCGAATCTCAAGCTTTCTCCATTCTGTCTCGCCGAAGGGACCAAGGGTCGTCTTGGCGAGGCGCACTTTTCTTTCCTCGGTCATGTAGTAGTGGTGGAAGTATCTATCCATGGAGGTCTCCCATTTCCTATATGTGTGAGGGTTTCGGGACCCATCGAAGCGGGGAAACTCCGGCCCGATAATGAAGTAGTCATCGGAGTGCTTGGTGAGGTACATGGTTTGGATGATCGGATGACCTCAATGCAATGTGCCCTAGGACAGACTTAGTAGAGACAAGTCTAGAACTTGCTCTGATACCATTTGATGTGACACGACCCCTCGGACTTAAATTTGTAAGCAACACAACGATTTAGGCAACGTGACACAAGCGGACTCACTCGCGTTGGCACACTCGGGTCCGTAGGAGGACCGGCGATGGCGGTGAGGGTCCGGGGTTGAACCTCAATGTTCCAAGGGTATGGCCAGCTAAGGTTGGACCCCAATGGGCCAGGGATGCCCCAATTCCGTGGGCGGTCAGCACGCCACGGGCGTGGGATGTAGCGGCTCTCTCACAACTCGCTCCGCGGCGGACACTCGAATTGATGGTTTTGGATCGGGCGCTTGCCTCACCACCGACGGGCAACTAAAAACGATACTAAGCTAAGAAATGGTAATAAACCAGCAAATAAGAGTGGCCAGAAGCTCACCTGATCGGCGTGAGGACGCCGATCCCGGCCGGAGACGAGGGCGAGCGGGGAAGCGTGGGCTACCCGCACGCCGCGCCGATGATGCTTGAATCCTGTTTAGTTAATGATTACAATCACTACTCCTCGCGCAGGAGGGTGAACTTAGGGTGGGGACAATTAAGTACACTCAAACACTACCTCCACGCAGGGAGGGGCGGTAAGCCGGCCAGGCGGGAGAGGGAGATTCGCCGGAAGACGCGCCGGTGTAGCCGAAATGGAAACTCCCTGCTTGCTGTGATGGCTAACTACCAGTCGTTGTAGAGGCCGTAGATCAAGTTCTAGAATTTTTCTGAATACGAGACCAGCTGGAAAATCTTCGTATCTGGAACCAGAATGCTTCAGAATTTTCTCAATTTCTTCGGCTGCAGTGGCTGGTCTGGGTCGAGCTTCGAACAAGGTGGCAGTTTCTGGCCGCAACAGCTACCTGACGCGAATAGTGACTTACAGAAGTTGTCCCGGCCGCTCCCGGGCACCAAATCTCGAACCGTCAAAGTTGTTGGAACCGTGGACAGACCCTCTTCGCGGGAAAACTGGTGGGGAAGCCGTCTGAGGTCGGGGTGGACTGGGGGATGCCGATGAGTGGCAGCAGGTTGCTGCAGGTTGTGGGAGGCAGACCTGACCAGTCGAGGGAGAAAAACGAAAGCTCTGACCTCCGGACGCCGAACGCACTTCTGCTTCTTGATCCAGAAAGAGGACAGGTGGAGGAAGATATTTGTAGAAGGACTTGTGGCTTGAATCTTCCACCGTCGGCCGCGGTGCAGCTTCGAACCGGGTTCAGGAACTCTGCAGAGGGAGCTCTACGCAGTCGGGAGAGATTGGCTCTCTCAGACAGCCCTGAACTCGGAACAGGATGGAATCACCTCGCCTGCGAAGATGACTGGACGCCCTTTCCAGAAAGGTATGGTACGGCCCCAAATGTCACCGTGTGAACTCGGGGAAGCTTCTGCAAGATGAGTCTTCTTCTGCCACCTATAGACTTGACCAAAGGAAAGGGATGGTGGTGGAGCTAGGTTAAGGGGAGTGGAGATTAGTAATGGAGGGAAGGGTGGGGGTGATAGTATATGGGGGAGGGATGTGTGGGGATGAAGAGAGGAGTGGAGCAGGGGAGATGGAGGTCCAAGAGGGGGGGGGGAGGGGTGAAGTGGCCGCAGCTAGTAGATGGGGATGGGGTGGTCGGCCAAGGCCAAGGGGGGTGGGGTGAATAGATGGAGGGGTGGTGCGCAAGTTGTGGTGGAGTGGGGGTTTGATTGCCCTGGGGATATGAGTGAGTGTGTGGGGGAGTGGAAGGGTTGCTTGGGGAAGAGGGAGGGGTGCCTTGGAGGTGGAGAAGGAGTATGGGGAATGGGAAGGGTTGCTTGGGGAAGTGGAGGTATTGATGGGAGTTAATGCTCTTGGGGAGGTGAAAGGGTGGAAGGGTGAGGTGGCTGGTGATGTGGCAAGGAGGGGGAAGGGGCAGGTTCGCCCAAGGGAGAGAGAGAGAGAAGGGGAAGAGAGAGAGTGGGGTTCACCCCCTAGAGAGAGAGAGAGAGAGGGAGAATGAGAGAGCTAGAGAGAGAGGGAGGGTTCAAATGTTCATTAGCTTCCAACTGAGGGATTGGGGTCCTATTTATAGGAAACCCACTTTTACATATAAGACCCTTACTTTTAACATACTAACAGATAACCAAGGAAGGGGGGGTGCGCCCATGGGCCTAGCCCAAAGAAATAGGCCCAATAGCAAGCACCATAGCCTAATGAGACTCGAACTTAGGGAAATTACTTAATAACCTAGGTACAAGACTCAAATAAAAGGCAAATTACATGAGTAGAAAATGAAAATTACATCATAGGACTCGAAATAACGTGGTGAACAAGATGTAGCTTAGGCGGCGAGTATCGGGATCCTCGATCATATGAAATTGCTGGTGATGTCCTCATCATAGGCAAACTGTGTGGGATGGTTAACTCTGTTAATCCTAACCTATGGAATTTGATTTATGATGGTCCTAACAATTTACCTTTAGATGAGACCATGTGGTCTTAAAAAGATAAGCTGAAGAACCATGATAATCAAACCGTCCTAAGTCTATTGAAAGCTGCTGTCAATACTGACATGTTTCCATTTGTTTCTTCATGTAGGACGTCGAAGGAAATCTTAAGTAGTCTGATAAAACTTTATGAAGAGAAGTCGAAGGATGATTATTTAATGGCCAACAAAAGTGATCACAGCAGTGATCAAAAGGATGAGCCATCTTCTCATGTAAGCTTCGAATCTGAAGAAATTTCATTTGATGAATTGATGAATCTTTATGAGGAATTGTTTGATAGATATGGAAAAATAAAATTTGAAAATGAAAAGTTGAAAAAGAAAAGTGAGTAGAATAATTCAAAGTTTTCCTGCAAAAATTGTTTACAATTGAAACAATCTTATGATGCTTGTTTGTTTGATGAAGAAATAAACAATTAACCAATTGGTTCTTTGAGGGATGAAAACAAAGATCTGGTAGTCAAAATTGCTGAACTGGAACAAACGGAGAGAGATTTGAGAGAAAAATTGTAGTCAATGAATGATGATCAAATCTTAATCAATGGACAAGTTCAGAATGAAGAACTGAAAAAGGAAAATGAAGAATTGAAGCAACTAAACACTGCTATTTCAGAATGGCTGATAGTTCTAGAAAAAGGAAAATTCACTCCTAATGTTGATTCTGAGAAACTGCATGATCTCGAACTTGAGGTAGACAGCCTTAAAATAATAAATGTCATGTTAAACCAGAAAATAACTTCCTGTGAGGAGGAATTAGCCAGTGCCGAGCTGCACATCACAACTTTAGAAAATGAAATTCAAGACTTGAAAAGTTCATTGTCAAAATTTGTTGATGGCAAAGAAAAATTGGATAGGCTGTTGGGAGTGAAAGTCAATTTTCAAAAGGAAGGGCTGGGGTATAAACCTGAGAACAGAAAGAGGTTTGAAAATAAGCTGTATACACATTTTGTTTGTAGCACAGAATCACCTAGCACTTCCAAAGAATCTTCAAAATATCCTGTCAATCTGAAAACTCAAAAACAAAGCAAATCTTAGAAACAAAAATTCAATAATGTGAATGATAAGAATTCTAATGAAAAACATCATGCTTCAAAACAAGTCAACGTTTCATGTTTTTACTATGATAAGCATGGTCACTTTATGCATGATTGTTTTGTAATGAAAAAGGATGAACATAATGTTGATAGAATGCATGCTAGAAATTGTCATGCTAAGAAGTTTCCTGCTATTCAGAAAAAGAGCATTAAATGTTTTCACTGTGGCAAAGTAGGGCACACTGTTGCACAATGTTGGTTTGCTAAAGGACAACGAAAATCTCATTCTCATGCTGAACATGTCAATTTTCCTGCAAACCAACATGTTTTTAATAAAAATAAATTTGCCTTAAAAGGCCAGCACATTGTGTGTTGTAACTGTGGAAAGTCGGACCATAAGGCTATTGAATGCTGGTCAGCTGTTGATAGAATAAATCTATTTTCTTGTTATTACTGTGGAAAGCATGGCCATACAGTCAAGGACTGTTGGCAGGTGAAAAGAGATAGTTTTCATGCTAAAGTTGGAAATATTCACTGTTATTTACAGAAATCCCATGTTTATGTTCACAAGAATTAAAAAATGTGATCTCCTTAAAATGCTGCCACTACTGTGGTAAATTTGGGCATTCAATGTTTGATTGTCAATTGATGAAATCTGATGATTTTGCTGTCCTGAATTCATGGAGAACACCCACTAGAGGTGTTGCTAACCCACAAGGACCCAAGAAGTCTTGGGTACATGTGTATGCCAAATGAGAATTTTTTTTGCAGGTGTGTCTTGAAGAAGGAAAATAAAAGGGGGTTCAATAAATCAAGGCACCCGTGGTTGGTAGAACCCCATTTCTATTTTTATCATTTTAGTTAATGCTTTGCATGACTTCTGTCTGAATAAATTAGATATCATGAACTATCTGCCAATTAGGATTTCATTCCTGCAACATGCTTAACTGTCATGATTTTGGATTTCTGAATTGATCATCATGTTTAAACCCTGTGGTATATAAAATTGTGTAAGGAGAAGGATGAATTATATATGTCTGGAAACCCACACTACGCGTGAGGTGGTCTTCAGACCTAAGTGCTCCGTCAAGTACTAAGGGCTATTTGTGAAAGCTAACCTTGAAATCATGATTTGAATTTGAATAGGAAAGTTCAAATAAACTGAGTTGAACATGTCTCTATGTTTGCATATAGTTGAATTTAAATCATGCAGAACATTTGCATATCATTCTTGTTCAAAAATTTCAAAAAGAACATTTGAAATGCATGCACACATTTAGGGGGAGTCAATGCATATAGTTTTTTTTCTTTCACATGCTGTACTGTGAAAGTCTCCCAAGTCGACTTCTTGTTAAGCCCAAGTCGACTTACCTGTGTAGGATCTAAAAGCTTCATCTGCCGTCTATCTATTTGTGATCTTCACTCCTATTTGTGATCTTCATCTACCTGATCATTTATACCTTCACTCTCATTCCATGATTTGGTAACTCTGAAACTACTTGAGCTCACAATTGCTTCATTTCTGAAATCTCTTGATTGCTAGCTCCTGCATTTGCTGAAGGGGGGCTTCATATGAAAAATCCTTGATTTGCATTGCATGACATGATCATTATTTCCACAAAAACTGACTCTGTTAGTTTCATTATGAAAATCCATTATCTCTGATGACTAATAAAATTTCTGTAAAATGGTCAACTTGGCTGAAACTCTCACATGTCTGTCACTTGATTGAATTTCATTGTCATATTTTTGAGCTGGTCACCTTGGAAATCTCTCACATTAATTGGTATCAATGAAATCACTTCTGAAATCACTTATGCTTGCTAATTTTTGAACAATCCTGCCATTTCCATGAGCTATTCTTATTGATGTCTGCCCACTTGTAGGCTTATTTTTGAAGTCATCTTCTGCTTGCTATCTACCACTTATTATGCTTATCCTTGGAAACTTCTATCTGTTGCTCATTGTTGAATTTCCTTGAAAGTCACCTTCATACTTGCTGCACTGTATCTGACTGCTTCTTAAACTGAAATTTAGGAAGATTTCAATGTGTACCATGATCACAAATTTGAAAACAACTTAAACAAGGAATCTTCTATTATACATGATTATGAATGTCCAAAACAATCAGCTGGTTTAAGTTTAATGAATTCTTTGAGTTTAGGTGTAAATATCTTGAAAATATCTATGTCAATTTTAATAGACCTTAACCAGCTTATACATGCTGTGTCTGGAATACAATTCTGAATTCTAAAAGTTCTAAAATCATGGCAACTTTGGTTGAGGCACTTAAGTTGAGTATTGTATTTAAACATCTGGATACTCTGATAATTCTTAAGGGTCAAAATTGCCAGAGCAATGACATTGGTTCACTGAGAAATCATGTCTCTTTTCCATGAAGAAAAGTGGATTGTGTCATGAAGTGCCATTGTTAACCCTGCAGAAAAATCAATGAAACCCTAGGCAGAGCAATGACTAGATTATTGAGAAATATGTCTCACTCATCAATGAAATGAGATGAGACATGTCATGAAGTGACAAGGCTACCTCTGTTCAATGTGAAGCATGATAGTTAGTCATACCAAGTATCTAGGGGTAGTGGCATCTAAATAACGTGTATCCTCAAGGTATAAAGTGTGTACTAAACTTAATTGCTCCTGAAAAATTATTGTGGAAAAGAAAAATCAGAATATAAGCATGGTAGCTAAAAGAAAAAGAAAATTGCCGAAACCCGAGAACTTAATCAGAAATCATCATGTTTGTTTAACCTCAATACTAATTTCTGTAACTCCTGAAGGAGTCATTGAATTTGAATAAGTAAGATGAAGGGAGGTTATACAAGACTTCAATATGGGAGATTGGTTCACCTCTATTAAAGTTTGAACTCAGATATGATTACAAAAATTTTATTGACAAACTCTGAAGACATCAGATTTAAACCATGTTGTCAAATAAGGACCATTTCATAAGATCTTTATAATGGAAGAATATGAAAATTCATTATTTTCTGACTTATGAAATTGGTATCTGATTGAAAATCTTCTTGAATGATCCATTTTTGAAATCTCTGCTGGAACTTATTTGATGATGCTCATGTCACACCCAATGTTTCACTGTCTATTCAGATTGATATCAGATTGTGTTTGATATTTACTCACTACTTCATGACATGCTATGTTCATGACATAAATTGTCCTTGTTTGAAATCATTTCATACTTGTGCTTTTGATGATATCTCCATTGACTGAATTTCTAATTTCTCATGAACTTTCTTGCTGTAGAAGCCTTCTTATCATAACTCCTTTCTTGTTGAGTCTCAACTCTAGCACTTCCATTGGTTCAATCATCTCCAGCTTCTACACTTCTATTCAAATCACTCTCTTTTGTCAAAGGGGGAGATAGTTTGATCAGTCTGGGAGATGTGTGTGTTCATTTTCTGTAGGAATTAATTCACTATCTAAGGAGGAGAACGTTTCTACTGCGTCTATCAAACTATTTTTTATTTTGATGATGTCAAAGGGGGATAATAGTTTGATATGAGTTAGTATGCATTATGTGTAATAAATTGATCATAATGACTCATAGTGTTGCCATCATCAAAAAGGGGGACATTGTAGTGTCCCTGTGATTTTGATGATGTCAAACACTATGACTCATCTATGAGTCAGTACTAGGGTGCATTAGTTTTGGTGCATTGGGTTCATATTTTAATGATGTCATATGCTTGATGTCATATATATGTGCACATCCTTTAACTGTGTGAAGAGCAGGTTGAACATGTTGGTAGTTAGAACCACTATCCAGATCAAGCAAGAGCAGAAGGTATATTCAAGTTCAGAAGAACAAGTTTAGTGAATGAAGAATGCATGAGTTCGACAGATTTGATGATGATTCATGAAGACATTCAAGCAATCAAGAAAGTTCACAGAACTGAACAAAACTTTGATGAAGCGTGTAGAAGAGGAGTCGAGTCTGGAGCCGACTCCAGAACACTCGGGCTATGCTGTTTTAGCATAGAAGAAGAAAAGCTAGAAGAAGAGTCGACTCCATTTCGAGTCGACTCTAGAGACACCCGCTAGCTGAAGTAAATAAGGGTGACAAATAGCCTTATATGGGTGACAAATAGGTCTTAAGGGTGACAAATAGACCTATAGAGGTGACAAATAGCTTGGATGGGAGAAAAATGGCTGAGAAGAAGAAAGAGTGAAGCGGAGTCGACTCCAACTGCAACTAGAGTCGACTCAACTAAGGGAAAACTTTAGACAAGCTGACAAGTGAAGCTACGGTGACAAATGGCTTCTAAGGTAGACAAATACCCGGTTAAGGGTGATAAATAAGTATATAAGGCCGAAAAATGCCATGGTAAGGGTGAAAAATAGATAATATGGCTGACAAATGAAAGACAAGGCTAGGAAGCTGGAAGAAGATAAAGAAGAGTCGACTCTGGTTGAAGATGGAGTCAACTCTAGTCAAATGTGACTTTAGTCAAAATCAACGCCAGTCAAAGTGATTCCAGCCAAGTTTACTTCAAGTTGACTCAAGTCAAGCTGACTCCAGTCAAAGTCAAGCTGACTCCAGTGATCCAGTCAAGTTGACCTCAGTCAACTCCACTTCAAACAAGTTCAAGACCCTCAAGCTCACAACGGTACCAAATGGAACCTAAGAGTAACAAATGAGCAGCTAGCGGTGACAAATGGCCGATATCTGTGACAAATAGGTGAGTAAGGGTGTAAAATGGCTCACAAGGGTGACAAATAGGTGAAGCCGACAGCTCAAGCAGAGAAGAAAAATACAAAGGCGATGGCTTCTATCGCTAAGGTTGACAAATGCCTCGCAAGGGTGACAAATGCCATCTAAGGGTGAAAAATACCTTTTTAAGGGTGACAAATAGGTCGCCAGTGCAAAAAAGGGTCAAACACGTGATTCACCAAAGTGGACCTCGTGCCTTCGGTCTCTAATAATTGGCACAACATCTGAGGACATGTGGCATCCCTCCAGGCTACATTCCAGAAGGCTCCTTTATGGAGAATATTCCCTGCTTTCCACCGTGGACCAATCAAAAGGGGCTGAATGATTTTCTCTCTATAATTCACGAAAAGCTCACCTGGTATTCGAAGAGTAATGGATGACTCAGATTAATCTTATCCAAGATCAAGGGACGAAACTCTTCTCTAGTTCTATAAATATACTGCAATGGCCTTCGATGAAGGGCTGATTAAGCAGAAGAAGCAGAGGAATATCTGTGAGCTCGTTCTAGCACCAAAAGGAGAAGAACACTGAAGGAAGAAGAATAAGATAGAAGAAGAAGGAGAACCTGCTGAACTAGTAGGGACTGTGAAGAGGAAGCCTCATCCATTGAAGAGCAAGTGAAGAAAGAAGAAAAGTGAAAGAAGAAGAAGCTCGCATGTTACTCCATATCAGTGCATCAGAATTTGGTTTAGGGAGTTTTTACATGAGTCTTTTTATTATCATTTATTGTCATGCTTAATTGTTCCTTGTTCCTTAACATTGAAACATATACTTGTGTGTGTATCTGTGCAATGGTTGCACAGGCTCAGATTGTCTGAGTGTCCGTGTGTGTGTGTGTGTGTGTGTGTGCAGTATCTGTTCTGTGTGTGTGTGTGTAGGATCTGTCCTGTGTGTGTGTGTTGGGGCGTGTCCCTATGTGTGTATGCAGGCTTGTCCTGCATGTTGTGGAGCTTTGCTACGTGTTGGGGATTTATCCCCGTGCTAGTTCTCCAGCTGTGAAGTCTCACCAGGTTTTGGTGAGGGGTGGACGTAGGAGCCCGTCGAAAACCCGAACCACCTTAAAATCCATGTGCCTTGTGGTTTGGTTTGTGCGATTATTTCTTTGTCTTCTTCCTCATTCACAAGAGATTGATTTTAGATTCACACTCTTTGATCTGCTTTACAGATACATCTTAATCACACACACACATTGTCTTCCTGTTTGATGTGCATCACACACTAATCCTTCACCTACACATTGTGAGGCTTGGTCCGCTTGTCTGATAGTTGAGTATATGTCATATCAAAAATCTAGAACGGTTTAATGTCAATCAATACTTATGTCTTCATATAGTAAGTCTTTGTTTGGTTTCCACTATGTGAAGTTGTGATAGTTTTAAATTGGACATAGTTATTAGTGGGATCTATTCAACCCCCCCTTCTAGATCCGTTTCCCTGCACTCCGGGACCCAACACCTTGGACTCATTCAAGTTAGAGATAGAGGTCAAGGATAGCTGGGAATACTTTAAACATAAGGCCGAGTAAGGGTTCACTTAGCTTCTCTTGATTGTGCAATGGATGGATGAAGGAACACGAAGTGGTCGTAGATCATAATGGGGAGAGTTGCATTGTGCTGCCTTCTCATCTCAATAAGAACTTTTGATTTATTAATTCATTCTTGCAAGCACTCTCTACTTATAAGAAGACAACACATGACTACATAGTTGATGTTGTCACACCACTTGATGATGTGTTGGTTCAGAGCTTGCTTGTTGATTCTAGACTAGATTTAATAGATGCCTTTGTGTTCGAAGCTAATTCATCATATGCAGTTGCTCAAGTTATCATTCCCTGAGATGTCTAGGATCGTGATTTATTTATCACTTATGGGTAAAATTTTATTGATGATACGATGTTCAAGATGATCTATCCATTGATTTGTCCAACGCTTTGTTATTTCTGGAGCTATTCCATGTTGATGTGGTGTGGCAAGACTTATGCAAGGCACATGAGATGTGACAACTTGAGATTCTTCATATGATTGTCTGCCCCAAGCTCTCAGCTTATACTCCTATGGCCATCTTCTTCATGCTTCAACATTGAGGACAAATCTTTTCAAACCAAGAGAATGGGTGAGGACACCGATCCAGCTTGGACGTTCAACCAGACGCAAGTGAACCAATGCCATCAAGACCCAGACCCGATCACCTTTGGTTGGGAGAAGATCTCCATTATTTGATGTTTGTAATATTTTTTTAGTCTTATTTTTCCCATGTCAGTGTTTGTGCCATCATTAGGCTAGTTGTATTTCCCATGTAGTGCTTTTTCTATTATATTTTGAATTGCAAGGATCCTTTTATAGGATCCACCATATCTCTTATATTTTCTAGGGTTACATCAAATGTCTCATATTTCCTTGTTAGAAGTCTTAAGGGTTTTATTTTCTATTTAAAGGGTGTACTCTCCCTTTGTTAAGACACATCATTAAAGAAGAATAGAATTTCTATTGAGTAAGCTAAGAAAGCGTGCTTGTCTCCAAGAGGGAGATGGGGTGAGATGCCCTAAATATTGCTTGTCTCTGAGAGGGAGATGGGGAGAGAGGCCCCAAATCTATTGTATTCATACCACTTTCCCCCTACACAGCCGCACCTTCTCTTCTATTTCCCCACTGACACCTCCACCTTGCATAACCCTGGCCACCAACCTCCTCCTCTCTTCCCTCCCCATTCTTTTCTTCTTTCCCTCCTATTAATGTAGCACCAATGAATGCTGCCCACAACGTCCATGACCAATGTCAATAGCTCCGTCCACCACCACTAGCTGCAACACCATTGCATCTTTGGGATTCCTCCCCGATGATTTGACCTACTGTCAGCCCCTCTCTCGCCCACAGCACCCCACCATCGCCATCCCTCTGACATGTCACCTTGACGTTGCTTGCTGCCACCTGAATGATCCTCCTGACAGCCCCAATGTCATCTGCCACCATCCATAGGCACCACCATCCCCTCCACCACCTACAGTAGTATCATCATCGCCACTAGCCAGCATTAGCTACCATCATCCCTTGATGAGCTACCCACGAGCTCCTCACCATACCGCTGAGGACCTCCCTGATTGTGCTTGCCTCTGCCTCACCTCCAACTAGCCATAGTGACCAGCACGACATTCGGTCATGCCATGGCCACCCGTGCCAGTCTTTGGTAGCCGCTAGCTTCCCAGCCCCAACCACAATGCCATCCACCGCCGCTCCCATCTCTTCCTCCCCTCTTTCCCCACCATAACTGCCAAAGCCTTTCCTATTCATCACCGTCGTCGCTTGTAGGAGCCTGTCGGCTGCCTTCCACCTCCACTCCAAGTGAGCCCGCCTTGACTGTCCTTGACGCCAACTGCGGCCACCACCTCTCCATCTTCACTGTGACCTTCCCTTGACTGCCATCTCCGTAGGATCACATCACTCAAACTGCCACCCACCACTGCTCCCCTTTCTCATGGTTTCTTCTCTCTCTTTCTCCTTTCGTGTCCTTGTCTTTCTCACCGTCCGTAACACTTCTCTTTCTCTCTGCTCGCTCTTCTGCTTCCCCACCTCACCATGAACTACACCTTGTTATTTGGCTTTTCCTCTTTGACTCCTCTCTGTTTTGTCCTTTTCTACTCCCACCCTTTCTTTCTTCTCTCTCTCATTCTCTCTTTCAATTGGGTCGCAAGAAGGCTCCCCTCTCACTCTGCTTGTGTCTCCCCCACTTAGTTGTAGTGCCTTCCCTACAATAAGATATACACTTAAGCCCACGACAACAGTGGCCCCGTGTGAACCATCTCATTTGGGGACAGTTAAAATCCAACCCAATTGTTGGCCCAATAACATGCAAGGAAGACACTCGGTTCAGCCCATCATGGATCCATCTTCATCGTGCCACACCTTGTTCTATCAAATCGGGGTCCAAGTTGAAACCAACGCCATGTGCTTCTTTTGTAAAGTAATTTTGGCCAATAATGAGCCTACAACAGTGATTCTCGATGAGCATCAGTTGGAAAATTATATCTCTTAATATCTCGCAATCTATCATTGACTCACCTTCGAAAATGGGGAAATTATTGTTTATGATAGGAATCTTTTGTAGAGTTTAATTGAGCAGGTGAGAACTCCATCACAAAGAGATTTGTTAAATACTTCAATGGAGCTAGGTGCATAATTCAACATGTTGTGTCACACATTAGTTTGGATGAAGGAACGCGAAGTGGTCATAGATCTTAATGGGAAGAGTTTCATTGCCCAATCTTCCCATCTCAATAAGAAGTTTCAATTTCTTAATTCATTCTTGCAAGCACTCCGCACTCATGAGAAGACAACACAAATCCACACAGTTAATGTTGTCGCACCACTTGATGATGTGCGAGATCAGATCTTGCTTGTTGATTCCGGACTAGATTTAATAGATTACTATGTGTTTGAAGCTAATTCATCATGTGTAGTTGTTCAAATTGTCATTCCCTATGATGTCTGGAATCATGATTTATTTGTCACTTATGGGTTAGACTTGATTGATGATAAGGTGTTCAAGGATCATCCAACTGTTGATCCGTACGATGATGTGTTATTTTCAGAGCTATTCCATGTTGATGTGGTGTGGCGAGACTTCTACAAGGCACATAAGAAGCGGAAACTTAAGATTCTTTATATGATTGTCCACCCGAAGCTCTCAGCTTATCCTCCTATGGCTGTCTTCTTCGTACTTCAACACTTTAAAATTCGAAGACAAATCTTTTCAAGCCAGGGGGAATTGTGAGGACACTGATCTAGACTGAAGGTTCGATCGGATGCAAGTGAACCAACGTCATCAAAACTCAGACCCGGTTGTGTCTGGTTGGTAGAAGATCTCCATTATTTGATGTTTTTATTATTTTATTAATTTTATTTTTCCCTTGTTAGTGCTTGTGTCACCATTGTTGAGGTGCTATGGACGGATTCAGAGGGGGGGTGAATGAATCCCCTTCGAAAATTCTGGCCAATTTAAAAGATTAAGCTACAAATAGTAAGCTATGCGGAATTAAAGACTGATTAGCTTAACTGAATGTGAGCTATAATGAAATATGGACTGAACAGATGATAGCTGACTCTGGGCTATGTTGAGGCACACAGTCAAATAGATGGTCAGTGAAAGTAATGACTACTCAGCAACTTCAAACGGTTTGAAGAAGTAGATTACGCACACTAAGAAATCTTAAAGAACTTAGACAAAATAATCAATTGAAACGCACTTAGGCATTCATCTAGCAAAAATCAGATAAGAAATCAAACCACGGTAGACATGAGATTTTTAGGTGGTTTGGTCCTCCAGACCTACATCCACCCCACACTCAAACCTGAGTGTGGCTTCCACTAACTAACAGCTTGAACCGTTGGGCATCACAGCTTGCCTACATCCACTAGGCCTCATAGCTTGCCATCCGCTGATACACAGCTTCGCTGGGCCTTACAGCTTTGCCTCTGCTGACACACAGCTTGGAAAAGGAAATGAAAAATGAAAAATAAAGGTAGAAAATAGCAACAGAAAGCTGAACAATTAATGCTCAAAATATAGCTCACTGAGGAGCACTATAGCTCGCAATGGAGCAATCGTGGCTTGGATTTAATTAAGAGACAACGAGACTTTCTTCTTCCTTAGCTCTGGCTGCTTCACTCTTCTTCTTCTTTTTCTCTGCTCTCTATTCTTCCAAACTTCGTTCTACAGCTTTCCTCGTCTCCTTTTTCATTTTACGCTCTGGATCTCTCTTCTGCTCACTTCTGCTGATTACTATATCTATCTGTCTGCCCTTCCTCTCTTTTTCTTCCTCACTCTCCTCTTCTTCTTTTTCTCTCGTATTTTTTCTTCTTTCTCAGAATCTCCTTTCAATTCTCTCTAAGTCTTCTATTCTCTCTTTTCTATCTTCTGTTCTTCTCTCTGTCATCTCTTCTTCTTGCTCTCTGGTTCTTCTCTTTTTCTCTCTTCTTTGCTCTCTGAATTCTCTTCTTCTGATCTTCACATCTGTAACTCTTTCTCTACCCATATGAACACAGAAGAGGGATATATATATATTTTCAGCCTGGGACCCACGAGCTCACACTCTAGGCGTGTGGAGGGAACACTCCCGCCAAGAAGCTTCAGGAATGTATTAGCCACGTGTCAAAATCTAGATCTGAGAATCCACGTGGCGACTTCTTTCAGGGACAGTTCACTTTGGATCACGTGCCTTTCTTAACAGGTCACGGACATTTGTCCTGTTAAAATGTCAAAACATTTAACAGTTAAATAAGTATCAATATTGCACAGACTCGATGGCGTATATGAGCTAATGTGCATGGACCTTGTTTTCATCAAGCTAAAGTGTATACTGACATTATAACCACTATCATAAAATATGCACAGACCCAATAGCAATCGGTGTGAAAATATGCACAGGCTTTGGGCATGTATGGAAGATGTCCACAGACCTTGGGGTGCTTATAGTGAGACATGCACAGACTCACTTTATGCATAAAGAAGATATGCACCGACCTAATCCCAATTGACATGAAACGATGCACAAACCTCGGTGACATACGAGCAGAAATGCACAAGCTAGCATAGTGCACAGGGAAGATGTGCACCGACCGTGTGGTGACATATGACAATGATGCACTGACTTAAATGCTCGCAGCAACTAAAGTTGCATAGACTTGTGTGCTTGCAGCAACGAGAGTTGCACGGACTTGGTTAGCACAAGGTAGACTTGCACCAACTGTGAGAATGCATGAAATGCAACTTGCACCGAGTTCGGTCTCGCACACGCCAAGTATGCACTGACTTTAATCTACGCAATGCGATCTTGCATCGACAAGATGCCAGCCCAAGAATGCATGAAATGCCACTTGCACCGAGTTCAGTCTCGCACAAGCCAAATGTGCACAGACTCTTTTCTACACAAAATGGAATTCTGCACCGACCTTGTGTATGAGCGGCCAAGAGAATGCACCGACTTGGTGCGTGCAAAGCATACCTTGCACCGACCTATCCAGCGTGCACCAACAAGGGTTGCATTGACCTTATGCTTGGTCACTTATGATGTGCACCGACTTGCATCTGCCAAGGCAGTGTGTACGGACTTGAATGAACAGACCTAGATGCACATGAACAGTGACATGCACTGACTTTGTTGCACCAAGTTTAGCAATTTATGCATGGTCTTCATGTACACAGACCAACAGACTACACCAAGAGGTGCACTGACCCTGAACATATACACTGGCCTAATGTTCAGACAAAGTTATGACATATGCATGACGAATATCAACACTTTCTATATACTCAGTAAGTATGCATGAACCCTCTAAGTGAGTTTGCATTACAAAAGCAAGCAATCCTCATTAGTGTAGCATCATTCAATCTTTCATATGCATACACATGGTGACTCATAGTGTTTGCTATCATCAAAACCATATTGGCACAACAATCTCCCCCTTTTTGATGATTGCAACATTATGAGTCATACTGACTCAAACTATTCTCTCCCTTTGACTTCATAAAAAAGAAAATAGTTTGAGAGAGAAAAATAAGCAGGAATGAAAGGATTGATATAACATCTCCCCCTTTGACTACATGAAAGCACATAAAAGCTATTCTCCCCCAAAGTGCAATATGACATCACATATTCTCCCTGGATAAAAATGGAAGAACAACCATACATGAAACTCCCCCTGAATAAAGGAATACAATCAACAAGCACAGGGGCAGTTAGACAATCAAGCATCAATCCTCCCCCTTTTAAGACGGAATAAATGCAGTCTACTTCTACACCTATCTTCTCCTGAAGGCAAGACAATGCTCCTTGCTCAGAATGAAACAAGACTTTGAAGAAGGTATGGAAGGAGTATGTCAAGAATAGATTGAAGAAAAGTCTTTCAAGAATAATTCAGCTGAAATAGTGAGCAGGTTCAAGTGATGATCAGGAAACTTATATGCAAGTTGATGAAGTTGTCAATAGTGTAATTGATCAGAAGAATTTTATAGCATGTACCATTGTTATAAACCCAAGTATAGATAGACTCTCCTATCATAAGGGGTTATGAATTAAACTTCATGATAAAACATGTTTAAGCATGATGTATATCAAATTTGTCAATTATATTCAATACTCATATCTGAAACTGAGTTTTAATAAAGGTGAACCAATTATTCATATAACATTCAGTTCAATCCTGTTCCATCTTACTCAATTAATCTCAATGACTCCTTTAGGAGTTACACATTGTAGTATTAAGGTTAAACACCTTTAATGGTATGTGAAGTTAACTATTTTACAGGGATTTTCTGAATTTTTCTATTGTTCAGTAACTTATTTTCCTGAGCAATCTTAGTTGATCAACATATTTTTACATGAGGCACAACACGTCTCAGGTGAAGTGACCTAGTTACTCAGTGTGATAACTGTATTACCTCTCAATTATGAGAACAGAGTTAGCAATAGAAGTGTCTTTTTACATGAGGAGACACCTTGATTAGAGGCAGGAATCCCCAGTTACTCAACATAATTATGCCATTGCTCTGTCAGATTTTTTAATTATTTTTATACCAGAGATAACTGTGGCACTTTATGACATGAGTTTACTCCATTTCTTTGAAAGAGGACCCAGTTTCTCAGTGATCAAAGTCATTGCTCTGATTTTTGTCTTTCTTTTTAGTCAACTTAAGACAGATTTAATGTTTAAGAACAATACTACCAACATGTATCTCAACCAAAGTTGCCTTAATTTTAAATTTTCAGATTTCAGAAGATTTAGTCCAGAGATTACATGAAACGGTTGGTTAAAATTTATTAAAACTTGTGATTCAGATACTTTCAAGTCTTTCACATATAAATTCAAGACGACATTAGACTTATACCAGTTTAAATCAGTAGACATTCTTAAACCTGTATGATAGGAGTTTCTTTTAAGGTTTCAGATCTATAAACAAGGTACACAAATTTAAAATTCTTCAAGATCAGTTCAATCAATATATCTAAACAACTATCATCAGCAGAAACAATGATCGGTTGTCATGAAAGCATTTGTGAGGTTTAGGCTTGCACATAGAGTGATCAAAGCAGCATCAATTAGAGAGCAAAAGAATTCTTTAGAATTCACAAGGAAGAACAAGATTAGTCAGGTCATTTCGACAAGAGAAATCACAGCAAGCAACCAGTACTGACTTAATCATCAATAGTGAGAACAACCCATAGTGATACTAGAAAATGGGTCCAAGGAATTGATGGAGAGAGTTGGAATTGACTGGAGTCAAATGTATGTGAGTCACTAGCAAGAGAGGTGAGGTAGAACAGTCAGGCTTGCTAGGCAGAGAAGTTTCAGTCAATGAGAAATAGACGAAATGAATATGCTCCCCCTGCCTATATGCAATGAGTCAATCTTTTTGAAATTTTCAATATGATGACATGCAATCATATATGCACATGGGTTAACTCCCCCTAGTTGAATGCATTGGACCATCATATGCAACAAAAAGGACCATGCAGGGGACTTGTTCTGAAGAAAAATGACATGAATGCATACACTTAACATTCTTTTTGGTGTTTTCAAAATTAATGAAATGCTATGCAACTTACTACATGTATGCAAGTGCATTAACCACTCATGAAAGACATGAAAACCATGCAGGGAATTAGCCTAAACAAGTATGCATGATACAGAAGAAATGCTTTGACTCTCCCTGACTATGTGCATTTTGACACAATCATTTAAGTACTATAAACACACAAATCATAGGAACATCATGAATTATGCTCATGGAACAAATATGCACTTCCAACTGAGACAAGCTATAATCATCTTGATGATTAATTCAGATTTTCAGAGAAGATTAGTTAGAAGACGCACATATGAATTAACATGTTATGCAAGAGATATACAATGCATATAATGCTGAACCAAATTTAACATGTTATGCAATCAATCAATTTAACTGACAAATTAAGCAATGAATGTAAAGACAAAGAATACAGTAAGTTTACCTGGAAAGCTCAGAAATGGGGTCATTTCAGGTGCCCTAGTTTATTACCCCTTTATTCCTTTCCAAGGCACACATGCAACAACTGGGTTATTTTGATCCAGCAGGAACCCAAGCAGCCTTGGGTCCTGTATTACCCCCAACAGGTGTTCTAAATAGTTTTTGTGCACGAAGGTCATCAAATCTCATCAATTTACAGTTGGACATGGAATGTCCAGACTAACCACAGTAATGACATGATGCAGCCATTTGAGAATTCTTCCTATGCACATTATTATTAACCTGAAACCTTTGTGCATTCTTATGGAAATTTTTGTTAACAAAACGAGCATGTCATTTTCTAAAACCTGCCAACCAACATTCAGAAGCTCGGTGGCCAGGTCTTCCACATTCAAAACATGCAGCAGTTTGTCTTTTGAAACCAAATTTATCTCTATCAAAGAGATTTTGATACAGAGGGGCTGTAACAAATTCATGTTGACTATTTCTCCCCTGTACATGCCAGCATTGTGTCGCAAAGTGACCCAATTTACCACAATTAAAATAGTGAATCTTTTTATTCAGATAGGCATGATTCTTGGCACGAGATTTCTTAGCTTTCATGTCATCTTGTTTCATTAAATCACACTCATGCATGACATGACCAATTCTATGACAATAAAAACATTGAATTCTCTTCTTTTGACCAAAAGAAGGTTTCTTAGCGAGAAATCTACTACTCTTCAAATCATCCTTCTTCATAACAAAATAATCAATCATCTCATGGGCAAATTTTTCACAATAAAAATATTTATCCTTCTTTTTCTGAACACCATGAGTTTTCTAAACATGAAAAGATTTTTCACAGATACTGTCCTTTTCCTTTTGTTCAGACTTGTGCCTATGAGTATTTTGAGATTTCTTAGGTGAAATAGACGTTGAAGTACTCGCACATTCTGAACCTTTCATAAAGATAATTTTTTCTTTTCCTTTTGTGTTTATTTTATTATCTGGATTATAGCCTAATTCTTCCTTCTGAATGTTCACTTTAATTTCCAATAATTTATCTAGATTCTCCTTCCCCTTAACAAATTTGGACGAGGATTTGTTCAGTTCAACAATTTCATTTTTGAGTGAAGAAATCTGCATTTCAGAACTTACTAGATCTTCTTCACAGGTGACAATCTGTTTCTGCATAACATCATTGAGATTTTTCAGAATTTGAATCTCATGCAAGAATTTTTGTTCTTTTCCATCATTTGTTTTATTCTTAGCACATTTTTCTATTTCAACAGTCATGCATCTTTCAGTAGCCACAATGTTCAAAACCATCAACTTCTTATTTTGATCTTTCAACATTTTATTTTCATCAATCAAAATGCCTTGATACACATTTGTCAATTTCTCATTTAATTATAAATTTTCATTTTTCAGAGAAGAAATGAGCAATTCAGAATTAGATACCTTTTCATTGAGCATAGCATTGATGGTTTTATGACTGTCTATCTCTTCCATTAGACCATTCACTTTCTCACTTTCATTTTCAAAAGCACACTTTCCTTTTTCAAGCTTTTGAAGCTTATCCGACATGGCAATATTCTGCTGCTTCAAATCTTCATTTTCTTTTGTTAACCTTTCATTCTGAACAAGTTCATTAACTAACACATGATCATCACTTGAGAGTTTCAGCTTTTCTTCTAGTTCAGAATTCTTAACAACAAATTCATTGTTCTCATTTTTCAGCCATGAGATTTGTTCCTTAAGCCTAAGGACATCACATAGACAAGTATCTTACGATTGTTTCAGATTCAAGTAATTTTCACATGATGAGTTAGTACTGTTCTGATCAATTTTATTTTTCAACTTTTTATTTTCAGATTTTAATTTCCTAAATCTATCACTAAGTTCTTCATTTATATTCCATAAATCATCAAACGAAATTTCTTCTGATCCAGAACTTACCTTGGATGATGTTTCCTCCTGTTGATCAGAGTTGTGATCACCCCGATTGGCCATCAGCATTGATCCTCTTGCTCCCCATTTGCAGCAGTTATTCTATCCAAGATTTCCTTTCCAGAATCGCACCTGAGAACAAAAGAAAATATGTCTGTGTTAACTGCAGCTTTCAAAATATTAAGAACTGTGACATTATCATGGTTCTTTACTCTGTCCTCTCTAGACCACTTGGTCTCATCATGAGGTAATTGGTATGGGCCTTTTGAAACTAAATTCCATAGATTAGAGCCAATGAAATTCATGTAGACACATAGACCACCTAACCAATTACTGAAGTTATAACCATCAAAAGCAAAAGGACGAGTCATTAAGACGGATAGCAAACAAACTCAACGCTTAAAGCAATCGATGAGTAATGCACCAAAAGCAATTGATCAATACTGATTAGACCACAACAAGAATAGCACCGAATACAGCAGGATCCTCTGCAGATCGTTGGATCTGGAAAGTCAAAAACCTGCTCCGATACCAATTGTTGAGGTGCTATGGACGGATTCAGAAGGGGGTGAATGAATCCCCTTCGAAAATTCTGGCCAATTTAAAAGATTAAGCTACAAACAGTAAGCTATGCAGAATTAAAGACTGATTAGATTCACTGAATGTGAGCTATAATGAAATATGGACTGAACAGATGATAGCTGACTCTGGGCTATGATGAGGCACACAGTCAAATAGATGGTCAGCGAAAGCAATACTTCAAACGGTTTGCAGAAGTAGATTACGCACACTAAGAAATCTTAAAGCACTTAGACAGAACAATCAATTGAAACGCACCTAGGCATTCATCTAGCGAAAATCAGATAAGAAATCAAACCACGGTAGACAGGAGATTTTTAGGTGGTTCGGTCCTCCAGACCGACATCCACCCCACACTCAAACTTGAGTGTGGCTTCTGCTGACTAACAGCTTGAACCGCTGGGCCTTACAGCTTGCCATCTGCTGATACACAGCTTCGCTGGGCCTTACAGCTTTGCCTCCACTGACACACAGCTTGGAAAAAGAAATGGAAAATGAAAAATAAAGGTAGAAAACAACAACAGAAAGCTGAACAATTAAAGTTCAAAATATAGCTCACTGAGGAGCACTATAGCTTGCAATGGAGCAATCGTAGCGTGGATTTAATCCAGAGACTACGAGACCTTCTTCCTCCTTAGCTCTGGCTGCTTCACTCTTCTTCTTCTTCTTCTTCTCTACTCTATATTCTTCCACACTTCGTTCTACAACTTTCCTCTTCTCCTTTTTCTTTTCACTCTCTGGATCTCTCTTCTGCTCGCTTCTGCTGCTTACTATATCTATCTGTCTGCCCTTCCTCTCTTTTTCTTCCTCACTCCCCTCTTCTTCTTTTTCTCTCGTATTTTTCTTCTTTCTCAGAATCTCCTCTCAATTCTCTCTAAGTCTTCTATTCTCTCTTTTCTATCTTCTGTTCTTCTCTCTGTCGTCTCTTCTTCTTGCTCTCTGGTTCTTCTCTCTTTTTCTCTCTTCTTTGCTCTCTGAATTCTCTTCTTCTGATCTTCACATCTGTAACTCTTTCTCTACCCATCTGAACGTAGAAGAGGGATCTATATATATCTTCAGCCTAGGACCCACGAGCTCACACCCTAGGCATGTGGAGGGAACACTCCTGCCAAGAAGCTTCAGGAATGTATTAGCCACATGTCAAAATATGGATCTGAGAATCCACGTGGTGACTTCTTTCAAGGACAGTTCACTTTGGATCACGTGCCTTTCTTAACAGGTCACGAACATTTGTCCTGTTAAAATGTTAAAACATTTAACAGTTAAATAGGTATGAATATTGCACAGACTCGATGATGTATATGAACTAATGTGCATGGACCTTGTTTTCATCAAGCTAAAGTGTATACTGACATTATAACCACTAGCATAAAATATGCACAGACCCAATAGCAATCGGTGTGAAAATATGCACAGGCTTTGGGCATGTATGGAAGATGTCCACAGACCTTGGGGTGCTTATAGTGAGACATGCACAGACTCACTTTATGCATAAAGAAGATATGCACCGACCTAATCCCAATTGACATGAAACGATGCACAAACCTTGGTGACATACGAGCAGAAATGAACAAGCTAGCATAGTGCACAGGGAAGATGTGCACCGACCGTGTGGTGACATATGACAATGATGCACTGACTTAAATGCTCGCAACAACTAAAGTTGCACAGACATGTGTGCTTGCAGTAGCGAGAGTTGCACGGACTTGGTTAGCACAAGGTAGACTTTCACCAAATGTGAGAATGCATGAAATGCAACTTGCACCGAGTTCGGTCTCGCACACGCCAAGTATGCACCGACTTTAATCTACGCAATGCGATCTTGCACCGACATGATGCCGGCCCGAGAATGCATGAAATGCCACTTGCACCGAGTTCGGTCTCACACAAGCCAAATGTGCACCGACTCTTTTCTACAGAAAATAGAATTCTGCACCGACCTTGTGTATGAGCGGCCAAGAGAATGCACCGACATGGTGCGTGCAAAGCATACCTTGCACCGACCTATACAGCGTGCACCAACAAGGGTTGCATCGACCTTATGCTCGGTCACTTATGATGTGCACCGAGTTGCATCTGCCAAGGCAGTGTGTACGGACTTGAATGCACAGACCTAGATGCACATGAACAGTGACATGCATTGACTTTGTTGCACCAAGTTTAGCAATTTATGCACGGTCTTCATGTACACATACGAACAAACTACACCAAGAGGTGCACTGACCCTGAACATATACACTTGCCTAATGTTCAGACAGAGTTATGACATATGCATGATGAATATCGACACTTTCTATATACTCAGTAAGTATGCATGAACCCTCTGAGTGAGTTTGCATTATAAAAGCAAGCAATCCTCATTAGTGCAGCATCATTCAATCTTTCATATGCAGACACATGGTGCTGTTGAAACAGGTGGTATGTAGAAATAGATCCAAAGGGGGGGTGAATGGATCTCTTTGAAATATTGCCCAACAAAAACTATGAACGAGCTTCTAAAAATTGATTGAAAGGATCACCACCTAAGATACCTAGAAATCAATTCTTCTATTAAACCTGTGAGCAAACACTTGACATGCTAGCACATGATCAAGGAACAACAACACGTATATAATCCACTAAGTTCAGGGTCCAGCGAAGCTGACATCGAATAGAGTAAATGGCACTCAAGCAAACAATGAACCAAGCCTGTGAAGGAGAATAAAGATAGGGAGCAATCACACAAATGCAAACCACTGCACACAGAATTTTTATGTGGTTCGGTCCTTCTGACCTACATCCACCCCACACTCAATTGAGTGTGACTTCACTGCTGACTAACATCTTGTCATTGATCCACAGCTTCGGGGAATTCCTTCCCATCAATCTCTTGAGCGTTACAGCTTCGCTATCTAGAGGAATCCACCTCTGCTGCTGAGGATTACAGCTTTACCTGTCCAGAGAAATCCTTCTCTACAACCGCTGAGGATTATAGCTTCACCTGTCCAGAGGATACCACCTCTGCAACCGCTGAGGATTACAGCTTCACCTCTGCTGACACATGGCTTGAGTAATCAGAGTTTTAAATCAAAGCAAATGAAAATGGAAAACCAACAACTAGACCGAACTGTAGCTCAGGACAATGAGCATATCGGCTCTGGTTCTGAACCAAGAGACCGGTGGATACAACTCTCAGTTCCTTCTTCTTTCGATCTCTCTCTTGTCTCTCTCACATATCTTCTCTTTTAGCTTGTATCTCTCTGCTGTACACTCTAATTCTTTTCTAACTCTTTCTGACCTTCTCTTCAAAGCCTCATCATCATCTTCTTCTCATCTCTGTTCGCAGAAGATGAGTCTTATATATCTTCAGTCAGGGACCCACGAGCTGACCTACTTGGCATGTGGAGGGAACATTCCTGCCAAAAGATTCCAGTAAGCTTTCAGTCACTTGTCCAATTTTGAGCACTGTATCTTCCCTCGTGGCAGTCCTTTTTCAGGGACGGTTCGCCTTGGATCGTGTGTCCTCATTAAAGATCTCGAGTAGTTGACCTGTTAACATGTCGAAACATACGATGGCCAGACAGATATGAATATTGCACAGACTTGCCAAGAGAGTGTTCGATAGTTCATAAAGCTCACATGGGCAGATTTAGTATGCACAGACTTAATGCATACATTGGCAGGTTCTACATAAGCCATCAGTGTGCACAAAGAAGTGTGCACAGACTTATTATGGACGAAGGGCTAAAAGATGCACAGACTTCGTGTGTGCATAAGGCAGACAATGCAATGACCCTATATACCAAACCACAAGTTTGCATAGACTTCGCATAGCACAAAGATTAGAGTTGCACCGACTTAGTTACACAAAGTGCATGAGTGCACGGACTTTGATTTCGCTCGCACAAAGTGTGCACAGACTTAATGGAGTATAGGACGAATGTGTACAAACTTTGGGGTGCTTGTAGCGAGACATGCACAGACTCATTCAATGCATAAAGAAAGTATGCATAGACCTAATCCCAATAGACATGAAACGATGCACAAACTTAAATGCTCGCAGTAACAAAAGTTGCACAGACTTGTGTGCATGCAGCAACGAGAGTTGCACAGACTTGATGAGCACACAATGGACTTGCGCCAAATGCGAGGATGTATGAAATGCTGCTTGCACCGAGTTCGATCTTGCACACGCCAAGTGTGCACAGACTTTGTGTATGCAAGGAATAAAAAGATGCACTGACTATGAGTGTAAACGACTAAGACATATACTGACGTTATCTGGCAGATAACGTGGTATGCACAGACTTAACAAAAAGGTGCACCGACTTTATATACACTAGAGACAGAACACGCACCGACTTTCAATGTGCAAACAAAATATGCACGGACTTCTTATGCGACAGATGCAAGGTGCACAGACCTTGTATACTGAATGATGCAACTATGTATATATTTAATCATATATGTAAAGATCAAATGCAAACACACACACACACACACACACACACACACACACACACACACACAGACACACACACACACAGACACACACACACACACACACACACACACACACACACACACACACACACACACACACACACACACACATATATATATATATATATTCCAGTCTTACATGACTCATAGGTTGCCATTATTAAAACCAGGGTTCCAACAATCTCCCCCTTTTTGATGAAGATAACTATAAGTCATGTATAATTTATTTGCTAACATTCATAACAAAGTTACCATACAGAGTAAACCATGCATTCAACACAAACATGCATTCAACACAAACATGCAACACAACATAGCATTTCTATGTACTGTAAAAAGATACAAGGTAGTGTTTGAGATAAAAATCTCATTCAACAATCTCATTCAGCATTTTCTTTACATTAGAAAACTGTCCATCAAACAAAACTTCATTCAGCATTTTCTTTACATTAGAAAATTGTCCATCAAACAAAACTGACCACCAGTAAACTGAAAACTGTCTGTCCCTTTCATTTGCACAAGTAAACTGAAAACTGTTTGTCCCTTTCATTTCATTTACACGTTCCACCACAATATTCTCCCCCTTTGTCATTATCAAAAATGGGGAACTAGAAGAAATCAGTGACCTCTGTAACTCCCCCTGTCACTTGGATGATGTGTAGAGCTGGAATCAGGGGTTGAAAGTCTATTCAGCACAGAGGTGTGAAAATCTCTAATGGAGTCTGACAGCTCATCTAGTCTTCGATGCACTGTGCTCCCTAGTCTGTCCACTAGGGAGGTGGTAGAATCTTGTTTTGTGAGAGATTGTTAAACATTCTCTGAGAGGTGCTGCAATTGAGACTGGACAATTGTAAACTTGTTAATGATTTCAGGCTGACTGGCTGCAATTTTGTTCAATGTACTCTTTATCATTTCAAACTCAATCTTAAGATCAAAAGTGTGGCTAAGAATTTGAGCCAGCTTGCTGAAAGTTGAGAGTTGGGTATCTTGTATTTTGCTCACCATGTCACCAACTCTATTGCTGACACCTATAAGAGATTCCAAAATATCTCGAACTGCTGCATCAGTTTTTTATTTAGCAGTCATAAACTCAATCCATTGAGTTTTCACAATCCTTTCCAGATGTTGCATTCGGGCATCTACTCTGTCCAGTTGAAGAGTATTGAACAGAAACTGTTTATTCATCAATTCATTTTGATTTAGCACTATCTCAGTCAAATTAGACAGCATTTGTACAATGTTAGACTCAGCATTGGTTCCAGGTGAACTAAATGTAGAGGCACTAGAGTCTGGAATTTCAGTGTGGTACGCATGCTGCTGTTCAGGAGATGGAGGGGGTGGTATACCAAGACTAATTACTCCCTCGAAATGTGGATCATATTCAGGAGCTGGGGCAAAGGACATTCTTGGATACATTCTGTATTGAGGAGCAGGACCCATAACATATTCTTGTAAGTCTTCCTCAGCTACCCCTGGAGCTTGAGCTATTGATTGCTCCTGTGGGACTTCTTCAGCAGATACTTGAGCTCCCTGTGGTTCGTCCTCCTATTCATTGACCACTGACTCTGCAATTTCTTCATAGACCTATTCAGCAGCTTCTTTCACTATCTGTGTGATCATTTCAGCTAGAGACTCTTCTTCCCTTTCCTCTTCTTGAGGAATTTCAGTTCTTTCCTCTTCCACACTTGCCTCTTGTTATTGCTGGCATGTATACTGTTCCTGTTCAGATTGTACACCAAATCTATCAAACAACTAGCTGATGTCTTGATCCAATTGAAGATTCTTGACATTCTTCTCAGCAGACTCAGCAGCAATTTCTTCTTGTTGTACAGCAGTTGATTGATCTCTTTCATCTGGCATAAGAGTGGTTTTTCCGTGAGGAACTTGAGTATGCTGTTCTGATGATGAGTCAACTTGAGTTTTCTTTTTCTTCTTCAAAGGAGCTGGGTCCTATTCATCCGACTCTTCTTGATCTTTTTCTAGACTGACCTAAGGCTGTTCACTTTGTTCTTTGGCATCTTTCACTTTACTGCCTTTGGATGATTTCAACCTCAAGTACTTGTTAATAAAATCCAAGTTATAAATGTTTACTTTGGGAATATCTTTTGATGATTCCTTTTCTAGTGGACTTTTATTTTTCTGAAGATTGCTGTCAGATGAGCAGCATAAGGTAAATTTCTCTTTGACTCCTTGAAGGTGCTCATTATCTGAATCATTATTACTGGTAGACAAATCTTGATACCCTTGAGTAGGCAGAAGAGAATAAATCTCTGAGAATCTGTCACTCTCCCTCTACCTCCAACTTGTGGAGTTATTATAGTTGTAAGAATATGATGTATCACTCTCCTTAGAGGGGAAAATTTACATGCATTGAACTGAGTGAGATACGTCTATTTCCTTGGATCTCTGGGGTCTCTAGGCAGTTCTATAATGAGGGAGTAGGCCTCATGCGGGTTTACATCAAATTCACCTTCTACTTCCCCTCCTTCTAGAATATGAAAGACTTTATGTAGAAAATGCCTAGACAAATCAATCTTTACTCCTTTAACTATAGACTGAACCCTTGACTTTTCAGAGTCACACCTCATATTGCAGTAAAATTCAGCAACCAATTTAGGATAGTAAATCCTATGCTCACTCAAGAATTTCTTCCATTTCTGAAATTTAAAAATCTCCAATACTTTAGGAAATTCAGAAATCATAGGTTGGTCATCAAAATCTACCTACTGTGGAAGCATGATCTTTCCTGCTTCCAATATCACCTCAACCTATGTAGAAGACTTAGCAGGGACCACTTCTTCTTCAGATTCATCCTTAGCGGCTTCTGAAGTAACAGTCTTGCGCCGCTTGGAGGAGGTCTCTTCTACCTTTACTTTCCCTTTTTCCTTCTTTTGTTGAGATACCTCTTTGGGCACATCTGTTGGCAACTGCTCTTTCGAAGAATCCTCCACCTGAACTTCCATCGCCTTCCTCTTCCCTTTATCCGATTTCTCCTGAACCGGTTCCGAAGATGCTCTCTTCGCATGTGACTCCTTTGATTTGCGCTCATAACATTTAGCCACATCGATCTTCATTGCTTGAGGAGGCGGCGGCTGTTGCTCTTCTGTGCCATTCTTCTTCCCTTCACTCGTGGCGGACAGAGAAGACATGGTGGAAGCAATGAGGAGAGAAGGAACAAATGTAGAGAAGGAATGAACGAGATGAGAAGAGGGAAGACTGGAGAAGCAGGCTTGCTTGTTGAACTTGAGAGAGGAGGACACGAGAGCGGGAGGTCGCTTCGGCTTCAAAGGAGAGGGTATGATTGTAAAGCAAGTAGGGTTACGTATATAAGAGATACTGCCAACTTTACCAATATTCAACAGTTAATACCCAAACTACCCCTTACTTTAAAATAAAATGCCTTTCTACGTAGAAATACGATTTTCGACATATGAGATTATATCTCAACATGTTATACTCCACAATTTATCCTTAAGATTCAATGGAAATGAAACAGCTTAATCAAGGAAATAACCCAGTCAAAGAAATTCTTAATCTTACTATCCCCTTTCATTAGCCAATTTCTGATTGAAAAACCCAATTTTTATATTGACCTTAAATCAATATAGATTTAATGAAGGAACTATTGGGTCAACCATATTTTTCATTGATCTTTTACACAATTTTGATTGAACATTTCAGTATAACTGCACCTTTTTACTCAAGGAAACATGTTGATCAAACACCAGAGTCCCTGGTTACTCAGTGCAGTTTACCTTTATGTTTCATAATTTTTGAACAGAGATAGCGTTAATTATCATGACATGACCTCTGAATTTCTTTGACACAGATGGTCAGTTTCTCAAATCAAATGCCATTGCTCTGCCACAATCAATTTTTTTATTTAATGGCGTATTCCCTGGTCCTTTGTCAGAGTTTTCTTTAGACATGACTTAAGGGCCATATAAATCTTAGGTTTCCTATCAGATTGGCTTCTTACTAAAAGCTTTCAGATTTTTGATGCCTTACTGAGCCATTTCCAATTTGAACTATTTTAAGATCATTGAGATATCATTCAGGTTAATTGTAAGAGCTTTTTAGATAAAATTTAATATTCATATACTGAAGATCACATCTCAGTTAAGATCAACAATTTTGTTCTGAGTTCAGGGTGATTTTAGTAGTTAATTATTGAAGATAAGTAAAGGTGACATTGATTAGATATTACTCCCCCTGACTAGCACAATCTATGAATCTTCTTTGAAGATAGATGTGGAGAAGAGAAGAAGACAATGAACAAAGCGATGTAGGTAAAGACCACTCATGCGTAGGGTTAAAACTCAAGGCCATATAGCATAGATCCTAAAGCACAATCTTAAATACCAACATCATATGGCCATTCACTCTTATAACCCAGCAATCATTCAGTCTTGTGGAAAGTTAGTGCATCCAAAAACTCAATCCTCAACCAATTGACCTCTCACCTTATATCAGACTCAAGCAGACTTCAAAGTTTATATCACAACAGCAGTACCTTATAGCTCAGCAAACATAAAAGATTGACAGTCTAAGCAGCAAGACATCATTAACCGAAACATGCATTTGATCTCTGACAAGTTCATCTCCTCCTCGGAACGTGCAGAGATATCAAACAATCACTATTTTATTTTCTTAAAGTACATAGATATGTATGTGTTCTATAGGAACATGCATGTGAGCGACGTCACGCGGTTCGGGGAAGAGCGGAGAAGACGCGGAGCGCGCGGGCTCCTTCTTTTTTTTTGTTTTGTTTGCTGCAACACAGAAATAAGAGAAGAGAGAGAAGGGGCCACCACGGGAGATTGCTCCGGCGGGGCGAGCGGGACAAGTGTGATATAGCAAGATATGGGGGTTAAACGGCCATAGCGGGAAGTGACTCGCCGCGGCCTCGGGGGACGGGAATGGTGCAAAAATTAAATAACAAGAATTGAAATGGTCATTGGGGAAGTGACTCGCCGCGGCCTCGAGAATATGAGCAGATAATAAGATGACAGAATATAAAGAGAATACAAAGAGCGGGAATTTAAACGGCCATTGGGGAAGTGACTCGCCGCGGCCTCGAGAACATAAACAGATAAGAATATAATGTATAAGAACGTGAATTTAAACGGCCATTGGGGAAGTGACTCGCCGCGGCCTCGAGAATATGAGCAGAATATAACAGAATATAACAGAATATAAAGAGAATATAAGAACGGAAATTTAAACGGCCATTGGGGAAGTGACTCGCCGCGGCCTCGAGAACATGAATAGATAAGAATATAACATATAAGAACGAAAATTTAAACGGCCATTGGGGAAGTGACTCGCCGCGGCCTCGAGAACAATATGTGATCGCCAATGGCCAAAAGACCCCAAAAATAAGAAGGTGATCGCGCCTACCTCAAGAGCGGGAGATGGCGGGTTGCTTCTTCCTCTCCCTCCGGCCGGCCGACGGAGAGGGCTTTCCTCGGCTACCCTTGCAAAACAACGACAAACAAATGACAAGTGGATTAGAAAGATGGATGTGTAGTATTCAAATCCTTGCGATAAAAAATAACGAAATGATGGCAAGACACACACCTGGTTGGTGTTATCTTTTAAACCCCTCTCGGACTCGAGTAGGAGGAAAATGAGATGATGGATGTAAGAAGTGTATAAGAAAAGCCGCCCTTATGAAGGGGGATAGGGGATGCAAGATGATGAATGCAAAAGAACTACGAAGAAAAGGAAAGAATTGGCTTATTGAATGTGCCGATCGTGAAATCCGGCGGAGCTCCGGCAGCGTGGGGACGACGTGGAAGCGCGGTGGATGAAGACGACCTTCCTCTCGCGAGCGTGAGCACCCGAGAAGCCGGCAGAACCTTCACCTATAAAAGAACCCACGGGTTAGAAAATGACTCCGTAGCCTCTGGGCTCCGGCAGCCTATCGGATCACTTCGAAGCTCCTCTAGAACTGAGGGGGTGGGCCTCTATTTATAGAGCTCCGGAGGGTGGAGGCGTCCAGGACCCTGGACACCTCCATCAGGGCCGAATTAATATTTTATTCTATTTTTATATATATTTTTGGAATAATTTTGTGGGGGCGTCCAGGGTCCCGGACGCCTCTAACAGGTCTACCGAAAACCGACGACGGCCGCACGCGGTTTGGCACAACGCGTGGTTTTGTGAGCGGCGCCTCGTGATTCAGAAATGGGCGCGTCCAGGGGCCTGGACGTCTTCAAAATTTGGATTTTTTCACACACGACAAACCGTCGTTCGGCGGCCGGCGCCCGTGAGAGAGTTGATGGAGGCGTCCAGGGGCCTGGACGCCTCCATAAATATATTATTTTATTTTTTTATTTGTCTTTTGTGCCAAGGCTGGCATTTTGATTTTTTTATAATTATTTTTATGGAGGCGTCCAGGGGCCTGGACGCCTCCATTAATATATATATTTTTTATTTGATTTTTTGTTTTTTTATGCCAACTGGCATTTTACACATATTTTTTATTTTTGTTTTTATGGAGGCGTCCAGGGCCCTGGACGCCTCCATTAATATATATATTTTTTATTTGGTTTGGGCCCTGAGAAAATAAAATAAATTAAATTAAAAACATGGGGGCGTCCAGGGGCCTGGACGCCCCCATTAAGACCCACCCGGGTCCTCAAATCAGACGTCGGCGGCCGCCCGTCAGACACCCTTCCTGATTCCGGAACCTCCTGATGCATCTGACTGGTGTTGACGCTGTCCGAATGCCGTGACGGGACGATTCCGAATGCCGAAAAAGGCAGAAGAAGACCCAAGAAAAGGAAGCACTCGAGTGATTCAAAATGCATAAGCCGTCGCGGGGCGTCGTATAGTAATATGAGACTTTTTCAGGAGACGTCAAGAATGGCGTGTCTACAGCTGCCCCGCCTTGGCGTCTGCTTTGCAAGGGAGCGACACGTAGTGGAATGGTATCGAAGTGGAGTGAAATGAAGTGGGAGCGGACTGATAAGTTGATGCCAAGGTGTGATGAGACACGCTTTTGACGTTACTGTTTGGAATCTTTCCTGAAGTTTCAATGAGGCGACCTTGAAGAAGGTCTTTCAAATATTGACGATTGCTTGGACGGAGATCAAATAAGGGAGGGTGAGATGTGCGCTCAGGCACGAAAAGGAGACCAACTTCTCGGTGTGGAAGTACCTGGGTCATAAACCGGAGGTTTCACCTTTGGGGAGCGGTTACCAGCCAATGTGGAAGTGCTGCGGCCAAGGTGGGTCAAACAAGGTCAAAAGTAAAGGAATATCTGAGGGTCTGTCCAAACAAGGGTCTCCTTTGGAAGAGCAGCGTAGGGCTGTCTCAAGGAAACTCGGTATTTCATTCGGAGTGGAATATCTCATATTTGTGGGAATTGAAACACAACGGCTTTCACAATCGAATCACTTGAATGATCTTCCGCAATAAATCAAAGTCCTATATGAATGCATGCTGGGTTTAAAGAAAAATTTAAAACAAACTAAAATAGAAAATAGCCAAGGATAATATTATCAACTTGTTAAGAACGGGTCAGGATACCGATCCGGTGAGCCGACACTGGGCTGGGGCCCGTTTATCCACGCACCAACTCACTGAATGGAACCGTCGCCCCCATGCTACCACAAATTAACGGTCTATCCGTACGACCTAAATTCTCCCGGGATCATCATCGTTTTTGTTGAAGGGGAACTCAAATCCCAGATTCGTTCGGGCCGCAAGGTCCTTGACATGTTCTAGTAGCGTAGGTATCATATACTACGATGCATGACATGGTGGGACCAACCATTGAAAGGTGGGACAGGAGATAGGACAAAGATGTCCGTTAGTAAAACCTGCACAGGCCAGCATGGATCAATAACATCAGAAAGTAGCAGATTTACAACAGAATCACACCACAATGGAAAGGAAATCTAGCCAAAATCCTGACACTGACTGCTGATGTGACATGTTCCGTCCTGTAGCGATCTTCCCTTCCTATAAGAACTCCCCTTAGGCTAGTTCATTCAAATGCACCAAGGTGGGTTTTGGAAGCTCAGGAGAGGAAGGAGAGGAGAATCTAGAGATTTCAGGATGGAAGGAGAGTCTTCCCGCGTTATGAAGAGGAGCAGGCCTAGCAGCGAGATCAGGCGACTCTCCGACCTCGAGGGTCATCTGAGTGGGATGATCTTGTCGCATATGGTAAGCTGATTCATTTCAAATTTTTCATGTGAACCTTCTTCTTACTTCCTTCATTTCTTCTTTCTTTCCTCTTCCAGCCATATCCACTCTTCCCAGGCCCGAGGAAGTTTTCCAAACTGCCATGGCTTTCAAAGCTAACTTCCAATATCTCCATTGGCATGAGGGCCATACTCTCGAAGTGGCATCTGCAGGGGCTCCTTATTCACGCCAAGCATTACGAGAAGATTCGTATGGACTGGGCGGCTATGGGCGCACTAGTGGAGATCTGGCATCCCCAGACCCACACTTTTATCTTCCCGACCTTCGAGGTGACCATCCTCCTCGAGGAGGTGGAACTTCTGCTCGGATTGAAGAAATTCAAGAGTGACGGAAGGTGAAGGCTATGCGGATGCTGACACGGGGTACTTCTGAAAGCGTTCTTGGAAGCTTCATGCCGCCCGATGCAGCCAGAAAGGTCCGTACTCAAAAGGGGATCGATCTCCAAAAGCTTGCGGAGTGGGTTATGGACGCCCTGAGAGGGTCACCAGACGATGACTATTTGGAGGGAATCATGAAGGGGTTCACCATTTGTCTGGCGGGTGCTCTCTTGTTTCCTTATACCGACAACATAGTGGAGGAAGACCAACTGAGTGCTATCCGCGGGATCTGGCGTGGAAAGAGGGTGGGACCCGCCGTCCTTGCCTATCTTTACAGCGGCCTTACTGCCTCGAGCATGGGTAAGCCTCCTTTTGGTTGCGCACTTGTCTTAAATTGCTGGCTTGATCTGCACTTCAAATTCGACCACCGCGAGGGAATGCCAACTGCTTCGAAGCTTTTCCAACAAAGTCCGCTTCACCACATAGCCGACGTGTTAGGCTTCGGTGGTACAGTAGTGAACCGCGTTCCGTGGCTGAAGAAACGTGAAGATTAGCGGTCTCACTTCCGCACCGTGACACAAGGCTTCTTCACTTGCGCACCGGCATGTTTGCTTTCGCTAGATCTCCTCATGAGGCCTTCTCCCGAAGTTGATCTTCGACTTATCGGCGCGACCGAGTTCGTCCTTTATAATGCGCATCGGTGCTGCCTCCAGATTGGCATCCCACGCCATTCGTTCCCGCCTCCGACTGGCATCGTTCCTTTGAAGAAAAGGGAGTTGGGCACTGAAGCGGACGCGAAGGAAGCGAAGGCCATTAAAGCTCCCTGGAAGACAAGTGTTGCGGGAAAGGCCTTAGCGCACGTGGTGGAAGAATGCGAGCCGTGGAGGGCTTATGTAACCGAACTGGGGAAGTTAAGGCCTAAGGC
The DNA here is from genome assembly GCA_022559845.1 of Amorphophallus konjac. Classification (NCBI taxonomy): domain Eukaryota; kingdom Viridiplantae; phylum Streptophyta; class Magnoliopsida; order Alismatales; family Araceae; genus Amorphophallus; species Amorphophallus konjac. The sequence goes on from CM040120.1 coordinate 404,096,539, forward strand.
GCCTAAACCCCTGATGTAGCTCATTCTGTTTTTCTGATGGAATAAAATCTGGCATTGATGTTTTGGGACCCCCGTCCACTTAATTATTATTATCTTTTTTTGTGGTTTTTCTTTTTCTTTGTGTTTTTTTTATTTGGATTATACATACTCTTATTATATATATATTTTGAAAATTTTTTATTATAGGGGCGTCCTGGGGCCTGGACGCCCCTAATTTTTATTTTTTTTATTTTATTTGATTTTTTGTTTTGGGGGCGTCCAGGGTCCTGGACGCCCCAACTTTTATTTATCCAGGCGCCTGGATGCCCCAAAATTTTTGAATTTTGAAAAAAAATAAAAGTTGTGGGGGCGTCCAGGCGCCTGGACGCCCCAAAGAAGGTAGCTTCTATATATAGGGGCTGGCCCCCCCCTTTTGCTCATTTACTGTTCATTCTGACGACCTAGTCACCCTAGACGACCCATTCTTTGTCCCAATGGAGCGAGGAGGATCGAGCCAGGGTCCACAGAAGCGGAAACGACGGGCTCGTCGTCCGAGGAGGCTGAGGGATGATGCCGAGGAGGCTGCTGCGGCGGAGGAGATTGCCGCGGGTGAGGAGGCTCTTCCTTTGGCCTTGGAGGCTGCAGTGGACGCTGGCGACGCGGGAGAGGACGAGCACGATCTGGTAAGCCCCTCGAACTCTCACTCTGTGGTTCAATAGGCTAAACGGACGGGTGAGAGGCTGTGAGAGAAGGCCGGGGAGTGAGGGAAAGGAGGCGTCCAGGGCCCTGGACGCCTCCACATTTTCTTTTTCTTTTTTATTTTTTTTATTTATTTACGAAAATAATAAAAATATAATTAAAAATAAGGAGGCGTCCAGGGCCTGGGACGCCTCCATGATAATATATATATTATTAATATATTTTTTGTTTTGGTTTTGGGGTTTTTATAAAAATAAAAGAAAATAAAGGAAAAGGAAAGGAGGCGTCCAGAGGCCTGGACGCCTCCAAAAAATAAATATTTTAAAAAAGAAAAGTAAAATGAATAAGTAGTATATACAATGTTATTGTTTGTTATTATTCATGATGCTGATGTGTTCTCTGTTGGTTTTGTGGTGTGCAGGGCGTGATGAAGGGACGGATCAGCTGGTCCCTAGTGGTGGCAGCATACCGTGGGCTGCCGGACTTCCAGAGGGCGCGTGTGGACGCCATGGGCTTTGGAGCTTTCCTTAGGATCGAGCCCTTCCGGCTCGACCTTCCTCTTATCCAGGCACTGAGGGAGCGGTGGCACGCACCGAGCCGGGTGTTTCTGATGCCCTGGGGGCACATGGTGCCGACACTGGAGGACGTGGCTCGGATTACCGGGCTACGAGTTGACGGAGAGGCAGTCAGCGGGGTCACCTACCCCGACTACCGAGAGAGTGCCCTGGACCTGCTGTGGTTAGAGACGAGCGTGACTGATAGAGACAGCAGGGTAGTTGGCCGAGTGGAGATCATGGAGGCGCTTGGATTCGTCGACCCACGCCAGCGGGTTAGCGAGACTAGAGCGGAGTTCTTGGCTCGACTAGAGGGGGATGCTCGTGCAGCTTTCACCCAGGATCCGAGCGAGAGGGAGCTGGTGGATCTAGACCTTCGGAGGTTTCTTTTCTTCTTCCTGGGCCGCCTTCTGCCGGGGACGAAGGGGGACGGCATCCACTGCCGCTTCCTCGGGATTCTGGCGGACCTTGACAGAGTGGGGCACTACGCGTGGGGAGCGGCTCTGCTTGCCCATTTGATTGCTGATCTCTCCCAGACTTCGGAGAAGGAGACGACAGTCAGCGGCTTCGCACCTTTTCTCCAGGTAAACATTTTATTTATGCATTCCCACAGTTGAATATGCAATTATTGTACTAATGATGTATGATGGATGCAGGTGTGGAGCTATTACTATTTCCCGATGGGGAGGGCTAGGCATGGGAACAGGAGGGCCGTGCCTCTGGCGCGGCGGTGGAGGCCGGTCGTGGTTGCAGCACCCCACGGCTACCAGCTGGCATCACTTCGTCGGGAGCTGAGCGAGTATCCCGAGGCCATGGTATGATGCGCATGATTTTTTTGTGTTTATGCATGTGACTGAATGGTAACTAACATGATGTATGTATGGTGATGCAGGTGGTGTGGAGACCCTACCTGGGCATGGGCGACGCTGGCCAGCCTTGGGTTGTAGCGGGTCTTCCTCGTTTCAGGCGGGACGTGTGGGTCCATTGCCGGAACGAGATCGAGCCGCTTCGGCTGAGGCTGGTTATGAGGACGTTGGGGCTGGCCCAGGAGTGGGTTGATGTAGAAGAGCCGGCCCGCATTGGGCGGAAGACCAAGGGGAAGGCGAAGGTTGTGGACTGGAGTACGCGCTTCCCAGCACAGTACCAGGACTGGCAGCAGGGCGGGGTCCCAGTGGTGTCCGATGTACAGGACAGCACAGACTACATGAGACGGTACCGAGCTACGTATGGGGACCGCCTCTTCCTTGGTGGTATGGCAGGGGTAAGTGAAATGAGAATGATTCACTCTTTTATATGTATATGCATGTGGTACTAACTTACGTGCAATGCATGATGCTCGTGATACCATGATCGCCGACCTGCGGGCCCAGTTGGCGGATGCCAGGCTGCAGTTGGTGGCCATCCGACAGGAGTTGGAGATCCTGGTGAGTTTATGTGATGCATTTTTTTGTGACCTGGATTTTTGATGCTTAGCCTTTGACTGACGTTTGCCCCGTGTTTCAGCGGGCCCACCAGACAGCGGCAGCTGGGATGGCTGGTGGAGCGGGTTCCAGTTCGCGGGGCCCTCCTCCGGAGGTTTCTGCCCTCCAGGAGCAGCTGGCGTATGCGGTGGCTCGGGCTGAGGAGGCCGAGCGTGACCGCAAGGCTCGAGTGAGCGCTTGCCTGACCTTGACTCTCTTCTGGCTGCTTTCCTTCTATCACTGTTGTTCTCTTATGGTGCATGCGTGCTTTGACAGGTGGCCGAGATTCGGGAGGCCCTGGCGCGTGCTGTTCGTGCCGAGCAGGAGCGCGATGCTCGGGTGGCGGAGCGTGACGCCGTGACGCCCGGATTGCGGAGCGTGACGCCCGGATTGTGGAGCTGGAGGAGGAGCGTCGATGGGAGGCTGAGGAGCTCCCTCGCGACGTGCTGGATCTGCGGATCGCCCTCGAGCTGTCGAGGACGGAGGCGATGAGAGAGAGAGAGGAGAGGGAGAGAGAGAGGGAGGAGCGACAGCGGGATCAGACCGAGAGGAGGGCTCTGGAGGCCCAGCTGCTGGAGCTCCGATTGAGTCTCGGCATGGCGGAGGGGAGGCTTCGGGAGAGCGAGGAGCGGTACCAGAGGGCGAAGGAACGCGGGGCGCGACTTCGTCAGTCTGGTTCTTTTTCCATGGGCAGCTATCTGGTCTCTTCGGCCGAGGAGCGTCGTCGCGCCTTCGAGGCTGGAGTGCCACCGCAGGGCGAGGCGAGCACGGCTTCTCAGGGTTCGCAGAGGCCCCCTAGGGATCCCCGGCAGAGGAGGGAGGAGAGAGATGACCAGGAGGGTGATGGTGAGAGTTAGAGAGTTACTTGTACACGTCACCCTTCTCACTGTATGATGTACTTTCGGCTATTATATGAAATGAAAATGGCTTTCTTGTGTTGTGTGTACTTTTCTCTCTCCCACACTTTCTTCTTTGCACTGAGTTGTCCCTCGAGGCACGCTCCACGAGACCTTGCCCTGAACAGCGGGGAACTACACTTTGCACGGGGGGATTCTGTTTCCTTTCTCCTCCTTTTGGGCGCGTCCAGGCGCGAGGACGCGTCTTAGTCCTTGAATTCAAATTTAAAGCGTCGGGTGGCCTTTCTTCTCCCGTGCCTTACCTGCAAACGAGCCCTCCTTCTGTCGAAACTCGCTTGCCCCCTTTTTGTCTTCCTCCTCTTTTGATTGATGGAGTTCGGTGGGTCCGATCATGGTGAAGGTGGAGAGGGACGAAGAACTCCTCGCCCGAGGAGGGACGCGCCAGAGCACGGAACGGCGTCCATGGAGGAGGAAGGGCCGCTTCGGGCCCCCGAGGGACCCGAGGGGCCCGATGGCGCGGGAGGAGGTGAACACGGTCCGGTAGGTCCTCCGATCTCTTCCTCTTTTAATTCTTTTTGGGTTTTGAAGCAAGCCGCGCGAGGGGGGAAAGGGTTCGGCGAGTGTCGCACTTAAATGATGGACGCGTCCTAGACAGGGGACGCGTTCTTTTTGACTGATGTGGGACCCCTTTCTTGGTGCAGGACATGGCAAGGACCCTGGGTCTGGCCGATGAGTGGGCGAGTGCGGACGAGCCGAGCCGCGTCAGGAGGGAGAGTCGCGGCAAGGCGAGGCTCGAGGACTGGCCCGTACGTCTCCCTGGACAGCAAGGGGGTGTACTGGTGCAGGACAGTGCCGACTTCCTGCGGCGGCAGAGAGAGAGTTACGCGGGGCTTCCCCAAGCTGGGGACATGCGTGGCATCGGCGGCTCGCGCGCCCAACTGTCAGAGACTAGGCGGCAGCTGGCCGTCGCTCAACATGAGCTGTCGCTCCTGGTAAATTACGTGCCGCACTTTTATCTTCAGATTTTGGAGTTTCACTGACGGCCGTTGTTTATTTTGTTCCAGCGTGCCCAGCAGACAGCGACGGTGGGAGTGGCTGGCGAATCTTCCAGTTCCTCGGCCCCTTTTCTCGAGATTGCCTCCCTCCGGGAACAACTTGCCGGTGCGGTGGCCCACGCGACCCGGGCGGAAGAGGAGCGTGACGCCTGGGTGGCGACTGTAGCGGAGCTGCGGCATCGTGGTGAGGAGAGACCTTCTCCAGACATCCTGGAGTTAAGGGTTCTTCTGCAGATGATGAGGAGAGAGGCAGAGAGAGAGAAAGCCGAGAGAAGGTCCGAGCGACAGCGGGATCTGACCGAGAGGAGGGCCTTGGAGGCCCAAGTGAGGGAGCTCCAGCTGGGCCTTCAGGCCGTCGTGCAGAGGCTAGGAGGGATGGAGACGCGCTACGAGAGAGCGCGAGAGTTCGGGGAGCGACTCCGCCAGTCCGGTCGCTTTGCCGCCAGTGGCTTCTTCGCCACGCCAGGGGAGGAGCAGCGAGTCACTGCTGCGGAGCAGGCGCCCAGAGGCGAGGCAGGTGCTACTGCACGGGGATCCCGGAGGCTTCTGAGGGACCCTCACCTCGGGGGAGAGGAGGAGAGTGCCCAGAGAGATGAGTGATGGTGAGGATTGGCGAGCTAGTGGACCCGCCACCTCTCTATGATTGTAGTGTTTGTGACAGCTTATGTAGAATTATGAATGGAGTGATTTGATTTTCTGCTGCTTGTTCGTTCTCTTGTGCGTTCCTTCTTCCCTACACTTCTTTTCCTTTGCACTGTTCCCATGTGATGGGTCTGCCGAGACTCCGCCTCAAGCGGAGAATCGCGTCTTGTGACTATTTTCCACGGGAATCTGCCGTCGAAGTCAAAAAAAGACGGCCCTAGTTTCTTTTCCCAACGTTGTGTCAAATTTTGCGGACGTCCTCCAAATCATGATAGGGTATCCCTAGACAATCATAGGGGCTATTCGTCCTATTCTTCGTCCAGTCAATCACCCTGTGCGAGCGGTGAAGCGACACATGGGACCGCTTGGCCGGTGCCTCATTGCGAGGGCTATCATTAACAGGTGATGGAGGCAATCTTGGCCCGCACTCCTTCCGTTTCTATAAATTCTTGTCCCTTTTATTTTCCCAGGTATATCGAGAGCTAACTCGAGGAGCATGAGTTCTCACGGGAGAGGAGGAGTTCAAAATTCTGAGAGTTGGATGGAGGGCGAATCTTCCCATTCCTCGAAGAGAAGCAGGTCCAGTGGTAGTAGTTCCAGGAGGCTTTCAGACCTTGAAGGGCACTTCAGCGAAAGGGCCCAATCACAACTCGTAAGCCAAGTTTTCTTGCCCCTTTTTCATTCTTTCTTCCTTTCTTCTGACCAAACCTCACCCCCATTCCTTGTATGTGTAGGTTGTGATGAAATCACAAATCTTATGGGAGTTGGTAGTAGCAGCGTACAGGGGCCTCCCAGATTTTCAGAAGGCGAGGCTAGACGTGATGGGATTTGGTACCTTCCTTCGGATCGAGCCGATCCAGCTCGACCTGGTCCTGATCCAAGCCTTGTGTGAGAGATGGGACCCAGTGAGTCGGGCATTCCTGATGCCCTGGGGGCACATGGTGCCCAGCTTGGAGGATGTGGTCCGGATCACAAGCCTGAAGGTAGAGGGCGAGGCAGTGACCGGAGTCACTTACGCGGACTACAGAGAAGGTGCCCAGAAGTTACTGGGTTTGGACCTAGATGGTCGGAAAAATAGGTCGGTAGCTAGGGCGTCCCTGATGGATGCATTAGGGCTCACCGACACTCGTCGGCGGGACGATGAATCCTCAGAAGAGTTCATGGAAAGGATGGAAATAGGATGCCGTGCCGTGTACTGCACAGATTTCGGCAACTGGGAAAGATGCAACATAGATTTGAGGAGATTTCTCCTCTTCCTTTTGGGGAGATTGGTACTGAGCTCGAAAGGGGACGGTATCCAATGTTGCTTCCTGGAGCTGCTGTCAGACCTTGAAAGAGTAGGATATTATGCCTGGGGAGCCGCCATGCTGGCACACTTGTTTGCAGGCCTATTCCAAGAAACGGATCGTGAGATGACTGTGAGTGGTTTCACACCATTCATCCAGGTATTTTTTTGGTTTTGCTTGTTTTGTATTTTTTTATGTTTTTGCAAAGTACTGATGACTTGCGCCGAGCAGCTGTGGAGCTATTATTACCTCCCTATGGGGAGAGCTCGGCATTGGCGACCCGTGATGGTGCCGTTAGCCAGGCGGTGGGAACCCATCATGAGTGCGGCACCCCCAACCTACCAACTGATGGTGCTAAGGCGGGAGCTACAGAAGTTCCCTGCAGCGATGGTAAACTGGAGACCCTACTCAGATATGGTCGATGCCGACCAGCCGTGGGTTCTAGCAAGTCGTGCCCGGTTCGGACGGGAACTGTGGATGCACTGCCTGAATGAAATCGAGCCGCTTCGGCTACGATTAGTTATGAGGACTTTAGGACTGGCTCAAGAATGGGTGGATTCAGCTGCGCCACCTCGTGTCGGGAGAAAGACACGGGGACCGGCGACCTGCATTGACTGGCGCGTGCGGTTCCCTGAACAGTATGAAGACTGGCAACGGGGTGGCACGATTGTAGAATCGCATGCGCGGGATAGCGAGGACTACTTGCGTCTATATAGGACAAAGTACGCAGAGCGGCTCCAACCTCGGGGACTTGTGGAGGTAGGTTTCCCCTTTTCTCTTCTCTTCTTTCTCCTTTTCTTGGTTTTCTGGTGAAAATGCTGACTTGTAAGGCTGCAGGATGTCCGGGATGCCATGATAGCGAATTTACGAACTCGCTTGGCAGAGATGGAACAACAGTCGGGTGATGCCCGCGGAGCTACGAGCGCCTTGGTAGGTGTACAGTACTTTCCTAATTAAAATCCCAGATTCCAGATGTTGGCTGCTAATTCACGTGGTCGTAGCATGCCTAGATTGGCGCGGCTTCCCCAGCGATGGGAGTGGGTGGTGCCTCTTCCGGCTTGTGGATTCCTACCTCAGAACTTGACTCGCTTCATGAGCAACTTGCTCATGCCACGCAGCGTGCCGCAGAGGCAGAAGGGATGCTCTGTATACAGGTAAAAGTTTCAGTGTTGGGTTCTCTTGGTTTACGCCTTATCGCGTATCTGAGATGGTACATTTGGCAGGAAAAGGAGACGGAAGGAGCGCTTGCCCAAGCTGCGCAGAAGGAGGCTAGGATAGCAGAACTGGAGAGGGAACTGCAGCATCATCCTGATGACGACTCCTCTAGGGATGCCGTGGAACTGAGGATCACTCTCCAGTTGGAGAGGGAAGACCGTGAGAGAGAACGTGCAGAGAGAGAAAGAGACGCGGAGAGAGAAAGAGCCAACAGATTGACTGAAAGGGAGGAACGAAGGGCCATGGAGGCCCAACTATTCGAACTCCGAATCAGCCTTGGCCTTGCTGAACAGTGGCTGAGAGATGGTGAGGAGTGCTACCGAAGAGCACGAGAGCGTGGCTTTCGTGTTGGTAGCTTCTCTGCTGTTTCCATAGATCAACGCCGGGATGCGGGAATAGGAAGAGGAGTACAGAGCGGTAGGAGTACCGCTTTTCGTAGTTGGGTAGCACCTTTGAGAGTGTTTTGCCCGGAGAGTAGTGGGACGAGTAATGCAGAGAGAGAGGGCGGAACTTGATGTAATTTTTTTGGTTTTTGGAATAAAATACAAGGTTCGGTTTGTTTGTTTTTCACCTTTGCTTCAGTTGCCTGAATCCCTGCATATATCACTGAAACAAACAAATCAGAATTTCTGTTCTGACTTGGCCCCTTGCTCAATAAGCAAATGGTCACTGTGACTGTCCTTGATAACTGGTCAAGGGGCCAAGCCTTTATTTTAACGAAGGCAAGGGAAAGAAGTGGTGATGATAATTGCGACATGCAAGCACACGAATGCAAGCGGTATTAAAGTGAGATGCTGCACGCAAATGCAATCATGCAGAATTGATTTGTTTTTATCTTCTTTTTTTTTATATTTGGCATTTTTTGTTTTATCATAAAAAAGATTTTTTTTATTTTTGTTTGCAAATATGTACATTTTCTCTTTTCCATTTTTTTGTTGTTTTATCATCTCAGTTTTTTTATTGCTAACGCCCGGCAAGCACCCAAATGGCACCTAACCTTCGTGAGAACAGGGGTTTCTTACTAACCTCCCAGGTATCCTAAGTGCACATCTAGGTTGATTTGGGCCTCTAGACCCTTCGAATGATGATCCCGCCGGCTAAGACTTACCCTGATGACAATACCGTCATGCCATGCTTAGGCTCCCAGTCGCTTCCGACCACAGGGATTCACCCAAAAGGTGTTCGAGGTAAATGATTTGCCCGACCCGGGTCTGTTTCCTCACAACTCTAGATGGTATATGATGGAACACCCTGGAACCCTAACGACCAACCGCGCGACGCTGACCCGGAATCAGACGCCGTCGCACCCATAGGTGACGCGCTTGCATTGGCCTAAGCCCGAGGTTAAACAAGAAGACATCAAGGTGGTAAACAGGGGTCTTGACCAGCCAGAAACACAGAGACTCCTTCGCAGCGATAGCTTTTGCTTTTCAAAGTAGGCAACCAAATGTGTATATTAAAATAAGGTCGCAGACCCTGGGCAGTTTTCACCTTTCAGAAACTCCATCGAACCTTCATCTTTAGAGGGAGAAGGAAGAGTGTAGGGGATAAACCTCCTGAGAGGACCGGCAAAGCCGTTAACCCGGCGAGCGAATAAGGGCCCATTAACTCTTTCCTTTCAGACAACTTCGGACCAAATCTCGAGCATTTACATTCCACGGCCCCTTTTGTGGATTCAGACTTTTGCTTTGAGGGGTTCCGTTTATCGTAACAGGCACGGTCACGACCAGGCTTTTCTCTTGATTTTGATTTTGTATTTCTTTTTGTGAGGGAGATATAGTCGTTTGACGTTTGTGGGCTCCCTTTTCGTATGCCTGCGGGGACACTGCCCTCTTCTCGTGCTCTGATCGATGCTCGAGGAAATGGATCCTACTCTTGCCTTTGGGGTTTGAGTTTCGGTTTCTCATGCTCAGCGTTTTAAGGGCGCCGACTGTCTCATTTGGTCGAAGGGAAAAGAATAAAGATTATAGCTTCCGGAGATCTTCTGGGTGACGCTCCACCGTAGGTGATGCTACCGACCCTTTTTGAGTAAAATACATAAGTGAGCACATGTTAGCTTCCTTCGAGCGAGCATAGGCCGACGTGGCCGGACAGGGATCTCCACGGTTCTGGCAAACCAAGACCCGGTGCCTACCAAGCCTTAATGGGCCCTATCCTAACATGAAGGTTAAATGCAGGGACTAAACTATATGGTGACTGCTGGGCATCGGCATTTTGAATTTTCCATATTTTTAGTGGTTTTCAATATTCCTTTGTTTTCGATGTTTTTATCTTTTCATCACTTTTTTTGTTTGTGCTAAGGGTAGTATTTCTTAAGATAAAGCCCATTCCAAGGGTGGGATAACTCGGTCCCTTCGGCGTTGACTAGCTTGTAGGCGTTGCCAGGGTACACGGCTTGAATTACAAATGGTCCTTCCCAATTGGGTTGGAGTTTAGAACGCGGACCTCCAGGTTTGACAAAAATTCTTTTTACGACCATCTCACCGACTTTGAATTTTCTCTCAACGACTTTCTTTTGGTAAAAGCGAGCGAGTCTATTTTGATACACACGCGCGTGTTCGGCAGCGGCCAGTCGCTTCTCATCCAAGAGTTCCAACTGGGCGAGGAGTGAATTACGACGATCGTCGAGGGGAAAGTCCTCGTCCAATTGTACCCTGAGAGAAGGGATCAGAGTCTCGTACGGGACTACCGCTTCCATACCATAAGTAAGGGCAAATGGAGTCTGCCCGGTGGGGGTACGGATTGAAGTGCGATAGGCCCATAGAGCTTCGATAAGCTTTTCTGGCCAGTCTGAAAACTTACTAGACTCGCAGGTTTTTTTGATGATTTTGAGCAATGTTTTATTGGTGGCCTCCGCTTGGCCGTTACCTTGTGGGTAATAAGGCGATGAATGATGCAATGCAATTGCGTACCTTTTACAGAGGTCCTGTAGGTCCTGAGAAATGAACTGTGGCCCATTGTCGGTGACGATCGTGCTTGGACGCTGAATCTGGCGAGGATGTTCTTCATGATGAATTTGTAGACTGTTGACGCCTTGATTTCCGCGTAAGCTTCAGCTTCGGCCCATTTGGTGAAGTATTCCGTTGCAGTAAGGATGAAAGATTTCTGCTTGGTGAGGGAATTGGGATCACCTAGGGGACCAATGATGTCGAATGCCCACATGGAGAAAGGCCACGGGGAGGATATTGGGTGAAGTGAGGAAGATGGTGAATGAATTTTATCGGCGTGAAGTTGACACTTGACACACCTACGGACATAGACATCACAATCCTCTTCCATAGTGGGCCAGTAAAAACCTTGCCGAATGATCTTTTTGGCGAGCATCTGACTATTCACGTGGCCACCGCACACACCTGAGTGCGTCTCTTCTACACATTTCCAAACCTCATCGTCACCAAGACATCTTAACAGAATACCAGTAAGGCTCCTTCTATAGAGTAGACCTCCAACCAATGTGTATTTCTGAGCCACCCTTCTTATGGCTTTCTTGTCCTCTGTGGTGGCTCCTTCAGGATAAGACTGATCTTGACAGTATTTGACAATTTCATAGAACCATGGTTTCTCTTCATCAGCCAGTTCCTCTTCGGCCTCTGCCAACATGATTTCCCTCTTTTCAAGGATATCTTCCTGCAGGATCTTCCTTGCTATCCTGTCTTTGATATTTACGTAGGAAGCATCATCGATTGCAGGGGCGTGAAGTTTGTAGATGGAAATGGACTTAAACCATCTTCCTAGAGGGAACCTTAAGGATGATGCCAATGAGGCGAGGGCATCGGCGAGAATATTCTGATGACGAGGGACATGAACAAAGATCAGTTTGGTGAATAGTTTGGCAAAGGCAGCAGTGAGTTCTTGGTATGGCTTGAGTTTGGGATCGCGAGTGCGATACTTAGTGAGCACCTGGCGAAGGATGAGTTGACTATCACCTACGACTCGCAACTCAGTGATACGAAAAGAATGAGCGAGTTCTAGGCCAGCTAGAAGGGCTTCATATTCAGCTATATTGTTGGTGACTGGAAATTTGAGTTGGTATGCCAATGGGAATGTGAGGCCTTCAGGCGACAGGAGGGCGATGCCGATTCCTCTCCCTTGAGAATTCAGAGCTCCATCAAAATATAGCGTCCACATTGGCTCATCTGATTGGTTGATGGACATTAGTTCCTCATCTGGAAACTCTGATTGGACGGGATCGAACTTGGGAAGAGGATGGTGAGCGAGATGCTCGGCTATGGCATAGCCTTTAATCGCCTTTTGCTGGACGTAGACGATGTCAAACTGAGAGAGAAAATTTTGCCAGCGTGCTAATCTATCCGTAAGGACAGATTTCTCCAGAAGGAATTTGATAGGATTCATTCGAGCAATCAAGTGGACCTCGTGAGCCAAGAAGTAGTGCTTCAATTTCTGCACTACCCAAACCAGGGCAGCACAGGTTTTCTCCATGCCGGTGTACTTCTGCTCACAGGGATTGAGAAGTTTGGACAAGTAATAGGTTGCCCGTTCCTTGCCTTCTTCATCAGCTTGTGCGAGGACGGCTCCTACGGAGTCATCCAAGACTGAGACGTAAAGGATCAGAGGTTTTTCCGGTTTGGGTGGAATGAGAACGGGTGGACTAGCCAGATATTCCTTTAACCCTTCAAAAGCTTTCTGACATTTAGAATTCCAGTGGATTTCTACTCCTGGCTTGGTCAGCTCGTAGAGAGGTCTACACCTTTGTGAATGTTGGGACACAAACCGACGAATAAACTGCAACCTCCCGATTAAACCTCGGACTTCCCTCAAATTCTTGGGAGGCGGCATATCCCTGATAGCCTTAGCTTTGTCAGGATCTATCTCGATCCCTCTTTTACTCACAATGACCCCAGAAATTTACCTGACGACACACCAAACACACACTTCTTCCGGTTCATTTTCAGTTGGAACTCCCTTGACCTCTGCAAGACCTTAGCCAAAACTTCTGGATGTTCCATCCTGGTCCTTGATTTTACCAATAAGTCATCCACATACACTTCCAGATATATGTGCATCATGTCATGAAATATGGCCATCATCGCTCTTTGGTAAGTAGCTCCAGCATTCTTTAATCCAAACGGCATGACTACGTAACAATATGTTCCCCAAGGGGTAGTGAATGACGTCTTTTCCTGATCCTCTTCTGCCAAACGAATTTGATTGTATCCTGAAAATCCATCCATGAAAGAGAGGGTTTCGTAGCCTGCCGTGTTATCAATCAGCACATCAATGTGAGGTAAGGGAAAATCATCCTTTGGACACGCGCGGTTAAGGTCCCGGAAGTCGATGCAAATCCTGACTTTCCCATCTTTCTTCATGACCGGGACAATGTTCGCCACCCATTGAGGATAAAGAACGACTCTAATGAACCTGGCTTTGTGGAGCTTATCGACCTCTTCTTTCATTTTCAAAGCCATCTGAGGATGGAAACGCCTTAACCTTTGTTTTACCGAGATGGACCCCGGTTTTAGGGTTAAACGGTGTTCGACCAAGGTTGAATCCAGACCCGGCATATCCTCGTAGCTCCATGCAAACGTGTCCTTATATTCCTTGAGAACCTCAATTAATGCCTCTTCTTCAGAGGGTGGTAGGTTGTCACTTATGAGGATGATCCTAGGGTCTTCCTCAGTTCCCAAGTTGACTTCTTTGGTGGATTCTTCTACGGCGGTTGACGGCTCGTCGAATCTCCTCATTCCACTAGCGTATGCGCCCGCCGCATCCTCATATTCTTCACCCTCATCTTCAGTGGGCATTCTTCATCCGTGATCTCGTAGACTCCATGCCCTTCATCAGATGCACAGTCGCCCTCGCATTCTATTTCGGGTAGCTGGATGGGATTTTCTAACAACTGGGGGATGGCAAGAAGGGCCTGACACCTGGCGGCCAAATCCAGAAGGAATCGACGAGGGATCTGCCTACCCTTGGATTTCTTCCTAGGTACTACCCTTGGCCTATCATTCCTAGATTGACTGACAATATTTATAGAAGAAGAGGAAGATGAAGAGGATGGTGTAGAATGTACAGGAGAAGACCCCTCAGAGGAGGGGTAGAAAAGGTCGCTCATCGGACCTTGGACGGGTGGTCCGCAAGGCGGTACGCACCCGTGGGAGATGTAGGAGGTTTCCTCAACGAAGATGTGTTGTTGGGGAGTTTGAAAATTGACGTTTTTTTTTCGTTTTCATTTTTAATGACAAAGCAGTGAAAAGAGATTGGAGGAGAGAGGAAAGTGGTTATGGCTAGAGAATTGTGAGGCTCATAGAGCAGATCATGGTTGAAGAGCTGGTGCGGGTTGAAAAGCCCGCGTAGGTATGTAAGCAAAGAAGGGGACCTGGGAAGATCATCAGACAATTGTCTGGCCCAGGAAGAAGATATCAGCAAAGGCTGAGACGAGTGGATGGAGAGGATGGCGGCTAATGAGCCGTCGATGGCAATGTTGAGGACGGATGAAGATCCGTCGATGACAGAGTCCTTCTGGCGAGGACGAGGATAGTTTGGAACCTTGGCAAGAGTGGTAATATTCTCTGGTATTTCGAAGATCAATGGTGGTCCTTCAAGCTGCGGAGATGAGAACATCCTTTCCAGTGCAACGGAAATGTCCCGTATGTCGAATCATTTGTCCCACTCGCATTCCGGATCTTTGATCTTGCCTCTTTTGGTGATCCTCGGACATTTTTCGGCCAAATATACAGCATGTGATCCCCCATATGCTTCTCGTGGGTGATCTCCCATCTGAATAACGGGCCCTCTGTTGAAATGGTTTGATAGAGTCCACGTGAGGGGCTTCCAATCTGCCTTGAACGGTCCTTTGAAGCCTAGGCCAAACCTGCGGTTCGGCCTAATTTCCTTTGGCGATTTGAGCATACCTTGTAACTGTGCGCCCAGACCTTTTCCTTGTTGATAGCCGATGTTCCTCATAATCTCCCAACCTTTGGAGTGAAAAGGGAGACATGATGTTGTGGTTACCCTGACCGGCTCCTTTGGTGCTAGTGGAACATGAGATGGATCACGTACGTCCAGTAGTGACAATATGGGCCGATGAGACGGCCAAACAGAAGGCAGAGAGGTGTTGATAGCATCCACTGTGTGAAGGACAGGTGTACTGACCACTTTAATAATTCTCCCATTGTAAGGAAACTTCAGGCACTGATGGTTGGTGGAAGGCACATCGTCCATGGCTTCGATGTAAGGGCGACCCAGTATAGCCTTAAATGTGGGGTCCATGTCGAGGACATGGAATTCCGTGGGAATTGCCATAGGGCCTAGTTCTGCCTTCAGAATAATCATCCTCTGCGGCGGCCTTTTTCTATTGTCATAAGCCGTGACCGTGATCGAGGAAGGTCTTATTTGTTCCTCGTTGACCCCACACAACTGAAGAGTGCTCATGGAGATCACATTTATGGATGCACCCGTGTCCACAAGACACGGGTTTATGGATACCCCATTAATTTTTATTGAAATGCACAATGCATATTTCCGAGCTTCCTTGGGAGCGAGCTCGTAGTTGTGAAACATGATGGCTGGTTGTGTGTCTGTTGGGGTCAGGACGGTCGAAATCTTCTCCACGGGGAGGTCTTCATTAACCATGACCTTTTGAAGATATTCCATCAAGGCCACCTGGTGGGATGTGGATCTTTGAAGTAGCTCCAGGATGGAGATCCGGGCAGGTGTCTTGTCCAAGTGTTTCAATAGATTATACTGTGTTCCAGGGATAGCTCTTTCTGGTTGTTCTGCATCATCCTTCTCTGGCTGAGATTGCTCGGGATTCTGACTGTTGTGGGGGAAAACCCTGTGGAAAATCCTTCCACTCCGGAGCACCATTGCCTGCGGCTTTTGTACCTCTGTGGGGGTAGCAGTGGGTTTTAACAGGGGTTTGAGGGGTAGTAGTGGAGGAATGGTTGATGAAGCAGGGGTGATGACGGGAGCAGGGATTCTGATGAGGGGTTTGTTAGGTGGCGGCATGGTGGAGGTAGAGGGGATATTGCGCGGATTATGAAGGATAAGGGGTCTAGAAGGTGGCGGTAGAGACGAAGTAGAAGTGGGTAGGACTTGAAGTGGGCAATGATTTTGAGGTGGGTGATGGTTAATGAGTGATTTTGAAGGCATTAGTGGTGATACGGTGGAGAAAGACGGGGTTATGTATGGTTGACGGATGATAAGGGGTTTAGAAGGTGTAAGGGTAAATGTGGTAGAGGTGGATGGTAAAGTGGGGGAGTGAGAGAAGATGAGAGGGTGTGAAGGCGTAGTGGAGAGTGTCGGTTGATAGGAGGTCGGGGTGCGGATGAGAGGGTGTAATGGTAGTGAAAATGGTGATGGTGATACTGATGCGGGTTGATGAGAGAGAGGTGCTACCCGGGCAAGGTGAGGGGGTTGCATGACGATAGGGTTGGAGGTAGAAAGAATGGAGGTACTTTCCTGGTGCCACACCTGCTCTCTCCCGACTTCCGGGAAGGAGGAGATGGGGTTAACCTGATGATTGGGTTGTTGGTGCTCCGATAATGGATTCTAGATTATGCCCATGTCGGGCTGTTGTTGTGGGGCCTGCTGAGCCTGTTGTTGTTGTTGTGGTTGCTGTTGCTGTTGCTGTTGTAACTGCTGCTGTGGCCTATAAGGGGGTCTCCTAGCCTTGAGAGCCGCGACGTATCATCTCATCTCATCCCAATCTATTTGATGTTCATCATTCATATCATGGATGTAATCTTTGAAATGGAAGTAGTAATCTACTATGTGTCCCGGCTGCCTGTGGTAGACGCAGTATTTGGAGGTATCAATATTGGGTGGCCACGCGGGCCTTTCTCTGGGTAGGGCGAGTTGGTTTGATGCCATGAGGGCATTAAAAATGTCTGCTAAGGTTTCCGGCAATGGTGGATAGTAGGCTCTCTTGGGACCGAGCGGCCTCCTTTGTTGCTGTTGTGGACCATAGTTCCCCGGGGGTGGAACTTGGTTGTACTGAAGCGGTGGTTGTTGTTGCTGAGGTTGTGGTTGTTGTTGCTGGGGTTGGCGTAATGGAGGCATATTATCCTGGGGTGGATTATTTTGGGGTGGAGGACGAAGAGGGAAAGGACCTGGTTGGGGTGGAAGTCGGGACATTTGTGGAGGCCTTGGGTTGACTGCATAGTTGGCATTGTTGACCGCACTAACTTGCTCATTTATCACGACCCCTTCTGTGGCTCCGCCCGGGACACCAGCCCCTGTCTTTCTGACCACTTTGGATTTCGGAGACTCAAACATGTTCATGATGGGGGAGTCTTTTAGCTGGGTTTGGATGTACCGGGCCCTTTCATAGAGTTCCTCCATTGTAGTAAGTTTATTCATGGTCAGGACATGTCTGAACTGTGGGGTTGCATTAGACACAATCATCTTCACTTGTTCGGGCTCGGAGAGGGTATCCCTTATTCTTTCCGCCAGAGACCTCCATCTATCAGCATATCGGACAAAATCCTCGTCGGGTTTCATCTTTTCGGCCACTAGGTCGGTAATGGAGAGTGAGGGACCGACCCTATCCCTATATTTCTGCAAGAACCTTCTCTGGACTATTTCAAAATTCTCGGCCTCGCGGGACTCCAGAGAATAGAACCACTCAAGCGCAGGACCATCCAATGATCTCCGAAAGAGGTATGCCAGGGACCTTTGATCATTTTGCCAATAGGAGGACTCATACATGAAGTCCTTGAGGTGAATGAAGGGGTTGCCGGTACCATTGTATCTGCGGTACGTGGGCATTTCGGAGGGAGGAAGATAAATGACGGGAAGGATTGGCAAAGCAACCTCCGGGGTGGCTTTCACGTCCACCATTCTTCTTAGATTTTGAAATTGCTCGTCCATGCGATTGAACCTATTGAGAAGCGATTGGGCGAGCTCCTCTGGAGGTGAAGGTGGCACTTGCCACTGGGGGAGAAACTGTCTCCCGGAGACTTGAGGGGGAAACCCCGAATGAGAGGGAGCTGTCGGACCACCGACAGTTGGCCCTGGCTGAAACGGTGTGTGGGGAACAACGGGAGTTTGAGATTGTGACGGGAATTGGAATGAGGGCGGTTGTTGGCTCGCTTGACCTTGAAGCGAGGGAGACTGGATGGCTTGCGCCAATGAGGGAGATGGAATGGCCTGCACGGACTCTTGGAGAGGTGCGATGACCGGAGTTGACTCCTGGGGCGTGGGGGAAACAGATTTCCCCTTTAGAATGGTCTGGAAGGCCCGGAGCTGTTCAGAGGTAAGCTCCGTGTTGGCGAGGACGCCCAGTAAAGAAGAGATATCCTGTGGTGGGGACGTGTCCCCGGCAATAACCTGCACCTCATGCGAGGGGTCATGAGAAGGACCCGAGTCCATAGCATAGACTCGCGGGTCGGCTGACAAACCACGGCTAGGGTGGTTCTCCTCAAAAGACTCGTGAGACATGCTCACAGTTTTCCCAGAACGTAAAAACATACACTAGCAAGTAGGTAGCAGAGATTATCAAACAAGTGGATGCCTTTACGCCCTTTTTTGTGTTTTGATTTTGATGATTTTTTGTATTTTTTTAGCGAGATCCGAAGTTCACACAAAATGGGGACCCTAGTTTGTTTTTGTTTCACCGCCGTGTCAGCTAGGGTCTCTCGTCTCACCACGAATGAAATGACTAACTCCGGGGAACTTCAATGGTACAACCAGCCCAGTGAACGAAGAGGAGATTCTTCGATGTCGGGGACTTACGGAGGTCCCAGTGTAGGAGATTCTAGTCCGTTGAGAGGAATTCCCAAACGGAGAGTCCTTCCTTCACCGGGAAAGGGTGATCCTCAAAAAAATGAAAAAAGGATAGAAAAGAGGAATGGATGTATGCAATGGAATGCTGACAGATATATAGAGTAAGAAAACAACAGAAATAACAGACATATAATAAACAAACAACCAATCACAACTGATAGTGCTGCCGTGAGCACAACGGGGGCGCGCGCGGGCGCGAAGGTGGAGAGGCACGGGTGGTGCCGAACTTGCAAGGGTAGCCGAAAGGAAGCAGTAGCGGTCCCACCGTGATCGCCAATCTGTGAGCGACGTCACGCAGTTCGGGGAAGAGCGGAGAAGACGCGGAGCTGCGCGGGCTCCTTCTTTTTTTTTGTTTTGTTTGCTGCAACACAGAAATAAGAGAAGAGAGAGAAGGGGCCACCACGGGAGATTGCTCCGGCGGGGCGAGCGGGACAAGTGTGATATAGCAAGATATGGGGGTTAAACGGCCATAGCGGGAAGTGACTCGCCGCGGCCTCGGGGGGACGGGAATGGTGCAAAAATTAAATAACAAGAATTGAAACGGCCATTGGGGAAGTGACTCGCCGCGGCCTCGAGAATATGAGCAGATAATAAGATGACAGAATATAAAGAGAATACAAAGAGCGAGAATTTAAACGGCCATTGGGGAAGTGACTCGCCGCGGCCTCGAGAACATAAACAGATAAGAATATAACGTATAAGAACGTGAATTTAAACGGCCATTGGGGAAGTGACTCGCCGCGGCCTCGAGAATATGAGCAGAATATAACAGAATATAAAGAGAATATAAGAACGGAAATTTAAACGGCCATTGGGGAAGTGACTCGCCGCGGCCTCGAGAACATGAATAGATAAGAATATAACATATAAGAACGGAAATTTAAACGGCCATTGGGGAAGTGACTCCCCGCGGCCTCGAGAACAATATGTGATCGCCAGGGGTCAAAAGACCCCAAAAATAAGAAGGTGATCGCGCCTACCTCAAGAGCGGGAGATGGCGGGTTGCTTCTTCCTCTCCCTCCGGTCGGCCGACGGAGAGGGCTTTTCTCGGCTACCCTTGCAAAACAACGACAAACAAATGACAAGTGGATTAGAAAGATGGAGGTGTAGTATTCAAATCCTTGCGATAAAAATAA
The DNA here is from genome assembly GCA_022559845.1 of Amorphophallus konjac. Lineage (NCBI taxonomy): Eukaryota > Viridiplantae > Streptophyta > Magnoliopsida > Alismatales > Araceae > Amorphophallus > Amorphophallus konjac. Next base: position 404,116,168 of record CM040120.1, read on the forward strand.
CGAAATGATGGTAAGACACACACCTGGTTGGTGTTATCTTTTAAACCCCTCTCGAACTCGAGTAGGAGGAAAATGAGATGATGGATGTAAGAAGTGTATAAGAAAAGGCGCCGTTATGAAGGGGGATAGAGGATGCAAGATGATGAATGCAAAAGAACTACGAAGAAAAGGAAAGAATTGGCTTATTGAATGTGCCGATCGTGAAATTCGGCGGAGCTCCGGCAGCGTGGGGACGACGTGAAAGCGCGGTGGATGAAGACGACCTTCCTCTCGCGAGCGTGAGCACCCGAGAAGCCGGCAGAACCTCCACCTATAAAAGAACCCACGGGTTAGAAAATGACTCCGTAGCCTCTGGGCTCCGGCAGCCTATCGGATCACTTCGAAGCTCCTCTAGAACTGAGGGGGTGGGCCTATATTTATAGAGCTCCGGAGGGTGGAGGCGTCCAGGACCCTGGACACCTCCATCAGGGCCGATATAATATTTTATTCTATTTTTATATATTTTTTTGGAATAATTTTGTGGGGGCGTCCAGGGTCCCGGACGCCTCTAACAGGTCTACCGAAAACCGACGACAGCCGCACGCGGTTTGGCACAACGCGTGTTTTGTGAGCGGTGCCTCGTGATTCAGAAATGGGCGCGTCCAGGGGCCTGGACGTCTTCAAAATTTGGATTTTTTCACACACGACAAATCGTCGTTCGGCGGCCGGCGCCCGTGAGAGAGTTGATGGAGGCGTCCAGGGGCCTGGACGCCTCCATAAATATATTATTTTATTTTTTTTATTTGTCTTTTGTGCCAAGGCTGGCATTTTGATTTTTTTATAATTATTTTTATGGAGGCGTCCAGGGGCCTGGACGCCTCCATTAATATATATATTTTTATTTGATTTTTTGTTTTTTTATGCCAACTGGCATTTTACACATATTTTTTATTTTTGTTTTTATGGAGGCGTCCAGGGCCCTGGACGCCTCCATTAATATATATATTTTTTATTTGGTTTGGGCCCTGAGAAAATAAAATAAATTAAATTAAAAACATGGGGGCGTCCAGGGGCCTGGACGCCCCCATTAAGACCCACCCGGGTCCTCAAATCAGACGTCGGCGGTCGCCCGTCAGACACCCTTCCTGATTCTGGAACCTCCTGATGCGTCTGACTGGTGTTGACGCTGTCCGAATGCCGTGACGGGACGATTCCGAATGCCGAAAAAGGCAGAAGAAGACCCAAGAAAAGGAAGCACTCGAGTGATTCAAAATGCATAAGCCGTCGCGGGGCGTCGTATAGTAATATGAGACTTTTTCAGGAGACGTCAAGAATGGCGTGTCTACAATGCACAGTCCCATATATGTCATGACACGCAAGACTGCACCGACTTCATCTGACTCGAGGCAAGAGATGCACCGAGTTTGTATGCATGTAGCTAATGAGTGCTCCGACCTTGCTACACATATGGGAAAAGTCTATACAGACTTTGACTTACGTTTTATGCAACTATGCACGGACCTAGTGAATGCACACCAACTTGCACGCGTGAAGTCACAATGCTTGCACCGACTTTGTGAACATACTAATTAAGCATGCACTGATGTAATATGCAGACACGTTTAACTGTGCATAGACTTGGTAATGCAATGTGCAAGTGTATCTATTTGATAAACTAAGAAATCATGCAGATGGATGCATCTACTCATTATCATGAATTACATTCATCAACATGTATATAAAAAAATTGCATCAATTAACAGCATGAATCGGTGGATTGACATTGATCACAGTAGAGAAGCAATCTGATCATGTATGCATTACTAATTGAAAAGAAGACAAGATAAACAAGAGAAGAGAGTGGGGTTGACTGACCTTTGTGTGCCTTGATTTTATTACCCCTTATTTCCTTCTTCAAGGCACACCTGCAAGTTAAAATTATTTTGCAAATTTGGGGACCCAAGAGCTCTTGGGTCCTGTCAGTTGAGTAACACCTCTGGCGGGTGCACTCCAGGATCTCCAAACCTTTCTATCATTAAATATCATAGCATGGCAGCCATTCACATTTTTCTTGACAAAATAAAGATGGTATTTTTGTGGGTAGAAATTAGTGCTCCTTTTCACATCTCGGCACTCAAAGGCACGATGGCCAACTTTACCACACTCAAAACATGCAGGAGTTTTTCTATTAAAGGCAGTTTTATTCACAGGGAAATTCTTAGGTATTGAACTACCTCTTCTTCCCAGGGCATCCCAACAGTGGGCTGCAACATGGCCCAACTTCCCACAATGGAAGCAATGGATTTTCTTCTTTTTATTGAATGCATGGGGTTTATCATGAATTTTCCTAGCATTCAATTCATCTTGTTCCATTATTATACACTCATGTATTTGATGGCCTAGTTTGCCACAATAATGACATGAAGTGATTCTTGTGTGTGCATGTGAATGAATGGGGAAATGTTTTGTAACATGCACTTGTTCATGACATTTTTCAGAACCAGATGAAATCTTAACAGCATCAGATGAAGCTTTGGCTTTCCTTTTGCCTTCAACCTTTTTCTATTTTCCTCCATTTTTCAGATTTTTATCTTGATTTTCAATCCTCTTAGCAGTAAATTGGAAAATAGGTGTAGCAGAACTAGAAGCCAAAGATTTTTGATTTTTATCAACAAGATCCTTCTTACCTCCAAGATTATATCCTAACCCTTCCTGTTGATAACTTATTTTGCCACCGAGGATCTTGTTTAGATTATCTTTTCCTTGAACAAATTTTGACAGTGAATTTTTAAGGTCCTGAATTTCAGAATTCAAGGAAGTGATGTTCAGTTCATAGCTAGCAATCTCAGTTTCACAGGAAATTATCTGGTGATGTAATGCATCATTTAGATTTTTCAGCTTATTATTTTCTTGAACAAGTTCCTGTTCCCCTTCAGCATCAGCTTCATTCAATGCACATTTTCCCTTTTCAATAGACATCCATTTTTCAAACATTACAACATTCAGAACCATCAGACGTTTATTTTGATCGTTTAACTCGCAGTTTTATTCAATCAACATGTCTGAATTAACATTTTTCAATTTTTCAACCAATTTTTACTCTGTCGATTCTAATTCCAAACCTCTATTCCTCATATCTTCTATCTCTTCTGTAAGAGACTCAACTTGTTGCTCTTGCAGCCTAAGTTCAGATAGGAGATCATTATTCAACTTCTTAACAGAATCATAATCTTTGCATGCATTCTCACATCTTTTCAAACTATCTTTTAAATTGGCATTTTCACACTTCAATTCTCTTATTTCATATAACATGCTCTTTTTCATTTTCTTCATTTCACGTTTTTCAGATTTGTAACTATCAAGCAAATTATCATACATCTCAATCAATTCATCCAATGAATTTTGTTCTGATTCAGAGTTTACCTTTGATGAATAGTCGTCAGACTGATCACTGTTGTGATCCTTTGTCATAAGGCACTTATGATTCTCTTCAACATATCTGGAAGTCAGCTCATCCATCAACTCCTTAGCGTTCCTACACTCATCCAAGCATGAAAGTACATTAGCCTTTATCACCCCTTTCAACATTTCCAGGGCTTTTCTATTTTCAGCATTCATCAGGCCGTGACCAATATTCCAGTCTGACTTATTCACTGGAATATCATATGGTCCATATTCAATTAAAACTAGCAAATTTGAATCTACAGAATTTATGTAATCCCTAAACTCTTTATGCCAGTCAGAGAAACGCAATCCATCGAACAAGGGAGCAACTGGCTTAGACTCCATGGCAAACAAATGAGATGCAAGAAACTAGATACTCAGTAGAATCAACTAATGCACCGAAAAGCTAGTATCGAAGCTCCATAAAGGTAGGCTGCTAGTATCGAAGCGATTACAGGTTATCATCATCATACTTTGGCCATCTCTTATCTGGGGTTTCCTCTTAGAGCTGGCCGAGCAAGGGTGGCGGATTATAAATTTCTTGTGGAAAAGGTGAACAGCCGCATTAGTGGGTGGAAGAGCAGGTTTTTATCACAGGCGGGTAGGGTGACGCTGATCAATTCAGTGCTATGCTCGATGCCGGTCTATCTTGCTGCAGCTTCAACTGTGCCCATTTCCATATTTTCTTATATTGAACGATTATGTGTGGCTTTCTTCTGGGGTGATGTGGTCGAGCAGCGGCGGAGGCGTTGGGTCCCTTGGTTTGTTATCCAGCATCCTATCGCTGAGGGAGGTCTCGGTGTCAGGAGTTTGAGGCATGTTCAATTATCCTTGGCTGTGAAGATGGTATGGCATATTACTCAGAGTGATTCGTTTTGGGCAGATTATGCACGGCAACATTTTCTATTTGATCGAAGGAGTTTTAGCTTTCGTTTCTGCCCATCCGGAATTCCAAGGAAATTTTTTCTTTTTGCCTGTGAAGTGGTGAAGACTAATGTCCGATGGGTTTTAGGTGATGGTCGCAGGGTGAATTTCCTGGAAGATGTCTGGGCTGGGGGTAGGCCCTTGCGTCTTTCGCTTTTACAACCTTACCAAGGGCCTCCGCTCACTGCTCATGTTCGTGAGGTTATTCTAAACCGTTCTCATCCCCTGCGGTTGCTCCTGTCTGACACTAGCTGTTTGGATGGTCTCCACCTTTCTACTCATGCAGATCAATGCAAGTGGTCTTTAACCTCCTCGGGGGATTTCTCTACCAAGAGTGTTTATGAGCTACTCCGGCCAGCTGGAGTTCACAGACCTCAATTCAAGAACATTTGGCATAGCCTCTTTGTTCGTCGAGCTTCTTTGTTTACATGGCGTCTATTCAAGCATGCAGTTCCTGTGGACATGAGCATAGCTGCGTTTGTGGTATTTCTTTGGCTTCTTGCTGTAGCTGCTGTCGAAATCCTCAGGTTGAGGATCTTAATCATTTATTTATAGAGAGCGAGGTTGCGTCGGTGCTCTGGACTTGGATTTCTCCCTTTTTTGAGCTTGGTATTGGCATCCAATCTCAGATCACTTCCCGGCTATGGGATATCTGGGCGCATTGTAATCCCCATTCTCCCTCAGGGTTTATTGCTCTTTACTCCTCCTTACTTATTGTATGGGAAGTATGGAAGGCGAGGTGCACCAAGCGTTTTGAGGGAGTGACTATTAGCACGTCCTCTATCATGCATTCCATTCGCTACAATATTAGTGCAGCTTTAGAGAAGACCACTTTCCATTGCTTTCCTCCGAAGAAGTAGCTACTGGAATTTTCTAATTTTGGTTTCACCATTCGTTACTCTCCGGTGAAGGTGAAACTGGTCAGATGGATTCCGCCCCTTCAAGGGCTGGTTTTGAATGTGGATGGCGCATGTAAGGGGAACCCGAGAATATGCAGCGGAGGTGGCAGTATTAGAGATAGTGCTGGGAACCTTGGTTTTGCTCATTTCTATGGTTATGGCAACAGTGTGGTTGCTGAAACTCGTGCAATGTGTGATGGTGTGCGGTTAGCAAAGGAGTATGGCTTTATGATTGCTGCCATCTCCACTGACTCTGCGATTCTGGCCAAATCTTTTCTGACAGGGATTGCTCCTTCTTGGAGGTGCTTGCGATGGTGGCGGGAGGTGTCTGAGTTTCTGGTTTCTTCAGGGGTTATTGTCTCCCATGTGTATCGTGAAGCTAATAAGTTTGCGGATAGTTTAGCTACATATGCTTGGCAGGTTCAGGAAAACAAGGTGTTTTTGTCTTCCAAAGATCTTCCTAAATGTAGTTATGGTCCTCTTGTCACAGACCGACTAGGTCTAGTGTCTATAAGAGTTTAGATGGCTGGTTGGCCAGCAGGTTCCTTCAGGGGAATGCCCCGTTGATCATGTATTATTACCTTTTTATTAATAAAATTTACACCTCTAGGTGTGTAGTGGTGGAGTGATGAACTCACCTCCTTTCTGAGGGGGTGAGCACTCTCCTGCTCCCCTTTGAGACAGTTGTATTAAAAAAAAAACTAATGCATCGGAAGACATCGAGATCCACTATAGATCGTTGGATCTGATTAATCAATGAACCGCTCTGATACCAATTGTTGAAACATGTGGTACGCGGAAATAGATCCAAAGGGGGGGTGAATGGATCTTTTTGGAATATTGCCCAACAAAAACTATGAACGAGCTTCTAAAAACTGATTGAAAGGATCATCACCTAAGATACCTAGAAATCAATTCTTCTATTAAACCAGTGAGCAAACACTTGACATGCTAGCACATGATCAAGGAACGACAACACGTATATAATCCACTGAGTTTAGGGTCCAGCGAAGCTGACATCGAATAGAGTAAATGGCACTCAAGCTAATAGTGAACCAAGTCTGTGAAGGAGAAGGGAGATAGGGAGCAATCACACAAATGCAAACCACTGCACACGGAATTTTTAGGTGGTTTGGTCCTTCTGACCTACGTCCACCCCACACTCAATTGAGTGTGGCTTCACTGCTGACTAACAGCTTCCCGCTGATCCACAGCTTCGGAGAATTCCTTCCCTACAATCTGATGAGTGTTACAGCTTCGCTATCCAGAGGAATCCACCTCTGCCGCTGAGGATTATAGCTTTACCTGTCCAGAGAAATCCTTCTCTGCAACCGCTGAGGATTACAACTTCACCTCTGCTGACACACAGCTTGAGTAACCAGAGTTTTAAAACAAAGCAAACGAAAATGGAAAACCAACAACTAGATCGAACTGTAGCTCAGGACAATGAGCAGATCGGCTCTGGTTCTGAACCAAGAGATCGGTGGATACAACTCTCAGTTTCTTCTTCTTTCGAACTCTCTCTTGTCTCTCTCACAGATCTTCTCTTTTAGATTGTATCTCTCTGCTGTACACTCTAATTCTTTTCCAACTCTTTCTGACCTTCTCTTCAAAGCCTCATCATCATCTTCTTCTCATCTCTGTTCGCTGAAGATGAGTCTTATATATCTTCAGTCAGGGACCCACGAGCTGACCTACTTGGCATGTGGAGGGAACATTCCCGCCAAAAGATTCCAGTAAGCTTTCAGTCACTTGTCCAATTTTGAGCACTATATCTTCCCTCGTGGCAGTCCTTTTTCAGGGACGGTTCGCCTTGGATCATGTGTCCTCATTAAAGATCTCGAGCAGTTGACATGTTAACATGTCGAAATATACGATGGTCAAACAGATATGAATATTGCACAGACTTGCCAAGAGAGTGTTCGATAGTTCATAAAGCTCACATGGGCAGATTTAGTATCCACATACTTAATGCATACATTGGCAGGTTCTACATAAGCCATCAGTGTGCACAAAGAAGTGTGCATAGACTTATTATGGCCGAAGGGCTAGAAGATGCACAGACTTCGTGTGTGCATAAGGCAGACAATGCAATGACCCTATATACCAAACCACAAGGTTGCACAGACTTCGCATAGCACAAATATTAGAGTTGCACCGACTTAGTTACATAAAGTGCACGAGTGCACGAACTTTGATTTTGCTCGCACAAAGTGTGCACAAACTTAATGGAGTATAGGAAGAATGTGTACAGACTTTGGGGTGCTTGTAGCGAGACATGCACAGACTCATTCAATGCATAAAGAAAGTATGCACAGACCTAATCCCAACAGACATGAAATGATGCACAAACTTAAATGCTTGCAGCAACAAAAATTGGACAGACTTTTGTGCATGTAGCAACGAGAGTTACACGGACTTGATGAGCACACGATGGACTTGCGCCAAATGCGAGGATGTATGAAATGCTGCTTGCACCGAGTTCGGTCTTGCACACGCCAAGTGTGCACAGACTTTGTGTATGCAAGGAACAAAAAGATGCACTGACTATGAGTGTAAACGACTAAGACATATACCGACGTTATCTGGCAGATAACGTGGCATGCACATACTTAACAAAAAGGTGCACCGACTTTCTATACACTAGAGATAGAACACGCACCGACTTTCAATGTGCAAACAAAATATGCACGGACTTCTTATGCGACAGATGCAAGGTGCACAGACCTTGTATACTGAATGATGCAACTATGCATAGATTTAATTGTTGGGTCCCGCGAGGTGTAAACGGATCTAGAAGGGGGGGTTGAATAGATCCTATCAAAAGCTTTGGCCTATTTAAAACTCTGAGCTATCGGAAGCATGAACCACTCTTATAAAGTGAATGAATCACTTAGGGACAATGCACAGTGGAATTAAGTAGAGTGGCTCAAATGAAAAGACTTTGATTACAAGCTATGAAACATCCACACTTCTTTAAGCACATTTGTGATCTTGAAAGAAATAAGCCTTGTAGTGAAGGGATCATAAAGCATAACACTAGAGCATGCAATAGCTTGCAACAACCGTGTGTGTGTGTGTGTGTGTGTGTGTGTGTGATATGTTGATTACTCAAAGTGCATATGTGTGTGAACAATCTAACCAAGTATGGAAGCACACGAACCTGTGAATGGGGTTAGAAGATATAGATCAATCATACACGATAAACAACCCACAACACAGGGATTTTTAAGAAGGTTCAGTTGCAACCCCGCAACCTACGTCCACCCCTCACCAAAACCCGGTGAGGCTTCCTTGCTGACTCACAGCTTGACCGGGGACACGCCCCAAACCACAGAACAGAGAAAACCCTCTTTCTGTCTTCCTACACACAAAGCCGGCAGGGACGGCTACACCGCAGATCGGAGAACTCCCGATTGCCTTCCTACTAACCACCGGTAGGGACGATCTTCAGTTTCAATAGATTGAATGAAATGAAGAAAGAAACAAGATGAAAATGCTCAAACAAGATATGAAGATATGCTAGAATGAATTAGATCTTGTCTGAGATTGTTGGATCTTGAATCTGTTGAGGATTTGATCTTCCTTTGATCCTTTTGAGTTGATGGAGCGGATATAGGATGTAGCTTGATCTTTCCTTTGAATCTCCTTGAGTTGATGAAGAAGAATATTGGATGTAGCTTGATCTTTTCTTGAATCTCCTTGAGTTGATGAAGAGGTGTATGGATGTAGCTTTGATCACCTTTGAGAGCCTCGAATCCTTCTTGCTTGCTTGGAGGTTGCTTGGCTTCAGATCTGAGCTTGAATCACCTTGGAAGGATGAAGAACTCCAGCCCGAAGTACTATTCACGGAGGTGCTACAGTGCTTGCGAAATGGCCTCCCTTGAGCTCTCTTTGATTCACTTCATCAACTACATCAACTAGGGTTTCTAACCCTCTTGTATTGGTCTTATAGACTTTGAATGGTCTATAGACAAGCCCCAGACCAGATCCACAAATCATGGGTGATTAGGTGACTTTTGGATTAAACAAATCCATGTTGAATGGCCCTTTTCGAAGTGGAAAACAAAGTCAACATTGGTTGGCTCGGGGCTGGCGGTCGACCTGTGGTAGGTGGCGGTCGACCTCTACTGAGAAATACTGGAGATTGGTGAGCCCTGGGATTTTCGGTCGACCGCTACTGGCTGGCGGTCGACCTGTAGCTGAAACTCGTGCAAGCTGGCATCTGCTGGCTGGGGCGGTCGACCGCCCCTGTGCTGGCGGTTGACCGCCAGCTGGGCAGAACCCGGGCTTGCCCGGGTCGGTCCGTTATCCGCTTCAGCTCCGTCGTTCAACTCCATTAGCAGCCCGTGCATGTTTGTGGCATCACCCTTGACAGTATAAAAGGTATCAACTGAGTCTTTAACCTTGGATTCTCTTGGCTATACTTCTTTGTGCATTTGACCTTGGCTATTGATGGATGTGTGGACTTTGTGTGCATGTATGAACTCTGTATAGACTTTATACCTTGATCATGCATGAGCCTGTACAGCCTTGCTTCATGAGTGTACAAACTTGGTAACTTGATGCACGAACACAACAAAATGCAATGTATAGGCTTTGCGTGTGAAGCAGCCGGCCAATGTATAGACTTGTGTTGCAGCCATCAACCAACGTACAGACTTGGAGTTGTGCTAGCAGCCAACGTACAGACTTGGAGTTGTGCTAGTAGCCAACGTACAGACTTTGTCTTGTGCAACGTATAGACTTTGTCTTGTGCAACGTACAGACTTTGTTTTGTGCATGCAGCCAACGTATAGACTTCATCTGCAGCAACGTATAGACTTCATCTACCGCAACGTACAGACTTCGTGTTGTGCAACATACAGACTTTGAGTTGTGCATGCAGCCAACATATAGACTTCATCTGCAGCAACGTATAGACTTTGTGTGCAGCAACGTATAGACTTTGAGTTGTGCTAGGCAGCCAACGTACAGACTTCATGTTCAGCAACGTACAGACTTTGTCCAACGTATAGACTTCATCCAATGTACAAACTTTGATTTTGTTGCAAGATGTATAGACTTGCTGATGTATAGACTTGCTGCTGAAGGATGTATAGACTTGATGTGCCTGCAACAGGATGATGTATAGACTTTGAGTTGCAGGATGTATAGACTTAGTAATGAAGATGCATGGAGAATGTATAGACTTTGCATGGCAAGCTATGCAATCCAATGTATAGACTTGTTAATGGATATGCATGGAGAATGTATAGACTTTGCATGGCAAGCTATGCAATCCAATGTATAGACTTTATGTGTAGCAGCATAAGAGATGCACCAACTATATGAATGAACCAATGCAAGATATGAACAATGGTATGCACTGATGCATTGCTCATGCACACAACCTGTTCGATGAAATGACTAACTGTTTAAACAGATGCACAATGACGTCATATGCAAACACATTGTGACTTAGTATTTGCTGTCAAAAACCATGCACTGCTCATGCACACAACATGTTCGATGAAATGACTGATTGCTTAAACAGATACACAATGACATCATATGTAAGCACAGTATGACGTATAGTAGTTGCTATCATCAAAACCATAACAGTAATCATGGTGCACACATATTCAACATTCATCATATATGTAAAGATCAAATGCAAACACATTTATATATATATATATATATGTATATATATATATTCCAGTCTTACATGACTCATAGATTGTCATTATCAAAACCAGGGTTCCAACAGGTGACTCATAGTGTTTGCTATCACAAAACCACAGTGGCACAATAATCTCCCCCTTTTTGATGATGGCAACATTATGAGTCACACTGACTCAAACTATTCTCCCCCTTTGACTTCAACAAAAAGAAAATAGTTTGAGAGAGAAAAATAAGCAGGTATGAAAGGATTGATATAACATGTCCCCCTTTGACTACATGAAAGCACATAAAAGCTATTCTCCCCCAAAGTGCAATATGACACCACATATTCTCCCTGGATAAAAAAGGAAGAACAACCATACATGAAACTCCCCGTGAGAAAAGGAATACAACCAACAAGCACAGGGGCAGTTAGACAATCAAGCATCAATCCTCCCCCTTTTAAGACGGAATAAATGCAGCCTACTTCTACACCTATCTTCTCCTGAAGGCAAGACAATGCTCCTTGCTCAGAATGAAACAAGACTTTGAAGAAGGTATGGAAGGAGTATGTCAAGAATAGATTGAAGAAAAGTCTTTCAAGAACAATTCAGCTAAAACAGTGAGCAGGTTCAAGTGATGATCAGGAAACTTATATGCAAGTTGATGAAGTTGTCAATAGTGTAATTGATCAGAAGAATTTTATAGCATGTACCATTGTTATAAACCCAAGTATAGATAGACTCTCCTATCATAAGGGGTTATGAATTAAACTTCATGATAAAACGGGTTTAAGCATGATGTATATCAAATTTGTCAATTATATTCAATACTCACATCTGAAACTGAGTTTTAATAAAGGTGAACTAATTATTCATATAACATTCCAGTTCAATCGTCTTCCATCTTACTCAATTAATCTCAATGACTCCTTTAGGAGTTACACATTGTAGTATTGAGGTGAAACACCTTCAATGGTATGTGAAGTTAACTATTTTACAGGGATTTTCTGAATTGTTTTATTGCTCAACAACTTATTTTCCTGAGCAATCTTAGTTGATCAACACCTTTTTACATGAGGCACAACACGTCTTAGGTGAACTGACCCAGTTACTCAGTGTGATAACTGTATTGCCTCTCAATTATGAGAATAGAGTTAGCAAAAGAAGTGTCTTTTTACATGAGGAGACACCTTGATTAGAGACAGGAATCCCTAGTTACTCAACATAATTATGCCATTGCTCTGTCAGATTTTTTAATTATTTTTATACCAGAGATAACTGTGGCACTTCATGACATGGGTTTACTCCATTTCTTTGAAAGAGGACCCAATTTCTCAGTGATCAAAGTCATTGCTCTGATTTTTATCTTTCTTTTTAGTCAACTTCAGACAGATTTAATGTTTAAGAACAATACTACCAACATGTATCTCAACCAAAGTAGCCTTAATTTCAAATTTTTAGATTTCAGAAGATTTAGTCTAGAGATTACATGAAACGGTTGGTTAAAATTTATTAAAATTTGTGATTCATATACTTTCAAGTCTTTCAAATACAAATTCAAGATGACATTAGACTTATACTAGTTTAAATCAGTAGACATTCTTAAACTTGTATGATAGGAATTTCTTTTAAGGTTTCAGATCTATAAACAAGGTACACAAATTTAAATTTCTTCAAGATCAGTTCAATCAATATATCTAAACAACTATCATCAGTAGAAACAATGATCAGTTATCATGAAAGCATTTGTGAGGTTTAGGCTTGCACATAGTGTGATCAAAGCAGCATGAATCAGAGAGCAGAAGAATTCTTCAGAATTCACAACGAAGAACAAGATTAATCAGGTCATTTTGACAAGAGAAATCACAGCAAGCAGCTAGTACTGACTTAATCATTAATAGTGAGAAAAGCCCATAGTGATACTAGAAAATGGGTCCAAGGAATTTATGGAGACAGCTGGAATTGACTGGAGTCAAATGGATGTGAGTCACTAGCAAGAGAGGTGAGGTAGAACAATCAGGCTTGCTAGGCAGAGAAGTTTCAGTCAATGAGAAATAGATGAAATGAATATGCTCCCCCTGCCTATATGCAATGAGTCAATCTTTTTGAAATTTTCAATATGATGACGTGCAATCATATATGCACATGGGTTAACTCCCCCTAGCTGAATGCATTGGACCATCATATGCAACAAAAAGGACCATGCAGGGGACTTGTTCTGAAGAAAAATGACATGAATGCATGCACTTAACATTCTTTTTGGTGTTTTCAAAATTAATGAAATGCTATGCAATTTACTACATGTATGCAAGTGCATTAACCACTCATGAAAGACATGAAAACCATGCAGAGAATTAGCCTAAACAAGTATGCATGATACACAAGAAATGCTTTGACTCCCCCTGACTATGTGCATTTTGACACAATCATTTAAGTACTACAAACACACAAATCATAGGAACATCATGAATTATGCTCATGGAACAAATATGCACTTCCAACTGAGACAAGCTATAATCATCTTGATGATTAATTCATATTTTCAGAGAAGATCAGTTAGAAGACGCATGGCGAGCGTGGAGGGATAAGGTGGCCGGATGATGGCGACAGCAGGTGGCGGGACGTGGGGCAAGATCCGGAGGTGGTGCGACGCGGGTTCGTGCGTGGGGATGGTGGTTCGATCGTGAGATCTGGTGTCTCAGATAATTTTGGTATGTGAAATCTTTCTCAGAGGTAGGGGGATGGATCCCAGACCCTCCTTGTGTATTTCCCATTGTTTCTGTGCTGATTTGAGGTCGAGAGAGGGTTTATTTTCTTATTTGGGGAAAATTCATGCTCGGGGTTGAGAAGTGGATTTTGATCGATCCGAGCAGCGATTCGTAGTTAAATTTCTTTTGTTTTGTTGTTTGGATGGTGGGGAGAGTTTTCTCGGTGTTCTCCCCCTCGTATGAGGTGAGTGGGGAGCAGAATCGAACCTTTGGATGAGGTTTTGTCTGGAAAAACCCCATCGTGGGTGGCCAAATCGATGTCCGTCGGCGGTTGGTGCCCTACACAGGAGGGCGGCCAAGTATCTGGCCGCCCAGGGAGTGTGCCCTATTGGGTAGCTAGGTATCTGGCGGCCTAGGTCTTTGGGCTGCTAGAGGGTTGGCTGGCTAGTTTGGTGGGCTGCCAAGATACCTGGCCACCCAACAGGGCTGCCAGAGGGTTGGCCACCCAGTCTTGTGGGCAGCCAGGCCCTTGGCCACCCAGTGGAGAGCTGGACGGCCAAGTATTTGGCAGCCCAGGTCATGGGAGTCCGGACGGCTAGATGTCTAGCCACCCAGGTGTTGGACGGCTAGGCATTTGGCCGCCCATGCTGTTTTGGCAGCAAGTCACGTGGTAGCCTCGGTTTTGAGTTGTCGAGTGTTCCTTGTGATCTCATGTTTTTGCAGAGGGTTGTTCCAGTGTGATCTTATGTTTCTGAGGTGGGTTATTCCCACGTGATCTATCTAGGCCGATAATCGTTGGTTTTGCTATTCGGCCTTGTGTTCATATGGTTTGGCGGCGTAGAGCTATGTCGTATTCTTAGCCGTGTGTGTGTAAGCTGGTGATACTCGTGTGATGTTTGATCCGACGATGCTCTTACCTTGAGTGACATACCACTAGTCGTGGCCCTTCTGGGTGTGCGGGCACCCACCTACCTGGGAGAGGTGGAGGGATTTCCCGTGAGATGATTTTGATCCAGTTATCATGGTCCCTTGTGCATATGCATCAAGGACTTTGTCTACATTTGTGGAGTAGGCATTGAGGACTTTCTCTACTCTCAGCTCAGCCTAAGTCCGGGCTATGGGAAAACCAATCATAGGGCTTAGACATTGAGGACTTTGTCTAGTGTATGCTCACGTGGTTAGGGGCTCGGACACCGTGTTCACTAGCACGAACCCCGACTAGTCCTGGTGTTGTTGTTGTTGTTGTTGTTGTGTGTGTCTCACTGTCACGCGCTTGGATGATCAGATGTCTGTGTGTGAGATGGGAAGCATGGTATAAGCCGTTAGTGGACGCATCCGGCCTTGCTTCTAGTGGGTAGTTCTCTTGTCACTTGAGCCATGGTCCTCCCGACTGTTGAGGTTGTAGTTTCCCAACAGTGAGGTCATGGTCCTCCTGACAGTTGAGGTAGTGGTTTTTCCTGACAGTGAGGTGTAGACGCCTGAATTTGGACATCCCGCAGACCTTGTCTAGCCACCATAGAAGTGATACTTTCTTCTTGGTTGATTGAGAGTGTGGAGTCTCATCCTTGTTTAGGTAGGCTCCACCCTATCCCTTCGCGAATTTTTTGGGGTATTATTTATGATTCTCTACATTTTCCTCTATTCCATGGAAGGCCAAAGTCTTGGCCGCCCACATCCCTGGGAGGCTAGATAGCTAGCCGCCCAGCCCATTCCAGGGTGGCCACACAGTTGGTCGCCCACATCCCAAGGTGGCCACACATTTGGCCGCCCAGGATGAGCCCAGCCATTCCAGGGCCACCAAAGACTTGTCCGCCCACATCCCTAGGTGGCCAGATGGCTGGCCGCACATACCCCTGGGCGGCCAGACACCTGGCCGCCCAGCCCATTTCAGGGTGGCCACACACCTGGCCGCCCACCATCCTAGAAGGCCAGACTGTTGGCTGCCCTCACCCTCAAGAAGGCCATTGACCTGGTCGCCCAGCTCCTTTGGACGGTCAAAACCTTGGCCACCTCCTATCAACCGCCCGTCAACTCCACGATCCGCCCACTCCGGGCACGTCCTCCGAAATTACTCTCACTCCGGGGGGTTTGAGATTCACGTAGCTTACACGTACTCCATTTTTCAAATGGTTTTCATGGAGGGAATTCCCCCACATACAAAAACCCCATTCCGATCGATCTCACGGAGGGGGGGGGGCATTTCTCAAGGGGGTTGGACATTTTTGGAGGAGGAGAGGTTCAGTGAGTTCCTTGGAGCCAAGAGACAGAGCTGTGAGCATGAGAGCGTCTTCCCCGACCTTCCCCTAGTAGCAGAACCCGCCGTCGAAGAGCTCCGCAGCGGGAGAGTCTAATTGCAGGGGGCGGCCATCGACATGGCCACCCACCACTCTTGAGCGGCCATACACTTGGCCGCCCTTTGTTTGGTCGACTAGGAAACCCCGTCTTTCTTCCTTGTTCTCCATCTTGCTATATTTCTTTACATTTTACTGCATTCATGCATGATAGATCTTCCTAGATCCTATTTTAAAGAGGTTTTCCAATCCAAAACATAGGGAAGGCTGATCGTCAAAAGTCTCGGCCATCTCCCTTTCCACCCCCCTTCTTGGTACGATTGACCCCATTTGCATGTGTTCTTTACTTCCATGAGCATTTACTACACTTTCTCAGTCTAATGGTCTTTCTATTTGCTGGTTAATTTGCAGGAACCTCGTCATCGACTTGCAGAGCTCCTTGTTCTTGGCCGACCGAGAGCGAGGACAGGAAGAACCCACATTCTCCCATTCCTAAGGCGTTCACGATCATGCTACCCCTGTGAGGTTCAGGTAAACACCTCTGGCGATCACTCTATCTCTTTCTTTCTAACATGTGCACTGTAGGTAGCAGCAACACAAGTTCGGGAGGACACACGAGCACGCCGTACGTGGACGTACCTTCTGGCGCCTACATGAGGTTGTTGTTCCAATAGCGTTTTGGTGATGGCTTACTTGTGGTCGAGTCTCCTCCGACACGTGTGGATATGGTACGACTGGTTTTCTTGTGGTTGTGGTTTCCTTGACACTTGAGGTTGTAGACTCCTAATTTTAGACATCCCACGGATGTTGATTTAGCCACCATATAAGTGATACCATTTTTTTCTGGATTGTGTTGATTTCGTGAACCTTTGAGTCGAGCCCAATCACTTTATTGGGCCCAAACTGTCATCAATATGGGACCTAAGTCCATGGGCTAGGCGGCCAAGTCGATGGCTACCCAGAACAA
This sequence comes from Amorphophallus konjac, assembly GCA_022559845.1. Lineage (NCBI taxonomy): Eukaryota > Viridiplantae > Streptophyta > Magnoliopsida > Alismatales > Araceae > Amorphophallus > Amorphophallus konjac. The sequence goes on from CM040120.1 coordinate 404,133,028, forward strand.
CTAGACGGCTAGGCTGCTGGCCACCCAGATTAAGAGGCGGTCAATTATCTAGCCACCTACTGAGTGTGAACGACCAGTAACCTAGCCCCCTGATAACTGTTGTTCAAATACACATCCCACGTTCTCCTCCACTTTGGAGACACTCCCCGACTCACGACCCACCCTGGGGAGACCCTGCGTGCATCCAAACGCACGTCTTTGCCTTGTGATTGGCCCGTAGGGCACTCTTTTGGATCTAGATAAGTCTTCGAACTTAAATGAAAGGAAGGAAAAGGAAAAACCTTTCGAAAAGAAGAAAGGAAAAAATGAGGAAGAATGAAGGAGAGGAGGGACGAGGTCGAACGGAGAAGAGAAGGGAATGTGAAGGAGCAGAGCGTAAGAGCGCTGACCCAGAGAGCATCCTCTTCTTCTTGCAACCCCCTTTTCCACATTACGATGGTGGTCGAGGACGGGAGTCTTCATGGGTGGTGTTGTCGTGAGCTAAAAGAGTCTTCCTCTACTTGCAGAAGGTAGCCTTACCTTTGGCGGCGTAGGTTTGTAAGTAGTTATAGCTTTGGCCGCCTTGCTCTCTAAATGGTCAAGCATTAGGCCACCTTCTTGGTTCGACAAATCACCCCTCTCATCCTTCCACTTGCTGCACGTATAGCTCATTTATTAGCACATCTTGCATTTAACTTGCATATTTAGAATCCCCCTAGTTCCCTAATATCAAGAGGTTTTAACTCAAAACAAAAGGGAAGGCGGGTGGTCAAAAGTCTCGACCATCCCCCCTTCCCAGCAACACCTCCAGGTAAACACCACCCAATTCTACTTCCCCTACATCTATTGAGCATTTACTATACTCCTCTAGTTCTAATCGACGTTTCTTGTTGATTTTCTCATTGCTTTTCAAGATTTCAGTGCAATCGAACCACAAGGCTCCTTGTTCTTGGCTGACCGAGAATGGAGAATGTGGGACACCACGAACTCCCTCCTTAGAAGGCATCGTCAGATCATCCTCCATGTAGGAATCATGTAAACTTCCCTGATGATCACTTATTCTTTTTACCTTGTAGTGTTAGAATTGGTCTGATCGAGTTCTGCATCCAGGTCATTACTGTGCCATCACTGAACAGTACTTAGACACCCAAAAGCAGACGCCAATTTCGGCACCTACAGAGGTGTCATGTTACCTGCATGAGGCTTGTGTGATAGTGTAGTTTACTTTCCACCAGTTACTTGTTCAGTGTGGTTATTGTTATTATTAGTTACCATTGTTTAGTGTGGTGGGGATCCACAGGACCCCTATTGAGCCAATGAGATGAGGCTCACCCCTTTCTATTTCAGGTGTAGTGCACCTCCATGTGGTTTGGAGGTCCAACGCAACGTCAGCGGAGTTTTTAGTTGCCAAGGTGTTAGAGCCAGGATATGTCCCGTGGCTGTGTAATTTTATTTTTTGTTGGACTATACTTTTTGGGCTTGTACTCTGGACTATAAATTGTATAAACTATAATAAATGTAAAATTTTAATTTTTACACTTTAATTTCTACATTTATTTTAGATTCTTGTGCACTTCCACAACGTTACTGCCTTCGGTCTCTCTCACCGATGAAGCACTGTGGCCAGTTATCCTCTCCCAGCGTCACCGTCATATACTTGGGACATCTAGTCTCCCAGCATCGTCCCCGGTACCGCAAGGGCGAGGACGCCCGGCACCGGCAACATTAAAGCCCTCAGGCTCCCATGTAAGCAAAAAAAGAGAGAAAGATAACAAAATGGGGTTAAAAATAGAGATACCCCAGCGGCCTCAGTCAACTCCCTCCACAAGATTACTGAGGGTAAAAATTGCCAGAAACCCGGCCGAGGTGAAAACCCGCAAGGGCGCCTCAGGTAAAATCGGGTGACCCCTCGGTGTGAAAACACACAAGGGCGCACCGGAAAAAGTAAAAGGGGGTCAGCTCTGGCGAAAACCCGCAAGGGCGGTAGAGCTGATAGATGGAAAACAAAAAAAAACTCTCTTCCTCTCTACTCTTCACTGATGAAAGTAGTCGACTGCGACATTTCACAGATGGCATGCTCAACATTACTCCACGACAGTGGTGGCCACTACACCCCTGAGGGTCGGTCATCGCTAATTCCAATTCCAGCACTCGGCTACACACCTCAACAGTCAGTCGACTAGTCCCAGTCTTTTGGCTACTACACATCCGGAGTTATCCGGCCAGTCCCATCCCAAGTATATGACAGTGACGCTGGGAGAGGCTAACTGGCCACAGTGCTTCATCGGCGAGAGAGGCCGGAGGCAGTGACTGGTCCCACCCTTTAAAGAGGGTGGCTACTAGGCTACCGATGACAGCCAGGGCATGCGCCTTAGTCAGGGTGGCACGTGAACTCGTGCTCTGGAGGATGGTACAACTTCTTGTGTTTACCATTGAGAGGTGGGAATGGCTTATTGCCCTTGTGGTCTACGACCGTGCAGGCCCTACCCTCGTAAACTTCATGAATGATGTATGGCCCTCGCCAGTTAGGTTGTAGTTTTCCACTGGAGTGCCTTGCCATGACTTCCTTTTCCTTAATCATGACAAAATCGCCTTGCTTGAAGGCTCGTTGTTTGACGAGCTTATCATAGGCTCGCGCCATGCGGGCCTGGTACATTTGTAGATGTTTGTAGGCTTCGAGTCACTTGCCTTCTAGATTAGCAAGCTCTTCTAACCTCCTCTGGTATTTATCTTCTTCTAGACCGGCAAAGCCGGTGTGGACTGCTACGCAGTATGAGGCTAGCTGGATCTCAATGGGGATGACGGCTTCTGCCCCATAAACGAGGGAGAATGGTTAGCATCCCGTAGGGGTCTTATAAATCATCCGGTAGGCCCATAGTGCCTCGAACACCTTTTCACCCCAATCGCGCTTTCGGTGGCTAACAATTTTAGCTAGAAGCTTACAGAGAGTTTTGTTGAAGGTCTCTACTGGGCCGTTACCCTGAGGGTTGTAGACCGAAGAGGTTCTCCAGTCGATGTGGAACTTGGCCCCTAGTTGATGTACGGCCCTACTCTTGAATGGTGTGCCATTATCTGACACTATACGGCTGGGAGTACCAAATCGGTAGATAATGTTGTGCCGGATGAATCTGGATGCCACTTCTCTGGTGACCTCTTGTAGGGGGACGGCTTAAGCCCACTGAGAGAAGTAGTCGGTGGCGGCCAGAGTATACTTATGGCCCTTGAAAGATGGCGGGAAGGGTCCCACGATGTCCATGCCCCATTCGGAGAATGGCCATGTGGGGGCTGTTGGGCGTAGTGGATTGGGAGGTCTTCTGGGTACCGGGCCAAAGGCTTGGCACTGATGACACGTACGGGCATACTGGGTGCAACCCGCGTACATGGTCGGCCACTCGACCAATAGAAGCCTTTAAGCTTGGTGAGCGCTGCATAATCCTGAATGGACTTCATGCATGATGGCTCGAGCCTCGGCTGAGGAGATACATCTCAAAAGAACCGACTTGTCATTTTCGTGGAAAAGTCTATACAGAGAGTCGTCGATCAACTCATATGATGTTGCAAGACGGAGTAGCTGGACCCTTTGAGCTCGGTCAGGAGGGATCCAACCTTTCTTGAATTTGATGATAGGCTCATGTCAATCTTCTCTTCTGGAGGAATGTTCTGGTCAAGGTTGTGGACCTCGTAGATGGTGAGGCCGGATTCGCCTTCGAGTGTACTCGGCATCAGTCTTCTGTGCTTGACAGTGATGTCGACTTCATCCTTGAGCGGAAGTTTGATGGCCGCATCCAATTTTGCCAGGGCATCTGCCTGGGCGTTGCTGCTCCTGGGAACATGATCTATTTCAAAGAAATAGAACTTCCGGATGAGCCTGGTGATTGCGACATGGTATGGAACTAACTCTTTCTTCCGCATGTCGTAAATGTCGAGGACTTGCCGAACTATTAACTGGGAATCCCTGTAGGCTTTGAGGCACTTGATGCCAATGTCGAGAGCCATCTGAAGCCCGATGATTAGAGCTTCATACTCAGCTTCGTTATTGGTCAGGGGTTTCATGAGGGCGCACGAGTTGTATAAAACTCCGCCCTGAGGAGTAAGGAAAACAATGCCGGTGCCCGCCATGACGGCTGGACTTTGATTATATCGGGTAATCCCTTGGGAAGCGCCATCAAAGTAGAGCTCCCAACAAGGTACACCGACTGTGAGGGCGTCTTGCTTCTGGTAATGCAAGACATCTCCGGTCTGTTAAACTGGCACTGGTGATTGGGAAGCAAGGGACTCCTCGTCAGGGAGTTCCGTGTTGAGGGGTGAGTCATCCGATAGTAGATGGGTTGCCAAAAATTCAGCCATGCCCTGTCCCTTGATGGCTTTTCTGGTGGCATAGGTGATATCATACTCCATTAACAGGAGAGCCCATTTTCCCAATCGGCCTGAGAGGACAGGATGCATGAGGAGATACTTGAGTGGGTCGTGCTTAGATATGAGCTGAACCTGATGGGATAGGAGATAATTCCACAGCTTCATGACGACAAACACTAGTGCTAAGCAGACTTTCTCCATGGGGGAGTAGCGGTACTTAGCACCAATTAGTTTTTGTTATGTTAGATGGAAGCACTCTATTACCACGGAGAGTGGATCTAGAGGGGGTTGAATAGATCGATTGCCTAAATTAAGAACACAGTTATACTCTAATGCAGAATTAAAAGGAGCAGCTGTTGAACAAACGAAGGAGCACAATGAAATCACAAGATCCACAAGCAATCGCACAGTAGACAGCAATTTTAAGGTGGTTCGATCTCAATCCAGAGATCTACGTCCACCCCACACTCCAACTAGAGTGTGGATTACGCTGACTCACAGCTTGAACAGATGGGCTTCACAGCTTGCCTACAGACTGCTGAGCTTCACAGCTTACTGTCCGAGACCTAGTCTCGCCTACTGAGGAATTACAGCTTCACCTGTCCAGTGGAATCCTCCACTGCAACCGCTGGGGTTTACAGCTTGACTCGTCCAGTGGAATCCTCCACTGCAAACGCTGGCACACAGCTTGAACACAAGAGTTTCGAAAACAGGAAAAATAGAATCAAACGAAAATGGAAAACCCAAAAGAAATGTAGCTCAGAATGAGCAGTATCAGCTCTGGTATCTGAACCAAGAGACTGATTCACAAGCTCTCGAACAAACTCTTCTCAACTGATCTCTCTCAATCTTCTCTTCTCTCTTTTTCTTCTTCTCTCTGGATCGTGAATTTTCTTCTCTGCTCTCAGTGGCTCTCTGCTGCTTTGAGCTTCTCTGCTCTCTAGCCTTTTCTTCTCGATCAACCTTCTTCTGATGGAAGAAGATTCATATATATACCAGCAGCAATTTGGAGAGCGTGTGGCTTTCAAATTCCCGCCCAATGACTTGGACCACGTGGCAGCATCCAGGCTTGTTGCTTTACACGTGTCACGTTCTGGGCACCTCGTCCATCCTTGGATCACGAGCCATGTCATCAATCTCTGTAAAGAGTCCCTGTCAGACAATCAAACAGAGTTATCAGTTTAAGGTTGAAACCTTGTACATACTATATGAAGACAACGCTGAAGCATGTATAGACTTTGTGAATGCGAAACTATGCCATGTACAGACTTTATATATGCAACGCTAGAGCATGTATAGACTTCATATATGCAGTGCTATGGCATGTGCAGACTTCATATATGCAAGGTTGAGGTGTTTACAGGCTTAGTGAATGCAACACTGAAGCATGTACAGACTTCACATATGTAAGACTATGAACATTACAAATGGATGTACTGACATGTCAAATGAATATGCAGACTCAACGTGCATCATTGTGCAGACTTACTAAAATGATGTATGAGCACATCAATACACAATGTGCAGACTTCGTGCAATGCATGAAGCAGTGTATAGACATGGAGTGCAATGTGCAACCAATGTACATACTTTGCAATGCCTAGTGTTAAAGCATGAGAGCATAATGCATCATGTACAGACTATGCGTTATGCAACCAGACGATGTCTAGACTTTGATAAATTGATGCACAACAAAAAAAATGCCTCCTTCCTGGGCGTCAGTTTCAGAAGTGACGCCCCTTTTGATGGGCATCAAATTTCAAGCATAATAGAATGTATAGACTTTCTACGGCATCAAGGCAACCATGATGATGTGCAGACTCAGTGTTTGTGCAGCTAGCCAATGTATAGACATTGCGATGTGAAGCACACAGGCTGTACAGACTTGTGCTAATGTTGCAAGTGGACAATGTACAGACTTTGGACATGCGTGCATGCTATGCGATGTACAGACTTGAATGTGTGCATGCAACACGATGTATAGACTTGCTCATGACTATCTAGACTCTGCATGCGTGCTATAGCAATGTGCAGACTTGCTGACAAAGCGTTGTGCAGACTCTGCGTGCCACAATGTGCAGACTTGCGAGTGTGTGACATGCACAAAGACGCTAAGTAAGACGGTCCAATGTATAGACTTCAAGTCCACTTGAGACGCTGAGTGAGACGGACCTCACAGGCTGTAAAGACTTGAATGCGTGCTTGCAACACGATGTATAGACATTGCCTGTGCGAGCACTGCAGCAATGTATAGACTTTGCCATGCCTAAGGTGATGTACAGACATGCTGGCAATGAGTGTACAGACTATGTATATGCGTGAGACAGCTTAATGCACTTGAGAGCAATGTACAGACTTGCTATGTCTGTGACACATGCAATGTACAGACATGCGAATCTGGGGGGTCGACCCATCTGGAAGGGGGGTCGACCCACTTCTGTCCAGACTATGCTGAGAGTGATGATGCATGGAAGTATAGACTGTATAGACTTGTGACTCATAATGTTTGCTATCATCAAAACTACAGATCATCAAAACTACAGGGGCACAACAATCTCCCCCTTTTTGATGATGGCAACACTATGAGTTACACTGACTCCGAATGCATGCTATGAGATGAAATGACCAATGCAAGTTCTAACAAGATCTCCCCCTTTGCCATAACAATGTATACCATCCCCCTGGAATTCAACAAACAGACAATAGATTCTCCCCCTTTGCCATCAACAAAGAAGAGGGAAAGAAATTACAAGGGAAATAACCAGAGAAATCATCTGACTGGCATTCTGAACAAGTAGTTCAGGAATAAGCATACTAAAGCACAGAGTCTTCAGTCATATGAATTTAGAAATTGCTTTCAGATAGAGTTCTGGTTTAAAGGTTATAGAATTTAGAGTTCATGCACTACAATCATTGGATAAGTTTTCTGTGCCTGATAATAGCAATAAACCAAAATCACATTTGAGCATGCGAGATTCAGTTTCAAAAATATCTTACTTTCTTAGACTCAGTAAAAATTGTTTGGAGATACCAGGTCATGTATTGAAATTAAACAGTTTGACATATCTGAATTTTCTTTTGAAGGAGCAGCATTTTCAATTTTATTTCATTAAGGGCATTCAGGTATCATTTATCTTTTTGCGTAAGGGTACACGTTTATCAGACGCCAATACCCCTATATACTCAACATAATGAACCATTCTGCCTATGATCAATTTTAATAAAGCTGATTTAGACCTTTTTATGTGAGGGTACACGTTTATCAGACGCCAGTTACCCCCAGGTACTCAGTGAAACCACCTTACTATTTTGATCATTTATACAGAGATAACTGATACACCTCATGACTTAAGGATTGTCCATTTCTTTGATGGATCACTCAGTTTCTCAGTGCTTTACCAGTCATTGCTCTGCCAACATTATTTTTTAAATATTTTTCAAGATTTTCAACATTTTCTTAGCTGTCCTTTATTTGTTTCAGAATAACTTGTTTAAGGACAATACACATACTTAGCCTTCTCTAACAGGATTTCAGGTGAGTTTTCAGATTTCAGATACAGTTAACTTTGTCTGACATGTAATGAAATAGGGGTTGAGAGCTTTATCAATTATCAGCATTCTTATTTTCTGATTGCAATCTTTAAACTCTAAGATTATAAAATTTAAACCATTAAGTCAGTCTTTAAGTAATTAAAATTCTTATAAAGGAAGAAGTCTCTTTTCTATTGCTTAAGAATTAGAACTGACTAACAGATTGCCATATTGTCAGACTCAACTCATGAGGGTCAAGGAATGAATGAATTCACGAGAGACAAGAATTTGAGTTGCAATGAAGTTGATACCCTCTCTGAATTACATACAACACTTCCCCTGTCTATATGCATGTAGTTATGATATGCATGTTATTCAATGAATATGTCATGAAGAATGTGAATGTGATGCATGCAAGGTTTGATCCATTATTCAACTGCCACAGAATTTTATTCAGACAAACAAGTTTAAAACGAGATATTCAAACCAACTGAATTCTATTCATCATGCTGAAATTTACACAAGCCAAGTTCTCTTCTAAGAAATTTGAACCTTTCATTCCCTAGTGGCTTAGTAAAGATATCAGCAATTTATTTTTCAGTTTCAATGAAATTCAGTTCAATTTCCTTTTTATTAACAGCATCTCTAAAAAAATGGTGTTTGAACTCTATGTGCTTAGTCCTAGAATGATGAACATGATTTTTAGCTAAACATATAGCACTAGTATTATCACACAAAATTGGAATACATTCCAGTTTTATTTGATAATCAGCCAGTTGGTGCTTGATCCAAAGTACTTGGGCTGCACAGTTACCAGCTGCAACGTATTCCGCTTCAGCTGTGGACAAAGCTACAGTGTGTTGCTTCTTAGATGCCCAAGTTACTAGACAGCCACCAAGGAATTGACAGTAGCCACTAGTGCTCTTTCTCTCTACTCGACACCCAGCATAGTCTGCATCAGTGTAGGCTAGAAGTTCTAACTCACACTTAGCAGGATACCAAAGACCAAGCTCTTGGGTGCCTAGTAGATACCTAAAAATCCTTTTCACAGATTTAAGATGTGACTCTTTAGGACTAGCCTGAAATCTAGAGCATAAACACACTGTAAATTGAATATCAGGCCTAGATGTTGTAAGATATAAAATGGATCCGATCATACCTCTATATAGCTTTTGGTCCACTGGTTTACCTTGAGGATCTTCATCTAAGCTGGTCGAGGTACCCATTGGAGTAGCTATTTCTTTGAGGTTGTCCATCTTGTATTTCTTCAGTAAATCCCTTATGTACTTGGACTGAGAGATGAAGGTTCCATCTTTTGACTGTGTCACCTGCAGTCCAAGAAATAATTTGAGCTCGCCCATTGAGCTCATTTCAAACTCATTAGTCATAATCTGAGAAAACTCCTCACATAGTTTGGGGTTAGTTGACCCAAAAACAATGTCATCCACATAAATTTGAATAATAAGAATATCTGAATGACTTACCTTAGTGAACAAGGTTTGATCAACTACACCTCTTGTGATGTTCTTATCTGTGAGGAATTTGCTCAGCCTGTCATACCAAGCTCTAGGAGCTTGTTTAAGACCATAGAGAGCTTTACGAAGTTTATAAACATGATTGGGGAAGTCTAAACATTCAAAGCCAGGAGGCTGCCTCACATGGACATCCTCACTGATTTCCCCATTCAGAAAAGCAGATTTTACATCCATCTGCTGAAGATTTATTCCTAGGGAACATGCATAAGCGAATAAAATTATGATTGCTTCTAACCTGACTATAGGGGCAGAAGACTCTTCAAAGTCTATTCCAAATTCTTGATTATACCCCTGAGCTACAAGTCTGGCCTTATTCTTAACCACATTCCCTAATTCATCAGTTTTATTTCTGAAGACCCATTTAGTCCCTATGACTGTCTCATGATCAGGAGGTGGGATCAAGTGCCACACCTTATTCCTGTCAAATTGATTGAGCTCCTCATGCATGGCATTAATCCAATGCACATCCTTGAGAGCACAGTCAATGGACTTGGGTTCTACATGTGAAACAAAAGCATATGCATTCAGTTCATTTTGAATTCTTAAATGGCCTCTAGTCCTAGGAGGGTTATGCAAATTGCCAATCACATTATCTACAGGATGATCTTTTAGATATCTAATGTTGACAATTGCATCATCATGATTTTCATTTACCTCCCCCTGAACTGTAGGCTCTTCTCCAATAAGCTCTTCATTTTCTTCCTCATCTTCGGATTTGTCTGCAGGATTCCCTTCTTTCAGAATATCACCATTGTCTTCATTCCTGCATTGACCAATATTAGTCTTTACCAAAGATTCATCAAAAATAATATGTGGAGATTCTTCAACAGATTTGGAATTTTGGTTATACACTCTATATGCTCGGGTGTTTTCAGAGTAACCAAGAAAAATTCCTGGTTCACCTTTATGTTCAAATTTATCAAGGTCTCTTTTATCATTTATATGAATAAAGCATTTGCAACCAAAAATCTTGAAATGAGCAATTGAAGGTTTCTTACCCTTTATGATCTCATAAGGTGTTTTCTAGGTAGAAGGTCTTACCATAGCTCTGTTAATTACATAACAGGCAGTATTTACAGCTTCAGCCCAGAACTTCCTTGACAGACCACCTTCAACCAAGAGTGTTCGACCCATCTCCACTAGGGTTCTGTTTCTCCTCTCCACAACTCCATTCTGCTCGGGTGTCCTTGGTGAGGAGAACTTGTGATGAATTCCATTTGTCCTGCAGAAATCCTCAAACTGTGAGTTTTCAAACTCACCTCCATGATCAGTTAAAATGTTTTCAATTTTCTGGTTTATCTTAAGATAGATCTCCTGAAATTCTGTGAATGCATCACTTTTCTGTGACAAGAAATATACCCAAGTGTACCTAGAGAAGTCATCTACCATGACAAACCCATACCTCCTCCCTGATAAGCTGACAGACCTGGTTGGTCCAAAAAGGTCCATGTGTATCAGCTCATAGGGTTTAGAAGATAGATTTTCTGTTCTAGATTTGAATGACTTTCTAGTTAACTTGGACTGAGTACATGCATCACAGAGTTTATTTTCTTTCTTAAAAGAAACTTCAGGAAGTCCTCTAACCATGCTGTGCTTATTCAATTTATGAAGTACTGTGTAACTAGCATGGCCTAACCTACGATGCCATAAGAAGGCTAAATCTTCTTTGCTAACAGTGAGGCATAGGTTAGAATGTGATATGTCATCTAAATCTATCATGTATGTATTATTAATTCTTTTACCAGAAAACTTAACAAAGTCAGAATCAGGTTCAAACACTTTACAGCATTGAGAGTCAAAAAGAACTTTATACCATTTATCACATAACTGGCTGATGCTAAGTAAATTATATGCTAAACCTTCAACCAGCATGACATCTTCAATGCAACAGGTAGTACACTTACCTACCTTACCTGACCCGACAATTCTACCTTTTGTGTTGCTACCGAAGGTGACAAGGCCTCCATGTTTCTCTGTCAGCATGCAGAACTTGGCCTTATCTCCTATCATATGCCTGGAGCAGCCACTATCTAGGTACCACAGGTTGTTCTTGGCTGCCAGGCATACCTGCACACACAATTAGGTAGAGAATTTTGGAACCCAAGTCTGATTGGGCTCCAGAGTAGATGAAATAGAAGCAAAGCAAGAAAGCAAACTTTTTGGAATCCACATTTGTTTAAAAGAATTTTGTTCAGTGGATGCTCCAGATTTCTTTTTGTTGTTTTTCTTCTTATTTGCACCAGCATGATTATTGACAGTGTTGTTACTTCTGTGCCAATGCTTTGGCCAGGGTGCATTCACAAAATTGTGGTCATGGTAGTTTCTGGTCTGGCTGAAGAATTGCAAGTTCCTGGGAGTCCAAGTGCCATTCCCACCAACCCAATTTCTGGTGTAAGGTCTATGATATTGTGTAGCCTGATATGCAGGACCTGTATACCTCCCCGGAGTTCTAGTCCAACCTGACCTATTAAAATAGGTTGACTTTGCATTGTTGTGGGTCTGAGCTCTGGATCGGTAGAATTGCTTGGGTTGACTCCTAAATGCATTCTATCTCCCCTGTACCTTTGACCCTGCTGACCTATTCACAGGTGTGTATTGGGTCTTCTTCTGAGATGGTGATGGTGGTGGAGACTTGGTGACTTTAGCATGGGGTTTATGTGCATGTGTAGGCTGACCCCTAACCTGAGACTGAGCTTTAGGATTTAACTTGGATGTACCAGCTCTACTGGGCTCACTAATCTTTTGTTTGCCCTTCTTCTCAGCACTGGGCTTCTTCAGATTTACGATTTTATTCACAGAAATTTTTGAATTCATGTTAATCAGAGGCCCTTTCTCTTTTTGTGCGACAAATGAAATAGTCTTCATTCCAAAACTTTTTGTTGCACTGGAATTAAATCCAAGGCCCTCTCTCCTGAAATTGACATTTGACCCTAACAAAGCATTTAGGTTGTCTGAACCTTGGGTCATTTTCTCAATAATTTTCAGCTTGTCCTCATTATCTTTTGGAATATCTTCAATGGATTTCTTCAGTTCGGTGTTCACACTTAGGACAGCTTCATATTTTTCACTCACAATTTTCATCTCACTCTCATATTCTTGTATTTTCAATTTCCATTCATCAGTTTCTTTTTCTAACCTCTCATTATCTTCTTTAGATGCTTTTAACTCATGCTTGATTTCTTCTATTTCAGAGCATGTGAGTTTCAGCTTATTTTTCTCAGATTCAAGGCATGCAATTTTATCAATTAGAGTTGTGTCATTTTGCATGAAATTTATCTTTCTTCTTAGATGCCTATTTTCCTTTCTGATATCATCTGCTTTATCAGCTATTTCATGATAGGCATCTACCCAATCAGCAATAGTGAAATTATCGAATCGAGAGGATACCTCATCTGAGTCTTCCTCTCTGTCTTCAGAGCTAGTTGCCATAAGGCAAATGGGTTTTTTAACTTCTTCCTCACTGTCTGAGCTGCTGCTGAAGCTACCTTCGTCCTCATCACTCCAGGTACTCACCATGGTTTTCTCTTTAGTGTTCTTTCTCTTGGACTTGTACTTGAGCTTCTGATTCTCCGGACAATCAGCTTTTAGTTGGCCAGCCTTCCTGCATTGGTAACACACATTAGCTTCAGTTTGCTTTGCAGGATTAGATTTATACCTTGTATCCCGTCGGCCGCCACCATGGTTCCTTCGGCTGAATCGCCTTCCTTCTTTCCCGAGGAACCGCCTGAATTCTCTGGTGATCATTGCTATCTCATCATGTTCTATTTCTTCTCCAGTCAGGCTCTCCTCGGATGATGATCCACTAGAGCTGGATCGGCTGGATTTGCTGGCACCAGCTGTCAGAGCAATTGGTTTCTTCTTCTTCTCAGCTTCCTCTATCTTTGGCAGATTTATTTCATACGCCATCAGCGAACCAATTAACTCATCTGCCCTGGTGTTGCACAGATCCCTTGACTCTTCCATCACAGTAGCTTTGGTGTGCCAAACATGAGTCAGGGAACGCAGAATCTTCCTTACTATATCATATTATTTCTGTGTCTTCCCAAGACCTCTGAGACCGTTAGTAATGATTGTCAATCGAGTGTACATCTCCTTGACGGTCTCGTTGGGCTTCATCTTGAAGGCTTCATACTCTGACACTAGGAAATTCACCTTCATCTCTCTAACCTGAGAAGTCCCTTCATGGATAACTTCCAGTGCATCCCACATCTCCTTAGCTGAACTGCAAGCCGATACACGAGAAAATTCTATGGGGTGCAGAGAGCACTGGATAGCATTTATGGCGCTCCAGTTCAGAGTGGATCTTCTGATCTCTTCCTTGGTCCAGACATCCTCGTTAGGGGACAGCTCATAAGGTCCCTTACTGACTACCTTCCAAATCTCGTAGTCTTTCACCCTCAAGAAGACTTGCATACGGTTCTTCCAGTATGCATAATTCGATCCATCAAAGAAAGGGGGCTTGGTGGTTGAGTGTCCTTCAGCGATCATTCCTCTAGCATCCATCTGTGCCTTTCCTCTTCGGGCGGTAAGTCCCTGTAGAAGAGTTAGGCTCTGATACCAACTGTTATGTTAGATGGAAGCACTCTATTACCACGGAGAGTGGATCTAGAGGGGGGTGAATAGATCGATTGCCTAAATTAAGAACACAGTTATACTCTAATACGGAATTAAAAGGAGCAGCTGTTGAACAAACGAAGGAGCACAATGAAATCACAAGATCCATAAGCAATCGCACAGTAGACAGCAATTTTAAGGTGGTTCGATCTCAATCCAGAGATCTACGTCCACCCCACACTCCAACTAGAGTGTGGATTCCGCTGACTCACAGCTTGAACAGTTGGGCTTCACAGCTTGCCTACAGACTGCTGAGCTTTACAGCTTGCTGTCTGAGACCTAGTCTCGCCTGCTGAGGAATTACAGCTTCACCTGTCCAGTGGAATCCTCCACTGCAACCGCTGGGGTTTACAGCTTGACCCGTCCCGTGGAATCCTCCACTGCAAACGCTGGCACACAGCTTGAACACAAGAGTTTCGAAAACAGGAAAAATAGAATCAAACGAAAATGGAAAACCCAAAAGAAATGTAGCTCAGAATGAGCAGTATCAGTTCTGGTATCTGAACCAAGAGACTGATTCACAAGCTCTCGAACAAACTCTTCTCAACTGATCTCTCTCAATCTTCTCTTCTCTCTTTTTCTTCTTCTCTCTGGATCGTGAATTTTCTTCTCTGCTCTCAGTGGCTCTCTGCTGCTTTGAGCTTCTCTGCTCTCTAGCCTTTTCTTCTCGATCAACCTTCTTCTGATGGAAGAAGATTCATATATATACCAGCAGCAATTTGGAGAGCGTGTGGCTTTCAAATTCCCGCCCAATGACTTGGACCACGTGGCAGCATCCAGGCTTGTTGCTTTACACGTGTCACGTTCTGGGCACCTCATCCATCCTTGGATCACGAGCCATGTCATCAATCTCTGCAAAGAGTCCCTGTCAGATAATCGAACAGAGTTATCAGTTTAAGGTTGAAACCTTGTACAGACTATATGAAGATAGCACTGAAGCATGTATAGACTTTGTGAATGCGAAACTATGCCATGTACATACTTTATATATGCAACGCTAGAGCATGTATAGACTTCATATATGCAGTGCTATGGCATGTGCAGACTTCATATATGCAAGGCTGAGGTGTGTACAGGCTTAGTGAATGCAACACTGAAGCATGTACAGACTTCACGTATGCAAGACTATGAACATTACAAATGGATGTACTGACATGCCAAATGAATATGCAGACTCAACGTGCATCATTGTGCAGACTTACTAAAATGATGTATGAGCACAGCAATACACAATGTGCAGACTTCGTGCAATGCATGAAGCAGTGTATAGACATGGAGTGCAATGTGCAACCGATGTACATACTTTGCAATGCCTAGTGTTAAAGCATGAGAGTACAATGCATCATGTACAGACTATGCGTTATGCAACCTGACGATGTCTAGACTTTGATAAATTGATGCACAACAAAAAAAATGCCTCCTTCCTGGGCGTCAGTTTCAGAAGTGACGCCCCTTTTGATGGGCGTCAAATTTCAAGCATAATAGAATGTATAGACTTTCTACGGCATCAAGGCAACCATGATGATGTGCAGACTCAGTGTTTGTGCAGCTAGCCAATGTATAGACATTGCGATGTGAAGCACACAGGCTGTACAGACTTGTGCTAATGTTGCAAGTGGATAATGTACAGACTTTGGACATGCGTGCATGCTATGCGATGTACAGACTTGAATGCGTGCATGCAACATGATGTATAGACTTGCTCATGACTGTCTAGACTCTGTATGCGTGCTATAGCAATGTGCAGACTTGCTGACAAAGCGTTGTGCAGACTCTGCGTGCCACAATGTGCAGACTTGCGAGTGTGTGACATGCACAAAGACGCTAATTAAGATGGTCCAATGAATAGACTTCAAGTCCACTTGAGACGCTGAGTGAGACGGACCTCACAGGCTGTACAGACTTGAATGTGTGCTTGCAACACGATGTATAGACATTGCCTGTGCGAGCAATGCAGCAATGTATAGACTTTGCCATGCCCAAGGCGATGTACAGACATGCTGGCAATGAGTGTACAGACTATGTATATGCGTGAGACAGCTTAATGCACTTGAGAGCAATGTACAGACTTGCTATGTCTGCGACACATGCAATGTACAGACATGCGAATCTGGGAGGTCGACCCATCTGGAAGGGGGTCGACCCACTTCTGTCCAGACTATGCTGAGAGTGATGATGCATGGAAGTATAGACTGTATAGACTTGTGACTCATAATGTTTTCTATCATCAAAACTACAGATCATCAAAACTACAGGGGCACAACAGTTTTAGGTTGAGGTAGTAGAGGGGCTTCTCTTTGCCCTCCTCATTGATTTGCGCAAACTGGGCTCCTAGCGAAGGGTCCATGGCGACAATGTACCTGGCCGATGGCCGCTTAGAGGACTTGGGTGGCCAAGTACCTGGACGCCTTGGGACCTGGGCGGCCAGGTCTTTGCCCTCCTAGGATGGTGGGCGGCCAGGTCTCTGGCTGCCTTGGGACCTGGGTGGCCAAAAACCTGGCTGCCTCCAGTCTTAGCCCTGCAAGTCCACCAAGCACAAAACAGGCGTAGTGGGCAACTAAAAATCAAAAATAAAATAGGAAAATGTCGTTTTCTGGAAAATAAATGCAGTGAACTTCAAACTAAAGACTCACATTGAGCAATAGGGTCCCACCGTGATCGCCAGAAGGTTGTAGGCGCCGGAAAGGTGCGGCTTGCCCATGCCTACCTCTCCAAACTATGCTGCTGCAGCCTATTGTGCACGAGTTAGACAGACAGAAAGGGGGTGATCGCCAGAGGCTTATACCTGAGCCTCACAGGATTAGGATGATCATGGATGCCTTAGAAATGGGAGAATGTGGGTTCTTCTTGTCCTCACTCTCGATCGGCCAAGAACGGGGAGCTATGCGAGTCGGTAATGAAATTCCTACAAATTAACCAGCAAATAGAAGAAAGAAGATCATTAGACTAATGAAATGTAGTATATGCTAAGAGAAGTAAAGAAAACATGCAAATGGGGTCAATCGTACTGGGAAGGGGGGTGGAAAGGGGGATGGTCGAGACTTTCGACCATCCGCCTTCCCTATGTTTTGGGAGAAAACCTCTTAGGAATAAGGGTATAGGAAAATCTAGCATGTATGTAATGCAGTAGAACGAACTAAAATATAGCAAAATATGGGAACGAAGGAAGAAAGACGGGGTTTGCCCATTGACCAATAGAGGGCGGCCAGATGTGTGGCCGTTCAGAGGTGGTGGGCGGCCATGTCAATGGCCGCCTCTTAGAACTGGAACTCTCCCACGGCGGAGCTCTTCGCCTTCAAGTTCCACCTCTCGGGGAAGGTTCGGAAGGATGCTCTCGTGCTCACAGCTCTCTCTGGGCTCCGAACTGCCAGCCTCTCCTACTCCAAAAATGTCCAACCCCCTGTGAGATTGCTCGGAATGGGATTTTTGTATGTGGGGGCTTTCCCTCCCTCTGAAAACCTTCGAAGGTGGATTACATGTGAGGCTACGTGCATCTTGACCTCTCGAAGTGGGAATAGGTGTGGAGGACATGCCCGGAGTGGGCGGATCGTGGAGTTGATGGATGGTTATCAGCAGGCGGCTAGGTCGATGGCTGTTTCAAGGGGAGCTGGGTGGCCAAGGTTGTGGTTTCCTTGGGATCTGGGCGGCCAACTATGTGGTCGCCTTGGGATGTGGGCGGCCAGGTCTCTGGCCGCCTTGGCAGGGCTGGGCAGCCAAGTGTCTGGCCGCCTTGGGATCTGGGCAGCCAGCACCCTGGCCGCCTAGGGATCAATTCAGAGTTGGATCCACGAAGGGACAGGGTGAAGCCTACCTAGGTAAGGATGAGACCCCACACTCCCAATCATCCAAGAAAAAGTGTAACGCCCCGAGATCCGAATATCAGGAAAGGCCCGATAATCCGAATCCCGAACCGTCACCCACGAGCCCGAAGACTCGGAAGGGTTAAAAGGGATGGTGTGGAGATACACAAGAATTTGAAATAATTGCAGAACTACACATTTTATAAGAATAAGCAGGAAATTAAAGATTAACATTAATTAAATTACATGGTCCATAATATAACAGTAATCTAAAATATAACAGTAGTCCACAACTAGTATAGCACAGAAAAGAAGGTACAACTACACGGGGCATACCCTGGCCTGGCAACTGGCAACTAACCCTGGGCACCTGAACCACGTGGAGCCTCGGAATCGCTCCCCTGAAGCCCCGTCTCACCTGAAACACGGTGAAAACACGCAGGGAATGAGACTTAAAACAAAAGGCTCAGTAGGGATCATCCGGTCCCCACCTCGCAAACTGAGAAACCATGCGGAAAGCAGCTACAAGCTACCACTAGCAGAAGTAGAACAGAAGCTACAGGAATAAATAAACGAGAAAGATCCACTACGTCCAGTACCAAACGAACGGCACGAAAACAGAGACAACTCGTCAAAACATCAAAGGGTCGCTACCACATAAAGACGGGAGTACCGACCACCAGAAGCTCAGCCGGATGCGTCCCCTGACGACTTACATCCTGCCGCCATGTCTCCCTACTCGTCCCAAGCGAAAACTGAGACACTGACAAGTAACACTAACAAGGGTCTAGCCGGGGTCGTGCTCGTCAACACGCGTCTGAAGTCCTCGACCACGTGTGCACACACTGACTGACTACGCTACGTCAGGCCCTCTAGCTGGTTCGTCCTCCCGGCTCGGACTCGCGCCACGGTAACCAGCCTAAAACTGTCTCTCTGGTAGCCTCGCCACCACTCCGTGGTGCGACCACACGCGTGTCAGAAGGCTATGACTGATAGGATCGGTGTGATGGATACAGAGGGGAGGTGAATGTATCCCTCTTCAATAATGCCCAGATTAAAACCAATCAGAGACAATTAGTTAGAAATCAACTGAACTGCTCTCTTATCATAATCGTGGACAGAGAAGCTCAGACTCACAAATGAGTTCTAATTCTTCTGAGCGAAAGAACAAACACTTCACAATCATATAAGCTCCCAAGGAAATCACAACAAATCAACCATGCATAACCTGTGAAGGAAGATAGAAGACAAGGAGCAAGCGCACAAGCCAAACCACGGCACAGATAATTTTTTAGGTGGTTCGGTCCACAGACCTACATCCACCCCTCACTCCAAACCGGAGTGAGGCTTCCACTAGCTAACGCTAGAACCGCAGACTCAGTCTGCAACATGTGCTACCTAACAGCTTGACCAGGGGAACAACCTCCCCTCTTCCTCCAGACCGGAGGGAAAACACAAGTGACTCCCAGCCACTTGCAACCAGAGACGAAGTCTCTCTTCCTCCAAACCAGGAGGGAACCCACAAGTGACTCCCAGCCACTTGCAACCGGAGACACAAGTCTCCCTTCCTCTGAAACCCAGAGGGAACCACAAATGACACCTAGTCACTTGCAAACCAGAGGTCACGGACCTCTATTTCTCCACACCAGAGGGAACCACTGATGACTCCCAGTCACCAGCAAAATCGGAGAACAAATTTCCCTTCTCCTGAGACCACAGGAGGAACCCCGATCCCAAACAAGGGAAACAGAAACCACTGAATGTATGAAAGGAACAAACGAAAAACAAAACAAGAAAATCAAAAACAATATAGCTCCGAAGAGCACAATGACTGTGGATTTGATCCACGAGTCAATCCATGATCAGATCTTCAGGATGGACTGGCTGCACACTCTTTCTCCTTCTCACGATTTTTCTTCTCTCTCACTTTGGCTCTCAGCTTCTCTTTCTTTTTCTCTCGTTCGCAGGCTCTCTCTGTCTCTTCTTTTCTCTTCTTCTTCTTTTCCTCCTTCTGCAGCTATCTGCCTCTCTACTTTAGCTCTCCTATTTCGATCACGATCAACATCGTCAGTCTTCTTCTGAGGGAGAAGCCTTCCTTTTATAGCAGCAGCAGATAGGGCGAATGCTCTGCACGATTCCCGCCCAAGCTTTTAGTCCACGTGGCGGTGTCCTAGCATAATGGTTCCACATGTCATGATCCTGTCAGCTTGGATCACGTGCCAGGTGCAAACCTCGGATCACGTGCCCAGACATCTGCAAGTTTAATAAAGAGTTCTTAGTCGATCAAGAAAACATAGGCTGTACATAGTTCATATCAAGCAGCACTGTTTAGATTTGACAAATGCAGTGTGCATGCAATGTACAGACTTTGCGTGCAGGTTGCCAGACGCAATGTACAGACTTTGCGTGCAGGCTGCCAGATGATGTATAGACTTGCTGTGCTTGCTGTGGGGGAAAGTGTAGACTCTGCGTGCATGCGATGCAACAGAATGTATAGACTTAGTTTGTGCAGACTTTATCTTGAAGGATGCATAAGGATATCATCAGAGAATGTATAGACTTGAACATTTATGTGCATGACAAAACCAATGTACAGACTTGTTGTGCTTACGCATGGACTAAGTCTGTATAGACTTGATCATGCAAATGACGACACCAGTGTACAGACTTGAATGCTCGAAGCACACGATGTATAGACTTGAAAGACGATGCATGAGATGATGCATGCACAGACTTGGTCTTACAATGTATAGACTTGAAGGTATGCACAAAGACGCTAAGTAAGACGGTGGTGAACAGACTTAGTCTCATGACGATGCAATGTATATACTTGGGTGTGTGTGTGCATGCTAGAAGCAATGTATAGACTTGAATGAGACGGTGGATGTACAGACTTGACAATGCAACCTAGGGCTATGTACAGACTTGCTGAACGAACGATGCCCAGCCATTGAGGAATGTATACACTTGAGTGCGTGTATGCTAGAACGATGTATAGACATGATACACTAAATACATTGTGCACATGAGGAAGTATGTACAATGAATATGGATACACTGACTTGCCACTAGCTGTACAGACTTGCAACCTATGTAGAGACTTGTGTGTTGCAGCAAAGACAATGTACAGACTTAATGATATGATGCATGCATGCACAATGAAGTGTGTACAGACTTCATGTGTGTGCTGACCAAATAATGTATAGACTTTAATGATCCATGCACAAGACGCAGCAAGACTCTGTACAGACTTTATGTTTATGCAGCATGACTCTGTACAGACTTAATAACGTGCAGACATTGTATATGCATGAAGAGTACTGGCTGTGGCTGTATAGACTTGATCGAATGAATCAACCTGAGGTTGTACAGACTAGCCACTAAGGAAGCCACTAAGGAATGTTCAGACATGCACACATGCTCAATGAATGCACCGATGCAGTGAATGCAGATAACAAGTGTATAGACTTGAAAATGCACGATAGACATGAAATGCATTGGCTTATCACATGCACAAACATATCAGCAGAGAGTGTGTAGACTTGTGTTAAGGCATGAAACTAGAATGTGCAGACTTGTGTTCATGCCTGAAGCAGGAGTTGTATAGACTTGAGAGATGTTGCCCACATGCACAATGAACACGCATTGACCATAAATGCATGCAATGCACAAACATAACAGAAAGGAATGTGCAGACTTTGTATGCCACGAAGGTATGTACAGACTTTGTGAATGCATATGCCATGACCATTGTACAGACTTGAAGTGGCATGCAGCAGACGATGTATAGCCATGGTTCATGAATGTATAGACTTTGCCAGCGCCAAGTCGATGTACAGACTCTGCGAGCGCCAAGCCGATGTACAGACTTTGCGAGCGCCTGGACCATGTACAGACTTAGTGTCTCATGCAACCAGACAAGTGAATGCACAGGCAATGTGTAGACTTTATGTATGCAGAATGCAATGTGCAGGACTTCCACAAGCAGACTTTATGATCTGACAGAATGACTGAACATATGAATGCTTTAAGATCTGACAAAATGTTAATGACTGAACATCACATGGTGACTCACAGTGTTTGACTCACATCAAAACCAATCATCAAAACCACAGGGGCACAACAATCTCCCCCTTTTTGAAGATGGCAACACTGTGAGTCATTCTGATGACTTCAAACTATTCTCCCCCTTTGACTTCATCAAAAAAAAAGAAAATAGTTTGAGAAGGAAGTTCAAACATAATTATGACTCGGCCAATTTCTCCCCCTTGTTATTATCAAGATGAACCATGGAGAGGGATGAATGCAGAGATGCAGGCAACAATAAATGCAAGAACTCCCCCTAAATGTATGAATGCAAGCACACAATTTTTCCCCTTTAAGATTTTTTATGCAGCATGATTCATATGACAAGGAAGCTCCCCCTGAATAAATAGATAAGTTCTGGTCATGATGAATCAAGGACAGTGAGGAAAAGAATTTCAACTAAGCTCCAAACACAAGGAATTCAGCAAGATTTTCAAGAAGATACCAATCTCATAAATCCAAAACATAATTTTTCAAAGTCTTCCATTATAAGGGCTTATGAATGAACTTTATTGATCAGCATGGTTTAAACATGATGTATGCAAAGTTTATCAATAAAATTCTGTATTTATATCTAAAATCACGGTTTAATAAAAATGAACCAAGCCCTCATATTTATATCTTGATTAACTTCCCTTTCTCTTACACAATCAAATTTATTGACTTCTTTCGGAATTACATTCACTAGTATTGAGATCAAGTAATTATGAAGTCATGTGATTTTGTCTAGGGTTATAGCAATTTGATTTTTGCATCAATATTCAAATATTACAATTTGTTCAACAAATTTTCATGCTACAAATTTTACGAGCACTCTAGTTCAGTGCACACCTTGTAACTAGAGGATATATGTTGATCAGACGCCAATATCCCTAAGGACTTAGTGTGACTAACAGTCATGCTTTATATTAACAGAGTTAACATTTACACCTCATGACATACCTCAACTCATTTCTTGATGAGTGAGATGTATTTCTCAGTGTGCATGTCATTGCTCTGCCAGATTATCAATCATTCTAAAACAGAGTTTACTATGGCACCTCATGACACAGTCTTTTGGACATTGTTTCTCAATGACCAAAGTCATTGCTCTGACAATTATTTACCCTTTAGACATTTCTGAAAACTCATTTGCTTCAAATCAATATTAATTTCATGTACTTAACCAAATAAAGTCATGTAATCAATAGTGCAGATTTCAGAAGTTTTTACAAGACACAGCATGAAACAATTGGTTAAAGTTTATTAAACATGATTCAGATATTTTTAAGAGATTTTAAAGACAAACTCAATGGATACATTAAACTTAAACCACCTGAGTTATTTCAGACATTCATAAAATCGTATAATAGAAGATTCCTAGTTCAAGTGTTTTCAGATTTATGATCTAGACAAGCCCCATTGAAATCTTCATGAATGACTGATAGAAGAAATCCAGCAAAAATAAGTGATTTTGTAGCCCAAAGTTTTCTGATATGATCAAGGTTTATCAATAGAATCAATAAAAAGGATATGCACACCAAGCAAGATAACAGGAGGTCTGGCATGTTTCAGGATTTTCAAGGATAACATGCAATGAATTCTGACAAGTGTATGCATTTGACAATATGCATGCAATGCATTGACTCTCCCTGACCATATGCATTCAATCAATCTTTTTGGTATTTTCAATGTAATGAAATGCAATGCAATTAACTACATGTATGCAAAGACATGCAAAGACTTCAACAAACTCCCCCTGAAAACATGCAATGATGTTCAGACACTATAATCTGAATTCATAAAACAATGTATTCATTTTGCAATATGTGTGCAGGTCTAACAAAGATATTATGCAACTTGACCCATGGTACTTGGTGGAGGACTTGGTCCAAGGACCACCTCACACATGGTAATAGCATCCAGACATACTCCATCTGCCCCTCAGCACTGTTCCATTTAATATACCATGATGGTCATGCTTGACAATGTAGTCCCAATGCAGTTCTATCTGTAGTCAGTCACTTCTTTTTGGAATTTTCAAAAAGTGATATGCAATGCAGTCCACTATATGTATGCATATGCAATTTCAGACAATCATCAATATGCAAATCATGTATGAGGAGAGTTCAGAGAATTCAAACCTGACAATGCTGAACATGAAGGGATGTGCAAAAATAGATTTAACATGCTATGCAGTAAATCTAAGAACAGAAGTGCAAAGAATTTACCTGAAAAGTTCAGAAATGGGTTTTCTTTTAAGTGCCTTGGCTTATTTACCCCTCTTATTTTCTCAATCCCAAGACACACCTGCAAAATAATGTTCACTTTGCATAAACAGGTACCCAAGAGGTCTTGGGTCCTGAATTAACAGTGACACCTTTGGTAGGTGTTCTAAACAGTTTTTTAGCATGAAGGTCATCAGATCTCATCAAGTAACAATTATTCATTGAATGACCAAATGTACCACAATAATAGCAAGATGCAGTAGATTTCAGATTTGATTTATGCACATTCTTATTAGCATGAATTCTATGTGCATATGCATGAAAATTTTTGTTAACAGAATTAAAATTCTGTTTACCAAAACCAGTCTGGCTTTGGTATCCTGCCAGCCAACAGGTTGCAGCCCTGTGATCTGCCTTCCCACAGTTATAGCATGAAAAAATAGATTTTATGTTCTTTTTATGCACATCATTATGAACATGAATTTTATGTGCATTGCCATAGAAATTTCTATTATTTGCATGACCAAACTGTTTTCCATAATCAAAACATTCAAAGTTTTTCTTTTTAAAAACAACTTTGTTCTTTCTGAGAGCATTTGTATTTGCAGGGAATTTAAACCCTTCAGAAATGAAACTTTTCCCTTGAGCATGCCAACAGTCCTTGACTGTGTGGCCATGCTTTCCACAATGAAAACATGTAATCAGACTACCTCTAGATCCCTTCCTGAACCAGCAATTCGAAGCTAGATGGCCCAATTTCCCACAATAAAAGCATTGAATCCTTTTGTTCTGAGCAGAAACAGGTTTCCTAGCATGTTTTCTGTTGTCTTGTTTCAGAATAAAACAATTATTCATAATGTGGCCAACCCTACCACAGTGTAAGCAATGATTTCTCTTTTGCTTAAGTACATGATTTCTATCATGTGATTTTCTAGCATGCTTTGTATTTAGATCATCTTGTTCCACCAGTCTACATTCATGCATCAAATGACCGAATCTATGACAGTAATGGCATGAAGTTTTCTGTTTGTATGCATGTGTATGTGTGTGCGTGGATAATTTTTGAACATCATGCAGTGAAGTGGTAGGAATCTTTTTGTTCTTTTGTGGATCAGTTGGTTGTATGGTTTTCCGAACCATAAACTGAGAAACAGGTGGGTTCTGAGAAATGTGAGAAGTAGAGTTAGAAACAAAGGATGTCTGAATTTTATTTTCAAAATTCTTTTTATTTATAGGGTTATAGCCTAGCCCCTCCTTCTGAAAGTTGACCTTTGTTCCCAGCAATTTGTTCAGATTATCTTGCCCACTAACAAATTTAGACAAAGAACTTTTTAAATCCTGAATTTCATTTTCAAGAGATGCAACGTGTATTTCATAACTTGTAATCTCTTGTTCACTGCAATTGACAGCTTCATTCAAAACTTTGTTGGCAATTTTGTATTCTTCGATCTCCTTTCTCAGCTCATCTACTTTTTCAGTTTCATTTATACAGATGATTTTCCCTTTCTCCAAAGTAAGAAGTCTTTCAGACATCGAAGAGTTCAGCAGTTTTAACTTCTCATTTTCTTCCTTAAGCTTGTCATTTTGAATTAATTCATTTATTAGAGTCTGATCTTCTGAGTTAACTTTGCTTTCTCTCCCAGCTTTAAACTCCTTCAATTCTTTTTGCTGTTTTTCAAGATCTTTCTGCAATTCCATGTTTACAGATTTTATAGCATTAAATCTTTCAGCAAGCAAATTCTTCTCTTGCTCGAGTTTCCCAGATTTTTCTTCATTTTCTTTAACAGATTTTCTAAGAGAGTCATTTTCATATTTTAGCTTGTTTAAATCAGAACTAACACATTCAAAATTTTTCAGCAAATCCTTACTCTGAACAGAATCATAACAAGTTAGGCTAAGCTTCTTCTCTAGTTCAGAGATTTCTTTTACATGATCTTGATTCTCAATTTTCAGCAACAAAATTTGTTTTTTCAACATTTGAATATCAGACATAAAAGCATCATGAACATTTTTCAGTTCAGCACAATTTTTACAATCAGAATTCAAACTGTCTGACCTACTACTCTTCTTCAATTTTTGTATTATTTTCTTAACTGATCATAAGACTCTTGTAATTCATCATAAGCAGCAATCCAATCATCTAGAGTATAATTATCAAAAGTGTTTACCTCACCATAATCCTGTTCTTCTTCTTGATTGCTGCTTTGTCCACTTCCTCGAGCCATCATGCAGCTCGTTTGATTTTCTTTCCCGACTTTCTTTATCATCTCCAATATATCCCTTGCAGATCTGCAACCAAGGAAACATGAATGAAGAGCACGATTCGTCGCGGCCTTCATTAACTCTAGTGCTTTCTGATTTTCTGCACACATAGATCGATGCTTATTAGTCCATTTGGACTGATCTTTTGGTAGTCTATGTGGACCATGTGAAATCACTTTCCACAGGTCTGGATCAACAGATTTAACATGAGCACGGAAAGTACTGTGCCACTGGTTGAAATCAGAACCACTAAAGACGGGTGGATGAGCCATTGAAACAGATAGCAAATAGATACAACGCACAAAGCAATCGATAAGAATGCACCAAAAGTGAAAAAGCACCGAAGACTGCAGGGTCGGATCTGCAGGTCGTTGGACCTACTATGCAGAAACCGCTCTGATACCAAATGATAGGATCGGTGCGATGGATACAGAGGGGGGGTGAATGTATCCCTCTTCAATAATGCCCAGATTAAAACCAATCAGAGACAATTAGTTAGAAATCAACTGAACTGCTCTCTTATCACAACCGTGGACAGAGAAGCTCAGACTCACAAATGAGTTCTAATTCTTCTGAGCGAAAGAACAAACACTTCACAATCATATAAGCTCCCAAGGAAATCACAACAAATCAACCATGCATAACCTGTGAAGGGAAGATAGAAGACAAGGAGCAAGTGCACAAGCCAAACCACGGCACAGATAATTTTTTAGGTGGTTCGATCCACAGACCTACATCCACCCCTCACTCCAAACCGGAGTGAGGCTTCCACTAGCTAACGCTAGAACCGCAGACTCAGTCTGCAACAGGTGCTGCCTAACAGCTTGACCAGGGGAACAACCTCCCCTCTTCCTCCAGACCGGAGGGAAAACACAAGTGACTCCCAGCCACTTGCAACCAGAGACGAAGTCTCTCTTCCTCCAAACCAGGAGGGAACCCACAAGTGACTCCCAGCAACTTACAACCGGAGACACAAGTCTCCCTTCCTCTGAAACCCAGAGGGAACCACAAATGACACCTAGTCACTTGCAAACCAGAGTTCACGGACCTCTCTTCCTCCACACCAAAAGGAACCACTGATGACTCCCAGTCACCAGCAAAACCGGAGAACAAATCTCCCTTCTCCTGAGACCACAGAAGGAACCCCGATCCCAAACAAGGGAAACAGAAACCACTGAATGTATGAAAGGAACACACGAAAAACAAAACAAGAAAATCAAAAACAATATAGCTCCGAAGAGCAAAATGACTGTGGATTTGATCCACGAGTCAATCCATGATCAGATCTTCAGGATGGACTGGCTGCACACTCTTTCTCCTTCTCACGATTTTTCTTCTCTCTCACTTTGGCTCTCAGCTTCTCTTTCTTTTTCTCTCGTTCGCAGGCTCTCTCTGTCTCTTCTTTTCTCTTCTTCTTCTTTTCCTCCTTCTACAGCTATCTGCCTCTCTACTTTAACTCTCCTATTTCGATCACGATCAACATCGTCAGTCTTCTTATGAGGGAGAAGCCTTCCTTTTATAGCAGCAGCAGATAGGGCGAATGCTCTGCACGATTCCCGCCCAAGCTTTTAGTCCATGTGGAGGTGTCCTAGCATAATGGTTCCACGTGTCACGATCCTGTCAGCTTGGATCATGTGCCAGGTGCAAACCTCGGATCACGTACCCAGACATCTGCAAGTTTAATAAAGAGTTCTTCAGTCGATCAAGAAAACACAGTATGTACATAGTTCATATCAAGCAGCACTGTTTAGACTTGACAAATGCAGTGTGCATGCAATGAACAGACTTTGCGTGCAGGCTGTCAGACGATGTATAGACTTGCTGTGCTTGCTGTGGGGGAAAGTGTAGACTCTGCATGCATGCGATGCAACAGAATGTATAGACTTAGTTTGTGCAGACTTTATCTTGAAGGATGCATAAGGATATCATCAAAGAATGTATAGACTTGGACATTTATGTGCATGACAAAACCAATGTACAGACTTGCTGTGCTTACGCATGGACTAAGTCTGCATAGACTTGATCATGCAAACGACGACACCAGTGTACAGACTTGAATGCTCGAAGCACACGATGTATAGACTTGAAAGACGATGCATGAGACGATGCATGCACAAACTTGGTCTTACAATGTATAGACTTGAAGGTATGCACAGAGACGCTAAGTAAGACGGTGGTGAACAGACTTAGTCTCAAGACGATGCAATGTATATACTTGGGTGTGTGTGTGCATGCTAGAAGCAATGTATAGACTTGAATGAGACGGTGGATGTACAGACTTGACAATGCAACCTAGGGCTATGTACAGACTTGCTGAACGAACGATGCCCAGCCATTGAGGAATGTATACACTTGAGTGCGTGTATGCTAGAACGATGTATAGACATGATACACTAAATGCATTGTGCACATGAGAAAGTATGTACAATGAATATGGATGCACTGACTTGCCACTAGCTGTACAGACTTGCAACCTATGTAGAGACTTGTGTGTTGCAGCAAAGACAATGTACATACTTAATGAGATGATGCATGCATGACAATGAAGTGTGTACAGACTTCATGTGTGTGCTGAACAAACAATGTATAGACTTTAATGATCCTTGCACAAGACGCAGCAAGACTCTGTACAGACTTTATGTTTATGCAGCATGACTCTGTACAGACTTAATAACGTGCAGACATTGTATATGCATGAAGAGTACTGGCTGTGGCTATATAGACTTGATCGAAGGAATCAACCTGAGGTTGTACAGACTAGCCACTAAGGAATGTACAGACATGCACACATGCTCAATGAATGCACCGATGCAGTGAATGCAGATAACAAGTGTATAGACTTGAAAATGCACGATAGACATGAAATGCATTGGCTTATCACATGCACAAACATATCAGCAGAGAGTGTGTAGACTTGTGTTAAGGCATGAAACTAGAATGTGCAGACTTGTGTTCATGCCTGAAGCAGGAGTTGTATAGACTTGAGAGATGTTGCACACATGCACAATGAACACGCATTGACCATAAATGCATGCAATGCACAAACATAACAGAAAGGAATGTGCAGACTTTGTATGCCACGAAGGGATGTACAAACTTTGTGAATGCATATGCCAAGACCATTGTACAGACTTGAAGTGGCATGCAGCAGACGATGTACAGCCATGGTTCATGAATGTATAGACTTTGTCAGCGCCAAGTCGATGTACAGACTCTGCGAGCGCCAAGCCGATGTACAGACTTTGCGAGCGCCTGGACCATGTACAGACTTAGTGTCTCATGCAACCAGACAAGTGAATGCACAGGCAATGTGTAGACTTTATGTATGCAGAATGCAATGTGCAGGACTTCCACAAGTAGACTTTATGATCTGACAGAATGACTGAACATATGAATGCTTTAAGATCTGACAAAATGTTAATGACTGAACATCACATGGTGACTCACAGTGTTTGACTCACATCAAAACTAATCATCAAAACCACAGGGGCACAACAATGACTAGTGGAGGGTCACTGAAGGTATCGACTCTCTAGTCAACAAAAAGCAACGTCTAAACCGGACAAAGTACAAGGGCCGTTCCTCGTACTGACACCGACTCACGGTGACACAAGCCGAGAACACCACCTCCCGGGATCCCACGGCACCCTAACATGTGGCCCCCACATGATGCCCATCATCAGTCAGACCATGGGTCAGCACGTGGATTGAGGTCCACTCACCCGGGACTTGAATCAGCAAAAGGTAACTCCGGTTGGACATAAGCCGCTGGCGGTCCACCTTTGGGCCGCCACAGTGGCTAGCGGTCTAAATTTGGGCTGCCACAAGAACTTGGCGGTCGCTTTATGGGCCGCTACACCACGGGCTATGGAGGCACAAACGGTCCTATATAGGGCCGCCATAGGGCATGTAGCGGGCGTACCTTAGGCCGCCAGACCCCAAAACCTCCAACGGTCAAAACGCCTCGAAGGCCACGCCGGCCAACTCAACTAGCGGTCGGCCCTTGGGCCGCCACCTGGGCTCTGGCGGTTCATCGTATAGCCGCCAGGCCCAACCCACACACGGGATGATTGAATCGGTCGCATGGGGACTGCCAGAAGGAAGTGGCGGTCTCTGGAAGGACCGTCAGAGTTCCAAAAATCGAGAACGGCGGGAAAACCCCAAACTTGCCATTCCACGCCCCATTCACCCCCGGGTGAAGGGGAACCAAAAGGAAAACTTGTTCCCAAGCCCCCAATGCATCTTTTGATGTCCACAAACCACAAAATAGCGGATTAAAATGCTAGATCGGCCACTCACACCCCAAAACATGCTTTTCCCTTCCCGGCTCAAAATAACCCTCTCTCGGCCTCGCCTCGGCCTAGAAATCACGGGGAAGGAAAATATGGAGCTAGGGAACGTCACCCTACCTCGGGGTCGCCCGAAACACAGCGGATCACCGTTGATCTTCAAAAACCCGCTTAAACCTTCACGAGCCCCCATGATCTCACCGAGCACCGAACGTCGCCGCGATCACCACGCCGCCACCTTCGCCGCCGTCCCGTCATCTCACCGCCGTCTGCAGCCAAAGGGTAGCACGCCGGAGTCACCACGAGAAGAGGAGAAGGCCACGGTCGCGTGCGCTCACGGGAGTGAAAGGGAGGAAGAAGAAGAAGAAAAGAAAGGAGAAAAGAAAAGAAAAGAAAAAGAAATGGGGTTATATAGAAAATCTGGATTTTCTGAAAAATATGAAAAAATGGAAAAATATACCCATGCGATCCTCGGAACACGCTGATCGCTGTGGTACCATCCCTGAGTAGGTGAACGACTCGGGTTACCTGCTACGGGGTTCTGTAGGTCCTGTTAGGGAAAAATAAGGGAAACCGCGGAACACGTTCCAGGACCTCCGAAACTGATCCGAAACGCACGGATCCGAACCCGAAAAATATCCGAAAGATAATTCCGGGCACAACCACAGTAAATTCTCTGAGAAAATAAATTCGGGACCCAAGAAGAAGGATCTGAAGGGTCCGGAATATTAAAAAAAGTGTCACTTCTATGATGGCTAGACAAGGTCCGCGGGATGTCCAAAATTAGGTGTCCACATGATCTTCCATCATGAGACCGGAGTTGACCCAAGAAGAGCTTGAGGCTGGATGCTAACCAGGCCCGACACGAGCCCTTCTTTGCTTTGGCCTATTTAGGCTAGGGAGGCTGAGTGGCTGGGTGCCGTAGGACTGTGCCGATATGGACTCGGCTACGTCTCGCTCGACGCCGCGCCCGAGCGCTCGACGAGGGTTCCGGGTACGTGCCCTCCGAATAGCTTGAGCTTCCTCCGGGGTGACCCAGATTCTTCTCAGGCGAAGTTGTTGGCCTCCCTTGTCATCATTCTTTCGAATAGACTTGGGAGCCTAGATACCGGACTGGTGCAGGTGCCCCCGGTTAGTTGCCAAGGCACCTATTTCTCTTAGTTCCACTTTATCCTCCCGTGTTCATTGCAGGGGGTTGAAGCGGTTAGTAGTGGGGATCGTGGGCACGATCCGATCCTGAGGTACAATTGGTTCGCCACCATTGAGATGAATCCTCAAGTCACCGACAAGAATGGTCTTGCCAGAATTGTTGGTTGCAACAGCGGGTCGCCTGCCTCTGTGGCCGCTACGGCGCTTCTTCTGGGAGCGGGGGAGGATCCTGCTCCAAGGTGGTAGATAGAGAAGACCTGATCTACCGTTGTCGGCAGCGTGAAGCTGTTGGGAAAAGGTTCTAGGATCGGCCTTCGGGGCATGGAGCCCATACCGAGAGTCGATGGCTGAGTGACCCGAGTATAGGCTTCTTCCCGGGCCGATAGAGGGGTTGCCGGAGCTTGAGACACCACTCTTGCATCGAGAACCGATATTGTGGGGAAGGCTGGGGTGCCGAAAACTTGAGGTTGTGAACCTGTGTCAAGTGTCGACGTTACTGGAATTCGGGACCGAAGGCCCATGCTGAGTGTTGAGATTGCCATATCCCGAGGCAGAAAGCCTGTATCGGGAGCAGGCATTGCTGGATCGCAGGGGTATGAACCCCGTTGTAGAGCTAAGCAGTTGGAAGCCCAAGGCAGGGAGTCCGCACCGAGGACCGACCTTGCGGGGACCTGGGGTTGTGTACCCGAGCCAGATGTTGGGGAGCCTCAGACTCTGGGCTGAGAACCCATGTTGAGTCTTGGCTCGACTACAATTCGAATAGGAGGTCCGAGCGAAATACTGAGGAGCCATGAACCCGGGGTAGGGAGTCAATGTCGGGTGCAGGCCTGACTGGGACTCGAAACTAGAAACCCGAGTATAGTGCTGGGGAGCCGCGGACCCGGGGCAGAAAGCCCATGTCGGGTGCCGGCTTGGCTGGGGCTCGGGGTTGGGGACCCAAGTAGGATGTTGAGGTAGTATCTGAAGTCGGAGGCGTAGGGCCCGTGATGAAGATCGGCCGATGCTAGACCCGAGAGCTGACGCCTGTCCGGGCGAGAGACGATCTGGGACCCCTGCGGGGGCCGGTAGTGGAGGCCCCGAGTCTGGCACTCGAGTGGGCCACCGATGCTGGAGCAGCGCGCGGTTAGTTGGCCGCATGAGTAGGAACATGAACTGGGATAAGCTACGGAACAACCACAGGGACGACACCCAGGAAGTAGGGTGATCTGATGACTGGGGCGAAGTCGCCGAAAGTGATCGGCGTCGCCAAGTAGCCCACCCGTGCATGGGTGGCGATGACAATGGGGCCATAGGTTACGACTGCCATGGCTGTTGGACTGCTAGTTGCTGAGAGAGTGACGGTCAAAGATGGTCGTCAGGCACGGTCCGACTATCGGAACGCGAATTGGAAGCTGCAGGGGAATGTGTCCCTCCTCTACCTCTCCAGCAAGGATAGGAAAAGTGCACCATGGCTTCAGGGCTGGCACAGGCTTCTCTTCAGTAGAAAGAAGAAAGGTGGGAGACGTGCCACCGGGCGTGCCAACCTTTTTTCCCTCGACGACGTGGGGAGCGTGCATCGGCGGGGAAATATGTCAGTAACCGCGGCGAGAAGGGAAAATAAAGTGACAAAGAAAATAATGGGGGGATTTATGTTATATCCAGGGCATTTTTCCTTTGTAGCCATATATCTCTCACGGCAGCACCATACACTCACCTTTTACAGAAAGTCGAATGGGGTCAACTTGCACGTGAGATTTTCGGGGGTTAGTAAAGGGTGATAGTGGCCTGTGAGAGCTGAGTGGTTGCTCATATGGGATGAGTGAGACCAAGGTGTCTGGAGGACAGGGTGATCGGACAGGGTGCAGGCGTGCCAGTCGATTTCTCGATAATCACCTATGGAACCAAATTTTAACTGGGGAAGCATCACTAGGACGCGACACGTGGGCACGGGGTATCGGGAGACACGTGGAGAGAAGGGAGGTTCCACAGGTGCGAGTGTGCAGGCGATTGCAAGGATTCGTGTTCGGGACGTCTTTGCCCACCGACCGCAAGCAACTAGTGTTTATTTACATCAGATTGAATCCGAACACCTTTGTTCTGTGCTAAAGAAGAGCCTGGATATTTCTGAAGCCAAGGGCAGGGGACCAGGTACATCCTGTAACTGTGGGGTGACAGTTGCGCTTAACTGGAGGGGTTGCTAAACTGGGATCCGAGAGACTGGTAGCACATTGGCTAGTGGGGGTAAGAAATTGGGACCCAAGTATGGGGATGCATATTCAACTAGTTTCATGCTTTATAGGTGCCATGTGGGCTTTACAAGTGGGCCGAAAGGGCCAAAGTACATCTGCTGCAAGCCGCGGGACAATTTTGACACGTGGCTCGGTCCGCGGGTTATTGCAGGATAAAGCCGATTGTCCGCGTGTTTTTATAGGGGCTCTCCGCAAGGAGCTAGGGACGTTCCCATATCACCGAGGGAGGGCTAGACTGGAAGGCAGGGGCGGACACTGGCTGGCGCTTGAGGGAGGCCAAACGTGGCTCGAGGTGACCAGTCGGGCACGGGTCCCGGAAAGCGAGTGTCTTCATGCCGGGGATTTAGGGCCGGTCCTGAGAATATTACTTTCGGGCCAGGGTCCAGCTAACACGCGTCAGCGGTCAGGACCGTCGGTGGCCGGCTTGGGGCGAGCGGCGGGCACATTGTCCCATGGCGGGATCAAATCTGACATTATGGCGTGCGCGTCGTTATCATAACGCGCCATACATGGGCGGACCCGATGTGCAGGTGTGATCATTATCATAACGCCTCATACGTGGGGGTATGGACTTGAGTGAGACGGCTAGACACCATGTGAGAGGAGTACGTTCGACATACCCTCGGTGTATACGAGCCGATCAACAAGCCACCCAACACGTGCTTAGCTCCTCGCGTTCTTATCGAAGCCTTGGGGCTTGAGTCCTTGAGTGCTTGTAGCTGAGTGCTCTTGCATGCCTTGGGCCCCTTGAGCTTCTAAGGGGGTTTTATAGGGGAATATGAAAGGTCACGGGGGGTTTACGCGGGTTGGGTAGGAGGAGGTGAGCTGGTCCACGTAAACTCCCCAAAAATGATTAAAAAATATTTTTTTATTTCTGAGAGGGGAGGCGGGTTTACGCGGGAAAAGTCCCCATTTTGTTTTTTATTTTTTTTATTTGTGTGGGTCTAGGTTTAAGCGGGCCAACCCTGGGGGGGCGGGCTGGACCGCGTAAACCCCCCTGGGGGGTTTACACGGGAGAAAACCCCCTCTTCTTTTCCTTTTTTTTCTTTAATGTGTGGGCCCGAGTTTACGTTGACCAGCTCGGGGGGGGGGGGGGGGGGGGGGGCGAGCTGGACCGCGTAAACCCCCCTCCCCCCAGGGGGGTTTACGTTGGACAACATGGGGTTTTTTCCCCATTCTAAAAAATCCCCTATTTTCTCCCCTTTTGGGCCCACTTTGACTCCATGTGACCGCAAGAGGACAAGGATACGAGCTTTGACTGGTTGGCTGGCCGCGTACGCGTGTAGAACGAGGAGATTGACTTGGGTGGTCCTGGGACTCCATCTTCGCAAGTTTCTTCACGCTGGTACATTGATCGAGCTTGCACAGAATCGGGACGGAGTTGAGTTCATGCTGGGATTGACCGGGCTGGGTGGAGAGGCCACCCCCGGGGGAGTTCGCCCCCACCAGGGCGCGGTCGCGCCTGGGGTGAACTCCCCCCGGGCGAGCCGTTCCCCCGGGAGGTGGTCCCGGAGGCCTTCCGTCGTTCTTTTGAGTTGTCCTTTGAAGGACTCAATGCTTCGGGGTGTTGGGATTGGCCCATGGGAGTCAATTGTTCGGTGTTGTTGCCGCCGCTCGCAAGGTGTTCGGGGAAATTCCCGACACACCTCGGGTTGTCGAATGGCTCTGGTAGTTGACCGACGGGCCCCAGATTTGGCCCCGGGCTATGGGTGAGAGCTCATAGGAGTCGAGGGAAGGCATTTTGGGCGTGTGAGCCCTGCCTGGGTCGGTTGAGCCGCGTTGCATGGCGGGTTGATAGCGCAACCCAGGGTTGGCCCAAGTGCTGAAGATAAATGGCTCAACGCCGTGTGTCTGAGGGTCGGGAGTGGCCCTAACTTGTTGGAGGGTTGCCGTAGGATATGGCTGGTGTGTTCGAGCCGTGGGTTGACCCCCAGCTTGCTATAGAATGGCTGGGAAATGCGCGCCCATGAGGTGTTCGAGAGAATTCCCGACACGGGTGCATGAGCCGCATAGGCGTGTTATGGGCTTCCAAAGCCCATGGTTGACTGGGATAAGTCTTCCTTTGACTTTAGGGGGCTAACGGGTGGCATTTTAGCGATAGACCCCGGCCTCGTTGCTGGGTGACACGTGTCGTGGCTTGTGGTCAGGGCGCCCCCGGGTTGGCCCGGGTGGCTTGGTTGAAGGTGGGTAAACCCGCAAGCTGGGTGATCGGGGTGGCCCCAATCAATTGTTGATGTCACCGTGGGTCACGGCTAGCTGGTTAGGACCCTTAGTTGGGCCCGGTGTGACGCAGAAAGGGCTGGGTAAACAACGCCTTAAAGGTGTTCGGGAAATTCTAGAGCCCTTATTTCTTGTTATTTTTGCTGGGAAAATGTCTGGGTACAACAATAGGTTGGCTGACCTTCATTCTTTCATTCCCCCTTCTATTTCATGCATTTTTGCATCCCATGTTTATTATTATATTTTTTTATTATTTTTATTACATATTTTATATATATGTTGTTTTTTTATATTCCAGACCAGGCTTGCAGATTCAGTCGACTGGGTCGACTGATTCTACAAGTCAGTCGACCCAGGTCGACTGAATCTGCAAATCAGTCGACCTGCCTTGACTTGCCCCCATTTTTTTATTTTTTTGTTTTGTATTCTTTCTTGTTTTTGCTTAATTTAGTTTGTTGTTTGTTTTTGTTTTCTTTTTTGTTTGTTTGTATGTTTATTTTTGTTGTTGTTGTTGCA
This sequence comes from Amorphophallus konjac, assembly GCA_022559845.1. Taxonomy (NCBI): domain Eukaryota; kingdom Viridiplantae; phylum Streptophyta; class Magnoliopsida; order Alismatales; family Araceae; genus Amorphophallus; species Amorphophallus konjac. The sequence continues at coordinate 404,169,800 of CM040120.1, forward strand.
TCTCCCAACTAATTGGGGCCCGAGAGCCTGCATTCTTGGAAAAAAGTGATTGTGATGGAATTGAAGCTGACATATTTGACATCATCTGTGAACTTTGTGATGTTTGTCCTCCATTGAACAAGGTGCTATTAGCAGATCCAGCAAACTGGCCCAAATGGCTCCTTAACTAACTCCCTTGGCTGATTTGATTTTGTGCAATATTATGCTGAATATGTCTCGATTGAAGTTGCCTATTCTGGAATAATTGTGCCAGGGGCTGAGGATACTGCATCTGGTGTTGCCCAAGTACCGCCTGAAATTTTGCTGTGTTTGTCCTTGTGGGTCATGTAGCTGAGGCATTGTACTCTGCCCTAGTACACTTGTATTGCACCCGTAATTATCTCAAAATATTTCGAGAGAAGTCTCATGACAACCGACGAAAAATATGGCATATCGTCGGACAGCGGAGTACCTCCGCAATTTAGGGTCTACCGACCCGATCATACAATCACGAACGGCATCGCAGCAAAGAAAATTAAGAGGAAGACATGCATGTACACCTGTCAAAGTAGCTGAGCAAGTGTATCACATGGCACGGACGGATGCAGAGATTTCTCACCACACGGCGATGCACAACCAAATGACAAACAAACCAGCCTTCGCTCCTGCGCGACTCTCCACCGACGTACTGCTGCCACGCGGTGAAGAATGGACCTTGGGGGACAATAAATGCAGAGCTGGGGTTTCTCCTTGACCCAGGGTGACAGAAAAAGGGAGAAAAGCCACGAGAGGGGCCAAAAGGGGCGCCACAGGGTCATTTGACCCACTGGCCTGCGCGTAAGGGTGGTCGCCCTCGGGGGGTTGAGCCCACCCTGCTGGGCTCCCCAGCGGGGTCGACTGACATCGTGCTGGGCCGACCGACCCCGTGCGGGGCCGACTAACCCCGCTGGACCCCAACGGGGTCAAACTGACCCCCGCGAGGTCAGCCCACGCCGCTGGCACCTCACGGGGTCAACTTGACCCCTGTGGGGTCAATTGACCCCGCTGGCACCCCAGCGGGTCTAGTCGCCCCCCTCCTCGGGGTCCGTATCCCCATAAAAAAAAGAAAAGGAAGGATTGGGGAGAAAAATAAATGAGCCACCCCACCTTGTCAGAATCAGGGTCAAAGCACATTTTTTTGTCAGAATTGGGGCTAAAACCCACTTTTTTGTCAGAATTGAGGCAAATCCTCACGATTTTGTTAGGGTGGGTTCACCACCTTCTATAAATAGACCCCCAAAGATCCAGACTCTGCATTGACAAGTAGAGCATCTATGAAGCACCAAGCAACCAGCACTCAAGGCTCTTGTTCGTTGTCGTGACCTGTGAGGGGTAAGCCCCCGGGTCTTGGGTATATGCCCATAAGGGGTGTTTTTATAATTATACCCCTCAACGGGCCATGTTTGTAAGTTTCTATGCCCCGGGGCGGCTGAATTATGTAGTTCTATCCTTATGACGGAGGAATTACGAAACCCCCCCCGACTTGCGGGAAACGAAAGTCCTGTTATTTACAGTTCTACCCTATAATTTCTTGTAATTGGGGCTACGCCCCTACTTCTCGCGTTAGTGCAGATCTTTGTAATGTACAGTCGAAAATCCACCGAAGACCCTTGTACCCAACTGGGCCATGAATGAATCCGTTGTATTCTACAAATCTCATTTGTACAACAATCCGAGGAAAATTATAAGAAAACCCTCCATCTCTTGGGAATTATAGATATACCCCTTCTCTGACCAAGTTGACACGTGTGAGTCTTCTATGAAGCCCCTTGACACTCCTTTGGCCCAAGGGCATTGTCAGCCCCGCTCGACCTTTGGGTACCGCCTTAAACCTAGGTCTATTTAGGGTGTGGTAAAATTACCAAAATACCTCTGTGACCTAGTCATAGCCTATTCGCCCCTAAGACCCTCCACAAACAGCCCCAACGCCTTGGAAAGTCAGTAATCCTGTCCTACCTTCATCCCAACCCAAAAAATTTCAGGAATACCCCTGACCTAGTAAAATTATCAAAATACCCCTAGGAAGGTGAAATTACCAAAATACCATCAGGGTCCAGAAAACCTCCCCCCACTTCAAAAATGCATACGGCCCCTGCAAAATTACACTCATACTTCTAAACTCCAGGGTTTTGCCCGAACCTTAGAGGCTTTCGACGAAACCCTAGCCTAGTCAATGTGTTGGTGGCAAATGAGTGGTCGCGGCGAGTCACCCATAAGGGCCTGCCCTCAACATCCGAACCTATAGAGGAGACTTTGGGATTTATTTGACAGTTAAACAAAGGTGTTCGGATGTTAGGCCGATATAAATCAACACTGACTGCAGTTAGTGGGGAGAGGTCTAGCACCCGAACTCAAATCATCTGATACGATGCGCACCCACGGAATGGACCTCCACATTTTGGGGGAATGTTTCTTTTCAAAAAGAACACCACAACATTTATATATATTCATATATATAAGATTCTGTGGCCAACAGACTGGCACGCCCGATGGGACCTTTCCTGCCTTTCTTATTTCTCTCAAAGAAAGTCTCCAAACCTTCTTCAAGGTTCTGGTTGTCCCTCTTCCTCTTACAGGACGGGAAGAGGAGGGCATATATTTTTGCTTACTGGAGAGCCCTTCGTGCATTTTCACGCCACTCCTTTTGTGCTACGCACCACCACCAGCAACAACAACACCACGATGGCTACCGTTACTGACGGACCCCAAGTCGTCGCCAACCATGCCAGGTTTGGATACCTGGCGACTCCGCTTGTGTTTGGTGACTTTTCGCCAGTCGTCGGCTAGCCCTTCTTCTGGGCGTCGTACTCATGGCTGAAGCCAGTTCAACAACATTGGCGGCAACGATTACTAAGGGTGTCAGGCCCTCTGCTTCAACAACTGGCCGGGTTCACCTGGTCAACACGACAACTGCTGGGGGTGTCAGGCCCTCAACTTCAGCAACTGGCCGGGTTCGCCCGATCAACAAGCCAACTATCGGGAGCGTCAGACCCTCGGCTTCAACAATTGGCCGGGTTCGCCCGGTCAACAAAACAACTGCCGGGGGTGTCAGGCCCTCTGCTTCAGCAGCCGGCCAACTTCGCCCGGTCAACTCTTGACGGACCAGGGGTGTCAGGCCCTTTGTCCCAACAACTTGCCAAGTTCGCTCGGCTGCCATGACAACGGCCAAAGGTGTCAGGCCTTCTGCCCCAGCTAATGGCCTAGTTTTCTCGGTCAATCAAGTCACCATCGGCGTCGCTCCTGCTCAATGGGGGTAGTGCCGTCGCCACAACGGCACCAACTCCATTGTGGCCACCCTTAGCGGTACTGCTCCTACTCAATGGGGCAGCGTCGCCGCCACTACTATGCCGTGCCTACGACAGGCATCACCAGCGTCGCTCCTACTCAACGGGGGCAGCGCCATGGCCGCAAGAACGTAAAACCTATAGCAGCTACATCCCGCTCCGGCAAGACTATACTTGTCGGAGATCTTCGTATCCGGCTCGAACGAGGCGAGTCGATTCTACCTCGGGATTGCCATGTCCCAACCATTTCCGCCTCCAACCGCTTCGTGCTACTCTGGCAAGTCTGAGAGGACAGATCGAAGTTGAAGAAGCCCGCAATACCGGCAGCAAGTCAGGGTCCGACACAGCGACCCAAACCACTTGCTCCCCGATCAAAGTCAGGGGGCAACCCAATTGACTAGCGTCAACTCCGGTTGAAGAAAATATGGGTCACCAAGGAGGAGGCCCGAATCATAAGGCTAGCAAGGGCGGAGGAGCCCTTCCGCATGTCGGATCTGCAACAAATGCGGAGTCTGACAAGCACTGAGACCTCGACATCTCCGAGGTCTACAACCTAGCCCCCACGCCGGCAGAAGTATAGAGGAGCCGGCAAGAAGGTGCGGCCGACCTATCCGTGGGCCAGTTCAACGCACATGGAAGAGGATTCCTCAGTCCAGGCCTCTATGTTCTGAGTATCTATTTTTGACAGACTAGGGATGGCACCCAAGCCTCGCCGACAACCGCCCAGGAAGAAACGGGTGGTTTAGGTGACCTATGACGCTGTCAAAGTGTTCACCTGCTACACTACCTCCATCGACAAGCAGTCGGAGGACACCTCGGGGGAGATCAACCAACCTCTTCAATATTTGAGGAGGTCAAGGCCCATATCCTGGATCCTAGCGCAGTCGCAGCAGAGGCCGGCTACTGGCACATCTCCGTTCGGGCCGGTACAACAAGAAGAATACCAAGAAGACATCCATAGTGTCGATGGGGACAACGACCCTGGACACGAGGAAGATCTTGGAAAGGAGGCATAGACTCTCACGTTGGAGGAGCTCCGACGCAAAAACCAAGAGTTGAAGAGCCTCTTACAATCACTTTTGCGTGAAAAGGAGGTCTAGGGTCAGCCCCAAGCGGCACCCACTGGGATGGAACAACAGCCTTCTCCCCTTCCAGTAGCGGCCAATGCCTCTGTCACTACTGTGAAATTACCATTGGCGGTGGAATTTGAAGTTCCGGAGCTTGAAGCTAATGCACGGTCATCCGCCACTCCTGCTGCAGAGAGTGTCATGGCGTGAAGGCAGATGATTGAGCGGATCGTGGAGGCGAAGTTCGCTCAACATGGTGAGGGTGTGGCTACCATTGATTTGTACAGCGTGCCATATCCCCTCCACCATAAATTCAAGAAACTTCCGCCAGATTGCCATAAGCTCCAGAAGTTCAACGGATAGGGCTCTCCACATGAACACCTGGCCTATTAGATGACGGCCATGGGTGAATTGGCGCTGGAAGAGGCATATTTGCTGTGGTATTTTGCCACGTCCCTGACAGGCACCTCCTTCCAGTGGTACTCCAGGCTAAAGCCCAATTCAGTGCCTGATTGGGCTGATATGCAAAAGAAGTTTATCAACCGTTTCCAGACGGCCGAGCGTAAAGTCTCTCTGGCGAAACTCTGTGCCCTTAAGCAAAGAAAATGTGAGACCACGCTGGACTTCATCAAGCGATGGGGGGACGTCAGCATGTGCTGCGATAATCCTCCGACGCCCGAAGACGCAATCACCATCTATCACAGGGTCTTGTCAATGAAGTTAGTGAAACGTTTTTGGGCTCAAACATCAGAAGCTTTGACCAATTGAATACGGTGGTGGCGGAGATTGAAATGTTCTTCGCTGATCACTTGACATGTGCCTCTGCTAAAGGCAAATCCTCCAAAGACCGTCTGGCTAGCGGCAAGGGGGTAAATGCTGTGAACTTCTCCCTGACGAATGGAGGCAAGGGAGAAGGGAAATCAAAGGGCAATGGCAAAAAGCCCGATACCAAGGTGAATGCGTCTCTCTTAGCAGAGCGTATGAAGACACCTTATTCCTTCAGGAAGGAGCATACCAAGATGCTCTTTGATTTGTGTATGAAAGAAAAGCTCATCACCCTACCGGATCCACGGAAGCCCTCATAGGTGGATAAAATAGATGATCCTACCTATTATGTGTATCACTGAAGGTTGGGTCACACCGTAGGGGATTGCTATGTTTTCAAGAACATAGTAGAAGAGCTCATTCAAAAAGGCTTGATAAATATGTTGGGTCATGCAGTCGACCCGCCACAGCCTCATGCTTGGACCGGACCAAACTGGTCGGCTAATGTGGTTTACATGGTGGCGATGGCTTCGAGCTCCAATGCCTCCGAGGCTGGGCCTTCAAATCAACAGCCCGGTGCCGGTCGTAGAGCCTCTCCTTCCTCACTCCCAGAATGCTTGGCATTGTGGAGGATTATTCGGAGGATCCGAGGGGAGATTCGACAACAGCAACTTGAACAAAGACGTCTGCTGCAGTTCTTGGAGAGTATTGATCAGCAGTTGGCCACTTTCCCCTTTGGCCCATTTGTCAGGGGGCTAGCTCCAACCCACATACGAGAGGCAGGGATGCCATCCACTGCCCGAGCCCCGCTCAGGGGTTGGCTCTCTGAGGAATCCTCGGGTTCATCTGAAGGCGAGGAGGATTCACCGGAAGGTGAGCATCCGGAGAAGTTATACTCCTTCCCTCGCGAGAAGACCTTGAATATCTTCTTCGCGTGCCGACGAGTGGGACTGATAAACCCATCACCCAGTGAGCAGGCCCCAGGTGCTGCATTACATCATGGTTATGTTGGGTGCAAGGCTGGGATCTAGAGGGGGGGTGAATAAATCCCTCTATCAAAATATGGCTCTATAAAAAAAACTTGCACTCTACTTAGAATAGCTCTCGAACACTAAGCGTGTAAGGAAGAATGCTCTGCTGAACGAAAATGATTAAGACGGTCTAAGCAAACATTCAGCGCAAAACAATCACACAATCAAACCACGATGGACACAGGATTTTTAGGTGGTTCGGCCAGACACCCAGTCTACCTACATCTACCCCCCACTCAACCCGAGTGAGGATTATGCTAACTCAGAGCTTGAATCATTGATCCACAGCTTCGGGGAACAAATCCCTACAACCGCTGATCCACAACTTCGGGGAACAAATCCCAAACCGCTGAGCCTCACAGCTTGCTTAACTATTGAGCAACACAGCTTGCTACCAAGAGGAACAAATCATCTTACACCGGTGAGCCTCACAGCTTGCTCGAAGTAATAAAGGAAAAAATGAACCAAAGCAAAGAGAACAAAGCAAAAAGAACAAAAGAAAAACCAGAAATAATGTAGCTCTCAACGAGCAGATTGGCTTGGATCTGATCTAGAGGCCAACACACAATCAGATCTTCAAGTAGCTCTGGCTGCACTCAATCCTTCATCTCACGATCTCTCTCTTTATCTTCTTCTTCTTCTTCTCTCACAGGATCTCACTCAATTTTATTGAACTCATCTGCTCTCTCTCTCTCTCTCTTCAGCTCTCACTCTTCAGCTCTCCTCAGCTCTTTCTGTTGTGTCCAGAAGGGTGGCAATCAAGAGGGGAGGGGTGAATTGATTAGCCAAATAAAAATTAATTGCTTACTGAAATGCTAGTTGGAAAGAAAACCACAAACTAGAAAGAGATCTAGTTAAGCAAACACTCAACCTTATCGGAACAAGATCTCTCTCGCGAGTACTCGTAAATAAAAGTATGAATGCTATGACGGAGATTTAGATCACTCAGCTACACGTGAGGCCCACTCATTCCAAAGCACGAAGAACAAACCACAAAGGAGGCACATGAGTTTTTAGGTGGTTCGGATACACAACAGTGTCCCCTACGTCCACCCCTCACACGTGAGGATTAATGCTCCACTATGAGGTGAGCCACACACATGATGTAACAACAACCAACACACACACGGCAGCCTATCCTGGCCACCACACACACCCACACGCTCGTATCAATGATCACGAGCACACACACACATAAATGAGGTTCTATAAGTTCAAAGATTACAACAAATATTTAAGCTAATCAGCAAAGATTTGAGAATATTAGAACAGAGAAGATTTGCAGTGATTAGAGCTCCCCCTTTCTCTTCTTCGAATGTACTTGAACTCTTTTGCAGGATGAAGACCGTTCTTGAAGGAGGATGATCGATTCTTGCACGGACACTTGTTGTATCTTGGATTTCTATGCAGCTTACATCAGAGGAACGTTTGGAGACTTGAACCTTCGTTCTTCCATTCACATTCACGCTCAGAACAATGTGAAAGAAGCCCTGGAGCTGCTACCTACGACCTGCACTCACAAGGGTTAGAAAGCAAAACGCAAATTTCAGATCTCACTGCTTCATTAGGGTTTGTAACCCAAGGAGATGGTTTTATGCTTCCAGATCGGTCAAGGGACACCCTAGGGACCAGATCCACAAATCTAGGAGTGATTTGAGGCAGAGGGACCGGACTGGTTTGACATTTAGGCCGTGGATGTGAAAGTCCACAAACGCGGCTCCGTAGAGGTGTCGACACCTTGATTTGAGGCAGAGGGACCGGACTGGTTTGACATTTAGGCCGTGGATGTGAAAGTCCACAAACGCGGCTCCGTAGAGGTGTCGACAACACCAGGTGTCGACACCAAGGCCAGGGCCATAGCAGAAAACTACCGGCCAAAGCAATCTACAGATGGTGTCGACACCAGGACATGGCCTATAGCAGAAAACTGCTGGCCAGTACAAGAATGAGTGGGTGTCGACACCAGGTGTCGACACCAGCCTCCTGACAGAAGAAAAAATAAAACAGCAGAACATTGAGAAAATGGTGTCGACACTAGGTGTCGACACCAAGCAGTTGTGAGCCCAAAAATGCCCAATGAACTAGAAATTTAGACATACAACCTCACTGGGGTTCTGCCATTATAGGTTGGGTATTAGAGGTCCTTCCTTCCTGCGAGAACACCCCAAGAAAATTAAATTTGTATTGGCATTCATAGTACATATCCACTCATGCATTTCTCATTAAGTAATGAACCTATGAATGATGAAAGAAGCTTACCCTTGTGGCTTTTACCATGTTCTTACCTGTCGGATAGAAAGGCATATGTTTGTGAACTCCATTGACCATCCATGAGAAGTTTATGCACAAGTCAGCACATATATCGGAGTGCATATATTTATCAAACCGCACCACTTTGAAATGTGACCTTGTGAAAGACTTACACTAGTAGCATTGTTTTTCTCAACCCACGTGTTTCCAAAAACCATTTCAAATGTTTCATAGGAGTATAGCATCACTCCAATAAGTTTACCCTGGATCGACAAGTCCAAGTGCTGAGATTTTACCAAATCCACATGACAATGAATTCAACACACAGTTATGTAGGCTTTCTAATCTCAAACCAACAATGAATCATGAACAGACCCATTTCATAAACCATGAACTCATCGAAACAATCAAATTGAATCATTAAGCCATTGAGCAACATTGCATTTGACATCATCAAAACTCTTTGAGCCACACATCATAATCTTGGGAGCAACACTTTCTTTTCTTCTTCTGATTTCGCACCCCTTCTTTCTTCTCTTGCGGCATCTTCCTTCTCACGAGGAAGTCATGTATATATAGAGCAAAGGAAAAAAGCTTATGTCGGGAATATGAAAAAAAGGGGCTCCAGAATTCTTCTGGATAATGTAATCTTCATTTTGCTAATTTCTCATTTGTCCAAGTGGTAGGAGGAATGTTCTTCTGTCAGAGAACTGCCAAGTGGCATGTCAGACCTGGGATCACGTGTCGAGAGATTGGTCTTCGAACCCGGCGTGTGACAGACATAAGTTCCCTAGATTTTAGTCTACCGAGCTATTTGTCAGCCTTAGCCACCTAGTATTCACCCTTATCATCCATTTTACACCCTTGGGCACCTATTTGTCACCCTTATCTCTGATAGTCATCGCCTTCTGCTGCCTTAGCAGTTTTCTTCACAAGTCACCCTTGTCGATCTATTATTCACCCTTAGGTAGGTATTTGTCACCTTTAGTGTTCCATTTGTCACCACTAGAGTACTATTTGTCACACATATTGCACATTTTTCACCCTTAGTCTTCTTCAGCTGGCATACCTTGGCTGCGTCGACGTAGCTACGTGTTGCGTTGACGTAGCTCCATCAGTTTTCAAGCATTCCAGGACTTTTGTGCATTCCAGGACTTTTGTCCATTTGTCTCCCTTACTGATGTATTATTCACCCATATCTCCTATTTGTCACTGTTAGGCATCTATTTTTCACCCTTAATCTGTAGCTATAGGACTAGCTTTTCTGCCTTACGGGCTTGAACTGGAGTCGACTCCAAGTGTCGACTCTAGTCGACTCTTGTTCTTCAAATTCCTTCTTCTTTCATCTTTAAACTGTTCTTCACCATTAAAGCTGTTCTTCACCATCGGTCACAGGTAATGGCCCTTTTTTCATGTCAAAGCTGTTTGTCACTTTCCTGACCTTGACTGATTGAAAGAACTCGACCTTGACTAGCTGACTTTAACTGGCTTGAGGGGTTTGACCATAGGTGGCTGACTTTGACTGGCTGAATGCTGACTGGAGTCGACTCGTTACAGTGTTGCGTCGACTCTCCTTCACAAGATCTTCTTCATAGCAAGCGTCAACATTTCTGGAGTCGACTTCAAAGCCTCATGGTGTCGACTCTTCTTCTTGGATTTTCACATTCTCAGCACTGCCACCTATTTGTCACCACTAAGGGTCTCTTTGTTACCCTTAAGCTTCATTTGTCACCTGTAGGCTCTTATTTGTCAGTGATAGGCACCATTCTTCTTCTTCTTCTTTGCTTTAGCCAGTGGGTAACTTCTTCTGTGCCATTAGCTTACCAAATATTGTTACTGCTGGCTTCTGCTGTGACACTTGAAGAGCTTATGGACACTGTTAGCATAACCTTGATGCCAAAACATGCCAAATCATGCCAAAATAGAATATGAGTTTCTCATTATCAACACTGTAAACACATGCTCATACACTATGAAAGTTTGACATCATCAAAGACATTCATGAAGACTCATAAATCAAAACACACGGACACAATAGGTTATTGCCCATAACATGAGGTGGTAGGTCATATCATCCATAACTGCCAGCCATTCAAGGACCTCGCCGAGGACTTAATTAGGCGAGGGGTGGTCAATATGGGTGAATTCCTGGTCAACCCGCCGCAGCCGCATGTACAAGAGAGCTTTCATTTCTCCATCAATGTCATACATGCCTCGGCCGATTTCCAACTCCCGGAGCCGAGGGAAGGAGTCAGCTCCCAACTGCCCCAGTCCACATTGTGGTATCCAGGGTGGCGACCCTCTCACCAGTGTTCTTTCCCTAAGGAGGACACTGAGAAGATTTTTGACAAGCTCCTGAAAGAAGGTCAGGTATTAACGCATGATCCGCCATCCTACTACAATGAGACGGCCAAGAGTCATCCCCGCTACTGCAAGTATCATGCCAGGGTGTCTCACCCCACTGGGGAATGCCTAAAAGTTCGAGATTGCATTGAAGTCCTCATCTAAAGAGGGGAGATAGATGCATAGGGGAACTCTACGACAAGGCGGCATCTTGAAGAGGTTGCTGAGAAGATTCTCTGACAAGCTCAGCAGGAGCAGTCCAAGTCACAGGAGGCTAAGCCCACCTCTCAGCAGGTCCTGTTGGGCAAGTCTACAAGCGGCAACAATCCTCTGCCAAACCCCAAAGGAAAGGTCATGTGCGAGGGGCCTAAGGCCCAAAGCCTAAAAAGCCAAGCCACGGGAGGAGAGTCCAAACCCCTTTTTTGGTTGAGTCAACCCGGCATTGTCATAAGGGGAAACCCTCCGCTAGACAATAAAGGTAAAGCTAAGGTGAGGGAGCCAGAAGTAAAGCCTCATGTCGAGCCAACAAGGTCGTCAATTATAGAAAGACCTAAACAGCTCGAACAAGTAAAGTCGCCAGTCAAAAGAAAATCGGGGGAATTTCAAAGCTCCCAAGGGCCCCACTGTGGACTGGCAGAGTTCCAAGAGTTGTCGCCTGAGATAATTGCTCAGGTGATCAATGCCACCTTCCAGGTGCACCCGGAGGAGGCCAATTGGACACAGGTCACTCCCAAAAAAAGTCGCAGAACCAGGGCTCCCAAAGAGCCAGTCCATGGTAGAAAATAAAATTCTGGGGGCAAACCAGTCCCACCTCCAAAGTCAAGTCCACTTTCTTATCAAGAGGCGGCACGCCAAAAAAAGCAAGAGAGGAATCGCAGGAAGAATTTGAAGAGGAGATTGAGGAAACAAGCTGAACAAGCAGCCACTGTGGAGGTCCTAAGGAGCCAACTCCTTTGCAAAGACTACAAAAACTCATAGATGAGCCAAAAGAATACACTCCCCCTCGTCCCACCAGGGTCGTCACTCTAGACGAATATATTCTCTGAGACAAGCTTGGGCATAAAGCCCGCCTTCTTTAGTGGCTCCAGGAGATGGTTCACCGTCTTGAAGAAGGTGAGGAGTTTTCAATCCCGGAGGAGCTCTCCTTATTTTACAAGGATGAGGAGCTCACCGTTGAAATGCTCAAGGAAATGCTGCAAGCGCTCTCCTGCAACATGGTGGCGATCCCGCCGCCTGACAACATTAACTCTCCTTCGGCTGATAACACCGAGGGCAAAACTCCATGGCGACATATTAGCGTCGCCTGACAAGAAATAGCCGAGGTCATGGTCGGGGATGAGGACGCGGGTGTGAAGGTCCCCTAACTCTCGACCGGGTCATATTATTCAGAGGGGAGGAGTTGGGTCTTGTCCCAGAAACCCAAGTTCGGGGAATCCCTTTTATCCTCGACTCCTCAGAGGGTTCAAGCCCCAGCTCAGAAGCTAAAGCGAGTGAAGTCCCTTTCATAATCACCTCTTCTGATGAAGAAGAGGAGCCAACCAAGCCGCCACTGCGCGAGGAGGCATCAGAGCAAGCTGGCCCCTCCAGCAGGGTTGAGCCTGTGAGCCAGGCAGGTCCTTCGAATGAGGGCCAACATGATGAGCCTTTATCATCTCCAGAGGAGTCTCTGGCACTACTGTTCCAAGAAAACGTGGAGGGTCAGAATGGGGAGGAGCGCCCTTCTAAATAGGAGAAGGCTCGTCAGGCACCGAAGACTCTGGCGGAGATCATCCCGCCATTTGACAAGACCCGTGCTCGGGCGGACCGTAAAATCATCTATCATATGAAGCGATTTCCAACAAATGTCACTATTTGGGAAGCCATCGCTTGGAGCAAGGATCTCAGGGAGGCTCTTGTCAAAATACTCCAAGACCCGGAGGCCTATGAAGCCCATGTTGTAGAATTGCAAGCCTAAGCATATGAGGCATTTGTAGCCAGCATCTCCTTCACGGACATAGACATGTTACTGTCCTCTCTGTGTCACAATCGCCCCTTATATATGCGAGGGACGATCAACGGGCAAGACGTGAATCAAATTTTGGTTGACGCTGGAGCAGCCATTAACACCATGCCGTTGAAGACTTTCAAGTCTCTATACTTGGCACCTTATTTACAAAAAGTCAGCGCGGTCAAGATTTCAAGATTCAACCAGGATTCTGAGGAGGTGCTTGGTCGAGTTAAAGTCAAGCTAGCCTTGGGCGATTTTGTCACCCAAGCGACATTCTATATTATCAACGCTGACACATCTTATAAGGTGTTGCTTGGGAGGCCTTGGCTCCATGAAAATTGGGTTGTCCCATCAACTCTGCACCAGTGCATTAAATATGCCAAAGGAGGGGAGCAACATACTGTCTTCGTAGATCAGGCTCCATTCCATCCAAATGAGTGACACCTGGCCGATGCTTCCCTATATTTTGGAGAGCCTACTCTAGCAATCCCTGAGCCTATAAAAGATAAAGGGAAGCAAAAAGTGGACTGCGGAGCTGAGGAAGGGCAGCTGTTCACTGTCAACCAAGACTTGGCAAGATTGTATAGGCTAAGCCTCAAAGTCACCTCCAAGCCGACTCAGTCGGAGAGGCAAAACGTCGACTTCGAAGCCAATCTCATTAGCCGGGTCATTGATCGGAGCATCTCCTTACCACACAAATGTCTTCAACTCTCATCCCAACGGGAAGAGTATGAGGTGGAGCAGCTGAAAGCCTTCATAGTCTCCTATCAGTGGAGAAGGAGCAACAAGGGCAAGGGAGACAAGCCGATCATCTTTTACAAAGGTGATTTAGTCCCACCGGGCCCTCCTGGGGATGATTTCGGCTGGGATACTCCCACCGATGCTGCACTAGAGCCAGTCCAAGAGATGGACAATATGCTAGAGCACATCAGGGAAATGTGTAAAAAATAGCATATCCCACTAGGTCAGGACCCCACATGAGCGACATATTTCCACAAGCTGTGGAATCCTCCGTAAGTTCGTAGGCAGCCTCCCTTCTCCTGCAAAGATACGCGGGGACTCAGCTGTGACCAAGAGAGGGACTTCGAGGTCCACTGTGTAGTCAATGCCATAGGACTGTTGAATCTCCCTTATGGACAAGTAGAAGTTGAGCCCAAGATCAACGACTCTGTAAGGGAGTCCGGTGAGACGTCAATGACACTATCACCCTTAACAGAAGTCAACAATGACCACCTCCCTGAGGGAAGGACAACTCAGCCTGTTAATCATCAACAAGACGAAGCAAGTCCTTCAACTTCAAGCCGGGATCAAGAGAGCTTCGAAGAGTTTGAAGCCTATGAAGCACATACAGATGATGAGGGAGATGGTGACACCCGTTTTTAGCCCATAAGTCGAGCTATTTCTCTTATTCACCTCCGTGATAACCTAAATTAACCATTATTTTGGAGCCTTCTTTGAGCCTATCACGAGCTCATTTTCTTGGCCATTTTTCAAGCCCATTGAGCGTTGGAAGCATTTATCATTGATTCCCCAACTTTCGGGACCGTTCTGGGTCAATTCGGAGCCTAAACGAACGTCCGAGGGCTCAATCGCAAAAGGTGGCCTATTGCTGCAAACGGTCTATTGACCGACCATTTCTTCGGCCAAGCGGTCGGTCGACCAACCGCAAGGCTACAAGAGAGTCCAGCTTGCGCTGGACTCTTTCTTTTTTCTGTTCACCAAGGCCTCCTTCTAAGGGCTCTACCTTTTAGAATTCTCCTCTGAATTGAGTCCCGTTTGTTTCTATCTCTTGTCATTAATATTATCTCGAGTTTGATCCATAGAACTCAAATTTTAGTGGACTATATCCTCGGGAAACGTGGAGAAAACTTTTGGGTTTATGCAGTTTTGTACAAGGCAAACTCTATTTTTCTGCTCGACGGGACCTCCTTCTTGGGTCTATATCTTCTAGATCCTTCCACCAAATTGAGTCCTACTTATTTCTATCTCTTATCCCTACTATTATCTCAAGATTGATCCAAAGAACTCGAATTTTGGTGGACTACATCTCCTAAAATCGTGGGAGAACTTTCTGGATTTCTGCACCTCTATATAAAGAACCCAGTTCACGGGTTGCGAAGGGGGGCTCTTCTTCAACCTGAGGCGAAGCCAGGCCGCATCTCCGACTCTCCTCATTGACCTCAGGCTGTTAAGGGAAGTATTAGCTTTCAATTCCACGCTCAAGCGCTCAATTTTGTTGTCTATTCTCTTAGTTCTCCCCTTCTCAATTTCATAAATCATCACAACTACAATCACAACTGCACTGTTTCTTGCACTCTTGTACTTTTCTTCATATTGCATGCACTCTCCCCGCAGTTCTACTACATATTTTCTCCTCCTATTTGTCTTATTCTCATCACAACACACACACCTATCTTTTACACCCTTCCACCAGGGTTAAAAACCTCCTCCCGGTGCGTTCTTCCTCAATTTCTAACCCTATTTTATCACTGCGAGATTTGATGCTACACTCATATTCTAATGGGTTTTATCCTTGTCTTTTATCTTTGTTTTGCAGGAGAGCATGAATACAATGTGAGGCCTTCTTCCTCTAGCTGGCTGGAAGGAGAGGAGGTGTAATCCATGATGTTCCCCATACCCGTTCCTTAAGGGCGATCAACGCTTCATCATTTTCCAAGGCACACGGCGCCGTCTCTTCATCTCTTGGCGTTGTTAACCCTTGGTGGCGATCACGATATGTCTTTCTCATCTATTCATTGTCCTTTGATTCATACTTCATACTTGTTCATGTTCATATGATACTTGCATATGCATAGTTAGTTTAAGGGACGGGGTAGAACAATCATCTACCACTCTATTTTTTGGCGATCACAGTGGGTTGCCTAGTGCCCATCACATTATTCATGCTCTTTTGCAAGTTGGGTGAGGGTATGTGCATGTTTAGGTAGTGTTTTCTCCATTTTCCCACTGTTCTGGGTGTTTTTGGGTCTGTCCGAGCCTTGCAGTCGCCTCCAGGATCGCCATACGAGCCTAGCAGTCATCACAGGGCCGCTAGGGCCTTTCTGGTAGCCTTGCGGTCGTTTGGTAGACCACAAGGGGTTAAAAAATGGTCATCTGGTAGACCACTTTCTGATTCTGGCAGTTATGGCGTAGTGCTCACAGGGTCATGCTCGTTGATGCATAACTTGGCCTCCTGTGGTCGGATTGCTCTGTTCTTGGGCTCGTTGCATAACCCTTTGTATTGTCTTTCCGTCCATATATCATTTGCACCATTTGGGTCATGTTTGCATAGTTTAATCTTATCTTCATTTTTGAGTTTTCTGCATAAAGTCTGCAGGCAGGCCCAGGGACAGATTCACAGGTACATCTTTGAACGATGATTTGATTACCTTCCCGAGGTCTGATTGCTTGTTTCTTAGTCCCATCATGTTCCCCTTTGTATTATCTTTCCATCAATATATTATTTGCATTATTTGGGTCGCATTTGCATAGTTAAATATTGTCTTCATTTTTGCATTTTGTGCATAAAATCTGCATGCAGGTCCGGGGGCATACACAAAGATACGCCGTTTATTCATGCCTTTTCATATCTTTTAGCGCATTATTGTGCTTGTTCTTGGCCTTGCCTTGTTATCCTTCATATTGTCTTGGATTTCTCACTTTGTTTGCATCCATATCATTGTGTTTGCATAATTAAATGTTGCCTTGATTTTCTAGTTTCAGGCTAGAAATTGCATGCACTCCGGTGCATATAGGGTCATGCATTCTTCATACCATAGTTGCATTCCTCCTTAGTAAGTGATCCTCTAGCCTCCTTATTCCTTGGGGTCGACTAGGTGATCTTATTCGGGACCTCCATAAGTCCCCGTGAGCCGTGGATTCTCACATGGACACCGGGCCAGTTGTACCTTTTCCACCCCTTAGGCTTGCATTTGCATACGTGTGAGGGAGTTAACCTTAGTCAACCCAAAGTTTGGACCTTATTCCCATAGGATTTCTATCTTGAGGGAATTATTCTTAATTCAAATAATTAAAAGGTCTATTAAAACTCCTAAAATATTTCTCATCATATTAACTTGTTTGACTTGGGTGAAAACTCTCACATCACATTGTTTGTGTTATTTGGGCTTGTCCAGGCCCATTAGTGGTGTTTTGTGTTGCATCCACATATTCTTTGTTGTTAGGCCCATTTAGGTTAGCCCATTTTGTGTGTCCGTCGTCTAGTCCATTGTCCTAAGTCCGTCTTCCCTTGGTCTTTGTATTAGTGGGTCAGCCCCCTCTTATTCTCAAGCCCATTAAGCCTTTGCTTCCCTCCTTGTATTAAGTCTCTATTTTCCCTCATGGAGCATCATTCCAACCCCTTGTACCATCCTTCTTCCCAATGTTCTTCCTATTCCCGCGTAGAATCCTCATCCCACGTGGTCCCATCTTCCCGTGGTATCTCTTATCCATCCGAGGAACAGGCTAATCTCATGGCCCATCTATCGCACCTTGTTCGCCAAATGGACCCGGCCCAGGCCCAACGCCTTACTACAAACCATCTTAATGGGCCTCATCATTTTAACGGGCCTCATTCTCCTAATGGGCCTTATTCTTCTAATGGGCCTTATTCTTATTCTCCTTATGTTGCTGGCTCAATGGGTCCCTATGCTAATGTCTCTTCCAGGCCCGCTCACCCTTCCACTCCTGGAATGGGCTTCTCCTCTTCTCAGCCCGTATCCTCTCATCTGGCCCATTATCATCTTGGTTCAGATTCACGATCTCTTGCTCGAGTTGGCCCATATCCTTCTCGATCACTCCCTACCCAGGAGATGATTGCTCAAACCCAACGCTAGCTTGATGAACTTCAACGTCAAATTGATCCCAAGTCCTCCTTAAGTGTCCCTTTTGAATTTAATAATCTTCGGCTCCCACCATCTTCTCAAATTCCCGCATATCGCCGTTATGGTAGAGTCAGTGACCCATATGTGCACTTGAAGGAGTTTCTTTATGAGTCGGCCCAGTTTTGACATGACCAATGCTTGATGGCCTATCTGTTCGGTCTGTCATTGGAAGGCCCGGCTCGAGATTGGTTCTTCTCATTGCCGCAAGAGCAGGTTTTGAATTTTCAAGCTGTTCAAGAGAAATTTCTTCAGCAATATTAGGATCAGGTTGGGCCCAGGTATTTTATGGTGGATCTGGCCCACGAGAAGATGAAGCCCGAAGAGGATTTCTGCACCTTTGCTGACCGCTGGCGTCGTCTCGCCACACAAGTGGGCACATTCCGGAGCAAGAGCTGATCAAGATGCTGATTTCCAATGCAACGCCCGAGTACCACTTCATCTTAGCCCTCAATGACGTCACCTCTTGGCAGTAACTATACAGCCGAGCCCGCTTCGTTCGTCAACAAATTCAAGGTTCCCTTGACCCCGAGTCTCCACTATCCACCTCCACTTACACCTTACCTTCCACAAACCAACCCTATGCTCCCATGAGTCAGCCCTCTATGAGTCAGCCTTATGCCACATCTACCTCCACGTATCAAACCTCCACGTATCAAACCTCCATGAGTCATCCTTTCATGAGTCAACCTTCCGCTTCTACATACCCGCAGACTTCCGCAAGTCAGCCCTCCACGAATCAGCCGTCCGCTTATTCGTACCCTCATGTGTCTCCGCCTGTGTCTCCACCTCCGGTCATGGGAACACCACACCCCGAGCAAGTAGATGCCATCTACATACCCCCTCATCCCGCTCCACATATGCCATCACCAAAGCCCTCCACCACTAGCCAAGCACTCTTGCCTACGCAACCACCGCATCCATCACCACGACCTTCCACTTCACCTCATACCCCTCGGCATCCACCTTGCCCGAAGTGGGCTCCTCCTCGCCCCCCATTGCCGGAGTCTTTTATCAACATTTTCAGGGCTTTGATGACCACTCACGCATTGCAGCTCCCTCCGGTTGTACCTTGTCGACCCGCGGTCGGGAATATGCTTCAGTTCTGTGATTTTCACCGCCAGTAGGGGCATTTGGTTGAGAATTACCCCGAGTTTCGAGAGTTTGTTTATGGCTTGGAAGATCAGAAGAGGATTGATTGGGCCATGATTCACAATGTCATTTTACATCTTCGTAGCCAACAGCAGCACCAAGAAGCGCCGCCCAGGCAACCGTCGCCATTTCAAGACCGGGGGCACCCCTGTGAGCGATGCACCCGCTCCATCACCTACTACCTCACCTACCTCATCGCCTACGCCATCTACATCACCTCCACAAACCCAAGCCTCCGCTCAGGCTAGTGCCATCCCTTCTTCCACCATTCCCGTTACCACTACTTCTACCCCAAACGCCGCCCGACGCATTGTGTCGATACGTCGACGGTGGGCACCACGACCCTCCTCTTCATCCCCTTCATCACCATCTCCATTACCTCTACCGCCATCCTTACCTCCCTCTCCATTACCTCCATCATCTCCGCCATCACCTTTGCTGGAGCTTGAACAAACTTCGCCTTTGCCGCCCTCGCCCAAGCAAGCCATACCTCCACCCTTACCTTTGCCTCCACCTAAACACACCATCTCTGTTGAAACCTCCGCGTCTTTCGAACCTATTCCTATTCCTATCCCCATTCCTCCACCTACTTCCACCCCATGGAGCGGGTGTGCGTTACCCATGGTGCCCCTCAGGTTCGGTCCCCAGGGAGACGATGAGCTGAGTCAGGATGATTTTGTGCCGACTGGGCATTTCAAGATTCAAGATTTTATCTGCCGGATGCCAATCTATGTCCTGGTCCCTGGCCATTTCAGGGATGATGTGCCTATACTTCCCATGACAATTGCCAAGAAGAGTTCTCTTACCTTGGTGCAAGTTTCTTCTCAAGCGAGATCTGGGGCAATCTCATTGCTCGCCGAAGGATTCACTATGGATGCTGTTATTTCCTCTCACTCTATAGCTATTCAGATAACTGACCAAGAGGGGTTCTCTACTCGCATGGTGCTAACTCATACGGCCACCAAGAGTTTGATGAATTCCATGTTAAAGGGGCAATTGGCCGTATCTTCTGCACTTTCCAAGGACATTCTGCACATTCTATGCAATCTCTCTCAGTTTATTAGTACGCCGGCCATGTCAACGCCGTGTATTACTCTCCCTCAGCTTCACCCATCTCTTCTAACAAGGGAGTTGTACTTCAAGGCTGAGTTCCGAGTGGAGTTGTCAAATCTCATGCTTCTAGTGCCGAGAGACAAAACCCCGTGGGTTTGTGATATTCATCACTCTTAAGGGTTACTTGTCCAAGAATGTCCACTTACTGTTGTTAGCACCGGATGTCTAGGGCCAACCGCCCCGGTAAGGCTGCATGTTCATAGTCGGGCCAGGCCGTCTGCTAGATGGGCTCGCTATTTGAGAAGATATTACAAGGCAATGTGCCCAAGGATTTGAGCCCACGCTAGGCGGGTCTATTACATGCCAGTTTCAACTAAGAAGAGACGGCGGCGCAAGTTCAAGGGCCGTCAATTGTGAACTCAAGGGTCCACTTCTTCCCCTTCCTCTTATTCATCATTTCTTCTACTCAGCTCCCACCCTTGGATGATGTATCTTCCCACTTCAAAACTTGCTGCCATCATCTTCTCCTCTCTTCCCCAGCTAGGGATGTAAATGGATCGGGTTCGACTCGGGTAGATCAATACCATACCCTATCCATGAAAATTTTACAAATACCATACCCAGATAGTACCCTATTATTTTCGCGGGTATGGATACGGGTATATCCGTCACGGGTATGGATATACCCGCGGATATCCGTATCCGTCCATAAATCATGAGTCTACATCCACATCTAAGGAAATGTGAGATTTATGAGAATTAAAAAAATAGAAATTCGGTCAATTCTTTCCTTTCTAAAGTAATTTTTATGTTTTATAAAAATCTCCTTACAATTTTAGCAAGAAGTCCAAACTCACAAACTCAACAAGACAGGTAACGGGTTAAGTTTATGTCCAAATCATAGGCCTAACATGCACAATAAGTTATTAAGATCGGGTTCGGATCGGGTATAGATTCGGGTGCACTAAATCCATACCCTATCCGAATATGAAACGTGTATTTTAAACATATCCGAACCCGAATCCATATCCGTTTATTCGGGTATTACCCGACCCATCACGGGTCGGGTGATACGGGTAATCGGGTTTGCGGATATTTTTGACATCCCTATCCCCGGTCCGCAAACCCCCATTCCTCTTCTTCCCATCCAGAGTCTCCGGATTTTCCCTCCTCTCATAATTCTAGGCCTCGGCCTATGCCCTCTCATCATCCCGATCTTGGGACATCTTCTGATTCTTCTCCTCCGGTATCTCTGGGTCCTTATTCTCCTTCCCCAACCCTATCGGGTGATTCTCGTTCTCCTTCCCCGACCCTGTCGGGTGTCTATGGTTCTTCTTCCCTAACCCTATCGGGTGATTCTAATTCTTCTTCCCCAACCCTGTCGGGTGATTCTAATTCTCCTTCCCCAACCCCGTCTGGTGGTTATCATTTCTCTTCTCCGACTGTGTCGGATGATTCTTCTTCTCCTCTCTTTATTACCTCTGTTTCACCCTTTCGGGGTCATCACCCTTTTTCATGTTGTTTTTGAGGCTTTAGTCCGCCTTGATCTCAGCTGATCTCTATTCATTCTGTATTCTGTTCCTTGTTATCAGGGTCTTTGTGCCTTAACGAGGGAGTTCTAGCCCTCGTCTCTCTTCCTTTTAATCCCTCTTCGTCCAGTTTGGTGTCTGCCGCTCCTCCGTGTCGAGGAACCTTAAAATCTTTCTTTCCTTTCCGTCTTGATCCTGTCAAGCAAGTAATACAAGGCTCGTGTTGCTCAAAGCTCGATGATCAAGATCGCTTCAGGATGCTATTTTCACGCTATAGATTTACAAGATATCTTTATTTTGTGCAAGAATATGCTTTTATTTTCATTATTTCTATTATTCCTATGCATTGTTAAGATAATGTTGGTTCCTCAAACACATTTGAGTGGTTTTAGGAAGTTAAGCCTTAGTTAAGTTTAGATTGAAAAGAGTTCACTTTTGCAGCATCCTTAGGCTGGTGATAGCTCCACGCTGGGAGTCTAGTTTCTTTCCCCGATCATTGAGGGTGACCTTTGAGTATGGTTTTTTTCACATACTTCATGGCAAGCCATAGCTGATTTTCCTCTGAGACACACCGTTGCTGCTTTGGCCATACTTTGGGTATGCACAAAGATCTTTTTCTTTTCTCTGCTCGGTCGAGTGCAGGGACAAGAGATTGATGGATGAGATGACCGACCTAGGCGCTCCCTAATACGAGAGAGGTCTCAAATAGGGGCAGGCTTGACTCTCAAAAGTGAGCTTTCATACGATATCTGGCCAACAAGGGCTATAAATGAGAAAATGAATCAATATGCAAAATTATGATATCGAAGGCATGACAAGAGTGGAAGTACAGTTCCCCGTGGGACGTCATAAGCCTGATCGCATGCATGCCTAATAAATATGGGTCCCAAAATCAAAGACACAAAGTCCCGGTGCAACAGACTGTATCTTTGAGGGGTAGAGCCCTGGAAGGAATTCAAGTCTTGATATCTCCCATCCTGCATAAAACTTGTCTCCAATTTTTCTTCTGATTCTCCCTCTTAGGCTAGGTTGAATCCCGAGTATGGCCTTAGTAGGGGCACCGTTCTTTAGAGGCGGTTGGTTGTGGTAAGTCACCCTCACATGCACGCCCTGCTTAAGGGAAGCCTTTAATGAGAGGGGTAGGAACGACGATCCCTGATCAGTAGTTTTAGCCCTTTGGGTGCTGCAGATTATTTTACCAAAAATCCTTAAAAAATTAAATATTATCAAAATTTAAAAAAATAGATATGTAAAAATCCAAAAAAAAATCAAATATTGTCAAAATTCCAAAAAATCAAATATTATCAAAAATTTCCAAAAAAATCAAATAGTTCAAAAATCCCAAAAAAAATCAAATATTGTTGAAAAATCAAAAATCTAAAAAATCTAAAAAAATATGTGTCTTTTGGTCTTTATTCATCTGTTTATTTATTTTGAGGACATGTATGATCTGTTTGCTAAGTGTGCAGGTTGCAGCTATTCAAGTCCTTTGCTCCATATCATTTGCACTGTCTCCTGTCCATATCTTTGATCTATTCTCTCTTCTTCAATCTTATCTCTCGATCTATTCTGAAGCTTTAGTCTTGCTCAACTTTTGCTTGCCTCGCTTCATCATATCTCTATGAGAGGCCTTTGCCTTACGATTTTGAACATGGCGGTTCTGCTTCATCTGATCTTGGACTATGATTGAAGAGCATGTTTGTCATGTCTTTTGTCCCGTCGTGTCTTTGTCACACGTGTTATGTCCTTCTGTGTCCTTGCCACACGTGTTGTTGTCCCTCCGTGCCCACTATGTTTTCGTCCCACTGTGTCGCCATGCCATGTGTTGTTGTTGTCATCCTACACATGTCTTGTCACGCCCCGACTCGTAAACCCGGTCCAGTCGTAAAGACTCACGTCGGATTCCGATCAGAACGTCACAGTGGGACAACCCAAGCGGTACAATTACGGTAGAGAATTTTACATAAACATTGAAACATCATTACAGCGGAAATGAAATTTCTCAAATCATTCAGCTTACAGTCATAAGACTACATCCACATAGATAGAAATAAAGGTAACAACTTAACAAGTCTTTTATTACACAACCAAATTTCACACACATTTTTTTTCTAACATAAGACATAACTACCTAAGATAATGACTCGTAGTAAATCCGAGCCGTGGTCAAAACACTACGAGATCACTCCTCACTTTCTTCTACCGCTTCTCCTGAAAATGTTCAACGGGGTGAGTCTACGAATAGACCCAGTAAGCGACTAAGCATAGTCCCCAGTCATAACATGTAAAAACATATCCAAAGTGATTTATGACATTTCATTTTACAAGTCATTCTTAGGCATAATTTTAAATAGATAACACATGAGATTACTACATTTAACCCAATCTTAGTTTTTTTTACGATCATAAGTCATGATATTAACATTTTACAAATAAACATGTATAATAAAACTTTATTCTGCCAATGACAATTCAACAATTGTAAATATTACTATGCAATATAATTCAGCTCATTTATCAATAAATGATTCCAGTACTAGGCGGAGTAAAATCTCACGCATAGTGAAAGGATCAAAACATACTTAATCTGTCCTTCCCCAAATCACCATTTGATATACCGGAGATTCATTAATAGTAAACATTTACAGTGTAATAGCAGTAAAATGCAATGACAGTTCAATAAGTAATAACACTTCAATATCAATTCATTGAGCAGTAACAGTAGTTTCAGTATTGATTCAGTGAACAGTAATAACAATTCTAATATCAATTCAGTGAGCAGTAATAGTCGTATTAATAACGACTCAGTGAACAGTAGCAGTAGTTCAGTATCAATTCAGTAGGCATTTACAGTCGTTCAATTTCAGTTCAGTAAACAGTAATAGTGGTATAAATAGCCAGACACAGTGTCCAAACCACGATTAGAAGGACAGTCAGTCGGTACTCAATCACCTAGGTAAATAGTGATGAGCCTTAGTTACTGCGCAGAACCGGGAGAAGTCATCTCCACCTTAACCAGTGATACTTGTCCACCTCCAGGATTTCATCCCCGTTACCCTCGGGGCCAGTACAGTGTGAACCTCTCCATAGGGACATTTCTATGGCTTGGTTCCAGTCTCCCCCTATGGTGGCAGTGTCCATTTGGCAGTAATAACAGTGCGGTAAATATATATATATATATATATATATATATATATATATATATATATATATATATATATATATATATATATATATATATAACTCATATCCAATGGACACATGCCACTCAAAAATCATGCTATGGACACTAAGTATGAAATATGTCATTTCTAAAAATCTCAATTTTTTATTTCTGAAATTCTCAACTTATTCAAATATAATGACATATATATATATATATATATATATATCAAAAATTTATAATTCTATTTACAGATATCAGAATGTAGTGAAATTTCAGGAAATCAATACATTTACAGGAAGGATCAATACAGAAAATTTCCATCATTTTTCAGACAGTATTTATACTTTTCCCATAATTAGTTATACACCATTTATACATCAAAAATTTCTAATTTTGTTCTCAGAGCTCAGAATATATTGAAATTATAGAGAACCAATACATTTACAGGAAGAATCCAAACATAGAATTTTCATCAATTTTCAGATAGTAATTATAATTGTTTTAGACTTACTTGTATTTCAACATATATCATAAATTGACTAAATGTAGCTACCATGTTCTGAAAATCACTTAACTTCTTCTGCATATCACATTTATATGTAATATTACATAATTTTTTTTTCATAATTTTTCATGCAAGTATTTGAATTTTTCGAGAATTGTATAAATTTTTCTATGCATGAAAATTTAACTAAATTTACCCACCGCACTCTAAAAATCACCATAATTTGTCAAACCAACATTCATAATAGAAATATTATTTTTAAAACTTTTTATTATTTTTCACACTACATTACCATTTTTCACACTGTATTACTATTTTTCACACTAAGTAAGAAAAATATATCATGAATAATAAATCAACTAAATATATCCAGAATGATCAGATAATTTCTAACAATTTACAGAACGTTGTTCCAGACCGAAGTATAATATATAAGAAATTTCATCATTTTTCATTCAGTATGTCTAATTTCTAAAATTTTATATCAGTTTCTAAAGTTTACAATAATTTATAATAATAACTTTTAAATAGATAAAATTATCCAGAATGCTTACAATGATGACAATAAATTGAGAATTAACTTATGAATATCATATATCAGTTCTGTAATTTTCTCAGAATTTTTCACAGAATATTAATATTTATTTAATTATCTAATTATTTATTTAAACAATGATAATTATACCAATAAAGATTACATTATCAGGATAAGATACAATTTTCATCAAATAGTTCTAATATGTATTTAAGTCTTCTTTTAAAGATTTCAAGATTTTTTATAAAGTATTACTATTTATCCCATAACTTTATACCTCTAATAAAATATCAAAAATTATATAATATCACTTACAGAAATCAATAATTATTGATATTGTCAGAATACAACAAACTCAATGCAAGAACCATACTGTGAAATTATAAGATTTTTATGAAGAGGATCTCTAATTTTTATAATTTTTGTATAATTATTTATTTACTTTATCATGTATAAAAATTCATTAACAGAAATATCGTGATCCAAAAATAATGAAAATTTTTCTACACATGGGTCTCACAGTAAGATATATTCATAAAATTTGTGGTGATTTTATATCACCCCTTTAATTTTTTAGTATAATTAAACACCTTTAGGATAATATTAAAATATCTTTAAACGTAAAAATAATTTGATTCAGACATGAAATTTTTACAGAAAGTTTAGAACATCAGATTTCATGATTCTGGAAGATTTCTAAATTTACCATGCACAGATGCTAATTATAGTGTATTAAACACTTGATTTAACCTTAATCACATGTCTTAATATTAATGATTTAATACTAATCCGGCTAAGATATGATCACACATAATGAAACAACGATCTCTGGACTTAACTACCTATAGAGATGCTAATTTCACACCTAAAATTATCTTAAATATTCTAATCCATGCGTATCAATGGGATTAAGTGTTAAATCCCTTACCTTAATGACGCTTTAAACACCTCCTTAAACATCCTTCTCCCCTCTCCTTCTGTCCTTCACATACCCAGCCAGGAAGAGGAGCAAATGAAGCTCCCTTGAAGGCTATTTATAGGGGTTTTAGCCTAATCAATCTTAACCATTGATTTAAATCAATGGTGGAGATTAAAGTATTTATTTTAAGATTATTTTATTAAAATTTGACATTCAAACTTCACCAACATATTCACCTAACTTCTTTTGACTAACTCACATTTTTCTTTTTTTTATATATATAGGGCATGTTGGGATTGACTAAAGAAGTTAAGAGATTAAACTAATGAGGTTTAAATAAATTAACAAAAAAAATTTAATATAACTGCCGCAATCGCTTAATCAAGGGGGGGCGGGGCGACGCCCGCCCGCCCGCTCCCGCGCGCGCGCACGCGCGTGGGCGCGCGTGGGTGGCCGCCCTGCCGACGGTCGATTTTTTTTAAATTTTTTTTTTACGTTTTATCCTTCTTTTTATATATTTAACCTTTTAATTTTTTGTTAACAATTAGACCTTGTTCTTATTTTTTTTACAAACAAACTCCTTCCTAATTTTTTTACAAAACGATTAGCCTCCTATAATTTTATCTTAAATTTTAGTTATTGTTTTTTCTTCTTCACTTTCTTTTAACTTTAAAACCTTTTTTTCTCCATTAACTTTTAAATATCTTTCTTTCCCTTATAATTAATTTCTTTACTATGACTTAAATGTTGTGCCCCTTAGGCACAAGCATGTGCTATGTTGATTTGATGATAGCAATGCTATTTTGTTTTGATGATTGCAACACAGTGAGTGCTTTATGAGATTGTGTTTTGATGATAGCAACATAACTTGTTTTGTGGAGAATGCATGTGTATGACTAATATAGTGCTTGATTTCTGCTATATACGTTGCTTCTCTATCTGCATGTAGTTTGATGACTAGCAAGTCTATACACTGCAGGGTAAGCATTTCATTAGTCTATACACTCTTCATGCATGTGCATAGTTGATAAGTGTGTATTTTTACCATTTAATTCATGATTATATACACTTGTATGAGTTTAAATTGATATGAAATATACACTTCTCACACTTATTGTTGATTTTGAATCAAATATTTAATTTTTTGAAATTAAATAAATTTTAATCATAATTTTTACTTATTTATGCAGGCACGTAGTACGAGGAAAGCTCCTAGAAAAAGAAAAAAAAAGAAAATAAAAATTATATGTTGAATGGGCCAAAAGCCCAGGAAGTTGTTCCAAAAGAATAGAAAAAAAAATTATAAAAAAAATAAAATTATTTGATATTTTTGTAGAATTTTCTAACGATATACTAGATATATATATATATATATATATATTATAAAAAAATTAAAAAAAATATTCAAACCCCCTTCCCCACCCGCCTTCCCGCCTTCGCCGCCCGCGGCACGGGCGACGAGGGCGGGTGGCGAATGGGGAAGGGGGGTTCGTGGCGAATGGCGAAGGGGGGCTCGGAGGCGGTCGTGGCGAGCTCCACGCGGCGGGCTCGGGGTGGCTCCCGCGCTCAACGGGCAGCAGCAGCGGCGACAGCGACAGGCGCGGGCGCGTGCGCCCGCGTGCTTCACGCAGGCGGACACGCGGAAGGCGGCGAGCGGGTCGGCGCACGGCGGGCCCACGAGGCGCCTAACGCGGGCGGCCTAACCGGTCGGCGCAACGTGCCGACAGAGAGATAAAAGAGAGAATAAGAGAAAAAGAAGAGAAGAAAAAGGCCAAAAAAATGCCAAACAGATTCAGAAAAATCCGAAAAAATGGCAAAGTGGGCAGAACCTACCTGCCTACCATTTTAGGCTAAAATTGGGTACACTTGTTTGGAGTGTTTTTATAACCCCTATATAAAGGGTGCATTGGTCTTGAATGAAGAGTTAGCAAGTTAGTTAGCAAGTAGAATTAGCAAGATGGCAAGGTTGAGTAGGGGGAGAGCTAGCTTTGGTCACTTGTAATGTAAGTTGTTCTTTACATTTCTGAAGTTGTTGAGTGCATCAAGTTGTATTTTCAAAGCTTTTGAAGTCAAAGTTGTAAGTTGTTCTTATTTCAATAAAAGTTTCATTTTTGAATTCAGCCTGTTCTTAGCCTTATTTCGCATGGTTGTAATCTTTATTTCAATTTGCTTTCTTCACAAAAGTTGTTTATTTACAAGTCTTCTTCAACTTCTCTGTTTATCATTTCCTCAAATTCTTCCTATTTCATAGAGTTCTGGTCCGTTTTCTTAAGTGTTGTCCTGTGTATTTACTGTTCATCCGTGGTGATACATTCTTCCATTTATTCATTTTGAACTCTTTCTAGTCTTCAAATAACTCTGAGTTCTTCATAAGAGTTGTTCCTCTCTTGTATATCTAAGTTTTATTCTTCTTGCACTTTGTCAAATTCCTCTTCTTTTGAGCTTTAGAATTAAGTTTTCAAGGTGCTAGTTTTCTGTCAATTACTGTTCATCCGAACCAATAGGTCATAGTTTTTCAAGTTTTTCCTTATCTTTCTTTCATTTTCTGTTTCTGTGTTCTTCATAAAAGTTCTTCCTTTTTCAATTCTCTACAACTTTCATGTTTTACACTTCTTCTCATTCTGTCTATATTTGAAGTTATGCATTTTCTTCCAACCCCTATTTTCACTTGAATTCTGTTATGTTTTCCAATTTAAGTTTTCATAATCGCACTCCAAATTCCAACAATTGATTTTTCAAAACACAAGAATATTTTTCAACTAAGAAAAATAACCAAATTCCTTCCCCGTGGGATCGACCCGTACTTACCATTATACTCATGTTTTCAAATCCATAAGTGAGTGAGTGCGATTATAAATATTTGAAATTTGTGTGGGACGGCAATTTTAACAACAACTGTCGAGCAGACATCAAATAATCAAATTTCTGCGGGAAATCCGGCTCCGTAACTCACGTTGCCATCATTGGTCGATTCCTTTTGAAATACATGAACATTGGGTCCCACTCCTTATGTTAATTCCTAGCTTCTGATATGATTTCTTGTTTTAGTATGTTTATTTTTCAGTTGTCAGGCCAAGCTGCACCGACACCCTCGTCATTTTACCCCGCCATCAGGTTGTATCCTTCCATCCCAACTATATTATCTCTTTACATGTCCTCTAATCTTTCTACTGTTTATGCCATTGAGGACAATGTCATTTAAGTTGGGGGGGGGGAGATATTCAAAAATTCAAAACTTTCAACAAATTTTTTTTTACTTTCTTGAATTGTCATGTGAAACAACAGTTTTCCCCGAGTTGAATTTCTTGATTCATGTCGCATGAAAAGTGATTCTAGAATGGAAATGACTAGAGACTCGGATAATGGATAATTTATTTACTCTAGCCATGGAAAACTGATTTAAAGAATCTCTTTAAAATTCAGATGCACTTAGAAAAAAGTAAATCACGTTGCACGCTAATGAAACAAGAAGGACAAGCCTTCTGCTATTTTAGACATACTGTCTGATATTCTGCACTTTTGAAAAAGAGATTTGTTATACGCTTTCTGTCATAGAAAAGTATGAGAAAAAAAAAGCACCATGAAAAATGCTCCGATTCTGAGTAACCGGGCCTACTTCACCTAAGACGTGTTGAGGTTCGCGTCAAAAGGAAAAGGGAACTTTGATCTGTGGCACCGGACCTACTTCACCAAAGACATGTTGAGGTTCGTGTAAAACAGTGAAGGGTAGTGCAGCATCATGTGTGTAAAGAAAAAAATAGAAAGAGAAAAAGAAAAGAAAAAAAAACATATATAGTGATCCCAAAAAGGGACATAGCAATATGGCAGATAAAAAGCTAGTGTACTGAACGCTCTACGTAAGAAGTGCAGAATGGAAAGACATGTGCTCGGAATAACAAATGAGGGATGCAATTGTCTTCACTGTGGACTTAGCATTACACATGCACAAGTGCTACTGAATTTTGATTAGATTCTTGATCATTTACCTGAATTTCCGACATAAGGCTAGTCTGTGATAATTACTCCAGATTCCTGATCTTTAGTTGACTCTATGAAAGATGAACTGGAAATGAGGCCTGAATATCTTTAAACTCTTGTTAGTCCTAAATTTTTCATTATGTGCATTGCTAAGGGACTAGCAATGAGTAAGTTGGGGGGTGTGATAAGTGTGTATTTTTACCATTTAATTCATGATTATATACACTTGTATGAGCTTAAATTGATATGAAATATACACTTCTCACACTTATTGTTGATTTTGAATCAAATATTTAATTTTTTGAAATTAAATAAATTTTAATCATAATTTTTACTTATTTATGCAGGCATGTAGTACGAGGAAAGCTCCTAGAAAAAGAAAAAAAAAGAAAATAAAAATTATATGTTGAATGGGCCAAAAGCCCAGGAAGTTGTTCCAAAAGAATAGAAAAAAAATTAGAAAAAAAAATAAAATTATTTGATATTTTTGTAGAATTTTCTAACGATATACTAGATATATATATATATATATATATATATTATAAAAAAATTAAAAAAAATATTCAAACCCCCTTCCCCACCCGCCTTCCCGCCTTCGCCGCCCGCGGCACGGGCGACGAGGGCGGGTGGCGAATGGGGAAGGGGGGTTCGTGGCGAATGGCGAAGGGGGGCTCGGAGGCGGTCGTGGCGAGCTCCACGCGGCGGGCTCGGGGTGGCTCCCGCGCTCAATGGGCAGCAGCAGCGGCGACAGCAACAGGCGCGAGCGCGTGCGCGCGCGTGCTTCACGCAGGCGGACACGCGGCAGGCGGAAAGCGGGTCGGCGCACGGCGGGCCCACGAGGCGCCTAACGCGGGCGGCCTAACCGGTCGGCGCAACGTGCCGACAGAGAGATAAAAGAGAGAATAAGAGAAAAAGAAGAGAAGAAAAAGGCCAAAAAAATGCCAAACAGATTCAGGAAAATCCGAAAAAAATGGCAAAGTGGGCAGAACCTACCTGCCTACCATTTTAGGCTAAAATTGGGTACACTTGTTTGGAGTGTTTTTGTAACCCCTATATAAAGGGTGCATTGGTCTTGAATGAAGAGTTAGCAAGTTAGTTAGCAAGTAGAATTAGCAAGATGGCAAGGTTGAGTAGGGGGAGAGCTAGCTTTGGTCACTTGTAATGTAAGTTGTTCTTTACATTTCTGAAGTTGTTGAGTGCATCAAGTTGTATTTTCAAAGCTTTTGAAGTCAAAGTTGTAAGTTGTTCTTATTTCAATAAAAGTTTCATTTTTGAATTCAGCCTGTTCTTAGCCTTATTTCGCATGGTTGTAATCTTTATTTCAATTTGCTTTCTTCACAAAAGTTGTTTATTTACAAGTCTTCTTCAACTTCTCTGTTTATCATTTTCTCAAATTCTTCCTATTTCATAGAGTTCTGGTCCGTTTTCTTAAGTGATGTCCTGTGCATTTACTGTTCATCCGTGGTGATACCTTCTTCCATTTATTCATTTTGAACTCTTTCTAGTCTTCAAATAACTCTGAGTTCTTCATAAGAGTTGTTCCTCTCTTGTATATCTAAGTTTTATTCTTCTTGCACTTTGTCAAATTCCTCTTCTTTTGAGCTTTAGAATTAAGTTTTCAAGGTGCTGGTTTTCTGTCAATTACTGTTCATCCGAACCAATAGGTCATAGTTTTTCAAGTTTTTCCTTATCTTCCTTTCATTTTCTGTTTCTGTGTTCTTCATAAAAGTTCTTCCTTTTTCAATTCTCTACAACTTTCATGTTTTACACTTCTTCTCATTCTGTCTATATTTGAAGTTATGCATTTTCTTCCAACCCCTATTTTCACTTGAATTCTGTTATGTTTTCCAATTTAAGTTTTCATAATCGCACTCCAAATTTCAACAATTGATTTTTCAAAACACAAGAATATTTTCCAACTAAGAAAAATAACCAAATTCCTTCCCCGTGGGATCGACCCGTACTTACCATTATACTCATGTTTTCAAATCCATAAGTGAGTGAGTTCGGTTATAAATATTTGAAATTTGTGTGGCACGGCAATTTTAACAACGACTGTCGAGCAGACATCAATAGTCTATACATTGTGCATTTCGTTGTCAAGTTTGCACATTCATGAAGTCTGTACAGCCATCCACTTGAAGCATTTCTCAAAGTCCATACAATGCATCTTCTTAGCATCTCATTTAGAGTCTAAGGCATTGTCTATACACTGGACTTAAAGTGTGTACAACGTCCATCTCAGCCACCGTCTCATTCAGCGTCTTAGGCTTGCAAAGTCTACACATTGGTCGGTGGAAAGTCTATACATTCGTTACAGTGCACACACCGTCTCAACTTGCGTCTCATGCATATAGTAAGTCTATACATTGCTACAGTAACGCAAGTCTATACATCGTCCGTCTCATGCATTTTCTTAGGCTAAGTCTGTACAGCCTACCGTCTCATTCATCGTCTCACTTGACGTTCAAGTCTGTACATTGGCACTGTAGCATGCATTCATGAAGTCCATACATTCACTGAAGCTTGCTTAGCTGAAGTGTGTACATTGCATTGCATGACTTAAAGTCTGTACATCGCTAAGTCTATACAGGCTAAGTCTGTCGGTCTTGTGACTCATGCATTCATTGTTAAAGTCTATACAGACTTCAGTGCATTCTCTGTGTCTCACATGTCAAAGTATGTACAGTGAGCTTTTCATTGGTAAAGTATGTACACTCACCAGTTGAACTTCAAAGTCTGCACATTCTATTGTTCATGAAGTCTGTACACTGGACTGTGTCCTTGTGCATCACATTAAGTCTATACATTGGTTCAGACTCTTCAAAGTCTGTACATTGGGCCTTCAAGCTTTTGAAGTCCATACACTGTCTCGCTCACATCTTCAAGGGTGATTGAGCATCGTGAAGTCTGATTGAGCATCGTGAAGTCTGATTGAGCACTGTGAAGTCTATTCAGTGGATGAGCATTGTAATGTCTATACATTGGTTAGGCTCGATCATGCAGCGTTCATTTCATGTCTATACACTGAGGATGCTGAAGGCCTTCAAGTGTATACTCTCTCATGTTGTTCATACTTGCTGTATTGATATCTATAAGTCTATACATTGCTGAATGATCTTCAAGTGTGTACAATGCTTGGTTAAGTCTATACGCTGCTTCATATGCAGTGAAGTCTGCACATTGCTGAATGCTCTTCAAAGTCTGCATAGTGAAGTCCATACACTGCACTCGAGTTCACAGTGTCTTGATCAAGTCTATACACTCATTCACTGTTCATGCATTCACAGTGAAGTCTGTACATCCGTTTGGCTATGCATCACTATCCACCAAGTCTATACATTGGTAGAGTCTGTACATCAGACGTGCATGCTCGCCTGTCCCCCCGGATGCTCTCCTGGGACCGAGTATGCCCTCCAGTGACTGCTAATGCTTCCCTAACTTTGAGGATGCTCCCCTGGAGCAGCGATTGCTCCCCAGAGACAGCATGTGCTCCACATGCTCCCCTGACGCTGGTGATGCTGTCCAGAGGCGATAGATGCTCCCCTGAGACTTCATATGCTCCCGTGCGAGAACGCACTAGTCTCTGGGTATTTAAAAGAATTGTATTACATGCATTCCCTTTCACTAAGTCTGTACAATGCATGCGCTTTCACATGTCTATACACTGCATTTTACAGTATGAGTTATAAAGTCTATACACTGTCTTCAGTTGATTTTGTTAATCGACTGAACTCCTCATTTGTCTTGCACGTGTCTGGCACGTGATCCAAGGAGCTGAGATGCTGACACGTGACAGAGTCGATTGGGCGGGAAATGTGAAGGCCACACGCGCCCAGTGCTGCCCCTGCTCGAGCTGCTATAAAGGGTAGTCTCCGTTGTCTGAAGGAGGAAGATCGAATTGGCGAGAGGTGAAGTCCATACAGAGAGCCACGATCCAGACAGAGAAGAGAAAAGAAGAGAAGAGCAGAGAGTGAAAGAAAAGGCAGAAGTGCAGAGACTTCGATCCAGCTGAAGAGAGCAGAAGAAGAAAGAAGAGAGCAGAAGATAGAGAAAGTGAGATCGAGAGAAGAAGAGTGAATTCTGAAGATTTTTTTACTGGACCGTGGATCAAATCCAGGCCAGTCTGCTCTGTTGAGAGCTATATTATGTATTTCATTTACAGCTTTCCGATTGCTGTCTTGTTCTGTTTTCGTTTTCCATTTTATCGCTTCTTCGAGCTGTTAGTCAGCGGATGCAGTGGAGGTCTCCACTGGACAGGTAAAGCTGTAATCCTCAGCTGGCGAGACTTGGTCTCGGACGGGTTAAGCTGTAATCCCCAGCGGGTTCAAGCTGTGAGTCAGCGATGGCTAAGCTGTATTGCCCAGCGGAAGCAAGCTGTGATGCTCAGCGGATGGCAAGCTATGAGGCCCAGCTGATGTATGGCAAGCTGTGATGCCCAGCTGTTCAAGCTGTGAGTCAGTAGGAAGCCACACTCGGGTTGAGTGTGGGGTGGATGTAGGTCTGCTGGACCGAACCACCTAAAAATCTCTGTGCAGTGGTTTGATTTCTTCATCTGTTTTATTGCTTCCGCTAGATGCTTGCTTAGGGGCGCTTTGGTTTGATGTTCTATAAGTGTTCATCTATTTGCTGCGCACACTATATGTTTGACTGTGGTTTGATTTCTTTTATCTGAATTCGCTAGATGAATGCTAGGAGCGTCTCAATTGGTTTTTCCGTCTGAATGCTTTAAGGCACAAGCTCCTTTGATTTGATACAGTCTACAGTTTAGACTTGCTTAGGTTCGCTCTATATATCTGCAATTGTTTTTAATTCCGCATCTCTGATTGCTTAAGATTTAGTTTGAGCGAAATTTTTAAAGGACATATTCATTCACCCCCCCTCTGAATACTTGCACCGAACCCAACATTAAATACATTTAAAGAGACTAATATTTTAAATATTTAGATATAATCAACTTTTTTATTAAATAAATAAAATATTAAACTGTAAATTTGTAGGGCATCACATGTGTTGTCCGTGTCTTTTGTCCCCCGCAGTTTGTTTTCCCACGTGTCTTTGTCCCACCATGGTGTTGTCCCACCGCACGTGCTGTCCCACCGTGTTATGGTGTTGTCTTGTCCCACCGTGTTCCTCATTCCCACGCATGCCTCTTGTTTGTTCATGTGATGTCTTGCATATGTTGTTCATGTGATTTCATCTTTCGTTATGTTATGTTATGTTGTGTTATCTTTTCGTTCATTATGTCGTGTTATGTTATCTTCATGCTCATATTGTTGTGTTTGTGTCTTATTGAAAAATCCAAAAAATACCGTTTCACTTGGTAGGTAATTAAGTCAGGTATGGCTCTCTATCCCTTCTCATTGTTGTATTACTATATGGTATCTACATTATTATAGCCTCTCAAGGACCGACTGGTTGCCCGTGTGTTCTAGGATCCGATGTTCCCCTTTAACAAAAATGATGACGATCTAAGAGCATACGGTTAATCGTTGGATAAGCCGCTCGATTGAGTCAGGTAGGTGACGATGGACTCTGTCTCGTACGTCATGGTTGTAAGAAGACCCTTGACCCTGTCTTGGCTCGGTCTGGCAATATTATCCTTGAGTACTTTCTATTTTATCTTTCTTTACATTCGTTTTGATGATTTCTTTATTTTAACCCAGCATGCATCATGTCATTTTTGAGCACTCACGTCTCGTGATTCTTTCAAAGTTTCTCCTCAGCAATGGTTAATTACATTTCATTTCTCTTGGATAAGAGATCATCACTCCACTCTGAATTTGAACGTTTTCTTTGATCTGCCCGCTTGGTCTAGTTGGCTAGCGTGATTCCTGTCTGGATTTTATCTCAAGTTTATCTTTCCTTTTCCAGCTCGTATGTTGTGTTCCTTCCAATCCCCTCATTGTCCATGGATTGTGCCCTCCGATGAGGTTGGTTGTGTTTCTTTTCCCCTTCCCTTAGTTTAGTTCTCCAGACATGTCTTATCCTTGTCAATCATTCCGGGTGGTTAGTTCGGCGTTTTTGGGAGAATTCCTATCGCTTGTTAGTTGTGACATGTGTCTTTTGCCTTGATGCCCGCTTATCAGTTCTCTCCTTTTCATCTCTGCTTCATCTCCATTTCACGTCGCTTTCATTTTCGCTCCACCTCCATTCCATTTCACCTCCGTATCACTTTCGCTCGTTTCCTTGCATTTTCTTGTAATTGGGGCTATGCCCTTACTTCCCGCGTCAGTGCGGATCTTTGTAATGTATAGTCGACAATCCACAGACGACCCTTGTACCCAACTGGGCCATGAATGAATCTGTTATATTCTACAAATCTCCTTTGTACAACAAACCGAGGAAAATTATAAGAAAACCCTCAGACTCTTGGGAATTATAGATATACCCCTTCTCTGACCAAGTTGACACGTGTGAGTCTTCTATGAAGCCCCTTGTCACTCCTTTGGCCCAAGGACATTGTCAGCCCCACCCGACCTTTGGGTACCGCCTCAAACCTAGGTCTATTTAGGGTGTGGTAAAATTACCAAAATACCCCTATGACCTAGTCATGGCCTATTCGCCCCTAAGACCCTCCACAAACGGCCCCAACGCCTTGGAAAGTCGGTAATCCTATCCTACCTTCATCCCAACCCAAAAAATTTCAGAATACCCCTGACCTGGTAAAATTACCAAAATATCCCTGGGAAGGTAAAATTACCCAAATACCCTCAGAGTCCAGAAAATCTCCCCCCACTTTAAAAATGCCTATGGCCCCTACAAAATTGTACTCATACTCCTAAACTCCAGGGTTTTGCCCGAAACTTAGAGGCTTTCGATGAAACCCTAGCCTAGTTAATGTGTTGGTGGCAAATGAGTGGTCGCGGCGAGTCACCCATAAGGGCCTGCCCTCAACATCCGAACCTGTAGAGGGGACTTTGGGATTTCTTTGACAATTAAATAAAGGTGTTCGGACGTTAGGCCGATATAAATCAACACTGACTGCGGTCAGTGGGGAGAGGTCCATCACCAGAACTCAAATTGTATGATACGATGCGCACCCACGGAATGAACCTCCACATTTTGGGGGACTGCTTCTTTTCAAAAAGAACACCACAACATTTATATATATTTATATATATAAGATTCCGTGGCCGAAAACTTTCCACTGAAGATTGCCTTAATTGCTGTTGAGCAAGAAGTTGTTGTTGATGTTGAGGTAACTGTATCATCATTTGCCTCTGTTGTTGCTCAAAAAGTGTCCATTCCTCAAGTTTTTTCCACTTGCTTTATTTTGTTACACTGTTGTAGTTGTACTTATGTCCTTCATGTGAAGTGTGCTCGGTCCAATTACAGGTTAGGGGTTCTGAAGTCAAGGCGGATAATGGAACAGGAGTCGTAGACATGGTTGAAGAAGCCACTGTAGCTGGTCCAGTTGCAGTACTATTGGAAACTGAATGCTGGGCTCCTCCACAATAGGGAGAATGCTACTTAGTAGCCGTGGAGCTCTATTGTTGATTCAGAGTTGGTTGCATTTGCTACAATTGCTACTGTAGCTAAAAAAATGCTCGCTTTGATGACTAAAATGTTGATTGTAAACTTTGTGTCTGCTCCTGCAACATCATATGAGTTGGTGATTGTTGAACGTGTTGCTGAAGTAGTTAGTGTGGGACATTAGAGGCAGCCAATTGTTGTTGACTGGCAGCGGATAGGCCCTGCTGCTGCATGTTTAGAGGTTGCATTGTAGGCCGAGATGTAGGTAACTTGCCAACAAGGCCAATCAACTGTTGTGATGGTAGGCCCTGGGTGAGTGAGAGACCACCAGAATGAGGGATCTGAAGTTGGCCAAGTT
The DNA here is from genome assembly GCA_022559845.1 of Amorphophallus konjac. NCBI lineage: Eukaryota > Viridiplantae > Streptophyta > Magnoliopsida > Alismatales > Araceae > Amorphophallus > Amorphophallus konjac. The sequence goes on from CM040120.1 coordinate 404,208,096, forward strand.
GCTGGATTGGTGCCTGCAAAGTCTATCCTTGTGAATAAGGCACTGGAGTTTATTGTAGGGGATGTATCTGTAATGAAGGTGTCGAATGTTGCGGGGACAGAAGTGGCTTCTGCAATGGTGATATGTGCTGGCCAATAGGGCCTTGTGCCAAAGATGGACTGAAACCCTTCTGGGGCATAGATGATTGTATCAGTGCAAGGCTTGAAAGTGAACCGTTCACAGGACCACCAAGAGCTCCAAAGGGACCGTTGATGCTCTTGCAGTTATTTTTTTTGTTTTGTTTGTGTTATGTTTGTTTGTTTTATATATGTGAATGAGAGGGGAAGAATCCCAGCTTCACACAGGGGGCTAAGTTGTGTCGACCCAGTAGAGGGGTGGGTCGACACACCTATCCTCTTGTGCATTTTTTTTATTCTTCTCTTCTTCTTTGTTAACACATTTAGGGTGTGTAGACCCAGCAGAGGGGCGGGTCGACAAACTTATCCCCTTCCCTTCTCTTTTTTTATTCACCATCCTTTTATTATCTTTCCATTATTATATATTTTTATTTGAAATATATTTTTATTTGTTCATTTGTTTATTCATTCATTATTTTTTTATTCCATTTATCGTCCCCTTTCGTCCTTCCTTTAGAATTATAATTACTTCGCAGTTTATTTGTTTATTGACCGGACATCTGCTAAAATTCCGATAGCATCTCCCCTGAACCCGCAGTGTTGGGGAGGTAAGAAGCGAGTACTCGTCCATGGGGAATCCGAGATGGTCCCTCAATCAGACGGATGCGCGCAAAAGCAGCAACATCCATGGCATCAATGCATGCTCTGAAGAAATAGAGGATTTAAATCATGATACAGATCATCCAAAAACTTGGAACGAATTGGACGATGCACAAATTTGGCCAATCCAAGGGACAGGGGGTGTTGATCCTGCCTACAAAGAGATCACCAGATCACCCTATGGGTGCTGCCAGATGGGCTGAGCAGGGCCTGCTGGATCGGTTCAGCCCCCTATTCCTCTTCTCTCTTTTTTCTTTGATGCCCAGGCTTCCACACTCCGGAGCACGACGATCAAACACGACACCCTCACCACTATGTTGAAAATTGGTCGTTTCGGCCTTTTCTTCTGTTTCTTCGTTGTCGGGTTCGCACAATCGAACCTGCGGCAGTGTACCTTAGGAACGCCTTGACTTCCCACGATTTCTGCCATATCGTGGTATATTGTGGTGTCCAAGTTTTGTGCGTCAACAAGACTCGAGTAAGGGGGACCGGATGGGGCCTCCACATCTCTCCTCTTTTCTTCTTTAATTCTTGTTCTTTTTCTTCTTATCTGCCGGTGCCAGGACGGGCGGTTGGAGCTTTGACGAGGGTGCTGGTAAGACATGTCGGGTGAAGGTGCAGACACAACACCTCTGATTTTTTCTTCTTTTTCTTTTTCATTTTCTTTCTTTTCTTCTTTGCCCGATGCCGGGCTTGTTGTTGTAGATGGCAACTTTTTAGGTGTCAACATTAAGCCACTTCAAATCTTTGCCTCCCTCTCTTTTATCTACCAAATGAGGACTACAAATCCTATGTTGAATCAAAATCACCTCCGGCAGCTGCTTCTACAACAAAGGTTGCAAGGTAATTCATTTGCGTAAGTATGCATTTTCATTACCTTATTCATCTACGCATGGTCTTTAACATAAACTGCTTCTTAACATGATTAATAGTGGTAGTATAGGCCTAGTCCTAGGTCTTTATTTAAGTCAGTGTCGAAAAATTTTTAGGCTTGCTTCTGCAGCACCTTTGGCTATGAAAAGCCCGCGCTGGGAGTTTGGCGTTCCCACCCCGCTCATTAAGGGCAACCCTAAGCATGGGCACTGCTCGAGGGCACGAGATCTTTTTCTCTTCTTTATTCGACCGAAATATGAGGGCAGAGATAGTCTGGGCAAAACAACTGACCTAAGCACACCCCGATAAGAGGAAGTCTCAAATAGGGGCAGTCTATTAAGACCTTATTCTCAATTTCAATATCTTTCAAGTCCAAAGGATAAAAAAAAGAACAAAAAAGAATTATGAAATGAAAAGAGAAAATTTCAAAGAATATGGCATGACAAGAGGACAGTACAGTTCTCTACGGGACGTTATGAGCCCGGTCGTATGCGTGCCAAAAAGAGCGTGCCAAAAAGAGAATTAAGGTTCGATGATATGACAAAAAGTCCCGGCGTAATAGACTGAATCTCTAGGGGTTGTGCTATGGAAGGAAGTTAAACCCGATATCTTCTTAACTCATATCAGGCTTATCTCCAATTTTCTTGTCTTCTCCCTCCAAGACCGAGTGTTTCTCAAGTATGGCCTTAGTAGGGGCACCGTTAATCAAGGGAAGCCGACTATAGGGCGCCACCTTAAACGCACACCCTGCTTTGGGCAGTTCTTAGCGAGAGGGGAAGGAACAAGGACCCCTAGCTAATGGTTTAAACTACCCTTGGTGCTGCAATTAGCAATGTCTAAACTAAAAATCTAAAAATAAATAAATATTTTTAAAATAAAAAAAGAATATTTCTCAAAATTCATAAATAATTAAATATTTTCAAAATCCATAAAATTCAAATATCTTTAAGATCCATAAAAAATTGCATATTTCAAAATCAAAAAAATATATTTGCATTGTATTTTCACTAACTATTTGTTCTGATGGTGTCTTATAGAGACAACTTCTGCAAAAAAGGACAAAGAATATGGGATTAGTCCTCTCTTTCAATTACATCGACTTTTCTGATTCTTCCCTTTATTCCAAAATAATGACATTCACTGTCAATTTATCTGATTATTCCTGCCGTTTTGGGAATCATCACTTTGATCCTAACCTTTCAATTCCAGATCTTAACCATTGGCCAAGTTTGTCATCCTCGTGGTCTAACATAGCATAACAATAAACAATGATTCCGTGATGTTTTACATGTTTGAATGCTTTGATGCTATCCATGCTAAGATGATATCCATGCTTTCATGCTATAATTCATGCTATGCTTAAATTGCTTTAATTCATTTCCTGTTATACTTCATGATATCTTGGCTAACAAATTTTGAGCGCAGGAAGAAGCTCTTTGGTCCCCACCATTCAAGCATCGTCCTAATCCCACGATGACTGCATTGTATTGCATCACACATTTCTTGGTTCCCAACATGCACATTGTCTTCACTATCTTCCTTGTACGCATTTTTACTATATGTTATCTACGCTATTAGATTATATCAAGCACCCTGTGACTTTGATAAATCTAAAATTTGAGTTTTCCTTCATTAAAAAATGATGATGATTTCAGAGAAATCTTAGTCGCACAGATATGCCGTTGAGTCGTCCAAGACTGGGGATGATGGTTCCCTTTTGCGAGTTGGTGCGCGGATAAATGAGCTTCGACTTAGTATCAGCTCACGAAATTGGTGTCTTGACTCAGTTTAGGCAGCTTAACAATATTATCCTGCATTACTTTCTATTTTAATTTATTTTAATTTTCTCTTTAAACTCAGCATGCATTCATGTATGACTTTGATTTAACTTTGGAAAACCCCTCTTATAACTCGATTTTAAGAGTCAAATGATTATTAATGATACAATATATTCCATTCTGAATTGAGTCCTCAGTTCACCTTGTTTCCATTTTGGGATGTTTCCTTGAAAACTCCTTTGTTTATATTTCTATCCTCTTATTCGATCTTTCCCTTAGATCAACCTTGGCTGCAGCACGTCCACATTGGCTGGTAACCACTCTCTAATGATGAAACCTATAGGTTTACGACCTGGAGTACTTCCGCCGCGCTAGAAGTTGATCGCATTTTCTCCTTCGTGCCCGCGTGCACATTTCTATTCACTCCTATCATCCAAACAGTTGTTGATTTCACTGAACCTTCTCAAGATTGCTTCATCTTGAACTTTGGAACAATTCTTATCAAGTGATGTTGATCGTGTGTCTCATCACACATTGACATCTACTTTTCAGTTTGCTCTCACTTCATTCCATTCCATTACACTTCATTTCATTACGTTTCATTTCATTCCATTCCGTGTCACTCCCTTGCAAAGCAGACATCAAGGCGGGGTAGTTGTAGACATGCCAAAATCGACACCATCTTGAGTACATCTCCTATCGCCTTAATAATGCCCCGAATTGACTCTCAAATCGACTTATTTGAGTGGCTTTCCTCATCTTTCTTGGTTATTCAACTTTCCCCTATTTCCCCCTATTTTTCCAGATTTTTTAGGATTTTTCTCCAATTTTTCAGGGCCTTTTTAAATTAGAGTCAGACCCTCGGACGCCAATTAATTCGCGTCCGTATCCTGGACGCAACTTTTTAAGAATCAATACCTCTTCAAAGAGACGCCAATTTCTGGAAATAAAAAATCATCTGGCCTGACCTGATCGCAGTCACCTTGGCGACAGCGTTCACCAGGTCGCGGTAGCCAAGGCGACTGCGTTCTCAAAAAAGTTGCGTCCACTTTCTGGATGCCAATTCTTTCATAAATCCATGACTGTCCAGCAGACGTAAATTCTTTAAATATGCGTCCACTGCAGTGGACACGAATTCTTTTCTTCACCTTTTTACCACCAATTCGTGCCAAATTCATAATATTTTGAATCTACACCCCTGTAGAAGAGCACAAAATCTTTAAATATGCATCCAATGCGTGGACGCGAATTCTTTTCTTCATCAATTTGTGCCGAATTCATATTATTTTTGAGTCCACGCCTTTCTGGAAAATTTCTAAATCGGCGTCCGGAGGGGTGGACGGGAATTCTTTTCTTCATCAATTTGTGCCAAATTTGTATTAATTTTGAATCCACGTCCTTCTACAAAGACACATATTTTTAAATTAGCGTCGAGATCAGTGGACGCGAATTCTATTTCCTTATTTTGAGCTTTAATTCCTACTAAAATTCGTATTAATTCTTAATTCACATTAGGACTTGTGGACGTGAATTCTTTACCGATTTTGATAATTTCTAAACTTTCCATAATTAATTTTTAAATTGGCGCATCTCTGCGTTGACGCAAATTAATTAGTGACCACTGGGTTGGACGTGAATTCTTATAGAAATCTGTTCCAAAAATTGACCTTTCCTTCCTCATTTTAACCTTCTTTTTCACTTGGGAAAGGGTTCCTATGACTTTCTAAGGTTTTGAGGACACTTGAAGGAAGGATTTCTCTCTCCAAATCCATTTAAACTTAATTTTTCTATTTTAAAAGGAATTAAACCTGTGAATTTCTCCTCTATAAATAGGACCCTCCTCTCCCATGTGTTTAAGGCTAGAATTTGGATCTCTTGGGGAAACTCTGCTGGAAGGAGGAGGTAAGAAGGGAGAAGGAGTCTCCCTAAAGCTCAAAGCTACATCCTTGGAGTTCCTTCCTTCTTTGAAGAATATTGAAGATTTTGAAGCTTCCTTCCAACAAATCAATAAGCCTATCATCTCCCCTTTTATCTCTTTCTTATTTTATGCATTAATTAGTTCATGCATCATATTTCCTTTCTTTTATTTTTATGCTTATCTCAATTCTATTGAGATCCTCCTTTTGTGCAACACTTGCACCCTCTCTCTTCATATCATCATTTTTATCCTACCCTTTGCATAGGGGTTTAAAGGCCAAACACCAACAAGGTGTATCTTATTTCATACTTTATTGTTTATTCATATTGAGAATTTGATGCTACATATCTCATAATTCTAATCTAATTTCTTTATTAGTTGTTTATTTATTTTTTACAAGGGTAATCTTAAAGAAAAGCTCTCTTCATCGGCCGACCAGTTGGAAGAGAAGGTGAACCTCACAATCTCCCCCGCTCTTTAAAGGTATTTATATCGCGATCACCTCCTTTTACTTTATTGTTATTATCCTTCGAGGCCCGCAAGTCTCTGGCGATCACGTTCCTCTTAGCATCTACATGCTCTCTTTCCCCTTTTATTCCCCACATCATAATTCATTTATAATTTTTTTCTTTTAAAAATCTTGTGGATTTTTCCATAATCTACAACCGACAAGAGGAGTACTCATCGGAAGGTCCTACCGTTCACCAAGAATTGGGTTGTGAAAAAATCGAAAACCAATAATAGCGGTAGGTCAATGCCACCATAGTGACACGACCTTCAAATAGAAATAAACTAAATATAACATTATCTAATCGTCAAACCACCGATCAAATTGTTAAGATAAACAGGTTGAGATGACATATTAAGGACATGAAACAATCATAACAGGGTACTAGATTGAATCTACTCTTTTAATCATGGTGGATATCAAGGAAATAAGATTAATTCAAGGGATCAAAGAGAGAGAACATGGATCATAACAAGAACTTAAGAGATTTAATCTTCATCCATGATTACATAATCTTATAGTGGGTTCAGGCGACATACATAATGAAAATCATGCTTTTAGACACTAACTACAATGATATAACATACTGGGACAAAAACCAGGGTTCCGAAAATCCGTGATAGAATGCGATCACTATAGATATCCTCGATCAGATGAACGTAATCTGGTTCAGCACCGTGATCTATATAGTAAATAAAAATAAAAATACTCTTAAGAACGCGGTCTATCAGGAATCTGTGACTAGAGATGCGATTAATGCAAGGACCGCGATTCTAAACAAAAACTACGTTTTCGGTGCAAAATGACATATCGTGCTTGGATCTTAATATACATGCACACATATCATAAAAATTTTGGGAAAACATGCTTATGAGTGACTAGACATGCGAAGTAACTCGTTTAGATTATAGATTTAGGTTGGACCTGAGAAAACACCTACCTTTAGATTAGATTGAGGAAAAGAATAAGGAGACATGAAGAACACCCAAATTATCCTTGCTTTCCTCCTCGAAATATGCCTTAAACCCTAGAGCCACCGATCTCCAGTGCGATTAGGGTCGACTAGAGAGCATTGATGCCTATTTATAGATCTAGACCACCCAAGGAGTCCTGATTCGTTCAAAGAAACCCAAGGGATAAATTTGCTCGAAATTTTCATGGTTATTCTAAAATTAGTGCCGTCATCTAAAATCTATCCTAATTAGGGTTACGATTTTGGGGGGAATCGACCTCCCTTAGTGGGTTAGGGTTTAGGCTAGAGTTTTGGCCCATTAATTCCATGTTTAAGCCTAATTACCCAATCAAAATTAGGGTTTTTGAATTACTATGATTTTAGCCCTTTTAACCCAATTAGGTTCATTTCTTAGCCCACAACTTTTCTTAAAATTTCTCTTTGTGTTTTTGCTTGAGTATTTTATATTTCTTTATTTAAATTAAGGAATTTCTTTTTATTTAACTCGTTTCCTCATTGTTCTATTGTCGAGTTGCTCCACGACAGTTGAGGTTCTGGTTTCCCGACAGTGACATCGTGGTCCTCTTGACGGTTGAGGTAGTGGTTTTTCCCAACAAAGAGGTCATGGTTCCATTAGTGTTTTGGTGGTGGCTTACTTGTGGTCGAGTCTCCTTTGTCATGTGAGGATGTGGTATGGCAAGTTTTCTTGTGGTTGTGATTTCTTTGACACTCAAGGCGTCGTGTTTCCTGTGTGAGGCTTGTGCGATAGTGTAGTTTACTTTCTGCCAATTACTTGTTCATTATCATTATTGTTGTTATTAGTTGCTGTTGTTTAGTGTGGTGGGAATCAATGAGACCGCTATTGAGGTAATAAGATGAGGCACACCCTTTTCTCTTTCAGGTGTGATGCACCTCCACATGGTTCGGAGGACCAGCACGATGCCAATGGAGTTTCTTAGTTGCCAGCGTGCTAGAGTCAATGTATGTCCCGTGGCTGTGTACTTTTATTTTATGTTGGACTGTACCTTTTAGACTTGTACTCTGAATTGTAAATTATATAAATTATAATGAAGGTAAAATTTTAATTCCCACACTTTAATTTCTGAATTTATTTTAGATTCTTGTGCACTTCCACAATGCTAATCTAACTCTTCCTAGCACTGTGGCTTGTGGGTGGCGAGTCAGGATTCGGGTCGTGCCAGTTACTTTCCGATACTCGGATCCTGGGTCGCTGCAGGGCTTGCTTATCTCTGAGAGAGAGATGGAGTGAGATGCCCGAAACGTCATTTATCTTTGAGAGGGAGACAGGGTGAGAGGCCTAAACGTACTGTATCCACACTACCTCTCCCCTGCGCAGCCATACATTGTCATCTTCTTCTTCCCCACCGAGACCTCCACCTTTCATAACCTTAGCTGCCACCCTCCTCCTGTATGCCCTCCCCATTCTTTTCTTTTTCCCCACCGAGACCTCCACTTTTGCAAACCCTACCCACCTCCCTCCTCCTCTCTTCCCTCCCCATTTTTCTTCTCCCCCTCCTATTACTATAACACCACTGAATGTTGCCAGCAATGCTAATGACTAACACTGGCAGCTCCGTCCACCGCCACCAGTCACAACATTGTTTGCAACTTTGGGATCCTTCACCAACCATTCGATTGAATGCTGGCCCCTCTCTCGCTACTACCTACAATACCTTATTATCGCCATCCCCCTACTATGTCACCTTGACGTCACCTACAAGATCCTATTGACAGCCTCAAAGTCATCTGCCACTAGCCCTCGGCACCTCCACCCCCTTTCACCACTTGCAACAACATCGTCATCGCCCCTGGCCATTGTCAGCCACCATCACCCTGTGGTAACCTGCCCATGATCCTCTCATTGTACTGTCGAGGACCTCCCTGACCATGCCCACCTCTGCCTCACCTTGGCCACTGTTGCCAGCTTTATAGTAGCTGTCGGCACTAGTCTCCGGCTGCCACCAGCTTCTCAGCCCCAGCCACGTTGCTACCTACCACTGTTCCCCATCTCTGATGATTTTATATTACTGAAATCAATAAAACAACAACAAATAATTAGAAATAAATGAGTTTAGAAGCGACCTATCGGGTCAAAGCGCGTAGTCGCTAGAACTAAGAGTTCTATTGCCACCTGACGTGCGGGTCTCGCGATAAAGGCCTCCTAGAGATACAATGACTCTCTGGTAGGCAATCCCCTCTCTCTCGTTGGCACATCCTCGAAGAGAGCTTTGTGAACCTCGGTCAAGCTTTTAAGGAACTTAGCAGAGAAGAATAAGAAATGAAGAAGGAAGAGTTACGCATAGAAAGCACAATTTCTGTAGTTGCTCAAAAAACTTAGAAAATCAAATGATCACCCGAGGTGATCTATTTAAAGCCTTCATGGAAAGCATCCAAGGAAGGAGCGTCTGCTAATGGCGCTCCTTAATTGGAGCTTTCCAAATCATCAACAGGCTGACACCGATTTCAAAACACGGCGCAATAGTCAACATTCGGTGCCGTTTATCATAGATGTTATTTTCACGCACAGTGATGAACAGTGAGGGAAGCAGTGAAGGTTTCCAAATCACACATGAAAAATCTAACAATCTCCCACATGATTTAAAACCTTTAAATCTCTTAAAATAAGATAATTAATAAATAGAAGGTTGCTGAGTCCTTTATACTATGCAATGGGTGAAAATACCTTTTGGTTTGAATTTTCACTTTGTGATATTTGATATTATCTGTGGGAACGCTTGGTGAACTATGCCTTGAACTAGGTCCCATGGTTTAGACTTTCCCAAATTTATACACAATATAGCTCAATTGAGATTCTAGGCGGGTTGCGCTATTAATGGCCTTGCATAGGTATCTCATGTGCGTTTTAGAAAATAGTCCACATCTCATTGTCGCGGCATCATGACTCTACATATGTCGGTGAATCCTTCAAAGGGTGCGAGCAAGGTAACACCCTGCCTCTTAGGTCTTGGATTCATTAAGAGTGTATACTCATTCTCACCTCTTACTTCTAAGTGAGCACTAGCGCCATAGGGATGAAAGCAAAAATGTCAATGCTCCACACAATTACCTATCAAGTTTATTTGTACCTATTGAACCTCCGTGAGGTTGGGTTGCCACCGTGATAACTTATTTATTTTATGGGCTCAATCCTATCTCCCTCGACGCTTCTAGAATCACCGTTCTAGATAAGCCTTTTGTGAATACATCTGCAAGGTTTCTTTCTGATTTCATAAAATTTAAGACTATCAACTGTTATTTCATTTTCTCTCTTATCAACTTGTGTCGCACTTTCAAGTACCAATTTATTTTCGCATTAGCATTTATCTGCATACATTTATCAATTGCTGATTTACAATCACATAAGATAAATATAGAAGGTAAAGGACATGCCATCAATGGAATATCAATCAAAAGATCTCTCAACCATTCAACTTATGTACAGGTAGTGTCTAGTGCAATCATTTCAGATTCCATTGGGCTTCTAGCTAACATAGTTTGTTTGGTGGATTTTTATGACACTGCACCTCCTCCTAAGAGGAAAATAAAACATAATGTGAATTTGACATCTAAAGAATCACTAATCTATTTTGCATTACTATATCCATCTAGAACAGAGGGATAATCAGTATAGTGTAATTCAAAAGTCATTATGCCTTTTAGATATCTAAGTACTCTTTCTAAGGCATTCCAATGACTCTCATTAAGATTAATGGTGTATCTACTAAGCTTATTAACTACATAAGCAATATCAGGCCTGGTGTAGTTTGTAAGGAATCCAAGTGATCCTCTGATTTGCGCATATTCACTTTGCATCATTGGATTTCCTATGTTCTTCCTTAGGTGAACACTTATGTCATAGGGAGTAGATATGCGTTGACAGTCTATGTGATAGAATTTCTTATGGATTTTATCTATATAGTGAGATTGTGATAATGCTATTTCACCCAAATTTCTTATAATTCCAGTGTTTAGAATTAAGTCAGCTTCACCTAAATCTTTCATGTCGAAGTTTTGGGAAAGAAATACTTTTACTTCCTTTTCAAGTTGCATATTGGATCCAAAAATCAAAATGGCATCAACATATAGGCACAAAATGACAATATTTTTACCATACATTTTATGGTACACACATGTATCAGTTTGGTTGATTTTAAAATCATAAGAAAGAATGGTTTGATCAAATTTTTCATGCCATTATGTGGGTGCTTATTTTATACCATAAAGTGATCTAATTAATTTATATACTTTTTTTCTTGACCTGGAACAATGAAATCTCAAGTTGATCCATATGAAATTCTTCTTCTAATTCACTATTTAAGAAAATATTTTTTACATCTATTTGATGTATGACTAATTTGTGTATGGATGCTAAAGTAATTAATATTCTAATGGTGGTGATCCTAGCCACAAGAGAATATACATCAAAATAATCCATATTAGTCTTTTGTGAAAATCCTTTGGCTACTAACCTGACCTTGTATTTATCAACAGATCCATCTGGTTTCAATTTATTCTTAAAAACCCATTTATATCTAATGGTTTTACATTCGGGAGGTAAATAAGTTAAAACCCAAATGTTGTTTTGGATTATTGAATTGATTCAATTATCTATGGCTTCCTTCCAGAAAGGTGAGTCCATAGAGTTTATAGTATCAGAATATGTAGTTGAGGAGTCTTCTATTAATAGTGCATAAAAATCATCAAAGACCTTTTCTGTTCTTATTCTTTTACTGTTCAGTAGGAACTTCTTCTTCTTCTTCTCTAGGGCCAGTGAAGTTAGAGGTAGAGCCAGCTTCATTATTTCCTACATTAGTTTCAACTCTAGATTTAAATGAAAATACATTTTCAAAATAGATTGCATCTCTAGCTTCAATTATGGTGTTATTTGTTATATCACTTATTTCAAAATTAATTACTAAAAATCTATTTGTATTGCTAGAGAATTTATCAACATTGTGATTTGTAGCATACTCAATAAAAATAGTGTCTATAGTCTTAGGTCTAATTTTTTTTTCTTTTAGTTTCAGGTATTTTTACTTTTGTAAAGCACCTCCACTCTTTGAGAAAATTTAAGTTAGGTCTTCTACATTTACAAATTTCATATGGAGTGGAGTCATTATGTTTGAAAGGAATTCTATTTAAAATGTAATAAGCAGTTAAAAGAGCCTCCCCCCTAAAAGTTCTTGGGTGCTCCTGAACTAATAAACATTGAATTAACCATATCCATTAGTGCTCTATTTTTTCTTTCAGTTACACCATTAGATTGGAGAGAATAAGGGACAACCACCTCATGTATTATTCTATTTTCTTGACAGAATTGGGTGAGTGCATGAGAGGTGTACTCTCCTCTTCTATCAGACTTAAGTATTTTAATTTTATTTCTTGTTCATTTTCAGCTTCAGCCTTGTAAATTTAAAAAATATTTAATACCTCATCTTTAGTTTTGATTAAGGAGAGATAATAATATTTAGATAGATCATCAATGAATGTTACAAAATATTTATTACCACTTCTGGAGATCCGTCCAGCATCACACACATCACTGTGTATAAGTTTTAGGACATCACAATCTCTTTCAACTGATTTGAAGGGTTGTTTGAGTAATTTGGCTTCCACACAAATCTCACATCTATCATGATGTTGGATATCCATCTTAGGGACCAAATTTAACCTTATTAGTCTTTTAATTGAGTTATAATTAACATGCTTCGATCTTAAATACCATGTATTGGAAGATTCAACATTCAATGCAATTGATTGTTCAAAAGATGGTGTAGATACATTCAATTTGAAAATTCCATCACACATAAATCCTTTTCCAATAAAAGATAGCCCTTTGGTTATTGCAATTTTATTTGACTCAAAGATTAACTTAAAACCCTGCTGCACTAAGAGTGATCCACTAATGAGGTTTCGCATGATGTCGAGAATATGGTAAACGCTGTGAAGGGTTAACGTTTTGCTTGAAGTCAACTTCAGATCTATTTTTCCAATCCCTAGCACTTGTGACTCCACATTGTTCCCCATCACCACAGCTATTGCATCTGAGTCCTGATAAGTAAAAAACTAAGAGCGATCAGCGCATATATGGATATTAGCTTCGGTGTCAATCCACCAATCAATGGGCAAAGTTGGTCGAGTTTACTTTAAGGTTTAGGAGAACTGAACTAAGTGCAGGCTCAGATGCACTAGCACCTGTAGTCACCATGTTGACTTGAGGGCCAGTTGGAGGAGGACCATTCTTTTTCATCTTTCGGGCAGACTTCTTGTGAAAATAGCATTGAAATGCTCGTTTGTCTGTCTACACACATAGTAGCAGCGCTCCCAATTTTTCTCATTTGGTTTCTTTAGAGGATTTAGGTTTTGAGATTTTTGGTTATGAAATGGACGGTAATTTTTCTTAAAATGGTTGCGGTTTAGAGGAAAGGACTTCTTGTGAGATTTAAATGGTTTGTTTTCAACTATGTTGACTTTGTGTTTGTAGTTTTGAGTGAAGGCCTCTCAAAGTCTATATTATTTTTCAACTCTAATAGCACCAAATACTTGTGATAAAGTGAGACTACCTTGAGTATGGCTAAGTGTTTTGATAAAATCAGACCAAGAAGGGGGTAACTTATCCAATAGACATGCTACTTACAATGATTGATCTAATTGGGATCCTATGGCTCTCAGTTCGTGGATGATGCCCTCAAAATTGTGTATTTGGTCATTCATAGGTTTGTTGTTCACAAACTTAAATTTGTTAAAGTTTGAGGCCTTGAAATGCTTGACTCCAGCATCATCAAGCCCATATCTGGCCTCTAAGGCATCTCACAATTCACTAGCACTCTTAGAGTTATAGTATAGGTCATGAGGTTATCAGATAATGCACCTAAAATTATGTGGAGAATGATAATCAATTTCTTTGGGGTTTATGGAGGTGGATGACTCGGGTTCGGCTTGTGCACGTGATGCACGAGTGTGAACTCGTCGGGTGGTGTTTGGGGAGGAACCTGACTCACAACTTAGTGGTGCTCTCGTTAATGGCCGATATAAGTCCAAGCGTGGTTAGCCAAAATCTCATTTGGTTTTACCACCTCCTAAAATTTCCTCCATCAAATCTTTTTAGTTTGGCACTAAGGGTGTAATGCCCTGGATTTTTTAGATATTGTTCGGATCAGGATCCGTAGGTTTCGGATCACCTTTGCGGGTCCCGAATTGAGTTTTACGGTTTACGCATGTTTTTACCTATAGAGCCTTCAGAACCCCATATAGGGTGAACTGTTGCGTTCTCTAACTCCGGGACGTTACCAGCACATTGTGCGTTTTTCGAGGATCTGGGAGATGATTTTTCCTATTTTTCATATTTTTTAGAAATTTTGGATTTTATATATAAACCCCCCTCTCTCTCTTCCTCACTCTCACTCTCACTCTCTCCCTCTCCCCTCTCACGTTCTCTCTTCTCCCCTCTCTTCTCCGACGGCCGACGAAGTAAGGAGGGGGCGAGGCGGACGCGAAGCGGGCGAGGAGCGGGCGTGGATGGGCGAGGATCGAGGCGGTGGAGGAGCGGCGAAGCTCGGCCGCGGGTTCGAGGCGCCGCGGCGGTTCGCGCGACGTTTTCTTGGCGGATCGGCGTCCCCGGTGGGCGAAATGTTCGGTGCAGGTAAGAGGATGGTTCCTTAAACCCCGTGCTTCATTCCCTGCGAGTTTGGTAGCCTAAGGCGAGCCGAGAGAGTTTATTTTCCCGCCAGGGTCAAAATGTGTGATTTTGAGGTGTGAGCCAGATTTCGTGTTTTGATCGCATTTTTGTGGTTTGAATGGGTCCTCTGGGTGCTAGAGAGGCTGGGGAATGGTTTCCCCTTGTTTTCTCTTCACATGGGTGTCAACGGGGCATGGAATGGAGTTTTCTACCAGATTCACCATTTTCGGGCTCGAAAGCAGGTAGCGGTAGTACCAGAGACCACTACCTGATAAAACGGTATATTGAAGACCGCTTCTTGACCTAGTATGTCGGTTCTAGGTAGCGGCCTCGCCACTGACCGCTACTCGCTGGTAGCGGTCAGACCAAGACCGCCACTTGGTGGGGTCGAAGAACCCGTGGCAGGCGCGTCGATGTGATTTTCACCGAACCCCTAAGGATGCGGTCGCCCCATGGCTGCATTCTTTAGGTTGCGGTCCCAGAGTGGACCGCTATATTCTGGTTGTGGTCCGAGGATGGCCACCTTATTCCAGGTATCTCAGGCAAGTAGCGGTCCTATGGAGACCGCCACTTAGAGGAGACCACCACTTGGAGGGTAGCGGCCCAGAGTGGACCGCTATTTGTGGGTAGCGGCCCAGAGTGGACCGTCACTTGAGGTGATGGTCCAGGGAGGACCACCACTCGGTTTCCCGTGCTAGACATGTTCCGTTGGCATTGTTTGGGCTCCGGTCGGTCCGATTGAGACCCTATGATCGACCAATGGCCCTGTGGTTGTCCCGGACACCCCGTGAGGACTGTGACCATGTTTTTGGGTGTCCGGAGGTACCGTTTACCTCAATTAGCATGCCCGTTGGTCTTGGGGGTCCGGGAGACCCCATGTGTTCCGGGCTTTCATGTTCTCGTTAGGTCGAGTCACCGTGCATCGGTATGAGTGAGGAGGGCTTTCCCCGCATGACGTAGGTTCTCCGGAAGGCATTTTTCGAGTGGGCCGCGTGTTTGGGGCTGGAGGTTTCCCGAGTTCCCTTATGATAGAATGGCCTCGGTGGTTGTGAACCGCCTCGTGATTTATCGTGTCGTGGCTTTGACCCTAGGAGTAGGGTCGATTGATGGCTCGCGCCGTCCTGTGCAGCGATCTTGACCTTAGTCGTGTGACTCAAGGGTCGTTGAGTTAGTAGGTTTAGAAGGCTGTCTCGAGTCTGGTGGCCTTGGGCCACCTGGTACTCCGTGTTAATCGCAATGGGTGCGTGCGTGACTTTCTGTGTTCACGTTTAGTGACCACCCACTAGTCGTAGTCTTCTTACAGCACGTGTGTGCTGACCCACCTGGGAGTGGTGGAGCGGCCTACCCGTGAGAGACAGTTTTTAGGTTGGTTACCGTAGGGCCCCTCCGCGCAGCCTGAGTCCGGGCTTTGGGGAAGAACCAGCTAGAGGATCTGACCTACGGCGCATGGTCTGTGTGTGCACACGTGGTTGAGGGCCTCGGACCCGCGCTGACGAGCGCAACCGCAACTAGTCCTTGTTTCATGGTTACTTGGTGTGTGTCTCAGTTTCCGCCTGGGGCGAGTAGGGAGACACCTGAGGCACGGACTAAGCTTTCAGTGGATGCATCTAGACTTGCTTCTTGTGGGCAGGTACTCTCGTCACGTGACGTGAGTTTCTCGTGACTCGAGCTTTCATTTCCCGTCTGTAAGACATGGTTTTGTCTATAGTTTCCGTGTGTTTCCCGAGGTAGAGGTCTAGGTTCTGGTGAGCGTTACCAAGGGTCTTTTCCCTAGACGGTGTTAGGTTCACGACTGTGAGGTCGTGACTATTTTCGGACCGCCTGGTCTTGGGTTGGGCCTTTGTCTGTGACACGAGCCTCTACGACAGTGGTGTCATGGTGGTTCCCCTGGCAGTGCAGCCAGAGGCTTTCCCGTTAGTTCGGTGGTCCCCCTATTGTGAGATCGGGGCGTGTTTCCCGGTATAGTAGGAGTAGCTGTAGAGCTGAGGTTTTACCGGCCACCATGTTTGCTATTCCTACTGTAGTTGCTGCTTTTTGCTACCACCGTTATTTACGGTTGAGGTTCTGCGAGACCCCTACTGAGCTAGTGATAGGAGGCTCACCCCTACTTTTCCGTTGTTGCGATTCTTCCTCAAGGTTCGAGGATGCAGCGTGCGGAGGTCCTTAGTTGTCAGCTCGCCGGGCCGAGTGTTCACTTGGCGTTGGGTACGTTCCCTTACTGTAGATTGTACTTTTGTTGGATTGGACTCTGTAGTTAGATTATTTATTTCTGTTAATTGTTGAATTATCCTGCCTTATTTCTTATTTCTATGTACTCCACACACACCTTTCAGCCCTTTCGAGCCCTCCGGCTCGTGGGCGGCGGGCCAGGATTCGAATGGTATCGGGTTCTTCCGGTATCCGGATCTTGGGTCGTTACAGTTGGTATAAGAGCAAAGGTTGTGGACGTACCTGGGAATTCGAGATATTGCAGTGATCAAAGTCCATAAGGTCCAGTACTGTCGGTAGCTGGGATAGGGTTTTATGCATGTTTTCCACTTGGTTTCTCGCGTGAGAGGTTAAGTGCGCGGCGTTGGCACTGTGAAGGTAGTTTCTATTCTCGTTGGAGTGCCGGTGCGGGGCCCAAGGGATGTGATAGTGAGATTTCTTCCTGATGGGTGGTGGCCCCAGTTGTGCTGCGTTGGGTAGAGTCTGCCGGCAGGTGCGCGGTTGCGGTGTAGTGTTCGAGGAATTTGTAGTGAGGTCAGGTGGCTGACAAGGATTGCTCGTGGTTAAGTGGCCGTGAGTGTGCTCCGAGGGAGCTATCGTCATTTTGGCCACCCCAGCTTGAGGATTATCCAGCCCTTGAGGTGTTAAGGTCGTGGTTTAAGGTGTCAAAGCGGGTGCTCTGGTCAAGAGATGTGCTCAGGTGAGTGGAAGATCTTCTTAGCGAGCTGCTGATTGTCGAGCCCGATGTTCTTGTTATGCTCTGTGGCGTCAGATATGACGTGTCGGTCCTGACTATTTTTGTGGATTTTGAGGCAGGATTGGGTAGAGTTGTCCCAGTGAGCTCTAAGTCCTGCGCTTCTGCGTGTGAACGGGTTGTGTTCGCCTTGGATTTGGTTTGAGATGTGAAGGTTCCGCAGTGAGTTCGGGACTCGAAAATGAGCGTTGGAGGTTGCCGATTATGGCTCTTGGCAAGGTGGTTGCCTGTGAGAAGCGTTGCCCGTTCCCTGACGTGTAAGGGTGTTGGCACTGTTTTGGAAGGATGAGTGCCCGTTGGGCGGTGTTCGTGAGAAATTGTGGCTGGTGATGTGATTCCCGATGTGTGAGGATCGGAGCCTACGGAGTTGCAGAGGATTGCCAGATCTGGAGAGAGAATCAGTGCTCTGGGTTTGAGGTGATTGAGCTTTCCTCACCCTATTTTTTTGGTGTTAGCCAGCCGAGTTGTGGATTATCAGGATGGCGAATCCCGAGTTGCCATAATGGTTGTACGTGTGGATCAGAATACGCAACGGAAGACTGGTGGGCCCATAACCCACAGGTTCAGGATCATAGTGTTGGTTGCTACAGGCGGATTCCTGAGGATGGGTAGAGCATCGAAGGATTGGTTCCTCGATGTGAGACGTGTTGTTACCGTGCCGTTGCTCGAGATATTATGGTTGTGGCACTGGCAGGATGGAGAGTTGGGGAAATGCGTTGGCAAGTGCGCCGCATGAGTACCATGTTCATGCATTGGAAGCCGTGTCAGGTGTTGGAGTTGGACCCGGATGGGGTTTTTAAGGATATTGCCTGATGGGGGACGAGGACATGTTGGTCGGAGTCAGTGGCTTGGTGCTCGACTCTCATTTGAAGCTGTGTCCTTGATTCAGATCGTGTCCTGGAGAAGTGATCTCTGAGAGATTATGGGTCCCAGTTGGTAGCTACGAGCGGCTGGTAAGGTTGACCGAGTGGTCGACCATGGTAAGATGTGTATTGTCTGGGGACCCATGTGCATTGGTCGTGGCGTCGTCGACCAGGTTGCTGTGATAGCAAGTGGAACTTGGTTGCCTTGGAGTCATGTGCCGTGAATTGCTCAGGTTGTGTCCCGTGGCTCTGTGGTAAGAGTGGAATCGGGATCGGTAGGCGTCCATTCGGAGTAATTGAGATAAGTTGGGATTGGATTGTAATGGACTATGCCTATGTATGGTGGTCCCTTGTGGGACGTTGGCGTTGGACAGTGATCCTTGGTCTGTGACCAGCATGGGATGATTCCCCTGTAAGTCTGAGTCGAGTGAGGTATGGACCGAAGACTCCAGATTCTTGTCATTTGGTTTCGCCGTACTCCCCTGAAAGGGAAGAGTTGACGTGAGGCTCGAGATCGGATGTGGTGTTGGTCTTTGCGTGAGTCAACGGATGGCCTGACGAGATTTGGAATGTGCCCTTCGGATTTGGTGGAGGACCAGAAAGAAGGAAGAAGTTGTGTGAGTCAAGGGTTTCCCGTTGGTGAGTGTCTGGTGACCAGTGATTGGTCTTTCACAGATAGAAGATGCTGGTGGTTACGCATCGAGAATGGCGAGAGCCGTATGCAAGTAAGGCCTTTGGTGGCCGTTTCCGTGATGTGCCTTTTTCGTATAGGATCTAGGCTTTGTCGAAGTTTGAGTTCTGACAGAGCTGGTCCAGTGTTGCTATGAGCGTTCGGCTTGCCAGGTGTGAGATGGTCCTTGGCATGGAGCCGATGGATTTTTCGCGGTCAGCTGGTAGAGAGGCTGACATTTGTTTGGTCTGCCGAGCATGGTTTGATCGGTGGCTGTTTCTCGTAACGAGGACTATGTCTCCTCGGTGAGCGAGATCGTGGCAGCGGTGCCGTGAGTGGATTTCGTTGTGATTGAGGTGATGCCAGACTTGTGCTTTTTGTTATATGCCTGCTCTGATGATCGATGTGTGCTGTGTGAGGAGCGAGGTGTTGCTCGTGATGATGGTCTGGCCGTATCCCTCAGGATTGGTGCTTTCACGTTAATCGGGATTTTCTTTGCTGAGTACTGACAGCGTTGTTAGTTGGTTCGGGGTGTTCTCCCCCTATGGCATGGCGCTTGTCCTGAATTTCGAGGACGAAATTTCTTTAAGGGGGGAGGGCTGTAACGCCCTGGATTTTTCGGATATTGTTCAGATCAGGATCCGTGGGTTTCGGATCGCTTTTACGGGTCCTGGATTGAGCTTTACGGTTTACGCGTGTTTTTATCTGTCGAGCCTTCGGAACCCCGTGTAGGGCAAACCATTGCGTTCTCCAACTCTGGGATGTTACCAGCGCGTTATGCATTTTCCGAGGATCAGGGAGATGATTTTCCCTATTTTTTTATTTTTTGGAAATTTTGGATTTTATATATAAACCACCCTCTCTCTCTTGCTCACTCTCGCTCTCTCCCTCTCCCCTCTCACGTTCTCTCTTCTCCCCTCTCTTCTCCGGCTGTTGACGGAGCGAGGCAGGGGCGAGGGGGAGGCGACACGGGCGAGGAGCGGGCGAGGAGCGAGGCGGTGGAGGTGCGGCGAAGCTCGGTCGCGGGTTCGGGGTGCCGCAGCAGTTCGTGTGACATTTTCTTGGCGGATCGGTGTCCTTGGTGCGCGGAATCTTTGGTGGAGGTAGGGGGATGGTTCCTTAACCCCTGTACTTCATTCTCCGCGAGTTTGATAGCCCGAGGCGAGCCGAGAGGGTTTATTTTCCCGTCGGAGTCAAAATGTGTGATTTTGGGGTGTGAGTCAAATTTCATGTTTTGATCACATTTTTGGGGTTTGAATGGGTCCTCTCGGTGCTAGAGAGGCTGGGGAATGGTTTCCCCTTATTTTCGCCTTCACATGGGTGTGAACGGGGCGTGGAATGGAGTTTTCCACCGGTTTCGCAGTTTCCGGGCTCGAAAGTAGGTAGCGGTCGTACTAGAGACCGCTACCTGATAAAATGGTCTATTGGAGACTGCTTCTTGACATGGTATGTCGGTTCCAGGTAGCGGCCTCACGACTGACCGCTACTCGCTGGTAGCGGTCAGACCAGGACGGCCACCTGGTGGGGTCGACGCACCCTTGGTGGGCGGGTCGAGCGCTTTTCACCGAACCCCTGAGGATGGGGTCGCCCCATGGTCGCACTCTTCAGGTTGCCGTCCCAGAGTGGATCGCTATATCCTGGTTGCGGTCCGAGGATGGCTGCCTTATTCCAGGTATCTCTGGCAAGTAGCGGTCTTGTGGAGACCGTCACTTGGAGGGTAGCGGCCTAGAGTGGACTGCTATTTGTGGGTAGCGGCCCATAGTGGACCGCCCCTCGGTTTCCCGTGCTAACTATGCTCCATTCGCATTGTTTGGGCCCCGGTCGGTCCGGTTGAGACCCTATGACCGACCAATGGCCCCGGGGTTGTCCCGGACACCCCATGGGGACCGTGACCGTGTTTTTGGGTGTCTGGAGGTACCGTATATCTCAATTAGCGTGCCAGTGGGTCTTGGGGGTCCGGGTGACCCCATGTGTTCCGGGTGACCCCATGTGTTCTGGGCTTTCGTGTTCTCGCTAGGTCGAGTCACCGTGTATCAGTATGAGTGCGGAGGGCTTTCCCTGCACGATGTGGGTTCTCCGGAAGGCGTTATCCGAGTGGGCCGCGAGTTTGAGGCTGAAGGTTTCTCGAGTTCCCTTGCAGGGGAATGACCTCGCCGGTTGTGAACTACCTCGTGAATTATCATGCCATGGTTTTGACCCTAGGAGTAGGGCCGATTGATGGCTCGCGTCGTCCTGTGCAGCGGTCTTGACCCGAGTCGTGTGACTCAAGGGCCATTGAGTTAGTAGGTTTTGAAGGCTGTCTTGAGTCTGGTGACCTTGGGCCACCTGGTACTCCGTGTTACTCGCAATGGGTGCGTGCTTGACTTTCTGTGTTCACGTTTAGTGACCTCCCACTAGTCGTAGCCTTCTTACAACACGCGTGTGCTGACCCACTTGGGAGTGGTGGAGCGACTTACCCGAGAGAGACGGTGTTTAGGCTGGTTACCGTAGGGTCCCTCCGTGTAGCCTGAGTCTGGACTTCTGGGAAGAACCAGCTAGAGGATCTTATCTAGGGCGTATGGTCTGTGTGTCTACACGTGGTTGGGGGCGTCGGACCCGCGCTGACGAGCGCGAGCGCAGCTAGTCCTTGTTTCTTGGTTACTTGGGGCATGCCTCAATTTTCGCCTGGGGCGAGTAGAGAGACACCTGAGGCGCGGACTAAGCCGTCAGTGGACACATCCGGTCTTGCTTCTTGTGGGCAGGTACTCCCGTCACGTGATGTGAGTTTCTCGTGACTCGAGCTTCAGTTTCTCATCTGCGAGACGTGATTTTGCCTATAGTTTCCTTATGTTTCCGGAGGTAGAGGTCTAGGCTTCCGGCGAGCGTTACCGAGGGTATTTTCCCTAGACGGTGTTAGGTTCACGACTGTGAGGTCGTGACTGTTTCCGGACCGCGTGGTCTTGGGTTGGGCCTTTGTCTATGAGACAGGCCTCCACGACAGTGGTGTCGTGATGGTTCCCCTAGTAGTGCAGCCAGAGGTTTTCCTGTTAGTTCGGTGGTCCCCCGACTATGAGATCGGGACGTGTTTCCCGGTACAGTAGGAGTAGCTGTAGAGCCGAGGTTTTACCGGCCACCGTGTTTACTATTCTTACTACAGTTGCTACTTTCCGCTACCGCCGTTGTTTACGGTTGGGGTTCCGTAGGACCCCTACTGAGCCAGTGATAGGAGGCTCACCCCTAATTTTTAGGTGTTGCAGTTCTTCCTCAAGGTTCGAGGATGCAGCGTGCGGAGGTTCTTAGTTGCTAGGTCGCCAGGCCGAGTACGTGTTCACTTAGCGTTGGATACATTCCCTTACTGTAGACTGTACTTTTGTTGGACTGGACTCTGTAGTTAGATTATTTATTTCTATTAATTGTTGAATTGTCCTGCCTTATTTCTTATTTCTATGTACTCCACACACACCTTTCAACCCTTCCGAGCCCTCCGGCTCGTGGGCGGCGGGTAAAGATTCGAATGGTATCGGGTTCTTCCCGGTATCCGGATCTTGAGTCGTTACAAAGGATTTTTTTGGTCATTAGGTTGGCCATTTGAGAAAAATATGGGGTAAACACAATCTGTAAATTTGTCAGTACACTTGAATTGATAAAATTAATAAATAATCAATTCTCACAAAGTAATTAATAGGCCCCAGGTTAATAACAACTCAACATCAGCTTAATAATGACAAAAGGTAATAATATTTTTTCTAGGAAGTAGTAATTTGTGAAATTTTATTTTCAACAAACAAAATTAATTAGTTTATATAAAATAATGAAAAATAATACTTTACATAATTGTATTTTCAGAAATAGAACTAAATATTTTTCTGTCGATAGAATTTTGTTCGGAATTTAATTTTCTGAAAATAGAATTAATTTACCTAAGCAGGAATAATATTAATAATTTTTGATTTTCTAAAAACAAAAATAATTCCTTAAAACAGTAAGGCATTCAAAAAATTTCTGACAAGACAATAGTATTTTATTTTCTATATACAGCAGTAAAATTTTAGAAATTAATTTACTATAAACAGAAATGATTTCATACCGAAATGATTTTTAAACTTGTAATTTCTAAAAAATAGAAATAACTATTTTATGTAAACATAATTTAGAGTTGTATTTTTCTATAAATAGAAAATACTTAAAATAGAAATGTAATTTCGTAAATAACAAAAATAGAATATATATATTTTTTATATTTTAATATTTCACTTTATGAAAATAGAGATAATTAGTTTTATGAAAAATAAAAATAATTATAATTCAGAAATCTAATTAGTATTTCACAAAGTTTAAAATGCGTATGTGTAGTCAAACACTAATTTAGAGACCTGTAAAATGCGTCTATCGATCTCGTCTGAACGCGTCTTCTGACCAAGACTTGACTTAGTCATAATGCATTGTAAGATAAAATCACGTTTAGAAACGCAACATTCCGTCCTGACACCTCTAACAATATTTTATTTTATATTTAATTTTTTAAATAATATGCCAAATTGAAGTGACTTGATTCAAATAATTGTGTCAAAGTGCTTTGGCGTGTTTCACCTTATTTTTAAATTCACGTGATTCAAATTTTTTTTTTCTTTTGTATTAGATTCATGTCAACGTGTTTTGACTTGGTTCAAAATAATATTATTTTTTATCTTTTATGTTGATTCACGTCAACACTCTTCCACATGTTTCAAAAGTTTTTTTTTTCTTTTGATGCATGTCAATACTACTCTTTGACATGTTTCAAAAGTGTATTTCTTTCTTTTGATTCACATCGATACTATTTGACGTCTTTCATTTTTTTTCTTTTGATTCTGGTCAATAAATTTTGACATGTTTCAAAAGTGTTTTTTTAAGTTTTGCCACGTTTCAAAAGTGTTTTTTTATACTAAACGCGTCAGTTTAACAATACGTATTTTAGAATATCGTCAATTTTTTATGATGTTTTTTAGAATTCATATTATATATGTATATTATTTTCAGTAATAATAAATTTTATTTTTTATCAATAATAAATCAATAGAACTCTTAGAATGATGATTTTATAATGTGAAATTAATAAAAACAATAAATAATTAAAAATAAATGAGTTTAAAAGTCTCGTGTCAGTTTGAAACGCATAATCATTAGAACTAAGAGTTTTATTGTCACCCGGCGTACGAGTCTCACGGTGAAAGTCTTCTAGAGATACGACGACCTTCGAGTAGTTGATTCTCTCTCGTCGGTGTACATCTTCAAAGAGAGTTTCGTGAATCTCGATCTGTCCAACCTTAGTCATAGTCATCGTGGATGGGCCTTTAGGTAACGGCGAGGAGTGAGATGGGGCACTCAGGGTTGGGAGTTTGGGAGGCTGAGTATTTGGAAGAAGCGGAGGTTTCGGGGCATGGCCAAATTGGGACATGAAACTTGTTTGGATCCACCATGGATGGGGCGTAACAAAGTTTGCGTGTAATAATAAGCTTTTAATGTCGCCACCAAAATATACACATCCAAAAATAAAATATTTCTGTCAATTAGACAATAGTCAGATGACTTTTTGTGTGTGCGTGCGCGCAGTCATATATGTATTGTACAAAACAAATAGAAGGAATTGTAGTGCAGTAGTCGGATCCGTGGCGCAATGGTAGCGCGTCTGACTCCAGATCAGAAGGTTGCGTGTTCGATTCACGTCGGGTTCAAGCTTCTCAAACCATGCGGATTCTTTCATTTTTCTCTCTCTCTTTTAACTTTTTAACCCATGAAGTGTTGCGGGTTTATTGGTCTACTAGTCATTTTGTATGCTAATCCTTGAGGCCCATAATGTGCATGTGTACCGTGCGCGTTGTTTTTTATGCAGTTGATGGTACCAATAGATCAACAAATGTTTGTGCTCTGGCAAAACGTAATCCGGCCAGAAAGCGCCAGAGTGAACGGTGTTCATCTGTGTGTTTCTTTCTTCGTTGTCCACCCCCTCCCCTTGTCAGAAGGGCTTTTCTGCTCCCTGCCTTCCTGGATTACGTTACAGAGCCAGAATATCAACACAAATTTTCACAGTACCACCAACCGTTAAAAGTTCATGTTAAATAAGCATTGATGAAGTGTGATCCCAATATTCTGATGGCCATTGCACTTGGCCACTCGTGAACCTAGCTAAGGATGCAATGTGTCCAAAACCTTCTCCCTTGTTTATTAACAGATTTTTATAGTTAAAAGAGTACCATGGGAAAGGCCCATTTGTGTAATAGGGGCCACTTTGATAACAAGTTAGGATAAATTAACTCGGGTAAATTTGAGGTGGACTATTCCTAAATTTTCATATTTTCAATTTGATATTTATTTTACCCGAGATCGGGTAAGATATTCCTGTGATAGAATTGAAATGAGTTAACTCCGAGTTAAGGATCTTAACCTTATATGATACGACTCCGAGTGATATATTTTGACTCTCAATTTTGAATAACTCAGTCACCCGCGAATAACTTATCCTAACACGCCTTAACCCTTTTCATCTTATTCATTAGCGAAATGTGACGTATTATGGTTTTAGAGAGAGTGTTGAAGTTCCATTTCTTGGATTGATGACGTGCATGTGATCCGTCAATAATTTTGTTGGTTAACCAACTAAACAAGGAAACAAACTTATGGATGCTAATTAAGACAGACATCAAGTCTCGTGCAAGTAGCAAAAGGAACAACGAAGATACCACATGTTCGAATGCCCGACTGGATGAAAGTAGAGATGAAAAGGGGGGTAACTTAATTTTAACGTCTTGAATTTATGTCAGATAAGTATATATGTTAAAAGACCCTCCATTAAACCATTTTCTCTAAGCAAATGACCCGTGCATGTTCATCGAAACGGTGTGAAAAAAGGACCGGTGAAGTGGTGATTAATTGAATCAGAGAGACTTTTAGTCTGATCTGTCTTGGATCATGATACATGCTATGTATATATAATTTAGAAAATATCTTGATTGCCAAAGCTATTGTGGCATAATGATGTATGATTCGATGGGAGTTTTGGAGAGAGAGAGAGAGAGATATGAGGTTTAATGGAATCTCTCAACATATTGGGTCCCTTTGGACTGATAGAACAGATGTGCAGTGCTGCTGCACACCTGTTGGAAATATTATGCTAAAAATAATAATAAGAAGAACTAACAATAAATAATTAGATCTAAAAATCAAGTTAGAAATATAGCATGTCGGGTCGAAGCGCGTAGTCACTAGAATTAAGAGAACTATTACCACCCGACGTGCGAGTCTCGCGACAAAGACCTCCTAGAGATACGACGACCCTCGGGTAGGTGACCCCCTCTCTCTCGTCGGCATGTCTTCGAAGAGAGCCTTTAACGAATCTCAACCCAACTTTCAAGAACTCATCACAAAAGAAATATAAATTATGGAAGAAAGAAATATAGAAGAGAAAAATTGGGAGAGCTTTCACGTCTTGTTGCTCTTGTATTTGTGTGGTGTTTAGGTTGGCCAAGGGGTCTATTTATAGCCCTTATGAGACCCTCCCCACGTTTACACATTGATGGCCTTCCTTTAACAATTTTACGTTGAGGTGTGTAACGTTCCGCAACGGTTTGTAGTTTTTATTATTTTTAAACATTTTTATATCACACTCATTTAATAATCTCTCACATGATTTAAAAACTTTTAAAAATTATTAAAAAATAAACAAACAAACAATAAAAGGCTGTTGAGTCCTTTATACTACGTCATGGGTGAAAATACCATTCGATTTGAATTTTTACTTAGTGATATTTGAGATTATCTGTAAAAACGTTTGGTGGACTATACCTTGAACCAAGTCTCATAGTTCAGACTTTCCCAAATTCATACATAGTATAGTAAGATCGAGATTCTAGACAGGTTGCACTATTAATGACCTTGCGCAGGTATCTCATATGTGTTTTAGAAAATAGCCCACATTTTCACATTCGTGACCTCACGACTCCACACATGTCTGTGAATCCTACAAAAGGTGGAAGCAATGTAGCCATCATGTCACCTGGGTCTTAGATTCATTAAGAGTTATAACAATCACCCTTACCTCTTGCTTTTAAATGAGCACTAGCGCCATAAGGATGGGAACATAATCCATTAGTGCTTTCCCAAGTTACATATTAAGCTTATTTCTACCCATTGAACCTCCGTGGGGTTAGGTTGCTGCCATGGTAATTTCTTTCTCTTATGGGCTCAATCCCATCCCCCTCGACGTCTCTAGAATCGCGATTCTAGACAAGCCTTTTGTAAAGACATCTGCCAAGTTTCTTTCTGATTTCACAAAGTTTAAAGCAATCAATTGTTGCTTCATTTTATCTCTTATTGATTTATGTCTCACTTTTAAGTGTCTGTTCATCTTTACATCTGCATTAGCTTGCATGCATTTATCAATGGTAGATTTACAATCACATAGTATAGATATGGGAGATAGTGGATTAGTCATTAAGAGAATATCAACTAGAAGGTCTCTCAACCATTCTGCCTCCGTGCAGGTGGTGTCTAGTGCACTCATTTCAGATTCCATAGTGCTCCTAGCTAACACTGTTTGTTTAGTTGATTTCCAAGATACTGCACCTCCTCCCGAGAGAAAAACAAATCCTGATGTGAACTTTACATCTAAAGAATCACTAATCTAATTTGCATCACTATATCCCTCTAAGACATAACGATAACCAGTGTAGTGTAATCCGTAGGTTATAGTCCCATTTAAATACCTAAGTACTCTTTCTAAGGCTTTCCAATGACTCTCGTCAGGGTTTATGGTGTATCTACTAAGCATGTTGACTGCATATGCAACATCAGGCCTAGTGTAATTTGTTAAGAATCCAAGTGACCCTATAATTTGTGCATATTCACTTTGTAGTGTTGGATGTCCTAAATTTTTCTTTAAGTGAATATTAGGGTCATATGGAGTAGATATAGGTTTGCAATCTAAGTAGTAGAACTTTTTAAGAATTTTCTCTATGCAGTGAGATTGTGATAAAGTTAGCATGGATGAATCTTTTATGATTTTCGTGTTAAGAATTAAATTTGCTTCACCTAAATTTTTCATGTCTAAGTTTTGGGAAAGAAATTCTTTAACTTCTTTTATTACTTTCATGTTAGACTCAAAGATTAAAATATCATCCACATATAAGCATAATATAACAATGTGACTCCCAAATTGTTTATGATATACGCACGTATCAGTTTGGTTGATTTTAAATCCATAGGATATTATAGTCTCATCAAATTTTAGGTGTCATTGTTTGGGTGCTTGTTTTAATTAAGTCATATAAGGATCTGATTAATTTGTAAACTTTCTTTTCTTGTCCTGGGACTATAAAGCCCTCAGGTTGATCCATATAGAATTTTTCTTCTAATTCACCATTTAAGAATGCAGTTTTTACGTCCATTTGGTGAATGACTAATTTATACATCGAGGTTAAAGCTACTAGGATCCTAATAGTAGTGATTCTAGCCACAGGGGAATATACATCAAAGTAATCTATGTTTTCCTTTTGGGTAAACTCTTTGGCTATCAATTAGGCCTTAAACTTATCTATGGTTCCATCTGTTTTAAGTTTCTTTTTAAATACTCATTTACATCCAATTGTTTTACATTTAGGAGGTAAATCAGTTAAGACTGATGTGTTGTTTTGAATTATAGAGTTCATTTCATTATCTATGACTTCCTTCAAAAAGGTGAATCTATAGATTTCATGACTTCAGTATAAGTGGATGGAGAATCTTCAACTAGAAGAGTATAAAAATCATCAAAGACTTTTTCTGTTCGTGCTCTTTTACTTCTTCTTGGTTCTATAAAAGTTTCTTCTTTTTTTCTAAGTCTAGTAATGTTAGAGATAGAGCCAATTTCATTATTTTCTATGTTAGTTTCAATTCTAATTTTAAAGGAAAATATATTTTCATAATACACTGCAGCTCTTGCCTCAATTATTGTGTTGTTTGATATATCACTACTTTCAGATTTTATTACTAAAAATCACTTAGTATTGCTTGTAAACTTATCTGCATTGTTATTTGTTGTATAACCTATAAAGATAGCATCTATAGTTTTAGGTCCAATTTTTTTCTTTTATTTTCTGATATTTTTACTTTAGCAAAATACCCCCACACTTTGAGATAATTTAAATTAGGTCTTCTTTTCTTCCAAATTTTATAGGGTGTAGTATCATTTTGTTTGAATGGTATTCTGTTTAAGACATAACATGCCGTTAAGAGTGCCTCCCCCCACAAGTTCTCGGGTGTGCCTGAGCTTATTAACATTGAGTTAACCATGTCCATTAATATTCTATATTCCCGCTCGACTACACCGTTAGATTGAGGAGAGTAGGGGACAGTTACTTCATGTATGATTCCATGTTCTTGACAAAATTATGTGAGTGCGAGAGAAGTGTACTCTCCTCCTCTATCAGACCTACGTATTTTAATTTTCTTTTCTTGTTGATTTTTAACTTCAGCCTTATAAATTTAAAATTTTGTTAAAACTTCATCTTTTTGTTTTAATTAGATAAAGATAACAATATTTTGACAGATCATCAATAAAAGTTACAAAGTATTTGTTACCTCCCCTAGATACCCGCCCAGAGTCACGTACATCACTATGTATTAATTCTAGGATATTGCTATCTCTATCTACAGTTTTAAATGGTTGTTTGGACAATTTAACTTCTACACAAATTTCACATTTTTCATTGTGTTGAATATCCATTTTGGGAAGTAAGTTTAATCGCATTAGTCTTTTAATTGATTTTGAGAGGAACTTGACTCCCGATTTTCAGTTGTGCTATCACTAATGGCTGATATCAACTCTAGTGTGGTCAGCCAGAACCTCATTTGATTTTGCTATCTTTTAAAGTTTGTTCTATCAAATTTGTCTGATTTGATACTAATTGTTTCTTTTGTAATTAAACTAGCTATCGAGAAAATGTTGAATATCTTTAAAATATGTTGAAAGATTAATTGAACTTTCGTCAACATGAAAGTGCAGCCAAATAACTATACTATTGAAAGAGATGCACCAAGATGTAATGTAACGAGCAGGTCAAAGAAACATATATGTATATAATAAAAAAATGTTAAAAAATGAATTGTTTCCAAGTTTGATAAATTATCAATTCTCTCAATATTTCTATAAACAGAAGGTTTTTTAAGACAGAAATGAATATTTAAATAGACATATACTAATAATTTTATGAAAACTAACTTTTTCTGAAAAATATTTCGATTATCAGAAAATCAGAACTAATTTTTAGATATTTATTTTTTGAATTTTAATTTCTAAAATCAGATATGACTATTTAAATGGAAACTCAAAATAGAAATAGGCATATAAACATAAATAGTTTTCTGAATTTAAAATGAAAATTTTATTTTCAAAGGTTTTGAAGATAGAAATATAAATAATTATTTTTAGAAGGTTTTAAATATAAATGCTCATGAAATGTTATTATATATATTTTAATTAAATTAAATATGTTGATGCGGAAGACGTGTTCTTATATAAAACTCGTCGCTATAGAAAAACACATTATAGAGTAGTGTCTTGTCTTGCATACGTGTTTTATAATCAAAATTATAATTTTTATTTTCAGCAATATAATATAAAAACAAAAAATAATTCTCTTAGATTGTTAGAAATATTGTGTTGAAAATGATAATAAGAAGAACTAACAATAAATAATTAGATCTAAAATGAAGTTGGAAATATAACCTATCGGGTCGAAACGCGTAGTCGCTAGAACTCAGATGAAAAGGGGGTAACTTAATTTTAACGTCTTGAATTTATGTCAGATAAGTATATATGTTAGAAGACCCTCCATTAAACCATTTTCTCTAAGCAAATGACCCGTGCATGTTCATCGAAACGGTGTGAAAAAAGGACTGGTGAAGTGGTGATTAATTGAATCAGAGAGACTTTTAGTCTGATCTGTCTTGGATCATGATACATGCTATGTATATATAATTTAGAAAATATCTTGATTGCCAAAGCTATTGTGGCATAATGATGTATGGTTCGATGGGAGTTTTGGAGAGAGAGAGAGAGAGATATGAGGTTTAATGGAATCTCTCAACATATTGGGTCCCTTTGGACTGATAGAACAGACGTGCAGTGCTGCTGGACACTTGTTGTAAATATTATGCTGAAAATAATAATAAGAAGAACTAACACATAATTAGATCAAAAAATGAAATTAGAAATATAATTTGTCGGGTCGAAACGCGCAGTCGCTAGAACTAAGATAATTATTGTCACCCGATGTGCGAGCCTCGCGGCAAAGACCTTCTAGAGATACGATGACTCTCGGATAGGTGATCTCCTCTCTCTCGTCGGCACGTCCTCGAAGAGAGCCTTTAACGAATTTCAACCCCATTGTTAAGAACTCGGCACAAAAGAAATACACATTGTAGAAGAAAGAAATAGAGAATATAAAATTTGGGAGAGCTTTCACGTGTTGTTGCTCTTGTATTTGTGTGGTGTTTAGGTTGATCAATGAATATATTTATAGGTCTTAGGAGACCCTCTCCACGTTTACACATTGATGACCTTCCTTTAACAACACGTTGCAACGTTCAAGTGAACGTTGCTACGGTTTGTAATTTTTATTATTTTTAAATATTTTTATATCACACTCATTTAACAACACCTTTTTCTTAGATGTACAGTTACTATTATTTTTAAAAGGAAAGGAGATATCTTATGCTGATTGGTACTCAACCAGTCTCGGAGATGAAGCTGTAGAACATTAGTCGAGGGAGATGATGAAAGGACCATCAACGCGATTATGGCCCATAAGCTTTTTTTTTAATAGCTGATTAAATTTATTATTAGGGCCTATTTTCATCGTTTCTGTCATGATATAAATTCCACTTTGTATTCTTTTTGTATCCTTTCACTGCATAATGGTTCTTTGGTATGACCCCCCCCCCACACACACACACAATTTATGGCCAGATACCCTGCCCATGGAAGAAGATTAGTGTCAAAGTTTGCTCAAAGGCTCTAATATTTCCGTCAGGCTTTCTCCTCATTCTTGTAATCAGGAGGCCCATCATCCGGCTAAATTTTCTGTATTTGTCGTTTGATCATTGTTGAATTATTGATAAATGCGAAAAAAATCATAAACTAATTCTACATTTTTCATTCCAAAAGGGTCTAATCATGAATATGTTTTTACAAAAAAATTAATTACACGTGTGGTCGTTGGGTCCAGAGTTTAGTTCTACATTATATGTTTGGTAAACATAGTCATGTGCTGATAAGGTGGCTTATTAGACCCCATTCATTGTTGAGTACCCTTTTCTTGTGAAAGGACAAGATCCATCTTTCCTTTGGAGATAACATTTCCGCATGAAGTCCTCACCCCCTAATAATTCAACAATATGGATGGCACAATCCGTGAGAATCCCAGCCAAAAAGTGCAACAATATGGATACTTCTATAAAAAAATTACATATTTGTTAGAATCATGTTTAGAATATCTCAACAAAATCTATTTATACTTTAAAGATAAATAGAAAATCTTTATTATAGTACGTGAGAAGGGAAGAATCCACCTAGGTCCATTAAGGTCTAATATTATTGGCCCAAGATCTAGGCCCATGCTTTGTCCTCGTAGTTGCTCCACAATCCACGTGACGCGATTTGGTAAGTCATTATCGTAATAATAACAGAGTAATGAGCATGGAGGGACAACTCACGCCCCCTCGCTTTTTGCAAGGTGGAAGACTGGGTAACCGACACCTCCACGCCTCCTGCAAGGAGGAAGACTGAGTGGCCCAAGATCCCACAATCCTAAACAACTGGTCCTCCAATAAGTCAGAAGACGCGACCTGCAGGACGTGCTCCAAGAGGGAGACCCTATAAGTACTCTGGTCGTACGGCCAGGGGGTAAGCATGTTACCCACTCTAAGCCCATAATACTTTCCACTCCTCTGCTCATTCGAGTACTTGTCCGACATAGGCATCGAAGTGTTGTCCCTTAGGATCATACTCGGAGGTCCTTCTGATGTCCTTCCCTTTGTTTCCAGGTTTCTCTCCAGAAAATTTTCTTCTCTTTCTTGACAAACAAATCTCATAGATATAGTGCACGGTTCGAAGGTCTATTTTTCGACCTCTACAATATGTATATAAGGGTTTTCAATATCGAGAAGGTGATTTTGTAATTTAGATTTGAAGAAAAATGTACTCAAAAATGAAAATATTCTGCATAAAATTATTTTTAAAATATAATAACATTTTTGGTGATAGTTTAGAATGTGTAAAAATTTCTTAACTTTTTCATCTTATGTCTGAACAAATATTCACACCCATAAAGTTGTTCAGTGTATGCATGAATGTCTTATATCTATCTAAATTAATTTTTAAAAATAATTTTTATTTTATTTCAAATAATATGTTGTGTAATTTGTGCAATATATTCATTGACATGAGCTTAACACGCTCTCTCTCTATATGAGCTAACGTGCATGTAATGTTACATTCACGACACACATATCAGCTCACATGAAACACCCCATCATAACTAATTCTAGCAAAATGTGAATGCAAGTGTCAACAATTATAAATAAAATGAATACATGTCATACATACACATATTAAAAGTACATAAAATCTGAAAGAAAAAATTTTACATGCATGCATCAAATTAAAGAACATTTAAGAAAACAAATGCATGTCATACACACACACACACATATACACACAACCCCGACAGCCCCTCTCCCCCACCCTGACGCACCCCCCATGCACCTTGGCAGCCCCTTTCCCACACCCAGATGCCCCCCTCACCCTGGTAGCTCCTCGCCCCCACCCCGATGCCCCACCAGCGCCCCCTCCCGCACCCCGACAGACCCCCCACTAGAGCACACCCCTCCCCTTGGCCCCTACTCATAGAAACCCCCCACCCCGACTAATCACCCTACCCCGACCCCCCTCCCACACCACGGTAGACCCCCACTATAGCAACTCGAAATTCCATATACATATATATATGTGAAGAGAAATGATGAAAGATGAAAATAAAATAAATAATAAAATATTTTTCTTTCGGTCTATAAAGTATCAAATACATTAACACAAATCCTAATCCCACGTGATAACGTGAACGGTGAGATTTATAGCGCAATTCTAAGAAGGTGCAGTCATCAGTACTGTAGATATTAGATTAAAGATGATTAACTATTAGCCTTAATCTAATACTGATTAAGTTAAAAACGTCACTGCATATGTCATTTGGTGGGAAATCAAATTACTGCACCGAAATGAGTGTTATTTGCCAAAAATGGGTTGACAAAATTAGGTAGAAATTTGACTTTGATTAAATAGCTAATAGTTTAATGGGAGATTTGAGCCTATAAATAGGGCATGCTCATGCCCTAGTCGAAACACAAATCAAGCTAAAGGATTATTGGGCATGGAGAGAAGGAGAATTCGAAGTGTGAAGACGTGTTCTTCCCATTTTTTATCTTCATCCTTTGATCTTCAAATACGTAAGTTTTCTCTAAGGCAAAACTTAATCAGATCTTCACATATGTTTCTTTATATGAGTACTTCGATGTTATGCAAGTTTTGTGCATCATGATCTTGTATTTGAACCTAATTTTGGATTTAAAAGTCTAGTCATGTTTTCGCTATTTTCTGGTTCAGACTAAGAACGCCCTTCACAGATACTGCATTCAGAATGTGGCAACCCGATTGACCGCGATCCAACGAGGACGAATCCTGAGGACCCCAAAGGGACCTGCTTGAATACGACTCCCAAGGAGACCGCAATTATCCTACTCTCTAAAAACACCTCATTTTACATGTCGAACTCTGATCCATTCCGTTTTACGTGTCGATCATCTGAATTACCCTGTTTCATGTGCAGTATTTCAAAATCTTAATTTTTATTTCAAAATCATGTTTTTATCTTAAATTGTCATCTAGAAAGAATTGACTAGGTAAATGAACTCGTAAAAATGAACTCGTGAATCTATCTTTAATTATTTAAACAATTCTGCTCTAATTTTCATAAATTTATGTACATGATTGACCCTATCTGTTTGATCTAAGCCCTATCTGAAAGCTTGAATCTTCTTTCAATGAATTTTCTTCATGAATATATTAGATTATGCAATAATTGTTTCCATTTTATTTATGCGATTACATA
This sequence comes from Amorphophallus konjac, assembly GCA_022559845.1. Lineage (NCBI taxonomy): Eukaryota > Viridiplantae > Streptophyta > Magnoliopsida > Alismatales > Araceae > Amorphophallus > Amorphophallus konjac. The sequence continues at coordinate 404,243,255 of CM040120.1, forward strand.
TTTCTGACAAGCTTTGTAGATGCCTAGCAGAGTCACTGAGAAAGACTGGTGTCTAAGGCTAGAGGTTAACAAGTAAATGTCTAAGCAGGCAAGTGGTTACTTAATTAGGATCTTGCGAATACGAGGATAACCTCTCACTGTCCCACCTCTTACCTGGCCGTGATCTCTTTGATTTTCTGCTAAGCACCTGAGTGTGAAAAACTTGATCTAAACCTGATTTGCAAGATTTTCTGTGAAAGTTGATCATGCCTTGACTAGTAACGCAATCTCTTTATTATTTTTGTTGAGTCTCTCCAAGTGATTTTGATGATAATAAAATCATGGACTTGGTTTCCATCTTATGGCGTGCCTAAGTGCAAGCATTGAATGTGTTTAAGGCTAATTTTCGTCATGTCGAATACTCATATGTTTAAAGTTTTCAAAATGCATAAACCAAGCTCAAATGAACTTCAAATCAATGTAAACATACGTTCAATCCAAGGCCTGATCATATGGATATGTTCTCTTGGACTAATGAATCGTTTTTGCTGGTAAAGTAGACTTCGGTCGACCAATGAAGGCATTTCGATCGACCAAAGTTCCCATGTTTCATAACTTTGGAATGTTACAAAGTTTGGTCGACTGATGGCAACAGTTCAGTTGACCGAATTTCCCAGCACTGAAAGTTACAGAACCTATCACAGTTCGGTTGACCGACCAACTTGCATCGGTCGACCGAACCCTTCGAAGCCCCTGTTGTGTTAGATGGAAACAGTCTATCACCACGAAGTGTGGATCTAGAGGGGGGTGAATAGATCTATGGCCTAAATTAAAACCAATATAAGGCTCTAATGCAAAATTTAAGCCGATCTACAAGATCACTAACTAGAACGATGGATCTGATCAGAAACTAATCAATCTGTGAAGATAATCAGAAAATTCATTCACACACCAGTTCAAGAGCAATCTCACAAACACAAGACGCACAAGATTTTTAGGTGGTTCGGTCAGGAGACCTACGTCCACTTCACACTCAACCAAGTGTGGCTTACTGTTGCGCAGCACAGCTTGCGTCTGCTGGGCAATACAGCTTAGCCTACAACCGCTGAGCTTCATAGCTTGCTGTCCGAGACCAAGTCTCGCCCGCTGAGGATTACAGCTTCACCTGTCCAGTGGAATCCTCCACTGCAACCACTGGGGATTACAGCTTACCCGTCCAGAGGCAGCACCTCTGCAAACAGCTGACACACAGCTTGAAGAAACAGTTTCGGAAAGTAAAAAATAGAAGCAAACGAAAATGAGAAAACCCAGAAGGAAATATAGCTCGAAGTGAGCAGTCTCAACTCTTGTATCTGAACCAAGAGACTGAGTAACAATGAGACAAGCTCTCTCAAACAAACTCTCTCAATTCATCTCTCTCAATCTTCTCTTCTCTCTCTTTTTCTTCTCTATTCTCGGTGGCTCTCTTCTTTTCTTCTCTGTGGATCGTGCAGGCTGAAGTTCACACTCTGCTCTTTTGCTTCGATCAGCCTCTCTGCTCACGATCAATCTGTCTAGATGAAGAGGTCTGCATATATATAGAGCAGTAGGAAGGGAGTGTGCTCTCCACAGTTCCCGCCTAATTTCTTGGACCACGTGGCAGCATCCAGCCTACTTCAGTACACGTGTCACAATCTGGGCACCTCGTCCATCCTTAGATCACGAGCCATGTCATCAATCTCTGCAAAGAGTCCATGTCAGTCAGTCGAAAGGAACTTATCAGTTTAAGGTTGAAACCTTGTACAGACTTTATAGTATGTAATGTGCAGACATTGTATAGACTTGCTGAAGTGTAATACAGTGTGCACAAGGTGAAGTATGCACAACACAACTGAATGCCGTCGACCATTGTACAGACTTCATGTTCACTATGCAGACATTGTACAGACATGCTAATGTGTTAATGTGGAATGCATCAAGCAAAGTGTGTACATTGATGATGAATGCATAGACATGCTGTCAACAGATGTGTGGACTTGGTGTACATGCGACAGCAGTGTATAGACATTGCAATGTCTAGTGTTTAAGGCATGAGAACACAATGCACAAACTAAGTGTGTGCATGTGTGGACTTTGAATGCATGACACTGGGCGATGTACATACTTGCCACTATCGAATGTGCAGACTTGAAGAGCATTCAGCAGATAATGTATAGAATTACAGACTTGTGCAGACTAGCCAGTGTATGGACTTGGTGAGCATACATCACACAATGTGCAGACTTCGTGCAATGCATGAAGAAGCAATGTATAGACTTAGACAGTCTTCAGCTCGTGCAATGCAGTGTACAGACTTTAGAGATAATGCATGAACAAACGATGATATGTACAGACTTAAGAAATTATACATGCACAAGATAAAGATGTATAGACTTAATGTTATGGAATGTGCAGACTTGGTGCATGAAGCAAGGCAATGAGGAATGTATAGACTTGGAAATGCTGAAGCACTTGATGCAGCAATGTATAGACTTGATGCACAAACACATCTCTGCGATGTATAGACTTCATCGATGTACAGACTTCGTTTCGTGCATGCTACAGGCCAATGTATGGACTTTGAATGAATGTGCATGCATTGTATAGACTTGAGTGATGCACAGTCATATGCAATGTATAGACTTGAGCACTTTGTGAGACACACCGTGAAACGCTTCATGAGACGAAAGGTTGTACAGACTTTGAGTGAATGCAAGCTACAGTGCAATGTATAGACTTTGACGATGTAGTATGCACAGTATAGACTTTAAATGAGACTGTACAGACTTGGTCCGATGTACAGTGCAATGTGTAGACTTTGACGATGTACAGACTTTGTAAAAGACGCTATGTGAGACGGTGCACAATGTATAGACTTAGCATGATGCATAGACTGTACTGACTTCTATGAATGTAAAGACTTGCTGAGACGCACCATGAGATGATGCACACTAGCAGACTGCAATGTGTAGACTTGTGACAATGTGCAGACTTGCTAGTGCATGATGTGCAAACGTTGCAGTGTATAGACTATATGGCGTGCAGACAGGCCATTTGAATGTATAGACTTGAGACATGTATGGACTTAACTACTCGCACCAGCAATGGACTGTGTAGACTTGTGTGTGCTACGATGCAATGTATGGACTTGTGTGTATGCAATGTGCAGACTTTGTGCAGTCTACAAGCAATGTGCAGACTTGTGTTCTAAACGATGCACAAGCACAACAAAATGTAATGTATAGACTCTGACTGCATGGAACACACAAACAATCTGATAAAGATAGTTTCATCAAAACATAAACAGTTGCCAATCAATCAAAACAAGCTGTTGCCAAAGAAGTAAAGCTTATTGTCAACATCATCAACACAGAGGAGTCACAACAATCTCCCCCTTTTTGATGATGGCAACACCCTATCATATAGAATAGCAACATCCTGTCATACAGATGTATTTTTGATGAAAGACATGATTTGTTAGTCAGATTTGTCATGCAGATGCTATGAATGCATGCTGAGAAATGTAATCTAACTCCCTACTAACAAGATCTCCCCCTTTGCCATAACATGATGTATACACTCCCCCTGGAATTCACCAAACAGACAACATATTCTCCCCCTTTGCCATCAACAAAGAGGAGGGATAGAAAGTGCAAGGGAAGGAACAAGAGAAATCATCTGACTGGCATTCTGAACAAGTAGTTCAGGAATAAGTATTCTAAAGCACAGAGTCTTCAGTCATATGAATTTAGAAACTGCTTTCAGATAGAGTTCTGGTGTAAAAGTTATAAAATTTAGAGTTCATGCACTACAATCATTGGATACGTTTTCTGTGCATGATAATAGCAATAAACCAGAATCACATTGGCATGAGAGATTCAGTTTCAAAGTATCTTACTATCGTAGACTCAGTAAAATTTGTTAAAAGATACCGGGTCATGTATTGAAATTAAACAATTTGACATACCTGAAATTTCTTTTTGAAGGAATAACATTTTCAATTTTAGTTCATTAAGGGCATTCAGGTACCATTTATCTTTTTGCGTAAGGGTACACGTTTATCAGACGCCAATACCCCTAGATACTCAACATGATGGACCATTCTGCCTATGATCAAATTCAATAGAACTGATTTACACCTTTTTGTGTGAGGGTACACGTTCATCAGACGCCAGTTACCCCCAGGTACTCACTGAAACCACCCTACTGTTTTGATCATTTATACAGAGATAACTGATACACCTCATGACATAAGTGTTATCCATTTCTTTAATAGATCACTCAGTTTCTCAGTGATTTACCAGTCATTGCTCTGCCAACATTATTTTTCAAAGATTTTTTTAATATTTTTCAATATTTTTCTTAGCCGTCCTTTATTTGTTTCAGAATGACTTGTTTAAGGACAATACACATACTTAGTTTCTCTAACATGATTTCAGGTGAGTTTTCATATTTCAGATACAGTTAGCTTTGTCTAACATGTAATGAAATAAGGGTTGAGAGCTATTATCAATTATCAACATTCTTATTTTTTGATTGCAATCTTTAAACTCTAAAGATTATAAAATTTAAACCATTAAGTCTGTCTTCAAGCAATTAAAATTCTTATAAAGGAAGAAGTCTATTTTCTATTGCTTAAGACTTAGAACTGACTAACATATTACCATATTGTCAGACTCAACTCATTCAGGGTCAAAGGATGAATGAATTCAAGAGAGGAAAGGATTTTAGTTTCAATGAAGTTGATGACCTCTCTGAATTACATACAACACTCCCCCTGTCTATATGCATGTAGTTTTCAAAAGAATGGCAAGAATTAGATGAGAGAGAGCTTAGACATAGGTCATGGATGCATGATATGGAATGAAAAAATATGTCATGAAACAATATGAATGTTATGCATGCATGGTCTAGTCCAACATTCAATCAGCCACAAAGTTTTATTCAAACCAACTAAAATTTTATTCATCATGCTGAAATTTACACAAGCCAAGTTCTCTTCTAAGAAATTTGAACCTTTCATTCCCTAGTGGCTTAGTAAAGATATCAGCAATTTATTTTTCTGTTTCAATAAAATTCAGTTCAATTTCCTTTTTATTGACAGCATCTCTAAGAAAATAGTGTTTGATCTCAATATGCTTAGTCCTAGAATGATGAACGAGATTTTTAGTAAAACATATAGCACTAGTATTATCACACAACATTGGAATACATTCCAGTTTTATTTGATAATCAACCAGTTGGTGCTTGATCCAACGTTCCAGTATTATCACACAAACAAAGCAACTGTGTGTTGCTTCTTAGATGCCAAAGACACTAGACAACCACCTAAAAATTGACAGTAGCCACTAGTGCTTTTTCTATCTACTCGACACCCAGCATAGTCTGCATCAGTGTAGGCTAGAAGTTCTAACTCACACCTAGCAGGATACCATAGACCAAGCTCTTGGGTGCCTAATAGATACCTAAAAATTCTTTTCACAGATTTAAGGTGTAATTCTTTAGGACTAGCCTGAAATCTAGAACATAAACACACTGCAAACTGAATATCAGGCCTAGATGCTGTAAGATATAAAAGGGATCTGATCATACCTCTATATAGCTTTTGGTCCACTAGTTTACCTTGAGGATCTTCATCTAAGCTGGTCGAGGTACCCATTAGAGCAGCTATTTCTTTAAGGTCTGCCATCTTGTATTTCTTCAATAAATCCCTTACATACTTGGACTGAGTGATGAAGGTTCCATCCTTTGTCTGTGTAACCTGCAGTCCAAGAAATAATTTGAGCTCGCCCATTGAGCTCATTTCAAATTCATTAGTCATAATTTGAGAAAACTCCTCACACAGTTTGGGGTTAAATGACCCAAAAACTATGTCATCCACATAAATTTGAACAATAAGTATATCTGGATGACTTACCTTAGTGAACAAAGTTTGATCAACTACTCCTCTTGTGAAGTTCTTATCTGTGAGAAATTTGCTCAACCTGTCATACCAAGCTCTAGGAGCTTGCTTAAGACCATAGAGAGCTTTACTAAGTTTATAAACATGATTGGGGAAGTCTAAACATTCAAAGCTAGGAGGCTGCCTCACATAGACATCCTCACTGATTTCCCCATTCAGAAAGGTAGATTTTACATCCATCTGCCGAAGATTTATTCCTAGGGAACATGCATAAGCCAATAAAATTCTGATTGCTTCTAACCTGGCTACAGGGGCAAAAGATTCTTCAAAGTCTATTCCAAATTCCTGGTTATACCCCTGAGCTACAAGTCTGGCCTTATTCTTAACCACATTCCCTAATTCATCAGTTTTATTTCTGAAGACCCATTTAGTCCCTATGACTGTCTCATGATCAGGAGGTGGAACCAAGTGCCACACCTTATTCCTGTCAAATTGATTGAGCTCCTCATGCATAGCATTAATCCAATGCACATCCTTGAGAGCACAGTCAATGGACTTGGGTTCTACATGTGATACAAAAGCATATGCATTCAGTTCATTTTGAATTCTTAAATGGCCTCTAGTCCTAGGAGGGTCATGCAAATTGCCAATCACATTATCTACAGGATGATCTTTTAGATATCTAATGTTGACAATTGGATCATCATGATTTTCACTTACCTCCCCCTGACCTGTAGGCTCTTCTCCATTAAGCTCTTCATTTTCTTCCTCATCTTCGGATTTGTCTGCAGGATTCCCTTCTTTCAGAATATCACCATTGTCTTCATTCCTGCATTGACCAATATTTGTCTTTACCAAAGATTCATCAAAAATAATGTGTGGAGATTCTTCAACAGATTTAGAATTTAGATTATGCACTCTATATGCCCGGGTGTTTTCAGAGTAACCAAGAAAAATTTCTGGTTCACCTTTAGGTTCAAATTTATCAAGGTCTCTTTTATCATTTATGTGAATAAAGCATTTGCAACCAAAAACCTTGAAATGAGCAATTGAAGGTTTCTTACCCTTTATGATCTCATAAGGTGTTTTCTGGGTAGAAGGTCTTACCATAGCTCTGTTAATTACATAACAGGCAGTCTTTACAGCTTCAGCCCAGAACTTCCTTGGCAGACCACCTTCAACCAAGAGTGTTCTACCCATTTCCACTAGGGTTCTGTTTCTCCTCTCCACAACTCAATTCTGCTCGGGTGTTCTTGGTGAGGAGAACTTGTGATGAATTCCATTTGTCCTGCAGAAATCATCAAACTGTGAGTTTTCAAACTCACCTCCATGATCAGTTAAAATATTTTCTATTTTCTGGTTTATTTTAAGACAGAACTCCTGAAATTCTGTGAATGCATCACTTTTATGTGATAAGAAATATACCCAAGTGTACCTAGAGAAGTCATCTACCATGACAAACCCATACTTCCTCCCTGATAAGCTGACAGACCTGGTTGGCCCAAAAAGGTCCATGTGTATCAGCTCATAGGGTTTAGAAGATAGATTTTCTATTCTAGATTTGAATGACTTCCTAGTTAACTTGGACTGAGAACATGCATCACAGAGTTTATTTTCTTTCTTAAAAGAAACTTCAGGAAGTCCTCTAACCATGCTGTGCTTATTCAATTTATGCAATACTGTGTAACTAGCAAGGCCTAACCTACGATGCCATAAGAATGCTAAATCCTCTCTGCTAGCAGTAAGGCATAGGTTAGAATGTTGTATATCATCTAAGTCTATCATGTAAGTATTATTTATTCTCTTACCAGAAAATTTAACAATTTTGGAATCAGGTTCAAAAACTTTACAGCATTGAGAGTCAAAAAGAACTTTGCATCCTTTATCACATAGCTGGCTGATGCTAAGTAAGTTATATGCTAAACCTTCAACCAGCATGACATCTTCAATGCAACAGGTAGTACACTTACCTACCTTACCTGTCCCGACAATCTTACCCTTTGTGTTGCTACCAAAGGTGACAAGGCCTCCATGTTTCTCTGTCAGCATGCAGAACTTGGCCTTATCTCCTGTCACATGCCTGGAGCAGCCACTATCCAAGTACCACAGATTGTTCTTGGCTGCCAGGCATACCTGCACACACAATCAGGTAGAGAAGTTTGGAACCAAAGTCTGATTGGGCTCCGGAGCAGATGAAATGCAGTTAAAACATGAAAGCAAGCTTTTAGGAATCCACATTTGTTTAAAAGAATTCTGTTCAGTGGATTTTCCAGATTCTTTTCTGTTATTATTCCTCTTCTTTTTGTTGTTATTCTTCTTGTTGGCACTAGCATAATTATTGACAGATTTGTTGCTTCTGTGCCAGTGCCTTGGTCAGGGTGCATTCACGAAATTGTGGCCATAGTAGTTTCTGGGCTGGCTGAACAAATGCATGTTCCTAGATGTACAATTGCCATACCCGCCAACCCAATTTCTAGTGTAAGGTCTGTGAGACTGTGTAGCCTGATATGCATGACCTGTAAACTTTCCCTGAGTCCCAGTCCACCCTGACCTATTTGGATAGGTTGATTGTGCAGTGTAGTAGGACTGGGCTCTAGATTGATAGAAATGTTTGGGTTGAGCTCTAAAAGCATTCTGTCTCCCCTTCACCTTGGACCCTGCTGACCTATTCACAGGTGTGTATTGGGTCTTCTTCTGAGATGGTGATGGTGGTGGAGACTTGGTAACATTAACATGGGGTTTATGTGCATGTGTAGGCTGACCCCTAACCTGAGACTGAGCTTTAGGATTTTGCTTGGATGTACCAGCTCTACTAGGCTCACTAATCTTTTGTTTGCCCTTCTCCTCAGCACTGGGCTTCTTCAGATTTACAGTTTTATTCACAGAAGTTTTTGAATTCATGTTAATCAGAGGTCCTTTCTCTTTTTGTGCGACAAATGAAATAGTCTTCATTCCAAAACTTTTTGTTGCACTAGAATTAAATCCAAGGCCCCCTTTCCTTAAATTGACTTTTGACCCTAACAAAGCATTTAGGTTGTCTGAACCTTGGGTCATTTTCTCAATAATTTTCAGCTTGTCCTCATTATCTTTCTGAATATCTTCAATGGATTTCTTCAGTTCGATGTTCACACTTAGGACAGCTTCATATTTTTCACTCACAATTTTCATCTCACTCTCATATTTCTGTATTTTCAATTTCCATTCATCAGTTTCTTTTTCTAACCTCTCATTTTCTTCTTTAGAGGCTTTTAACTCATACTTGATTTCTTCTATTTCAGAGCATGTGAGTTTCAGCTTATTATTCTCAGATTCAAGGCATGCAATTTTATCAGTTAGAGTTGTGTCATTTTGCATGGAATTTATTTTTCTTCTTAGATGCCTATTTTCCTTTCTGATATCATCTGCTTTATCAGCTATTTCATGATAGGCATCTACCCAATCAGCAATAGTGAAATTATCGAATCGAGAGGATATCTCATCTGAGTCTTCCTCTCTGTCTTCAGAGCTGGTTGCCATGAGGCAAATGGGCTTTTCTGATTCTCCCTCACTGTCCGAGCTGTTGCTCAAGCTACCTTGCTCCTCATCACTCCAGGTACTCATTATGGCTTTCCCTTTAGTGTTCTTTTTCTTGGACTTGTGCTTGAGCTTCTGATTCTCTGGACAATCAGCTTTTAGGTGTCCAGCCTTCCTGCATTGGTAACACACATTAGATTCAGTTTGCTTAGCAGGATTAGATTTATACCTTTTATCCCGTCGGCCACCACTATAGTTTCTTCGGCTGAATCGCCTTCCTTCTTTCCTGAGGAACCGCCTGAATTCCCTGGTGATCATTGCTATATCATCACCTACTATTTCTTCTCCAGACAGGCTCTCCTCGGATGATGATCCATTACTGCTGGATCGGCTGGATTTGCTGGCACCAGCCTTCAGTGCAATCGGCTTTCTCTTCTTCTCAGCTTCATCTATCTTCGGCAGATTAATTTCATAAGCCATCAGCGAACCAATTAACTCATCTGCCCTGGTGTTGCGCAGATCCCTCGACTCTTCCATTACAGTAGCTTTAGTGTGCCAAGCATGAGTCAGGGAACGCAAGATTTTCCTTACAATGTCATATTCTGAGTATGTCTTCCCAAGACCTCTGAGACCATTTGTGATGATTGTCAGTCGAGCATACATATCCTTGATGGTCTCATTGGGCTCCATCTTGAAGGCTTCATACTCTGACACCAGGAGGTTCGCCTTTGTCTCCTTGACCTGAGAGGTCCCTTCATAGATGACCTCCAGCGTATCCCACATCTGTTTAGCTGAAGTGCAAGATGATACACGGGAAAACTCTGTGGGGTGCAGAGCGCACTGAATAGCATTGATAGCGCTCCAGTTCATAGTAGACCTTCGGATCTCTTCTTTGGTCCAGACATCCTCATTCGGGGACAGCTCAAAAGGTCCCTTACTCATCACCTTCCAAATCTCGTAGTCCTTCGCCCTCAAGAAGACTTGCATACGATTCTTCCAGTATGCATAATTTGATCCATCGAAGTAGGGGGGCTTGGTGGTAGAATGTCCCTCAGCAATCATCCCTCGAGCATCCATCTGTACCTTCCTCTTCGGGCTGTAAGTCCCTGTAGAAGAGTTAGGCTCTGATACCAACTGTTGTGTTAGATGTAAACAGTCTATCACGACGAAGTGTGGATCTAGAGGGGGGTGAATAGATCTATGGCCTAAATTAAAACCAATATAAGGCTCTAATGTGGAATTTAAGCCGATCTACAAGATCACTAACTAGAACGATGGATCTGATCAGAAACTAATCAATCTGTGAAGATAATCAGAAAATTCAGTCACACACCAGTTCAAGAGCAATCTCACAAACACAAGACGCACAAGATTTTTAGGTGGTTCGGTCAGGAGACCTACGTCCACCCCACACTCAACCAAGTGTGGCTTACTACTGCGCAGCACAGCTTGCGTCCGCTGGGCAATATAGCTTAGCCTACAACCGCTGAGCTTCACAGCTTGCTGTCCGAGACCAAGTCTCGCCCGTTGAGGATTACAGCTTCACCTGTCCAGAGGTTACACCTCTGCAAACCCACTGGGGAATACAGCTTACCCGTCCAGAGGCAGCACCTCTGCAAATAGCTGACACATAGCTTGAAGAAACCGTTTCGGAAAGTAAAAACAGAAGCAAACGAAAATGAGAAAACCCAGAAGGAAATATAGCTCGAAGTGAGCAGTCTCAGCTCTGGTATCTGAACCAAGAGACTGAGTAACAATGAGACAAACTCTCTAAACAAACTCTCTCAATTCATCTCTCTCAATCTTCTCTTCTCTCTCTTTTTCTTCTCTGTTCTCGGTGGCTCTCTTCTTTTCTTCTCTGTGGATCGTGCAGGCTGAAGTTCACACTCTGCTCTTCTGCGTCGATCAGGATTCTTCTGAGGAAGAAGACTTCCTTTTATACAGCCGCAGTTTGGATAGGACGTGTGACTTCCACATTTCCCGCCCAGAGCTTTTGCCAGATCCGAGGAATTTCGACCACATGGCAGCATCCTGGCTGGGTTGCATTCCACGTGTCACAATCTGGGCACCTCGTCCATCCTTGGATCACGAGCCATGTCATCAATCTCTGCAAAGAGTCCCTGTCAGTCAGTCGAAAGGAACTTATCAGTTTAAGGTTGAAACCTTGTACAGACTTTATAGTATGTAATGTGCAGACATTGTATAGACTTGCTGAAGTGTAATGCAGTGTGCACAAGGTGAAGTATGCACAACACAACTGAATGCCGTCGACCATTGTACAGACTTCATGTTCACTATGCAGACATTGTACAGACATGCTAATGTGTTAATGTAGAATGCATCAAGCAAAGTGTGTACATTGATGATGAATGCATAGACGTGCCGTCAACAGATGTGTGGACTTGGTGTACATGCGACAGCAGTGTATAGACATTACAATGTCTAGTGTTTAAGGCATGAGAACACAATGCACAAACTAAGTGTGTGCATGTGTGGACTTTGAATGCATGACACTGGGCGATGTACATACTTGCCACTATCGAATGTGCAGACTTGAAGAGCATTCAGCAGACAATGTATAGAATTACAGACTTGTGCAAACTAGCCAGTGTATGGACTTGGTGAGCATGCAGCACACAATGTGCAGACTTCGTGCAATGCATGAAGAAGCAATGTATAGACTTAGACAGTCTTCAGCTCGTGCAATGCAGTGTACAGACTTTAGAGATAATGCATGAACAAACGATGCGATGTACAGACTTAAGAAATTATACATGCACAAGACAAAGATGTATAGACTTAATGTTATGGAATGTGCAGACTTGGTGCATGAAGCAAGGCAATGAGGAATGTATAGACTTGGAAATGCTGAAGCACTTGATGCAGCAATGTATAGACTTGATGCACAAACACATCTCTGCGATGTATAGACTTCATCGATGTACAGACTTCGTTTCGTGCATGCTACAGGCCAATGTATGGACTTTGAATGAATGTGCATGCATTGTATAGACTTGAGTGATGCACAGCCATATGCAATGTATAGACTTGAGCGCTTTGTGAGACACACCGTGAGACGCTTCATGAGACGGAAGGCTGTACAGACTTTGAGTGAATGCAAGCTACAGTGCAATGTATAGACTTTGACGATGTAGTATGCACAGTATAGATTTTAAATGAGATTGTACATACTTGGTCCGATGTAGAGTGCAATGTGTAGACTTTGACGATGTACAGACTTTGTAAAAGACGCTAAGTGAGACGGTGCACAATGTATAGACTTAGCATGATGCATAGACTGTACTGACTTCTATGAATGTAAAGACTTGCTGAGACGCACCATGAGACGATGCACACTAGCAGACTACAATGTGTAGACTTGTGACAATGTGTAGACTTGCTAGTGCATGATGTGCAAACGTTGCAGTGTATATACTATATGGCGTGTAGACATGCCATTTGAATGTATAGACTTGAGACATGTATGGACTTAACTACTCGCACCAGCAATGGACTGTGTAGACTTGTGTGTGCTACGATGCAATGTATGGACTTGTGTGTATGCAATGTGCAGACTTTGTGCAGTCTACAAGCAATGTGCAGACTTGTGTTCTAAACGATGCACAAGCACAACAAAATGTAATGTATAGACTCTGACTACATGGAACACACAGACAATCTGATAAAGACAGTTTCATCAAAACATAAACAGTTACGAATCAATCAAAATAAGATGTTGCCAAAGAAGTAAAGCTTATTGTCAACATCATCAACACAGAGGAGTCACAACAACCCCTTTTGTTGACTTTGTTTCTCCAACATGTTCAAAGCATCTCTTTATGACTTTTGAGTCTCAAAGCCTTCCAACATGCCTGAAAATGTGGATCTATGTCTTGGCCTGTCCCTTGACCAAACCAAGTGTTATAAAAACATATCTTTGGGCCAAGGAACCCTAATGATCTAAAGAGAAAAAGGGAAGGCTATCAAGGGAGAAAGAAAGCTCTGCAAGCACTGCGTGAACAATACTCCGTCCAGGAATTCTTCATCCAACTCCAAGCTTTTCAAGTTCAATCTGAAGCCAATCAACCTCAAATCAAGTGGAGAAGCAAATCTTGTTCAAGATCTACATCATATACTCAGGGGGAGCCTAAATCAGAAGTCTTTCTTTCGTGTTTCATCTTCTAAAGTGTTTTGAGCTTCAAGTTTATATTCCTTGTGATTTGTAAACATCCCTGTGTGTGTGGATCAACTCAGATCCGTGGTTGTGTGTGTTGTTTCGCTCAGATCCGTGTGTGTGTGTGTGGATCTCTTCAGATATGCGTGTGTGTGGATCTATCCAGACCCGGGTGTTCGTGTGTGTAGAGTGCTGCGCCTGTTGCAGCGTGTGTGAGTGTTGTTGATCCGGTCGTTGGATCGTGTTGGAGACTCCATCTCCATGTGTGTATGTTGGGGCGTGTCCGCGTGTGTGTGCAGGCGTCGTCCTGTGTGTGTACTGGAGCTTGGCTCTGTGTTGGGGATTCATCCCCGTGTTGGTTTCCAGCAGTGAAGCCTCACTGGGTTTTGATGAGGGGTGGACGTAGGTTGCTGCCATTGCATCCGAACCAACTTAAAAATTCTCGTGCCTTGTGGATTGAGCTGTGTGGTTTGGTCCATTTCTTCTACCTCCATTCTGTGTGACTGTACGTATATATTGTCTCCTCCATGTTGTATCTTTCAAATTTAGCAAATTCGGTTATTGTGAGTGACTGATCTTGATAGATCCGATATGAGATTTAACAGATCTGAATTTCTAATTGTTACTTTATCACATCTGTTTTAAATTGGGTCAAAGTTTCTTAAAATTTTGAATCACCCAATTCACCCCCCCCCCTCTTGGGTGTCATTGATCGCGGGACTTCAATTGGTATCAGAGCTAAGGCTCTATTTTTTCTTAGATCTAACGATCTAGAGTAAGATCCAGATCAATGGCTAACACCAAGTTCTCCATGAATTCTCCACATGTGTTTGATGGCTCTAATTTTGATTTGTGGTTGGGAAGAATGTGCAGTCTAGTCAACTCATACGACCCTAAGCTATGTACGCTTATTTCTCATGGTCCCTATGAGTTGCCTGAAGATGAATCAGTCTGGACTGCAGATTATGAGTCCAAACATGACAAAAATTGTTTGGTTCTAAATTTGCTCACTGTTGCAGTTAATGCTATCAGTTTTCCCTTTGTCTCCAGCTACAGCTCCGCAAAGGACATATTGGACGGCTTGGCTGGATTCCATGAAGAGAAGGAGGATAGATGTCTCATGGCAGGCATGAGTGATCGCAGTAGTGATCAGCAGAGTGGATTATCATCAGAGGTAAGATTGGATTCTGATAATATATATATATCTTTTGATGAGTTATTGGATGCATTCAATGAGCTTGTAGGTAATATAAGAAATTAAAATCTGTGACTAAGAAATTGATAAAGAAATCTGAGTCTTGGTTACACGAGTTAGATCTTCATAAGGAACATGCTATATGCATGCAATCCGAAAATGAAAGCCTTCTTGCTAGAATCTCTCAATGTGAGGAAATTGAGAAAGAGTTAAAAATGAAACAGAATTCTGATTATGATGATCAGAAATTTCTGGATGAACTGGTTCTGAACAATGGACTTGGTTAAGGAATATGAAAAACTTCTGAAAGAAAATGAGAACTTGAAGGAACTAAACACAATCATATCTGAAAGATTGTTGGCTCTTGAAAAAGGAAAATTTGTGGCTGTAAGTGAATGTGAAAATGTGGATGAACTAAAACAGGAAGTAGAAAACCTTACGACTACGAATGCAGTGTTGAATGTCAGTCTTGCTACTTGTGAAGAAGAACTTGCTGATGCTGAATTACAAATCACATCCTTAGAAAGTGAAATCCAGGACATGCATAATTCATTGTCTAAATTCGTGGATGGAAAAGATATTCCGGATAAATTTTTGGGCATGAAAGTGAATTTTCAAAGGGAATGGCTTGGCTATAATCCAGTAAAGAAGAAGTCCTTTGAGAATAAAGTATATACTTCTTTTGTTCAAAGTTCAAATATAGCCAGTACCTCTATTTCACCTCCAAAGTAGTCTTCTGTCCAAAAGATTCAAAAAGAAAATAAAAATCAAAAAATCAATCTGCATCAAAAACCCAAAAATGCTGCTAGCACCACTATGCATGTTAAACATACTTCTGCTATACACACACATCCACCTAGAAAGAAAATCTCATACTTTTACTGTGGAAGACATGGACATGCGATGCATAATTATTTTAGTATAAAGAATGATAATTTGAAAGCATGTAGGAATAGAATGAACAATGAAAAAGGCAAGGGTAGGTCGACGCACTCCAAGGCTAAACAACACTACATGAAGGAAAAGGATTGGGCAGGTCGACACTACCAACCTATGGTGTCAACACATCATGTGTTTCGGACCCATTATCCTCAGCCAAATCCAAGGGCAGGTCGACCTAGGATCTCTAATGTGTTTAACACACCCCTTGCCAATTGGAAATAATATTGGAATAAAAAGTCACATGCTTCAAATAATCTTTACGCTTTTAAGTATACAAAGTCATGTTGTGATTATTGAGGTAAATCTGGGCATAACATGAATGATTGTTTTCTGATGAAAAATGATGATTTAAATGTTGTCAAAAAGTGGAAGCCACGTGTCAAGAGTGCTGCTAACTCACAAGGGCCCAAGATGCTTTGGGTACCTAAGAATACAAAATGAGAAATCTATTTTGCAGGTGTGCCCTGAGAATAAGAAGTCTGAAATATATTTCCAGACAAGAAGGTAAGGCACACGGGCCAAGTAGCATATGTCAGGTTAAAAGAAAAAATAAAAAATTGAAATCTGAACGTTCAGGTGATATCCCTCTTACTCTCTCTAGTAAATGTGCTATGTCTTGATTTACTTTGTGCTGAATAGTTATGTGATCATGCATATGCCTGTTCATGCATTTCATCCACAGTTGGTTGCATATCTCTGTGCATATCACTTGTCATATAGCATCTTGTTGAAGGGGAGTTTAAAAATTTTCAAATCAAAAAATTCACTGCATACATTAAGTTTCCATATGCAATCACATTCTGTCATGTAAAAGTTGAACATTGTGAATTCATGTCATAATGCATTCCAACCCTCTTGCCTTCATCATATCAATGACTACATGGTATATCAAATGGTGACATGAGGAAGGCAGGTTAAGCTTGTCTAGAAACTATCACTACGCGTGAGGTGATTTTCAGATCTAAGTTCTCCGCCTGGTACTATGAATCAATTTTTCATCGGCTGCATATGGCATTAAAATTTCACTGAACATTTCAGACTCTTGCACATATCAAGGGGGAGTTGCTAGCTTAATCATGTGAACTTAATGCCTAGGCTCATTCCTAAGGAAGTAACTGTTGTGCGGGTCGTTTTGTTTGTGGTTTCGACTGTGTCATCGCAACACTTGTTAGTCTGTCAGGTTTTCCTTTGACGGTTTTGACTCCAAGAGTCGACCTCCTTGAATCCTAGATCTGCTTGGACTCTTGAACCTGTCAATCTATCATTTGAATTCTGAATGGCAACTGTGCTAGTGTCATTGCATCAAGATTTGATAAATCTGAATCGAGATCGACAAATCAAATTATCTCAATTTTGGATGCAGATCACATTCCCAAAATCCAAGTGATGCTGGACCAACTAAAGCCAAGAATGAATTAACTACAGGAACCTCCAGCAAGGATGAAGATGATGAGGCTTCTTCAGTTGAAACATTTCAAGAACAGCAAGTGCAGCACCGCGCCTTGCCTAGAGCTTCAATGTTTTAGAAAGATCCTCCCGCCAAGAACATCCTAGAACAACCTCCAGGTTTTGAAGATACAAACATCCAAAGCATGTGTACAAGTTGCAGAAGGTCTTATACAGATTAAAGCAAGCACCAATGGCATGTTATGAAAGGCTCACTTCTTTCCTAATTGAAAATGAGTTCAAACGAGGTAAGGTTGACCAAACACTCTTCATGAGAAAATCAGGTAAAGACATATTAGTAGTTCAAGTATATGTTGATGATATAATCTTTGGAGCTACTAATAATGCCTTATGTGATGAGTTTGCACAGACAATGCAGGGCGAATTTGAAATTAGTCTCATGGGTGAACTTACATTTTTCCTTGGGTTGCAGGTGAAGCAAACGTCTGAAGGCATTTTCATAAATCTAGCCAAGTACACCTTGGAGTTATTAAAGAAATACGGGATGAAAGAAGCAAAACCCATGTCAACTCCGATGGCCATAACCATGAAGTTAGATAAAGATGAAAAGGGTAAAACAATAGATCCTACACTATTTCGAGGTATGATCGAATCACTACTGTACTTAACAGCATGCCGTCCTGACATCCAGTACAACGTATATCTATGTGCTCATTTTCAGTCATGTCCTTAAGAATCTCATTTATTGGCTGTTAAATGGATTTTTTGATACTTAATTGGCACAGTTGACTTTGGCTTGTGATTTTCCATCGGTACCTCATTTGATTTGATTGCATATACCGATGCAGATTATGCTGGATATATTGTTGATCGTAAAAGTACTAGTGGGTACTGTCAGTTTCTTGGTGGGTGCCTAGTTTCATGGGCTTCCAAGAAACAACATTCATTAGCTCTCTCAACGACCGAGGTTGAGTATGTAGCCATCGGAAGTTATGGAGCCCAAGTACTATAGATCAAAAATCAATTGCTTGATTTGAATGTTGAAATGAAATATGTTCCAATTTTGTATGACAATACCAGTGTAATTAACCTGTCAAAAATCCTGTTCAACATTCTAGAACTAAGCACATTGACATTCGGCATCATTTTTTGAGAGATCATGTAGGAAAATGGGTCTTTGAATTGAATTTCATTGACACACACAATCAGTTAGCCGATATCTTTACAAAACCTCTAAATCAGGAACAATTCAGCAAAATAAGAAGAGAACTCGACATGTGCAATGGTGAGAGCATACATACCTAGGTTTTCACTTAAGTTAAGTGTTACATATGTAGAAAAAAGTCACTTGCATAAAGGGTATATTGCAATGCATATTCTGTGTGATTATTTCTAATTCCTTGTGTGTAAATTAATACCCCCTTGCATGCTTGATAGTAATTATCTATACAGCCCCTCCTTGAAAATTTTCTAAGGTCAAATATTCCTTGATAAATAAATGTGGACCCAGTGACCTCGGGATCTGAGGCATTCTCTGAGGGGGAGAGTCAGAGGATTTTCTCAAAATGCCTCATCACCTCTTTCATCAAGTCATTCCCTTTCAACTACACCACAAGGTGGAGGTTCAAACAAAAAAAAGGGTTGAAGGAGATATAACACACACAAAAAAGAAAGCATTGAAGAGTTATAAAAAAAGTTGAAGGAGATATAACACAAAAAAAGAAAGCATTGAAGGAGTTATAAAAAAAAGGTGAAGGAGTTATACCAAAAAAAATGATGAAAATAGGGCTAGGCCGACCATTTCGGTCGACCGACGCCCCGATTCGGTCGACCGAATCCGGCGAACCGGACCGGCCGACCTGCGTCCGACCTCTTTATTAAAGGGGTTTTCACCCCATTTTTCTCACTCTCTCACACCCATTCACCCTCATACCCTCTCCTCAAACCCTAGAACTCTCATTTTCCCCATTTCCACCCCAAAAATCTCCTCATTCTTCCATCCTCACAAGATAGGGATCTTCACCGTCTTCCGGCGTAGATTTTTGGCAGCGGCTTGTGCGGCTTTGCAACTTCCTCCTAGGGTTCCAGATCGTGGAAGAGAGTCCTCCACCATATTTTGGTGTGTCCTCTTGTGTTTATCTACTCCCAAGGGAAGAGATTGGTCCCTTCAAGGGTTTCTATAGCATTTTTCAAGCCTAGGATGGTGCCTAGAAGAAGCTCTCGGCACTCTACCTAGGGGGAGCCTGGTGCCATGCGAGGTGAGGCTCTAGCTCCTCCACCACAGCAGGCTCCGGCACCTCCATGTGCACCGCCGATGTGCCCATGGCCAATAATCGACCCCCGTCTAGTCGACCTTGAGGAGATGGTTGAACTTCTCCCAGATATCGGTGCTCTTTTTGCAGTTCAGGACGGTTGGATTGATTTTGCTTCTAGATATTCAAGGTATTGCCCTAGCCTTGTTCAAGAATTTTATGGGAACCTGAATATGAGGAATGACCGTCTCTAAACGATTGTCAAGGGAGTTGAAATAACGGTCAATCCAGCACTGTTTGAAAGAGCCCTAGGAGTGTCAACTAGGGGAGCTGATATGATTTTTGGTCATGGTGATGTTGAGGAGACTTTTATGCGTATGACCTGCTGTGAGTACATTGAAGGAGTTAGCAACTTGATCACGCTGAACTCCAACTGTTTTCCTCCTTTACAATGTATTTTACATCATATGTTCACCACTCTAATCTATCCCAAGGCCGGCAGTAGAAATGAAGTGACAGAGGTGCATAGATTTCTATTCTATCATGTGATGAATGGAG
This sequence comes from Amorphophallus konjac, assembly GCA_022559845.1. Classification (NCBI taxonomy): domain Eukaryota; kingdom Viridiplantae; phylum Streptophyta; class Magnoliopsida; order Alismatales; family Araceae; genus Amorphophallus; species Amorphophallus konjac. The sequence goes on from CM040120.1 coordinate 404,263,195, forward strand.
TGACCATTAACATGGTCCGACTTTTGACATATTTAGTTGATTTATGCCGCACTCAAAGAAGGCGGTCTTTGCCTTATGCATCTCAGTTGACCGCAGCATTCATTTATGCTGAGGTAAGCTTGGTGAATGAAGGGTTCATACAAGTACGACAAAGTGACATATATAACAAACATAAGATGTTCACTGATTTTGGCTACTATTGGGGTCCAGATGGTGTATTATGCAAAAATGTGAGGGTCTATGGCGATGAATCTGAAACTGAGGAAGAGGAAGAAGAGCCACCGCAGCAGCAAGGTCTAGAGCCAGTTCTACCTCTAGGTGGACGCGCAGCCACCTTCCCCTCCACATGCCGATCAGGATATGCCACATCTGCCACAGTTCCATTTTGGGGAGTCCTCCACTCAGGTGCCGGCCAACCCTCTCGGGCAGATTATGAGATTTTTGATAGGCATCTTTCTGAACTAGAAACTCACGTGGATACTTTTGGGGAACAAGTTTCTAACTTTGGGAGTAACATTGACACCATGGGCGATATGCTTGACTCCATGTCTGACCGGATTGATTCCTTCTCCACAGTTTTGGATACCTTGTCCACTCAAATGATCACCCTATCCACTCACATGACCACCCTCACCAGTAGCCATGAAGACTCCCGCCAGGCCTTTCACATCATGAACAACACTCTTCTTGACATGCAGCGCCATGATCTTGCTCGTGACAACACCCTTGCCAATATTTAGTACCGCCTTCAGTATCAAGATCACACTCTAGATGATATCCGACGCCGTCTTGGCTATCGTCCGCCTCCAGCTGAGCCTTCTCATGATGATGGTGCCCTAGAGGACTCTGCTCCTCCTCCTTAGTTGTTGCCTCCACGGTCTTTAGTTTCACCATGGTCTACGTTTTCTTGTATCCCTCCCCTCTTTTGATGATGCCAAAGGGGGAGAAGTAGCTAGTCTAGGTTTATATTTATATCTTATAAATGCATGTCTTATGCTTATATGCATGTCTGCATTTGTGAGTCATTGCATTCATTGCATTTTGTATTTGAGTCAGTTTTACATTTGCATTTGCCATGTGTCTAGGAGTTTTGCATTCTCAAGCATCCATGTACTTTGTAATGAACTTGAAATGAAATGAATGCAATTGGTATTGGACAAACATGTTGGTTCTTGCCTCTCATTTCCTCTCTATTTGGCAAATATGATTGAATGGTTTGCGTCAGTTTGGCTTGATGAAATGTTTGTAATTGGAATGATTACCTTGCGGATCATTTGTTTAGCCTATCCTCCAATCAATTCTATGTATCTCAAATGGTGTTGGATGAAAGACAGGTCAGCCCGTCTGCAATCCCTCACTATGCGTGAGTGTAAACTCCGCCTCGTACAAGAATCGTGTGGAAAATGGCAAGGATACATTGTGTTGAATTCTAAGTTCCAAATTTTTATTAAAGGCACGCCAATGCACTTATTGATCTAGAGTTTTGTCATCATCAAAAAGGGGGAGATTGTTGAGTCTCACCAAGTGATTTTGATGATAACAAACCCTGGACTTGATTTCCATCTCGTGTCATTCCTAAGTGTAAGCATTGAACGTGTTTAAGGCTAATTTTCGTCATGTCGAATGCTCATATCTTTAAAGCTTTCAAAATGCATAAACCAAGCTCAAATGAACTTCAAATCAATGTAAACATACCTCCAATCCAAGGCCTGATCATATGGATATGCTCTCTTAGACTAATGAATTGTTTTTACAGGCAAAGCAGACTTCGGTCAACCAATGAAGGCATTTCGGTCAACCAAAGTTCCCAGGTTTCAGCACTGAAAGTTACATAACCTGTCACAGTTCGGTCGACCGACCAACTTGCATCGGTCGACCGAACCCTTCGAAGCCCCTTTTATTGACTTTGTTTCTCCAACGTGTTCAAAGCATCTCTTTAGGACTTTTGAGTCCCAAAGCCTTCCAACATGCCTGAAAATGCGGATCTATGTCTTGGCATGTCCCTTGACCAAACCAAGTGTTATAAAAACATTTCTTTGGGCCAAGGAACTGTGGACGCACTGAAATTCGAAAAGAATCGGTTCGTTTGTTGATCGGGTCAATTCGTTTATTTAGTGCGAGGGCGTGCCAGTCACAAAGTTATGATTTATTCGGGCTTCGATGAAGCCGATAGTGCACTCGATCTGACTAATCAGACGATTGTGTGGTTCGGGTCGGGACCGAAACCCGCCGTGCCGTGAAGGCCACGTCGTTATTTACATCCCCCATACGGGGAACACCCTTGATTGATTGCCGGGAATAAGGGCCCTACGGCCTAAAATTCATGGTAAAAAAGCGAGAGCAAAGATCTCGGATCGTGTTTAAACAAACCTGCATTGGGGCGTAAATGTTCACAGATGCATACATGTCGGTCACTCATGGACCGCTTCATCTCCAGAAAGAAGTCCGTGTTTGTAGCATAAAAGACGGTGACAAAACTGCACAGATGTTTGCCGTGAACATGGCAAGTTTAATGAGAACGCGGGATTGGATCCCGGTAGAGACGGGTCAAGTTTGACGAACTATTGGCCCGAGATGGTTTCGGACTATGGCCATAACGGGGTTCCCGTGGTCCACGTCCGGTGCCATCGGGCGTCATTGCTTTTCTCTTCACAGACAGTCCAGGGAAATGAATCATAAAGTATGAAGCCCAAACTCGCCAACGTGCGCCCTTGCACGCGGATCGACCTGTGCGGTCAGGTCGCGGGGTTCGACCTGCCCGGTCAGGTCGCGGGGGTCAAGGGGGCAGTGCCCCTTGCGGGGGGATCCGGGGGCAGCGCCCCCGGAAGAAAATTTTGATTATAGGAGGGGCAATTTTTGATTAGTTTTCCATTAACTTCAAGTATTTTTTTTTGGTTAATCAATTCTTTCTCTTTTAGGCACGCCGGTTTAAGAGTAATAGAGGAGAGGGGAGAGCCGGTTTAACATGACAAAGGGGCGCGCCAGTGAAGAGAAACCCAAGGGGGCGCGCCGGTGAAGAGAAGCCTCGGGGGGCGCCAGACAAGGAAAGCCCAGGGGGCGCGTCGGTTGAGGGTGTTGAAGGAGGGTGCCGGTTAAGAGTGAAGGGGGGGTAGGAGCCCGCCGTTTTAGGACATGCAAGGGGAGAGGGGCGCGCCGTGTGTGTGGTTTGGAATGGAAATGGGCGCGCCGTTTTAGGATCTAAAGAGGGCGCCGGATTAGGGATGGCAAGGGAGCGCGCCGGATATGGAGTGAGCAAGGGAGGGCGCGCCGTTTTAGGAATCAAAGAAGGAGATGGGGGCTTTTGTGAGGAGGGTTAAAACCGCGTGGTGGAACAGTGGCCGCGCCATTTTAACTCACGCTGGAATAGCTATATGGGGTTGTTTCAAAGCTCTATTTACTGTGTTTTCTTTTTCTTTCACCCGTAGGTTGATTCAAGGGTTGATTTGCTCGCTATGTTGACAGATCAAGCTGGTAATGAGGAGGTTTTAAGAGTTTTAACTGTTTTAATCATTTATTAAGATGAAACAACGTGAACGTCTAAGTGTTTTATTCAGGCAATTTGCTCACAGCGGCCTCAGTTTGTTCTTCATTAGTTCAACTCGTTCACCTGTTGTTGTGCGTTCTTAGCCCTGGCGAAAATCGGGCAGCACCTCCCCTAGACCAGGACTTGCCAGAGATAAGCGAAAGCCACCACACGGATTACTCCGGGTAAACTCTCAAAAATGCGGAACGGCCTCACGGCAGTCCGTTAGCCCAAGTGTGAGTGTGGAACGCTCGAGGGCCAACCTACGAGAGCGACCACGACTCACGGGCGATGATTTTTGAAGCGGGACAAATGTTTACCACAGTAGGGCAAGAAGTATTCATCCGTCGAGTGGGTTACCTTGAGGGTCATGCCATGGAGCGACAGACCTCAAAGACCCCCGGATGATCGGGGAGTGAGAATGGGAAGCAAGGATCAGAGCGACAGAGACTGAGCTTGCAAAAAAAGTTTTCTTTTATTCATCCACACAAACTGGGGAAGGAGTCTTGATACAGAGAAGATAGAAATGAAAGTATTACAAAAAAAGGAGAATACATTCGACGGAGAGAGAGAGAAGCATTAGACAGAGGAGGGAGAGAGAGAACAGGCTTCTCCCCCTCAGAACCACCCCTCACCCTCACTCCCCTCTCTTCACTTCATCTCACCTCTCCTACGCGAGGAAGTAGCTTCTTTTATCTTCGGCGGACCCTTCCTCTCAGAAGATCTCACCTCTCTTTCCCTTTCTTCTCCCGTTGCACACTGCCCCGCCGAGAGAGAGAGCCAGCCTCTCCTTTTTTCATAGTGATGCCCCCCCTTTTATAGAATGGTGCCGGGGGAGTTCCTACAACTCCCACCTCGTCTGCAACGAAGTTTGGAGTTGACATGTTGCGCTGGATGACGGTGCGTATGCTGCCGTTCGTCCGGGGACGGGATGTTCGCAGGTCTGCCGGGGGTTGCTTCGCCGTTGCCGCTTTTGTGCTGTCGAACGGACGTAGAAGCAGAGCCATGGGCATTGAATGTTCTCTGTGCATCGCATTTATGCCGAACAGAGCATCGGTCGGTAGACGGGACAGGATGAGGTTAAACATATTTGCATTCGGCGCGCCGTATTAAGTTTTTGGCCTTCAAAATGGCCACACCATTTTAGCATTTGGAGGAAAAGCTTTTAAAATGGGCATGATGAGTACTTTGGTTAAAACGGCACGGCAGGGGGCGCGCCGAATTAAATCTTTGCAAAGGGGTGCCGTATTAGAGCAATGCAAGTGAAATGGGCGCGCCGTATTAAGGCCATGCAAGGGGTGCACCGGATTGATGCTCTACGGCGCCGTTTTAAGCCTCAAAGTGATTCTTCTCGGAAGCGCGGCCATTTATATGAACGTTGGCATTCTTGGAATGTTTTAGTTGCGATGCATGGCCTCCGCAATGTCCTGTTTGCAGCTTCTGGGGCTCGGTCTAGACATTGCGTGACTTTCAATCCATGCCGAAGCTATGCCCGAGTTCCCGGCTTTTCTTTGATTCAGCTCTCGGCACAGCCGGTCGGAGAGTTGTAGCTGTATCTTCTGCCTGGGGGGCTTCCTTAACGGGTAGCGATCCACCAAGCGAGTTCTTGTCCTGACCGGGCGACGTATGGGTTTGTTCGGCCCTCTCGTCTTCGACTTGCGCTTGAATGTGTAGACGCGAGTGCCGTATGATCATCATCGTCATTTTTTTTTGACGTCCACAGGAACCCTAATGATCCAAGGAGAAAAAGGGAACGCTATCAAGGGAGAAAGAAAGCTCTGCAAGCACTGCGTGAATAGTACTCTATCTAGGAATTCTTCATCCAACTCCAGCTTTTCAAGTTCAATCTAAAGCCAATCAATCTCAAATCAAGTGGAGAAGCAAGCCTTGTTCAAGATCTGCATCATATACTTAGGGGGAGCCTAAATCAGAAGTCTTTCTTTTGTGTTTCATCTTCTAAAGTGTTTTGAGCTTCAAGTTTATGTTCCTTGTGATTTGTAAGCATCCGTGTGTGTGTGTGGATCAACTTAGATCCATGGTTGTATGTGTTATTTTGTTCAGATCCATGTGTGTGTGTGGATCTCTTTTGATCTGTGTGTGTGTGTGGATCTATCCAGATCCGGGTGTTCGTGTGTGTAGAGTGCTACGTCTGTTGCAGCGTGTGTGAGTGTTGTTGATCCGGTCATCGAATCATGTTGGAGACTCTATCTCCGTGTGTGTGTGTTGGGGCGTGTCCCCGTGTGTGTGCAGGCATCATCTTTTGTGCGTACTGGAGCGTGGCTCCATGTTGGGGATTCATCCCCGTGCTGGTTTCTCGCAATGAAGCCTCATCGGGTTTTGGTGAGGGGTGGACGTAGGTTGCCATCGTTGCATCCGAACCACCTTAAAAATCCTTGTGCCTTGTGGTTTGAGTTGTGTGATTTGGTCCATTTCTTCTACCTCCATTCTGTGTGACTGTACGTATATATTGTCTCCTCCATGTTGTATCTTTCAAATTTAGCAAAATCGGTTATTGTGAGTGACTGATCTTGATAGATCTAATCTGAGATTTAACAGATCTGAATTTCTAATTGCTACTTTATCACATCTGTTTTAAATCGGGTCAAAGTTTCTTAAAATTTTGAATCACCCAATTTGCCCCCCCTCTTGGGTGTCATTGATCGCGGGACTTCAGTCTTAATGTCATTGAACATGACCCATGTTGTAGCCAGACTTTTTCTCCCCAAAAAAGTAAGAAATAAGGGTTCAAAAATTTCCCCGAACACCTTCCAGGCGTTATTTATTTGACATTTCTTACAACATGCCAGATTCGATCGAGGGCCCTAGCCGACTTGCCATGATTCACGAAGACACTTACAATAAGCGGGGACCACCCCTGACCACCCAGTACGTGGCATTGCTCACCTTCAACTCGGCCACTCGGGCTAACCCGAGGGCATCCCAGTAACAGGCCGAGACATGCGGCACTAAGCAATGAGGTCGGGAACCACCCCTGAAATGCCTCTTTAGCACCCCGGTGTATTATTAAATAAATTAAAAGGAACTTATAAAGAAATTCTTGAAAAAAATACAATAGGTCAAATTTCAACCAATTTATAAAAATCCCAAAAAATGATATTCATGTAAAGGACTAATAACTTAACAAGTTGTCTTCTACGACCAACCAAAAAGAAAATTTTAAGAGAGCCGAATTAGCAAATTTAAGCTCAAATCAACACTTACCCTAACCGAACCTTAGATCGTCGAATTCGAGCCCAATTCTCGATCTTTTAAGCCCAAACCAGTCCCAAACGAATGGCCTAGATGATTAGATCAATTTCCCTCTCGGTATCTATCGAAACCCTAATCCAAAAATTAGAATTTTTAGCCGAGGCGGCGACATGACCGGGTCAAGGCGCGAATCTCGCGCGACCAACTTGGAGGACTCTATCCCCTCTAATCGACGCCTCTAGAGACCAATTGACCCTATAAAACAAAACCTTAGTCAACCTAGAAGCGATTGGATGTTGTGGTGGCCGACGACGTTCATGGACGAGGGTGCATTCCGGTGATCTTTTGGAAGTGTTCCCCCTAGCTGCCGACAACCATCGTCCTTCTTCTTCCCTTGTTTAAGGTAGGTTTTAGAAGACCAAACCTTAAGTATCGTATATGGTTAGATTCGTCTCTCAGTCCTCTTTCTAATGATCTAAAAGGCCCTAAAATCGATGTAGGATCTTGCGGGAATTCTAGGCTCTAGCGGAAGCATGTCAGATTTAGGGTTTTTCTTTATGATCCTTGTTTAATGTTAGGATTAGCAGGCATTAAGATTAAATTGATCTTTCTATCATGTGCATATTCCTGTTCTCGTTCCAGTGGTAGCTTTTTGCCCAATTTTCAGGCTCTACATGTTGTGTATTAGTCATTTTCATTAACCCTAGTTGAGCTCGTCGGAGTTCGGGCATAGCGTCCTTGGCGCGGTCCTAACAGGAACCACTCTGTCTTGAACGGCCCCGCGATAGACCGTGTGGTCTAGGGCGACGGCCATTTATTGACCGTTTAATTGTCTTTGCGTTTCAAATCGCCCGTGAGCAGGACGGCCATGTCCAGACCGTTCAAGGATTTTTGCGGCCCTCGATAAACCGCTCAGGCCATGTCTGACCTTCAGGCCAAGATGACCTGCACGGCCTATCGATCGACCGTTGAGGCTCATTGAGAGGATCCAGATGGACCTTTCTGTCACGCAGAAGTGGTTGTTATCGTTTTAAGCTTTCTTAGTTCTTGTTAATTGAAACATGTAAGTAGGATAGCAAACCACAGATGATTTGGTAACAACAGAAAGTATAATTATACTCAATCTTGGCATGTCACCTTCATCTTCTTTATCAATTGTACGTCCCTCGCTCTTATTACAATTTTGTGAATGCATAACCTTAATCATGTTACAATGAAAAGGAAATTTTAATAGGAATGTTCTGACAGTCATTCCACTCCGGTGGAGTTGACTGACCACCGCATATTGTTTTCCGATGATTGTAGCCCTCAAACTCTTGTAATGGTTGGAACTCTCCACCGGATACTCCTTCCGTCGGATTAGGACCTCCATTATGAGACCTCCGTAAGCCCTCGCGAGCAAGGGATTCCCACTAGGACGCCAGGCAGGTTGTACCTCAAGTCCTGCACCTATTTGACTCGATCAAATCGCATGGATCGCCCTATTCTGAGTCACGGACCACATTGGACCGTCTGAGTGTTGCACAGCCGGAATCGGACCGTGTTACCCGTGGCGGAGCCCAGAAGAGACCGTGTAACTCTGGCTGAGTTCCAAGTCTTGATTGGTCTATTGCCCTTGTTCTTTCTTCGACCTGCTTATATTTGGTCGACCCAAAAGTCTCTAGACTGACCAGCGGACAGTGGGCTAGACCTTGGGTTCAGTTACACCCCGCCTATGGCAGCCCAGGAGCCCATTTGGGTGGATTTCCTCTTGCCTTGTGAGGCCTAGAATTGAACGACTGTATAGGCCCGTTCAACTATTGGAGCAGATCTACTCGGACCGTTCCGTTGCTGCACGGCCCATTCCGGCCCGCTTACCTTTGTTTTGGGCTTCAATCTTCACTGTCGTGAACGGCCCGATGTGTAGCGTCCTACCTTCATAGCGGCCTATAATAGACCGTTCTTCCCTGGTTTCTATTAGGCTGTTCTTCAGCCCAATCCTTCTTGCGCGGTCTAGTTAGAGACCGTTCATTCTCTGAGCGGCCCAGTATGGACCGTGTATATTCCAGAAATATTTTTCGTGGTTCTTGGTGTTGGAATTCAAGGACCTGTTGGTTCTTGATAAAGTTGAACTTTCTGGACAGAATGTCTACTCTGACTTACCCTTGGAATTTTTCCAAGATAAGTTTTGTACCTTGAAATTATTGTTCATTTACCTTGATTAATGTCTAGACAACTTGGGATCTTGGATCCATTAAATCAATGCCAACGCATCATAAGGGCCCGGTCTGGTCCTGGGAGGAGCGCCCGAAAAGTACTAGTGCCCCGGGGAGTTGTAATGACATGGTGAGGCATTGCACCAAGTGCATGACTAGCGTGATGTCTACGACATATTCTTGTACATGATCTCTCTCTCTCTCTTGTGTTCTACATTGATGAATTCCTTTGGAATTAGTTACATGACTTGGTTATTTCATGCTTGATTGGCCAATTTCAGTTATACTTGTTCATGATCTCTTACTGTCCTTATTCTGATATTTATATCGTCATCTTTCTTTTCTTTCTCGTATAACATAAATACAAATTGGTTAATTACTTAAACTTACCTGCTATTACCTACTGAGTGTTCACTCACCCAATTGTTTCCCCCTTTTCAGGTCGCTTAGGTGATGATTCTCAGTCTGATGGGGATGGGCAGGAGTGAAGTCCATGGAGCGAGCCAGCTAGAGAGCCTTGCAGAGATGTCCTTAGAGAGTTCTAGTCAAGATAGTCATTTTGTTTCAGAGTCGTGTTGAGTTGTAATTGTGAGGTCAATGGATATGTAACTATGTTAAGTTGCCGGATAGTGAGATTTTCTTTGGTATAATATTTATGGTTGATCATGGAACTCATTATATTTTAATTTGATTGGTATTTAATGGTTATGATGGAATTTTATGGCCACAATTTTCAGCTGAATGTATGGATTCGTTAGCCAAGTCACAGCATGTTTGGAAATCAACATATTGTTAACTATTTCTACTGCTGCGTTCCGATATTCCGTGTCGGGACATGACAGTTTGGTAGTATCAGAGCCTAGGTTTTCTTATGTTCCTAAGTTCTCTAAGTTCTAGGGTTCTAGGTAGTGTCATATGACCTATAACCCTGTTACAAGTCTAAGGATCCAACCCAGTCAGACTTGGGTAGAGACTTCTGTTAAGTTAATAATTTAACTCTAGAAAGTTTCCTTTTAAAAAATTCTAAATTAATATATTCCACGTATAGGGTTTGTTAAATGGCAGCGGAACGTGCACAATGGAGGGACATGCAGCGAACGGTACAAGGTCTAACTCGGGCCTTACAACAAGTGGCCCAAGGAGGAGCAGCTCACCAGGGAGCAGGAGATCTTCATCGAAACTTCCGTGGGATGAATCCCCCACGATTCAGCGGCCGATCCGGATGAAGCCGAGCACTGGCTGAAGGAGATGGATAGAATTTTTGAAGTAATGCAGTGTATTGATCAAGAGCGTGCTCTCCTAACGACCTTTCAGCTAGAACGAGATGCCAGAACATGGTGGGATGCTGTGAAAGCCACCTTGGGAGATCATCAAGTGGTGTGGAAGGAGTTCGAGGAACTCTTCAACAAATATTTTTCTGACAGAGTTCAAGAGAAGAAGGTGACGATGTTCGCTGCTTTGAAACAAAGGAATCTATCTGTTGCCGAGTACGAAGCCCAGTTTTCTAGATTGTCTTGTTATGCAACTTCAAGAGGCGTGATCTCACGCTGGTCCTGAGTGGATCAAAGATCACCGGAATGAGAACTGCAAGAAAGGGAAACGGATCAGAGGGGGGCCCAGGGGGTGAATCCTTGGGGAAAACCCTCCGATACTTAAGTCAGTGAAGCTATGGTGGGAGCACTAATGGGAGGAAAGACTTATGCGCGAGATCCCTCTCCACCAGAAGGCTGAAGTGGTTCCTACTTAGGAGTTTTGAGCGTATGATTGCCCTTACCTTTCGCCGGAGGGTATCCCTGGGTTAAATAGTGCGCCGTCTTCTGGAGTCCTATAAGTCGAGGAGTTTCAGGTGGGGGTTACGTCCTCGACGTGGGCTCTTATTGCCCTATCGTGGGAGCGTTATCACCTTGGGGAGCTGGAGTCCCTTGCCTTTATGAATTCCTGCCCACAGAGGACTCTTAACGGCTGCATGGATAAGCAATCGTCGGCCGTACCGAGCTCAGAGAGGCCAACCCTATCCGGGCGGTAGGTTTAGCTCGGACGAAGATGGGTTGGATTGGTCGACATGCGCCTTCTTCCCCTGGGTGAAGAGATGGCTCGGGCATGGACCTTTCCTATGACCTGACCGACGCTCAGGCCTTCCGAGCCTAGAGGCCGCCTAGGAAGGTAGTATCCTCGAGCGAAACTTTTATTGGGCTTTCTCACCTAAGTGGGCCCCAGGGGGCTGTCACCTGGCTGAGCTGAGCCTTGTTGGGCCCTGAGGGGCCTAGTTCGACTTCTCTTAATTGGGCTACAGAAATCTCCCTCTCCACTTGTCCCCCTCCTACTCCCGAGGTTTGGGGTTTTGGACCAGCGTGGCTCAGGTGGGTGGAAATCTGGCGGTGTTAAGAAGCCACATGTCGTGGTCACCTGGGCCCGTAATAATTGCAATCCTGACAGATTTGAAATAAAGGGGCCCCCTTTTCTTGGAGGTCGAATGACGCGCCGCCTCCCGCGTGGGTTTATAGGCGTTGGGCGCTGGTTGTCATCCCAGACTCTTTCCGTTGTTAGGCTTTTGGCTCTCCTTCACTTCTTTACTTTTGGGGCTCCTTGATGCGCCGTGAGAACACAGCGGAGGAGCAAAAACTTGCGGTGGCATTCGAAGAGCTGGCAAAGATTACTGCGGAGGCGGTCTGGCAGCTTCCTTCTCCCCCGGAATCTTCGAGGTCTCGAGAGGATTCTTCTTCCAGTTCTTCCTCAAAATCCATGGCGGGCCAGCGCTCAGATGCCGAGGGAGGGGGCGACGAACAGGTGGTGAGAGCGTCAGTTCCAAACTGCAGTGAGTTGGGGGAAGCCGAGGTGAGGAGGCTGGAGCATCAGTTTCGCCTGCCTCATAAGTATAGCTTTACTGCCGCTGCCCCGTATGAGACGAGCCTGGACGATCGCACGGGCCACATCTGCATCTTTCTTCTGGCGTGGAAGAGCGAGTTCCGCCTCCCCTTCGAGCCTTTTGTCCTCACACTTCTCAATTTTTTCAGTTGGCGCCCATCCAATTGGTTGCCAACTCGTACCTCCTCCTTTCCGCCTTTCGAATTCTCTGCCGTCAGTGCGGGGTTCCTCCTTCTCTGGACCTTTTCCACTATTTCTTCGAGTTGAAGGTGCATCCATCGGCGGGGAAGGGTTTCTACTTTATCTAGGCGCGGAGGAATAGGAGCTGCATTTCGTTGGCGGCGAAGGATTCTTCGCATAAAGGGTGGAAGACCCAATTTTTCTGGGCGAGGATTAATTCGGTGGAGGAGACTTGGAGGTGCCAAGTAATGCCTAATTTCCACCCGAATATCCCTCCCCGACAGGAGGAGTTCCCCCCACATGTGGAGGAGTATGCTGCTCGTTTGCTGAAAAATCGCCAGTCTACCGAAGAGCTGGTGACGCCGGAGAATATCGAGCGGTGCCTTCTTACGCGGCTGAAGCCATCATGTACCACCACTTGGATTTTTCCTCAGGGGTGGAGGTCGTCTTTCATTTCTTGATCATGCCTTCTTCTTTGTGCAGACACCAGGCGGGAGCCTCTGGAGGAAGCTGTTGAGATCATCGATCTTGGTGACGACTCGGCGGCCGATGAGCCGGGCGCCCCTGGGGGTCGCTCTCAAGCCCGAGATAAGGGAAAGGGGGTGGCTTCCGAGGGGACTTCTCGGCCGGGCGGCGCGAAGCGTAATGATCCCATGGAGGGAAGGTTACGGGAAGCCGCAAGGGCCAGAAAATGGGCCAGGAAGGCCGGTCTCCTTACCACTGCCGGGGGTGATTCTGGCTCGGCGGCGCTCCCCTCTCTGGGGCAAGATAGGGCCGACCCTACCGAGCCGGCTCTCCCATTTGCTGAGCGAGAGGGGGCCGAGGAGACCAGGGGCACCCCGGGGGGTGACGGTGACGGGTCGGCTCTCCCCTCGTTGGGAACAGAGGGGACCGAAGTTGAAACAAACGACGGTCGAGGCAGGGGCGCCGGTCGAGGTGGGCGATATCTCGGGCGGCGACGTGCGGGCCGCGACGGTTGAGGTTGGGGGTTCGCTGGCAGAGGCGTCGCAGCCCCAAACGACCGTGGTGCACGGAGCGGCCATGCTCGCAGCGTCAGTCGAGGTCGGGGGTTCGCCTACGGAGGCGTCGCAACCCCAACCGACCGTAGCGCATGGCGCGGCCTAGCCCGCAGCTCGATCTGGGCCTTCCGGAAAGGCGTCAGGTGCGGAAAGGGTTCCCATGCCGGAGGCTCTGGAAAGGCTCGGCATCTCGAGCAATTTATACCAGCTTTGTCGCGAGGTGTCCGCGAGGATGAAAGGAGAAGCCAAGCGTCATTCTCCACCCGGGGTCCTCAACATCATTATGGAGGGCGGCCAAGTCATGGCCCAGATGGGGGCCACAATGGCGGAGACTTATGCCCGGTCGGAGTCAGAGCGGTCGAATCTTGCTTGGACCCTCGGAGGGTGCAAGAGGAAACTAGCTCGACTCAATGAGGCGCATGAGGGGCTCCGACGGGAGTTCTCCGCGATCAGGGAGTTGTCGCGGTCGAGCCGGTTGGAGGTCGGAGTGCTGACCGAGCAACTAACCAAGGCTCGAGAATCGCTCGAGAGGAAAAGTAAACTCCTTGAAGAGGAGCGCCTTCTTCATCTCGAGCAGGATGGCCGCTAGGAGGCCGAGCGTGCCGAGTTGGTGGACCGGGCGGAGGCAGTGGAGCGCCTTCGTTTGGAGGCCGAGGCCGACCGAGCTGAGGCGGAGAAGCGATCGGTCAAGGCCGAGGAGTGGGCGGCCGAGGCCAAACGGAAGTCGGCCGAGGCAGAGAAGTGATCGGTGGAGGCCGAGGAGCGGGCGGCCGAGGCGGAGCGGGAGAAGGCCGAGCTTGCCGACAGGATGGGACAGGCCGGGGCGGAGGCGATCAAGCAGTACAAGGGCTCAGAGGCCTACCAGGCCGACCTGCAGGAAGCTGCCCTTCCTTACTATGAGTCAGCACTTCGCCGAGGCATCCGCAAGGGGTTTAAGCAAGGTTACCGCCGGGTAGTAGCTTATGCTGGGGAACAAGATTCTGGGATCAACTTCCCCTCCGGCCAACGCTATGACTCGGACATGTCGCCTTCCAGCTCCTCTGCGTCGGGCAGGGAAGATCTAGAGGGCTCTTCTCCTGAGGGGTCGCCAACTCCAGCTACCTCGAGAGAGCTCGCGACCGAGGCAGTTCCCGCGCAGGTGGGGTCAGTGCCAGGGCCGGCCGTCACTGAGGGCGTCGGGGGTGAAACACCTACGCCTTCCACTTCTGAGCTTCAAAGTGGGCCCTAGGCCTGATGTATCGTCCTGTTTTGCCTCCTTCTTTGTTTGTCTCTTTCTTGTTTCAAAAAAGGACTTCCACTTTTTGTAAGGCAATAAATAAAATCTTACTTGCTTCACGCTATTCTTGCCATGATTTGATCAGCGTATCTGCAGTAGTTGGAAAGGACCGATACTTTCTGCGCAGATCTCGCATGATGGTTGGGTGAGCGTCTGACAGGGTGCCTTTCCGCGTTCTCATGCTTTAAATGTCTGGCCGCTTCGTGTGTCCCGCTGGGGCGGAAGACGAGAGGTTTGAGGTGACCGTTCATAGGGGGAAATTCCTTTGGCGTGTTTTCGAGGAGGGAGTCGTTTAAGGCGAGTAGCCTCCCTTTGCCTATAAAAAGATTGAAGGGCGTCCCTTCCTCTCCATCGCTTAGGATTTTCCCTGACAGTCTTTCCTCGCCCCTTCTTCACGTTGCGTTGTGCCGTTGCATTCGGAGCATGGAGGATCCTTCGTAAGACGATGCTGCCGATGATGGAGGGTGGCAGGTTTTTGCCGCTTCGGGTTTTGAGCATGTCCGACGGTCGTCGCGCGGGTTTGAAGCGGGTCCGATGGTCGTCGCGCGGATCTGGAGAGGATTTTGACGAAAAAATCACGCCGTTTCCTCTATCAGTTCCGGCGAGGCTTCCCAGAGGGGGGTGAGCTGGAGGACGGATGGGGGCATCCGTGATGCCCATCCCCTCCGGGCCTTCCCCTGCCTCCTTATCCAGCTCTGCTGGTTTCTTTTTCTTTCTGGCAGCCTCTTTTTCCCTCTTCTGCTCTTCCTTTCTTTCACTCTTCGGAGGGTGCCTGCGCTCTCTGTACGCTCCAAAGAGTTGGTAGGTTGGAGGAGAGGAGGCCTTCATAGGCGTTCCCTCTTCCCCAGCCTCTGTCAACTTGGAAGGTAGCCTTCCCCTCCGCAGTCCCTCTGTCACCTTTGTCATGGGCCGCCCGAGCCAACTGGATCAACCACCTTTTATCTAAGCCAGTTTTTTACGCGAGGCAGAGTCAGTGGCTGGACGCAAGGAGATCAACCGAGCCAGCCGAGCAATGGCCTCTTGCAGTGGTGCCAGATGGATTTTTTGCTTTCTGTTATGTAATGTATTGGCTTTTGCCTTTCTGATATACCAACAATCGTTTGAATGAAAAGGAGAAAATTTTATTTCACTCGGATTGTTTGCACGAACTTCAAAAGTAGAACTTGCGTAGTGTGGCTGCATTCCATGTCTGAGGGATGGGTTCCCCTTCCATTGTAGATAGCCGGTATGCTCCTTTCCCGAGCGTCTCGACCACTCGGTAGGGGCCTTCCCAGTTAGGGGATAGCTTGCCCGCCGCCTCTAGTGGTCGAGAGGCTTCGGCTTTCCTGAGGACGAAGTCTCCCGGTTGGAAGTGTCTGTCTCGGACTTTGGCGTTGTAGTATCGAGTGAGGTGGCGCTGGTACTCCGTAGCTCGGATGCTAGCGATCTCTCGGAGCTCATCTGCTAGATCGAGATTCTCGAGTAACTTTTGCTCGTTTACCTCGGGTGAGAAGCGGGTGACTCGGAGAGAGGGGTTGGCAATCTCTAACGGAATGACGGCGTCGGTGCCATACACCAACTGGAAAGGATTCTCACCGGTTGCCGTTCTGGGAGTCGTTCTGTGTGACCAGAGTATGCTAGGCAGTTCCTCGAGCCAGCTACCCTTGGCCTTACCGAGCCTGGTCTTTATGCCTTTTAAGATAGTCTTATTGGCATTCTCGACCAGCCCGTTGGCCTGAGGGTGGGCAACCGAAGTGAAGTGGTTGCGAATACCTAGGTCGGCGCATCGGTCTCGGAAATAGCGAGAGTCGAATTGTCGACCGTTATCGCTCACTATCACCCGGGGGATGCCGTAGCGACAAATGATCGACTTCCAGACGAAGCTCCAGATGGCTGTCTCGGTGATCCTCGCCATGGCTTTGGTCTTGATCCACTTAGTGAAGTAGTCGATGGCGACGATGATAAACTTCTTCTGGGCCTGAGCCGTAGGGAACGGCCCAAGAATGTCGATCCCCCATCGGGCGAAGGGATATGGCTCGGTAAGGGTGACGAGCTCCGTAGTCGGCTGATGGACTAAGTGGTCGAATCGCTGGCATCGGCCGCACTGCTGTACGTAGGCCATGCAGTCGCGCTGTAAGGTGGGCCACCAATAACCCTGTCGTAGCAGGATCCGGGCGAGTGACCTTCCCCCTGAATGCGCTCCGCATAGGCCTTCATGAATATCTTGGATGGCTCGGCTGGCTTCGTCGGGGCCGAGACACTTCAGGAGGGGACCGGAGAAAGATCTCCGGTAGAGAGTGTCATCTAGAATGACGAAATGCCGGGCTTGGTAATTCAATCTGCGGGCGTCCCGAGGGTCGGAAGGCTCTTGAGAGTCCCGGAGCCATGACAGGTAGGGGGTGCGCCAGTCGCTCGGAATGGCTGAGTCAACAGCAAGGAGCTCCGAGTCAATGCTCGGGGCGCTCTAGCTCCTCAAGGAGGACCGATCGGGTACCTTCAGGGTCGAGAGAAGAGGCCAACCGAGAGAGGGCGTCCGCTCGGGAGTTTTCCTCCCGAGCTATTCGGACTACCTCGAATCTCTCGAACTGTTGGGCCAGGTCTCTGACCAGTTGAAGGTATTTGATCAATGGTGCCTCTCGAGCTTCGTATTCGCCGTTGACTTGGCTAGCGACCAGCGGGGAGTCAGTGTGGATTTTGACTCGCTCAACCCCCAACCGTCAGGCCATGCGTGCTCCCGAGATAAGGGCCTCATACTCGGAGGTGTTGTTGGATGCTTGGAAGCTGAACTTCAAGGCGTACTGTAGCTCTACCCCCTCGGGGGACTTCAGGAGGATTCCAGTGCCACTACCGACCAAGTTGGAAGGCCCATCAACGAACAGTTCCCAGGTTGGCCCGGGCAAGGACGGAGGCCTTTCTTCGGTCGGGATGGTGCTTTCGGTGATGAAGTCGACGAGCGCTTGGCCTTTTATAGCCGAGCGCGGCCGATAGGAAATATCGTAGGCCCCAAGCAAGATGGCCCACTTGACGAGTCGTCGGGAGGCCTCGGGATGAGCGAGAATCTTCTTCAATGGTTCGTCGGTTAGCACGGTGATGGGGTGCCCCTGGAAATAGGGTCAGAGGCGCTTGGCGGAGGTAACCAACGCTAGCACGAGTTTCTCGGTTGTGGGATACCTCCTTTCAGCCTCGTTGAGCACCTTGCTGGTGTAGTAGACCGGCCTCTCGATTCTTGAGTCATTTCTGACTAGGACCGAGCTGACCGTAGATGGTGTTGCCGAGAGATAGAGCAGCAAGACTTCATCCAGAACGGGCTTGGAGAGCACCGGGGCAAAGCCAAGAACTCCTTGAGCTCGACGAACGCTCTCTGGCATTCCTCATCCCATGCGAACGTAGCAGATGCCAACTTGGGCCCCCTCAACAGCTTGAAGAAGGGCAAGCATCGTTCGGCCGCACGAGACAGGAACCGGCTGAGAGCGGCGACACGCCCCGTTAGGCGCTAGACGTCTTTGACGCAGGTGGGTGGGCGCATGTCCAGGATGGCCTGGACCTTATCGGGGTTGGCCTCGATCCTACGCTGGGTGACTAGGAAACCCAAGAACTTCCCGGATCTCACTCCGAAGGCACACTTGGCAGGATTAAGCTTCATGTTGTACCTCAGGAGGGTGTCGAAGGTCTCGGCGAGGTCGGTGAAGTGGTCTTCGGCCTTAGGAATCTTGACGAGCATGTCGTCAATGTAGGCCTCGACGTTCCGTCCTAGTTGTTCCTCGAACATGTGATTGACCAGCCTTTGGTACGTAGCTCCAGCGTTCTTCAACCCGAAAGGCATCCGGGTGTAGCAATGTATTCCGTAGTCGGTAATGAAGGTGGTCTTCTCGACATCTTCTGGGTTCATTCTGATCTGATGGTAACCTGAATAGGCGTCTAGGAAACTGAGTATCTCGTTGCCCGAGGTTGAGTTAAACAATTGGTCGATGCTCGGCAATGGATAACAATCCTTAGGGTGGCCTTATTCAGGTCGGTGAAATCCACGCACATCCGCCACTTGCCTGAAGCTTTCGGTACTAGGACGACGTTGGATAGCCACGTCGGGTACAGGACCGGCCTAAAAAGGCCAGTCTCTTGCCCCTTGGTGACCTGCGCCTTGATGATCGCCTGTTTCTCCGGTGCATGCTTCCTCCTACGCTACTGTACGGGCTTCACGGCGGGGTCGAGGTTGAGCTTGTGCATTACAGTCTCCTCTGGTATCCTAGAGAGTTGATCATCAGCCCAAGCAAAAACTCAGATGTACTCAGAAAGAAATTTTTTATATTGCTGTTGATCCTCAGACGGTAGGTCGGCTCCGATCCTCACTCCAAGGGCTGGGTTGTCGTTTAGGAAAACGTCAGTAACTCGCCACCCGGCTCGGTGGTTGCTGTTTTATCCTCGACTTCCCAGGGTCCCTTGTCCTTCCCGTCCGGTCTTGTGGCCTCTACCGTGATATTGTAGCACCTTCTGGCCGCGGCCTGGTTACCTCGGACTTCCCCCAACCCGTTTTTGGTGGGGAACTTCATTTTCTAGTGATAGGTAGATGGTACCGCCTTTATTTGGCTAAGGATTCCCCGGCCGAAGATGGCGTTGTACACTATCATGCCTTTAATCACTATGAAGTCCACCATGACCGTAACGGTTTTGGGTGGGGTGCCGAGGGTAACCGGCAGGCTTAGGGCTCCCTCGGGATAGGTAGCCAGGCCATTGAACCCGTAGAGGGGGGTTCAGATCGGGCGGAGTTTGGTTGGATCCTCCCCCATCTTAAGGAAACAGTCATAAGACAATACATCAGGGGCACTCCCATTGTCAACTAAAATTCTATCTACGTTACAATGGTTTATTGTAGCCGGGATTACGAGGGCGTCGTCATGCGGGGTGCTCAGCCCTTCCAGGTCTCGGTCGGAGAAGACTATGGCCTGGGGCTCACTCGGCGGGGTCTTGGGAGGCTCCATGGCTCGGCCCGCCCGCTCGGCATGACGCTTCCTTCCTCGGCTGCTGTCAACTCCTGATGCCGTCCCTCGGAAATGACGTTGATGTGGACCCCTCGGGGGGCGTTGTCGATCTCCTCTGGGGCGCCTCGATCTTCTTTTCGCTCGCCTGTGAACCGAGCTAGGTGACCCAGACGGATGAGGCGCTCGATCTCGTCCTGGAGCTGGTGGCAGTCACCAGTGTGGTGCCCGTGATCGCCGTGGAACAAGCAATGCTTGTCGCGATTACGGTTCTTCGACCTCATCGGCTCGGGTTGGCGGAGGAGTCCCGAGTCCTTGATGTCTTCATAAATCTCGTAGATCGGTGCGGCTAGTGGGGTGTACCGCTTGTACTTCCGCTTACGTTCTCGTCACGGTCTCGCTTTTTCCCCGAGCCTGAGTTTGGCTCGGAAGCCCGCTTCTTGTCCCCCTCCCGACCCAAGCCGGTTGCGTCTCGGCAAGCGCTGAGCACCGCTTCGCACTCGGCGTGGCGCAATACCAGAGTCACTAGCTCGGCAAGGGTCGAGGGCGGGTGGAGGACAAGTTCACGGCGTAGATTCTCGTCCCTGGTGCCCCCAGTCAGCGCGATTATGGCTGACGCCACATCCAGGCGGGGAATTCTCAGGGCTTCCGACTTAAATCGGTGAATATAAGCCCGGAGTCTTTCCCCTTGCGCCTGTTTAAGGGCTAGGAGCCCCGCTACCGACCTTGGGGGGGCACTTCCGGTGAAACTCTCTTTGAAGACTCGCCCGAATTGCTTGAAGTCTCGGATGGATCCGAGGGCGAGGGCCCGGAACCATGCTTGAGCACCTTGGACCAAGGTGGTCACGAAGGCTCGGCATTTGATGGCGTCGGACGCTCCGTGCAGGGTCATCAGAGCGTCGAAGTTGTCGTAATGATCGGTCGGGTCGCCCTGGCCGTCGTAGGGCTTGAAGGTAGGGATGGAGGTTCTGGGAGATACCTCTGCCTTCAAGATGTATTTGGAGAACGGGATTTTTCCTCATCCTCCGGAAAAGAGATCTTCTGCAGGGCGCGGAGGGCGCGCTCTTGTTCTGCGAAACGTCTCTCAAAATCTCACAGTCGGAGGGATAACTCCGGCTGCTGTCGTACCGTGGGGCTGGGAGGGGCGTCTCGGTGATCCCCGAGAACATCGTTCTCCGGGTTTGGGCGGCGCGCCCCCTGCTTTCCCCTTCTTGGCATGGAGGAAGCCTCTTGCTCCGGAGGTGGAGCCTGCGAGGGTCCTTCGATCCTGTTGCGTATGAGCTGCTGGCCGCGGAGAGTGAAACGGCCTCCGGCAGTGTGTTGAGATGCATTCTTGCGGGGAGGACTCCATGACGGGGCGCGCGACCTTCCATCCCTAGCCGCCTGGGTCCTCATGAGGTCCACGAGGATATCCAATTTTGCGTTGAGGGCTTGGAATGCGTCCCTGCCGGGAGGGAGTCCCACCGCCGCGGGGGGTGGCGGTGGTGGTGGTTCGTCGGCGCGGGTGTTGGTGCCGGAGGTGGGGTTTCGTGAGGTCTGAGAGGGACCTTCCCCCGCGGCTACCATGGTCTTTCCCCTATCACCGACGGACTTCCTCCCTGAGCTCCTTCGCGCCTTGTTGGCTTTTTACAGGTTTCCCACAGACGGCGCCAAATGAAGAGGCGTGATCTCGCGCTGGTCCTGAGTGGATCAAAGATCACCGGAATGAGAACTGCAAGACAGGGAAACAGATCAGAGGGGGGCCCAAGGGGTGAATCCCTGAGGAAAACCCTCGATGCTCAAGTCAGTGAAGCTATGGCGGGAGCACTAATGGGAGGAAAGACTTATGCGCGAGATCCCTCTCAACCAGAAGGGTGAAGTGGTTCCTACTCAGGAGTTTTGAGCGTATGATTGCCCTTACCTTTCGCCGGAGGGTATCCCTGGGTTAAATAGTGCGCCGTCTTCTGGAGTCCTGTAAGTTGAGGAGTTTCAGGTGGGGGTTACGTCCTCGACGTGGGCTCTTATTGCCCTATCGTGGGAGCGTTATCACCTTGGGGAGCTGGAGTCCCTTGCCTTTATGAATTCCTGCCCACAGAGAACTCTTAACGGATGCATGGATAAGCAATCGTCGGCCGTACTGAGCTCAGAGAGGCCAGCCCTATCCGGGCGGTAGGCTTAGCTCAGACGAAGATGGGTCGGATTGGTCGACATGCGCCTTCTTCCCCTGGGCGGAGAGATGGCTCGGGCATGGACCTTTCCTATGACCTGACTGACGCTCGGGCCTTCCGATCCTAGAGGCCGCCTAGGAAGGTAGAATCCTCGAGCGAAACTTTTATTGGGCTTTCTCACCTAAGTGGGCCCCAGGGGGCTGTCACCTGGCTGAGCTGAGCCTTGTTGGGCCCTGAGGGGCCTAGTTCGGCTGCACTTAATTGGGCTACAGAAATCCCCCTCTCCATAACTCATCTCGTGTCTACTGAAAAGATGAAGGCAGGGCACTTTCTTAATGGGCTGAAGCTGCATTACATCAACCAGCTAGCCCTAATGAAGATCTAGACTTACGCCGAGATGGTGAGGAAGGCTCAAGTTCTAGAGGATACCTTAGAGATGACGGAAAAGATTCATGGGAAGAATCTCAAGAAAGAACATACTACTAGTTCCGGGAGTTTAAACCCGGTAATGGCAAGAAGAGGCTCAATGGTGGGTCCAGTTCATGGAAAGGCAAGATGCCGAGAAATGATGAGAAGAAGCCGGGTCTGATCGCACCATCCAAGGCCCTTTGCAAGTATAGTGACCGCCCAGGTCACAAGATGAAGGAATGCGGGTGCAACTTAGGCGCATGTCTGCGTTGTGGGAGTCGGGACCATCACATTCCAGAATGTCCCCTCCTGTCAGATCAAGCTACACCAAACAAGCCTCAAGGAAGTCGGAAGCAGCAAGGCAAGCTTCAAGCCCTACAAGAAGAAGAGATGGGAACCACCGAGGAGGGTGGACTTGTTGAAGGTACCTTCATTGTTCCTGATTAGTCGGGATTTGTTCTGTTCGATACTGGAGCTACGCACTCTTTTATTTCTCAGAATTTTGCTAAGTCTTTAGCTGTGAAACCTGTGTTAATGAATTCGCCACTAGAAATTTTGACCCCTATTGGTTCCGGATCTACAATCAAATATTTCTATCCTTCTAGAAAGGTTATGATTAATGAGCAAAATATGCCAGCGGATTTAGTTTGTATGGATATGAAAGATTATGATGTAATCTTGGGAGCTGATTGGTTGGCTAAGTATGAGGCCAATGTTCATTGCAGCACTAGCTCGGTGTCTTTTTTTGGACACCCCCCGCTTTCTTTTGTAGGGGTTAGGCACTCTAGGTCTGTGCCGCTTATTTCGGCTCTTCGAGCTGAGAAGTTATTGAGGAAAGGATGTCAGACTTTTCTAGCCTTTGTTTCTGTGACCCCTGAGAGGAAGATTGAGATAAAGGATATTCCTATTATTCGAGACTTTCAAGATGTCTTTCCTGAGGAATTGCCAAGACTTCCGCCTGAGAGGGAGGTAGCCTTCTCTATTGATTTAACTACTGGCGCGTCTCATGTTTCAAGGGCTCCGTATCGTATGTCTCCTGCGGAGCTGAGGGAATTGAAACGACAATTGATGGAGTTGCTTGAGAAGGGGTTCATTCGTCCTAGTACATCCCCGTGGGGAGTCCCGGTGTTGTTCGTCCAAAAGAAGGATGGTTCGATGAGGCTATGCATTGACTATCGACAATTGAACCAGCTTACTATCAAGAACAAGTACCCATTGCCGAGAATTGATGAGCTATTTGACCAGATAGCAGAGCCCAATATTTTTCTAAGATCGATCTTCGATCAGGATATCATTAGCTGCGGATCAAGGATGAGGATATCTTTAAAATAGCCTTCCGTAGCAGGTATGGGCATTTTGAATTTGTAGTAATGCCTTTTGGACTAACAAATGCACCTGCAGCTTTTATGCAGTTGATGAACAGCGTGTTCTGACCCTATCTTGATTAGTGGGTCGTAGTATTTATTGATGATATTTTAATATACTCCAAGAGTGAGAAGGAGCATGCTGAACACTTGAGGATGACGTTACAGTTATTGAGAGACCATCAGTTGTACACCAAATTTAGCAAGTGTGATTTTTGGCTGCAAGAAGTGTCTTTTCTAGGACACGTTATCACCAAGGAAGGTATTTCCATTGATCCTTCGAAAGTGGAGGCAGTAAAGAATTGGGATAGGCCTACTAATGTAACCGAGGTAAGAAGTTTCCTAGGCGTGGTAGGCTATTACCAAAGGTTTATTGAAGATTTCTCCAAAATTGTGGTACCTTTAACAAGATTAACCCGTAAGGAGAACCAATTTGATTGGTCGGAAGATTGTGAGCGAAGTTTCCAGACCCTGAAGGAGTGTTTAACTACTGCCTCTGTTTTATCCTTACCTTCTGGAGAAGGAGGTTTTATCGTTTACACCGATGCTTCAAGTATTGGCCTAGATTGTATGCTTATGCAACACGGGAAAGTGATAGCCTATTCTTCTAGGCAGTTAAGGAAGCACGCAGAGAATTATCCTATCCATGATCTGGAGCTTGCAGCAGTAGTTTTTGCCTTGAAAATCTGGAGGCATTACTTGTATGGAGAAACATTCACAGTGTTCTCGGATCACAAGAGCTTGAGATACCTATTTTCTCAGAAGGAACTCAATATGAGGCAGAGGAGATCGCTTGAGTACTTGAAGGACTTTGATTTTTCTATAGAGTACCATATGGGAAAGGGGAATGTGGTGGTAGATGCTTTAAGCGGCAAGCCGATCGCTAGATTATTAAGTCTCATGTTGCAAGTATGGAGATTGTTAGAACAGTTGGCTAGCTTAGATCTCAATATTAGCGAGGATCGGGTTATGATTGCACAGATTTAGCTTCGTCCAGAATTATTAATGGAAATTCAGTCCTTGCAAGGCAATGATCCGATATTGGTAAAGATCAAGGAAAGTTTGAACACTAGACCAGATTTCGTGTTAGCCGATGACGGCATATTATTATTTCGAGGAAGGACCTGTGTGCCAGATGTAACTGAAGTAAAGAGTAAGATCTTAGAAGAAGCTCATAAGTCCAGGTATACTATTCATACTGGGGATACTAAGATGTATCGAGACTTTAAAAGATCCGTTTGGTGGCCGAATATGAAGAAGGAAGTTGCCGAATTTGTAAGCAGATGCCTAGTGTGTCAGCAAGTCAAGGCTGAGCATTTCAGACCTACAGGGAAGTTAAAGCCACTTGATATACCCCAATGGAAGGGGAGAGCATTGGTATGGATTTTATCATAGGCCTACCTAGGACTAGTAGTGGATTTGATACAATATGGGTCATTGTCGATAGATTGACTAAGTCTGCCCATTTCTTGTCCATTAAGTCCAGATGGACAGTTGATGTTTTGGCTGCTTTATATATGAAGGAAATTGTAAGACTTCATGGAATACCAGTCAGTATCATGTCTGATAGAGACCCCAGGTTCACTTCACACTTCTGGAGAGGATTACAAAAATCCCTGGGTACTCATTTAAATTTCAGCACGGCCTTTCATCCACAAATAGACGGACAGACTGAGAGAACCAATCAAATTGTGGAAGGTATGCTAAGAGCTTGTGTGATTGATTTTGGAGGCTGTTGGCATGAACATTTGGCTTTGATTGAGTTTGCCTACAACAACAGTTACCAGTCCAGTATCCAGATGGCTCCGTTTGAAGCTCTTTATGGGAGAAGTTGTAGATCACCCCTATGTTGGAACGAGGTAGGTGAGAAACAATGGTTGGGACCAGATCTCATTTCAGAATCATCTAAGAACGTCTGTATTATCAGAGATCGTCTACAAGTGGCTCAATCAAGACAGAAGAGTTATGCTGATAATTGGAGGAGAGCCTTAGAATTTCAAGCTGGCGAGCATGTGTTCTTGAAAGTTTCACCAACAAGAGGAATCCATAGGTTCGGTATTCGTGGCAAGTTAAGTCCAAGATATGTTGGCCCATTCGAGGTTCTGGAAAGAATTGGAGAAGTTGCATACCGTTTAGCTGTACCACCCCAGTTATCTGGAGTTCATAAAGTCTTTCATGTATCGATGTTGCGAAAATATGTTTATGACCCCACTCACATCATTCAGCATGTGGATTTGGAATTGAAGGAAGATTTGACTTATGAAGAGAGACCCATCAAGATTTTGGACCGTAAGCAGCAGTAACTCAGAAATCGATCTATACCTATGGTCAAGGTTCAGTGGAGTCGGCATGGAACGGAAGAAGCTACTTGAGAATCTGAGGATGTTATTCGGAAGCAATACCCTGATTTATTCTAAGGTTAGTTAGTCTACTCTCCATTTTCGATAAGTGCAGTGAATTTGGAGGACCAAATTCCTTAAAGTGGGGGAGGGTGTAGCACCCCGGTGTATTATTAAATAAATTAAAAGGAACTTATACAGAAAATTCTTGAAAAAAATACGATAGGTCAAATTTCAATCAATTTATAAAAATCTCGAAAAATGATATTCATGTAAAGGACTAATAACTTAACAAGTTGTCTTCTACGACCAACCCAAAAGAAAATTTTAAGAGAGCCGAATTAGCAGATTTAAGCTCAAATCAACACTTAACCTAACCGAACCTTAGATCGTCGAATTCGAGCCCAATTCTCGATCTTTTAAGCCTAAACCAGTCCCAAACGAACAGCCTAGATGATTAGATCGATTCCCCTCTCGGTATCCATCGAAACCCTAATCCAAATATTCAAATTTTTAGTCGAGGCGGCAGCGTGACCGGGTCAAGGCGTGAATCTCGTGCGACCAACTTGGAGGACTCTATCCCCTCTAATCGACGCCTCTAGAGACCAATTGACACTTTAAAACAAAACCCTAGTCGACCTAGAAGCGATGGGATGCTGTGGCGACCGACGAGGTTCGTGGACGAGGGTGCATTCCGGTGATCTTTTGGAGGTGTTCCCCCTAGCGGCCGACGACCATCGTCCTTCTTCTTCCCTTGTTTAAGGTATGTTTTAGCAGACCAAACCTTAAGTATCGTATATGGTTAGATTCGTCTCTCAGTCCTCTTTCTAATGATCTAAAAAGCCCTAAAATCGATGTAGTATCTTGCGAGAATTCTAGGCTCTAGCGGAAGCATGTCAGATTTAGGGTTTTTCTTAATGATCCTTGTTTAATGTAGGGATTAGCAGGCATTAAGATTAATTTGATCTTTCTATCATGTGCATATTCTTTTTCTCATTCCAGTGGTAGCTTTTTGCCCATTTTTCAGGCTCTACATGTTGTGTATTAGTCATTTTCATTAACCCTAGATGAGCTCGTCGGAGTTCGGGCATAGCATCCTTGGCGCGGTCCTAACAGGAACCGCTCTGTCTTGAACGGCCCCGCGATAGACCGTGTGGTCTAGGGCGACGTCCATTTATTGACCGTTTAATTGTCTTTGCATTTCAAATCGCCCGTGATCAGGATGGCCATGTCCAGACCGTTCAAGGATTTCCGTGGCCCTCGATAAACCGCTCAGGCCCTGTCTGACCTTCAGGCCAGGATGACCTGCATGGCCTATCGACCGACCGCTGAGACTCGTTGAGCGGATCCAGATAGACCGTTCTGTCACACAGAAGTGGTTGTTATTGTTTTAAGCTTGCTTAGTTCTTGTTAATTGAAATAGGTAAGTAGGATAGCAAACCACAGATGAATTGGTAACAACAGAAAGTATAATTATACTCAATCTTGGCATGTCACCTTCATCTTCTTTATCAATTGTACGTCCCTCGCTCTTATTATAATTTTTTGAATGCATAACCTTAATCATGTTACAATGAAAAGGAAATTTTAATAGGAATGTTCTGACAATCATTCCACTCCGGTGGAGTTGACTGACCGCCGCATATTGTTTTTCGATGATTGTAGCCCTCAAACTCTTGTAATGGTTGGAACTCTCCGCCGGATACTCCTTCCGTCGGACTAGGACCTCCACTATGAGACCTCCGTAAGCCCCCGCGAGCATGGGATTCTCACTAGGATGTCGGGCAGGTTGTACCTCAAGTCCTGCACCTATTTGACTCGATCGAATCGCATGGATCCCCTGTTCTGAGTCACGGACCACATTGGACCGTCTGAGTGTTGCATGGCCGGAATCGGACCGTGTTACTCGTGGCGCGGCCCAGAGGAGACCGTGTAACTCTGGCTGAGTTCCAAGTCTTGATTGGTTGATTGCCCTTGTTCTTTCTTCGACCTGCTTATATTTGGTCGCCCAAAAGCCTCTAGACTGACCAGCAGACAGTGGGCTAGACCTTGGGTTCAGTTACACCCCGCCTATGGCAGTCCAGGAGCCCATTTGGGTGGATTTCCTCTTGCCTTGTGAGGCCCAGAATTGAACGGACTATATAGGCCTGCTCAACTATTGGAGCGGATCTACTCGGACCGTTTCGTTGCTGCGCGGCCCAGTCCGGCCCGCTTACCTTCGTTTTGGGCTTCAATCTTCACTATCGTGAAGGGCCCGATGTGGAGCGTCCTACCTTCATAGTGGCCTATAATGGACCGTTCATCCCTGGTTTCTATTAGGCTGTTCTTCAGCCCAATCCTTCTTGCGCGGTCCAGTTAGAGACCGTTCATTCTATGAGCGGCCCAGTATGGACCGTGTATATTCCAGAAACGTTTTCCGTGGTTCTTGGTGTTGGAATTCAAGGACTTGTTGGTTCTTGATAAACTTGAACTTTCTGGACAGAATGTCTACTCTGACTTACCCTTGGAATTTTTCCAAGATAAGTTATGTACCTTGAAATTATTGGCCATTTACCTTGATTAATGTCTAGACAACTTGGGATCTTGGATCCATTAAATCAATGCCAACGCATCATAAGGGCCCGGTCTGGTCCTGGGAGGAGCGCCCGAAAAGTACTAGTGCCCCGGGGAGTTGTAATGACATGGTGAGGCATTGCACCAAGTGCATGACTAGCGTGATGTCTACGACATATTTTTGTACATGATCTCTCTCTCTCTCTCTTGTGTTCTACATTGATGAATTCCTTTGGAATTAGTTACATGACTTGGTTATTTCATGCTTGATTGGTCAATTTCAGTTATACTTGTTCATGATCTCTTACTGTCCTTATTCTGTTATTTATATCGTCATCTTTCTTTTCTTTCTCATATAACATAAATGCAAATTAGTTAATTACTTAAACTTACCTGCTATTACCTACTGAGCGTTCGCTCACCCAGTTGTTTCCCTTTTTTAGGTAGCTCTGGTTATGATTCTCAGTCTGATGGGGATGGGCAGGAGTGAAGTCCATGGAGCGAGCCAGCTAGAGAGCCTTGCAGAGATGTCCTTAGAGAGTTCTAGTCAAGATAGTCATTTTGTTTCAGAGTCGTATTAAGTTGTAATTGTGAGGTCAATGGATATGTAACTATGTTAAGTTGCCGGATAGTGAGATTTTATTTGGTACATTATTTATGGTTGATCGTGGAACTCATTATATTTTAATTACATTGGTATTTAATGGTTATGATGGAATTTTATGGCCACAATTTTGCGCTGAATGTATGGATTCCTTAGCCAAGTCACATCATGTCTGGAAATCAACATATTGTTAACTATTTCTACTGTCGCATTTCGATATTCTGCGTCGGGGCGTGACAGCCTCCCTACAGCATTCGAAAGCTAAAGGATGATCTCCCTCAGCCAACCTTGGGCTTCGGGAGCCATTAGCTCGCTTGTACAGCCCGTCGTTACGTGTTGGGAATTTTCCCGAACACTTAACAGGTGTACGTTTTCCAGCAATTATATTACAAGCTAGGGTCAACCCACGGCTTGGACACACTTACCGCATCATGTAGTGACCCTCCAATAAGTTGGGGCCATCCCCGACCCTTAGACATGCATCAACGATCCGCTTACTTTCAGCCACCATGCCAACCCGGGTCTGGCCTCCAACTTGCCACGCAACGCAGCATGTCTCGCTAAGGCCAAGCCCTTACGCCCAAAATGCCTTCACTCAACTCCTACAAGATACTATCTCAACCTCTAAGTTGGACACAAGCCAAAGAAACCCGCTAGCCGAGCCGTTTGGTAACTTTGCGTGTGTTGGGAATTTCTCCGAACACCTTGCGGGTGACAACAACGACACTGTGCAATTGGCCCCCACGGGTCAACACCGACATCTCGGGAACCCAATCCCATCAAAAGACATCCACACGATGAGTAACAACCCTTGGGGGCACCCCTCTCAGCGGCAGCCCACCCTGTGGGGGAGTTCACCCCAAGCGAGACCGCGCCAAGGTGGGGGCGAACTCCCCAGGCCCTCTTTGCCCAGACACTCCCGTCCCAGTCCCAACTCATTCCCACCTAAGTCCTGCCTCGGTTCCATTCTACATACCAGTCCGGGAAGTGTCTGTGATGGGAAAAGTTCAGAGCTCGGAGCCTCACGCAAAGAATTGGCCAGTCAACGTCGTTCTACGCACTCCAGTCAACTAGTATGTATCTCGTATCCCGTATCCTTCTACGTTCACACTGGGTCAAAGTGGGGCCCAAATGAACAAAAAAATCAAATTTTATACAATTTCTCAGCCCCCTCTTTTGGACCCCCAAGTGGGTCCACGTAAACCCCCCATGGGGGGGAGGGGGGTTTATGCGGACTAGGTTGGTCCCCCCAGCATGGTCCACGTAAACCCCCATTTTCCATTAAAAAACCTTTTTTAAAAAGAAGAAAATGGCAACCCAGCCCGCGTTAACACCTCTCAGGGGGGTTTACGCGGACTAGGCCAACTTTTTAAAAGAAAAAAATTCCCAACCCAGCTTGCATTAACCCCCCTAGGGGGGGTGTTGTGTGCCTTGCATGTGAATTTTGATGATAACTAAACTTTATGAATGTATGTTTATGATGATGACTGTTGCTATGGATGATGAATGTTGCTATGCTTCAAAGTTTAGATGACTTAATATGACTTGCTTCACTAAACTTTATGTCTATGTGTTTTGGATGATGAATGTTGCTAGGCTTCAAAGTTTAGATGACTTGCTTCAAGGTTGAAGTTCATGAGGCTTTTGAGCTTTTATATGTTTAAGCGATTCCATAAATACATATCATTGGATTTCAGATCTTATGATGTGTCTTTGTTTAAAGAGGTTGCTTATATTGTGATTATTTTGCTTTGAAGGTACAAAATCCTTAGTTAAATAACACCCATGCCAAATGAACTAGCAGGACTGACAAAGATCTCATTCAAGGTCAAATTCAGAAGACTATCGATATCTGGAGTCGATGCTATGGTAATGTGGAGTCGACGTAGGTCTACACGGGTGAAAAATGGATGACAGTGCTGAAGACATGAAGATTGAGGTAGTAGAGTCGACTCCATTTGGTTTTGGAGTCGACGACAGTCAAGCTTTAGTACAGCAAAAGCCTTTTCTTAGCTGAGGTGTATAAGGGTGACAAATGGACGATATCCGAGACAAATAATTGAGCAAAGCTGACAAATGAGCTTCAATAGTGAAAAATGGCTAGTACATGTGACAAATGAAGGACAACGGTAACAAATAGATAAGGCGATGGCTCAAGCAGCGAAGAAATCTTCAAAGATGACGGCTCATGCGTTTAAGGGTGACAAATGCCTTGTAAGGCTGATAAATGCTTTGTAAGGGTGAGAAATATTTTTTAAGGGTGACAAATAGGTCGCCAATGCAGAAAAAGAGGCAAACCCATGAGAATCACTTAAGTTGACTTCGTGCCTTTGACTCCCATGATTGGCACGTGATCCAAGGATATCTGGATCGTTTACAGATAATTCCTGGAGAAGAATATTCTCCCTTTTCCAGCTGGACCAATCACGATATGCTGGAGGAATGTTTAGCCAGAAATGGCTCATACCTTGGGGGAAAAGCTTCCTACATTGGTGTGCGGCTTGAAGATCATTGGCTGGCCAATCAGTGGCCATGCTCTTTGGGATCTGCGGCCTTCTGATGATCGAATGGCTCAGGATCACATCCCTCAAGATCAAAGGCTCAGATGAAATATCCATGATATAAAAACATTAGTTTCTTTATCTACAAAAGGTGGCGAGGTGGCGAGCACGTTTGCACTGAAGGAGTAGTTCGAAGAGAAGCTCAAGCCCGTCCACAGGAGAAAAGAGAGCAGAAAGAAGAAGGAGGAGGAGGAGGATGAGAAGAAGAAGAAGAAGAGGAAGTTGCAGACGAAGCTGCAGACTTGGAAACACAAGGAACCAATAGAGGTTGCGAAGAAGATAGAAGAAGAAGGAGAACCTACTGAACTAGCAGGGACTGCGAAGTGGAAGCCTCATCCATTGAAGAACAAGTAAAGAAAGAAGAAGAGTGAAGGAAGAAGAAGCTCACCTGCGGCTGCAAAAATCTGATCATCCTACTTTGGCTTAGGGAGTCTTTATAGAATTCATTTTACTGTGTTTTTAGCTATCATGCTTAACCACTTGTTGTTTCTATACTGTGAACAATATCTTCTGGTGTGTATCTGTGCAGGGTTTGCATAGGCTCAGAGTGACTGAGCGCTTGTGTGTGTGTGTGTGTGTGTGTGTGTGTGTGTGTGTGTGTGTGTGTGTGTGTGTGTGTGTGTGTGTGTGTGTGTGTGTGTGTGTGTGTGTTGGTGTGTGTCCCCGTGTGTGTGTGCAGGTGTCGTCCTACATGTGTGTTGGAGCTTGGCTTCGTGTTGGGGAGTTATTCCCGTGCTGGTTTTTCCAGCGAGTGGAAGCCTCACCAGTTTGGTGAGGGGTGGATGTAGGGACCCGAACCACCTTAAAAATCCCCGTGCCTTGTGGTTTGAATTGTGCCATTGTTTCCTTGTCTTCTACCTCATTCACAGGTACATTTTACACACACTGCATATTTATTGGTTGCTCGCTGTGCTCATATATTGCAACATTCTATTGATGTTCACACGCATATCAATCTAACTGTTGGCGCTCCAGAATTTTGTTCAATTGATTTTAAGAAAGCGATCTAACTCCTTTATCCGTTAGTCTTGTATGTGATCCTTTAGTTCTTCAGAACCTCATGGATTGTTTTTGTTGCATATTGATCAGCTCAAGTATCATCAGGTGGTAAGTCTTTATTCACTCTCCGCTGTGTGAAACATGTGACAGTTTTAATTGGACATAAATTTTTAGAGGGATCTATTCACCCCCTTCTCTAGATCCATCTTCCTGCACTACAGGACCTAACAATTAGTATCAGAGCAGGTCTCTGATTAATCAGATTTAACCATCTACAGAGAGGATCCTCATATTTTGGTGCTTTTATGATTATGGATTATTGCTCTGAATTCATCTCAATGGTCCATCCGCCAGTGTTTAAGGATTCCAACTTCAGTGAATGGCTAGGCCGCTTATGTGTTTTCATAAACTCCATTGGCCCTAACCTATGGAGTCTTGTGTCTCACGGCCCGCATCAACTGCCTCATGATCAGATCAAGTGGTCTAATGAGGACAAATTGAGGAACTGTGATAATATCACAACTCTAAATATTTTGAAGGATGCAGTTGATACTGATGTGTTTCCTTCTGTCTCCAGGGGCAAGTCTGGAAAGGAAATTTTGGACAAAGTGATTGCCATCCACAAAGAAGAGGGGGACAAATATTTGATGGCCAATAGAAGTGATCACAGTAGTGATCAAAAGGATGAATCATCCTCTCAGGTATGTTTCAGATCTGAAGAAATTTCATTTGATGAATTGATGAATCTTTATGAGGAATTGTTAGATAGATGTATGAAAGTGAAAGCTTAAAATAAGAAGCTTAAAAAAAATCTGAAAACTTCACTCATGTTCTTTTCTGTGATAGATGTTCTGAGCTTAAAAAAATAAATGAATCTCTCTTGATTGATGTTAACATTCACAAAGAGACCATTTCAGATCTAAGAAATGAAAATGAGGGTCTGAAGGTTAAAATCAATGAATGTGATAAAATTGAAAGAGAGCTCATGAATAAATTGAATGCAATGTCTGTTAATCAACAATTGAATGATGAACTAATCAAGAATGATAAACTTATTGAAGAAAATGAAAACTAAAATATTTGAATACAGTCATGTTTGAAAAATTGCTTGCCTTTGAAAAGGGAAAATGTCTATCTATTGATGAACCTGACAAAATGCATATTTTGTTGCAAGAAATTGAAAATTATAAAACCATCAATGGCATGTTGAATGATAAGATAGCTAAGTGTGACGAAGAGCTAGCTAATTCAGAATTGCATATTTCCTCACTTCAAAATGAAATCCATGATTTGAATATTTCATTGTCTAAATTTGTCAAAGGGAAAGAAAACCTAGACAAAATCTTGGGGACCAAAGTAAACTTTCAAAGGGAAGGCCTTGGGTACACTCCGATCAATAAAAAATCTTTTGAAACCAAACTGTATACATCTTTCATCTCGACTTCGGATGTAGTTATTACCACAAATGCTCACCCAGTTCAGCATGGTATCAAGAAAACCCAAAAACAAGATGTTAAGCAGAAAATGAATCAAAACTCAAAATTGAAAAACAATTCTACTTCTTCAAATATCCATGTTAGAAAGCATAATGCTAAACACCACTATTCCAACAAAAATGCCTCCTGTTTTTATTATGGTAAACGTGGTCATATTATGCATGACTGTTACATATTGAAAAATGATGATTTGAAAGCATGTGGAAATAAATTTGTTTCCAAAAGAAGAAAAGGTGTTTCTTGTTTCAATTGTGAAGAATATGGACACATGATGCATGAATGTAACATCATGAAAAAGAATAGCTTCCATGCATAGAGAAATGAAACTGTGTTCAGTAAACAAAGAAAACCTTTAATTTGGAAAAACACATTCATGAAAACAAACTCTTCTAGTTATTGTCAAAGCTGTGGAAAGTCAGGACACCATGTGTCACAATGTTAGAAAGCAAACATGACACATTTTCATGTTAATAATGAAACCAATTCTGCGAGGTCACAAAAGTTTAATGCTCATGTTTATAGGAAATCTGTGAAGTCTTCAAAGTGTTGTCACTATTGTGGAAAGATTGAGCACAATATGGATGATTGTGTTTATGAAAGACGTCACGGGAACTGAGAAAGCAGTCGTAAGCGCACGTTATGCGGTGAAATGCCGGACTCCCGAAGAGGATTGTCTCCACGGGCTTTAGAGACGGGAAAACACACGAGACGGGAAAACACACGGAATGGAAAGGCTACAATTTGATAGAAATGGAGATGACAGAAATAAAAATGATGTTAATGAAACCTCCATGAGAACTTATTCTCCATGGGATTTTGAACTGAAGTGAAAATAATAGAATGAAATCGCAGCGAGAAATTATTCTCCGCAGGATTTAATAGAAATGAAATGACAGAATGAAACCGCCGCAAGAACTTGTTCTCCGTGGGATTTGAATAGAAATGAAAATAACAAAAATAAGATTGACAGAATGAAACCTCCGTGAGAACTTGTTCTCCGTGAGATTGGTACAGAAATGAAAATAACATAAATAAAATTGGCAGAATGAAACATCCGCGAGAACTTGTTCTCCGCGGGATTGGAACAGAAATGAAAATAACATAAATAAAATTGACAGAATGAGACCTCTGCGAGAACTTATTCTCTGCGGGATTTGAACAGAAATGAAAATAACAGAAATAAAATTGACAGAATGAAACCTCCGCGGGAACTTGTTCTCCGCGGTATTTGAAACAGAAGTGAAAATAACAAAAATAAAATTGACAGAATGAAACCTCCGCGAGAAGTTGTTCTCCGCAGGATTTAGCAGAAATGAAATAAAGAAAATACACGCGTGAGGGCGTGTGTGTGGTTATGTGCTCGCCAGGGGTCAAGGACCCCAAAATAGAGAAAGAAGTGATCGTTGGATGACTCAGAGATGGGAGATCATGTGGACTCCTTCTTCCTCCTCCTTCGGCCGGCCGACGAGGAGAGCTTTTCCTTCTGGTTACCCTTACAAAAAAATGAAATAAACAGAAAATGGATCAGAACAAAGATAGTATAGCATCAGTCCTTTGTGATGAATATGATGAGGTTATGAGCAAACACACACCTGGTTGGTGTTGTTTGAAACCTCTCTTGGGCGCAAAGGATGGTAAATGATGATGAAAGAAATGATGTGCCAAGGTGCACAAAAATGCAAGGCCCCTCTCAGGCAGAGAAGCAAAACATGAATAGAAACCACGAATGATGCATGCAAACAGAATGACAGACGAAGCAGAATAAAAGAGAAGAAAGAGTTTATTATGAGGCCAAAGGCGGGACTTTGAACGAGCTTGAGCGGCGCGAGTACGGTGTGAGCGTTCGGCGGGATAGAACGGCCTTCTCTCGTGTGTGCTTGAGCCTTTAAAGATCGGATAGGACCTCCCTTTAAAAATTCATGAGCTTGTGGGGGTGTGGACGCCGCCGTGAGAGAGCCCCTTTTTTTTCTTTTTTGGGAGAGGGATTTTTGATAGAGAGATGATAAAAAATAGATAGAAAATAGAGAGAGGTGGGGTGAGGGGTTTAAATCACATTAAATAAAAGTAGAAAGAAAAAAGAAAAAATAGAAATTATGTGTGTGCATGTGTGTGAAGAGAGATAGAGGGAGCGGCTGGTGGGAGGTCGTGTGAGAGATGAGTGTGTGTGAGTTAGAGAGAGAGGGGTAGTAGCTGTGAGGTGTGTGAATTAGAGAGAGAGAGGGAGCGGCTGGTGGGAGGTGTGTGTGTGTGAGTTAGAGAGAGAGGGAGCGGCCGTGAGGTGTATGAATGAGAGAGAGAGAGGGAGCGGCTGGTGGGAGGTGTGTGTGTGTGTGAGTTAGAGAGAGAGAAGGAGCGGTCGGTGGGAGGTGGTGTGTGTGTGTGAGTTAGAGAGAGAGGGAGTGGCCGTGAGAGGTGTGTGTGTGAGTTAGAGAGAGAGAAGGAGCGGTCGGTAGGAGGTGGTGTGTGTGTGTGAGTTAGAGAGAGAGGGAGCGGCCGTGAGAGGTGTGTGTGTGTGAGTTAGAGAGAGAGAGGGAGCGGCTGGTGGGAGGTGGAGCCGGTGGCGGTGTCCAGGGGAAAGGGATAGCCGCGATGTGCATGGGAGATTTGTGTGTGTGCAGTGGGGAGAGGGATGCTGTGGAGGGCAGACGGTGAGGTGGTCACGGGAGGTGGGATGCAAGTGAAGTGCCGGCGGTTGGGGTGTTGGCGACGGTGGACGTTGTGAGGGGGAGACGGAGGAGCAGGGGCATGGGCTACGTGTGCATGGTGTGGGAGAGGGACGGTGGCGAGATGGTTGTATGGGAGAGGAGGTCACAGCGGCGAGGGGGAGGGTGGCCTGTGCTTGCGTGTGCAGAGGAGGGTGAGAGGCATGGCGGTGAGAGAGGGGGCTCGCGATCGTTGTTGGACGTGGGTTGCGGTGGAGAGTGTGTGTGAAGAGTTGAGAGAGGGGGAGGCTCTCGGGTGTATGTGAGAGTGTGGATAGAGCTAGAGAGAGGGGGGGAGTGGCAGTGGGAGGTGAGTGTGTGTGAGTTAGAGAGAGAGGGGGAGCGACCGGTGATGGGGGGAGCTCGCTGACGGTGAGGTGCTCCAGCAGGAGGTGTGAGGGTGTAGGGGAGAGAGTAGAGATGGTGATAGTGGAGAGGGAGAGTGTGGTGAGTGGAGGGTGGCGGTGGTGCAGTGGAGTGTGGAGAGGTGAAAGTGAGTGAGATGGTGAGAGGTGAGGTGCGGCCGAAGGTAGGGTGGTGGCTGTGAAGTGGGGAGGTTGGCCGGTGGTGGTGAAGGTGAAGGTGGCAGTGGGAGGGCGACGGTGTGGGGAGGTGAGGTGTGAGGGGGAGAGTGTGGAGAGATGGGAGAGTGAGTGAGGTGGCCGGCGGCGGTGGAGTGTGTGCAGAGAGAAGTGCAGTGTGTGTAGGAGTGTAGAGGAGAGTGTGGTGTGAAGGGAGAGGTGAGGGCGACAGTGGGTTGGCCGACGGTGGAGAGAGAGAGAGAGAGAGAGAGAGAGAGAGAGAGATGAGTGACAATCTACTTGCCTTGGATCTCCCCCCTCTTGCCTGTGTTGGTTGGGAAATATAAAGAGAGAGGGGGAGAGGGTGAAGATAAGAGAGAGGGTCGAGGGGAGAGATGAGTGAGGGAGGACGTGAGAAATTGGTGGGAGATGGCCACGGTGGAGAGAGACTTATTGATCATGGAAGGGAGACTAGATCCTAAAATAAAGGGAAGAGTGGGGTGTGAATGGGCTAAGCATACCCCAAGCCCATGTTCATAATTATACATTTTATGTATTTATTTTTTTGATTTTTTGATTTTTATTATTTTTATTTTCTTCTTTTGATTTTTTTTATTTTTTTGTGTTTATTTTTTTTATTTGTTTGTTTTAACCCTGTCTCAATTTTTTATATGAAATTGAGATTATTATTTAAAAATTAGAAATCGCTCAAATAAGTCAAATGTGCGAGCCACTTTGGGGCATCATAATGTAATACGAGATTTACTCATAGCAATGTAAGAAATGACGTATCTACAGCTGCCCCGCCTTGGCATCTGCTTTGCTGGGGAATGACATATAGCGGAATTGAATGAAGTGTGAGAATGAACTGAAAAGTAGATGTCAAGGTGTAATGAGACACGCTTTCAATATTACATGATTAGAATCTTTCCAGAGTCTCAACGAGACCACCCTGAAGGGGGTCTGCCGAAATTAACGATTGTTTGGATGGTAAACAAACAAGGAAAGGAAATAATTTGCACTCAGGCACAACTAAGAAAAGAGACCAACTTCCGTGCATGGAAGTTTCTGTGGTCACTAACCTATATGTTTCACCGTTGGGGAGCGGTTACTAGCCAATGTGGAAGTGCTACGACCAAGGTGGGTCCAATGGAGTAAAATAAAAAGAGTAGTTGATAAATCCAAACAAGGGTTTCTTCCGAAATAATAGCCCACGGTAGTCTCGAGGAAACTCTGTACTCAACTCAGAAAGGAATATCTCATATTTGAAGTTTAAGCACAGTGGCTCTCACGATCGAATTAAGTGAATGATCTTCCACAATGATATCAAGATCCTATATGAATGCATGCTGGGTTTAAAGAGAAAATTAAAATAAATTAAAAGTAGAAGATAGCCAAGGATAATATTGTTAAGTTGTTAAGGATGGGTCAGGATACCAATTCGGTGAGCCGATATTGAGCCGGAGCCCGTTTATCCACTCACCGACCCACCGAACGGAACCGTCATTCCCATGATATCACAACTTAACTGCCTGTCCGTACGACCCAAATTTCTCTGAAATCATCACTGTTTTTGTTGAAGGGGAACTCAAATTCCAGATTCATTGGGGCCGTAAGGTCCTTGACACGCTCTAGTAGTGTAAATATCATATAGTACAATGCATGACATAGTGACCGGAAGTGGTACATGGTGGGACGGTGGTGTTTTTTTTTTTGAAACCTGCACTGAATATACAGCAAAATAGAATTATTTTACAAGAAACAGAATTGCATTCCATTGTACAAGGAAATCAACACACCAGATGTTTCACAGAAGCAAAAGAGAACACAGCACAGGAAGACAGGGTTCCTTCACCACAACCTACAATGGCAACTCCTGAACTTTTTATGTCTCATCCCTCCCTATAAATACCCCCCCCCTGCTTGGCCTAGCAAAGGGCATCAAAGAGTGGTTTGAGGGGGCCAAGAAGAGAGGAAAAGTAGAGATTTTGGCATTTTGAGATGGAGGGCGAGTCTTCCCGTCCCGCGAAGAGGAGTAGGCTTAGTAGTGAGTTCAAGAGGCTCACCGACATCGAAGGTCATTTGAGTGAGAGGATCCAATCTCATATGGTAAACTGACTCCTTTCCCTCACTTTTCTATATGAATTCCCCCTTGTCTTATCATTTTTTTTCTTTCTTGCCAATCGTACCCTCTCTTTTCGGGCCCGAGGAAATTTTCAAAGCTGCCCTGGCTTTTAAAGCTTACTTCCAACATCACCATCGGTATGAGGGCTATCATTACAAAGTAGCACCTCCAAGGTCTCGTTATCCACGCCAAACATTATGATCAGATTTACATGGACTGGACAGCCATGGGTGCATTGATAGAGGTTTGACACCCTCAAACTCACACCTTCATCTTCCCTACCTTTGAAGCAACGGTCCTCCTCAAGGAAGCAGAACTTCTGCTTGGCTTGAAAAGCTTCAGGAAAGACGGCAAGATAAAGATCTTGCCCATGCTGAATAAGATGACCTCCGAAGAAGTCGTCAGAAGTTTTATGCCCTCTGGAGCCATCAAGGGCGTCCAGACCCGAAGGGGAATTAACCTGCAGAAGCTTGCAGGATGGACTATAAATGCCCTAGAAGAGTTGACATGTGATGATCACCTGGAGAAACTCATGAAGGGGTTCACAATTTGCTTGGCAGGAGCCCTCCTATTTCCTTGCACCGATAATAATATGGAGGAGGATCAATTGGGTGCGATCTGTGGACTCTGGGAGGGCAAAGAGTGGGGCCCACCATCCTAGCTTTTCTCTACAACGGTCTCACGGCTTCCAGCATGGGTAAGCCTCCTTATGGGTGCATGCTTCTTTTCAACTGATGGATCGACCTACACTTGAAATTCGATTCCCGTGAGGGAGCACATACCACCTCCAGGATCTTTCAACAAAGCCCCCTTCATTATATGGCCAACGTGTTGGGCTTTGGTGGGAACGTGGCTAATCGCGTGCCTCGGCTGAAGACACGCGGAGACTAGCGGGCCCATATCAACACCCTGTCACCGAATCTGTTCACTCGTGCACCGTCATGCTTACTCCCGCGAGAACTCCTCACAAGATTCTCCCCTGACACGGAACTCCGGCTCATCGGTATAACCGAATTTGCCCTTTATAATGTGCACCGGTGTTGTACTCAAGTCGGTCTCCCTCACCATTCATTTCCACTGTTATCCAGCCTTCCTTCTCTGAGGAAGAGGGAGCTGAGTACGGAGGTAGATGCAAAGGATGTGAAGGATATCAAAGCGTCATAGAAGGCAAGCATTCCAAGGAAGGCGATATTGAGCATAGGGGAAGAGCGTGAGCTGTGGAGAGCTTATGTAATCGAACTGGGGAAGTTGAGGCCCGAAGTGCCCAAATCCTAATGTAGCCCATTTTGTTCCAATGAAATAAACACAGAGCCCTTAATGTCATCATGATCTCTCTCACCTTCTCCCCTCTCTGAACTTCCTCACTTTCTTAGCTCATTCTAATCCCTTAAGATTCTATCTCACCCCATGGAGCGTGGTGGACGGAGCCGAGGTGCGAGAAGAGGAGGCGGTGACCCCCCCTCGCCGAAGGAACGTTGTGGAAGGGCGAGAAGAGGCGGCCATGGAGGAAGAATGTCCTTTTTTGGCCAGGCCATTGAGGGCTCCGAAGGAGCTGGCGGCGTTGAGGGATGCAGAGAGGGAGAGAGTGGAGGAGGAGAGGGCAGAGTGGCAGTGAGACTGGGACGAGGGGAAGGCACTGGAGGCCTAAGTGAGGGAGCTCTTGTTGTGCCTTGGCGAGGATTGCCACCAGAGGGGAAGAGAGCGCGCAGTGCGTCTCCGTTAGTCTGGCCCCTTCTCTGTTGGTAGCCTTCTAGTCCCCTCAGTCGAGGAGCGACGTGTTACCGAGGCCTACCAGGCGTTGTGAGGTGAGGCGAGCATTGCCTTGCAGACCTGCATGAGGCCTCCCAGGGACTCCCGCCTTCGGAGGGAGGAGAGGGATGACTAGGAGGGCCATGATAACAGTTAGTGAATTGCTTGTACACCCACTCCCTTGCTTATGATGCACATGCCAGTTTATAAGATATGTGAATGGAATGACTTGTTTCTTTCCACTTGTTCTGTTTATTGGTGTGTTCCTTCCCTTCTACGCCTCCTCTCTTCCGTTCCCATGTGATATGTTCGACAAGACTTCACCCCAAAATGGGGAATCATGTCTCGCCGTGGCCACTATTTTCAAAGGGAATCCACCATCGATTTCAACGATGGCGGCCCTTAGTGTTCCTTCTCTTCTACGCCTCTTCCTATTACACTGTGCCGATGCGACGTGATTGACGAGACTTCTCCTCAAAATGGGGAATCGTATTCCACTGTGGCCACTATTTTCAGAGGGAATCCATCACCGATTTCAATGATGACGATCCCTAGTCCTCTTTTCTCGCTCGGATGTCTCTCATTTTCTTATTTGCATTCCAAATTATTCACAATATGACAATGGGCACGGGGAATCTTTAGACCGTATAGGGGCGGCGAGTCAACAAATCATGCCTCCGAATCATTTACTACCCACGGCGAAGTGACACACGAGAGTTAAAGGAGGGTGCCTCGTCACAAAGGCCACTTCTAGAGATGACAGTGAGAGTTCTAGATCGCCTCCCTTCCAATCCTATAAATACTTCTCCTATCGCTCGACTTTGAAGCATCGGAGTAGTGAGAGCTGATTTGAAGAGCGAAAGCTTTTAGGAAGGGGAAGGAGCGAGAGTTTCTTAAGCTTCCGGATGGAGGGCGAGTCCAGTTTCAAGGTGGAGGGTGAATCTTCCCACTCCTTCAAGAGAAGTAGATCTGGAAGCAGTTCCAGGAGGCTCTCTGATATTGAAGGGAACCTTAGTGAAAGGACCCAATATCAGCTTGTAAGTGAACCCCTTCTACTTCCTCCCTTGTTCTCTGGCCCTTTGGCGAGTGCACCCCTTTCTCATTTCCTATGTATGCACAGGGCATGATGCGGTCACACATCTCATGGGAGTTGGTGCTGCCCACATATCGGGGTCTTCCGGACTTCCAAAAGGCTCGGCTAGACATGATGGGGTTTGGAGCCTTCCTTCGAGTCGAGCCGATTAAGCTTGACCTCGCCTCATCCAAACTTTACGCGAAAGATGGGACCCAGTGAGTCGGGCGTTCCTGATGCCCTGGGGGCATATGGTGCCCAGTTTGGAGGATGTCGTCAGAATTACGGGCCTCAAAGTGGATGGTGAGGCGGTAACCGGGGTCACCTACGTTGATTACTGAGAAGGTGCTCAGAAACTATTGGGGTTAGACTTAACTGGTCGAAAGAACAGGTCAGTAGCCAGAGCGTCTATCATGGAGGCGTTGGGGCTTACTGACACTCATCCTCGTAACGACGAATCCCTGGAGGAGTTCATGGAGAGGACTGAAAAGGGGTACCATGCCGTATACTATGTGGATTCTAGCAATTGGGAGAGGTCAAACATAGATTTAAGAAGATTTCTCTTTTTCCTACTGGGGAGGTTGCTACTGGGCTGAAAGGGAGACAACATTCATTGTCGTTTCTTGTAGCTCTTAGTAGACCTCGAGAGGGTAGGGCAGTATGCCTGGGGAGCTGTCGTGTTGGCATACTTATTTACAGGTCTGTCCCAAGGGTCAGACCCGGAGGTGATAGTGAGTGGCTTTACGCCACTCATTCAGGTAATATTTTTTTCTTTTTTGCTTTTTTTATTTTTGATGCCAATGGCACATGATGACGTAGCTATGGAGCTATTATTACCTCCCAATGGGTAGGGCTCAACATTGGCGACCAGTGACAGTGCCGTTAGTTAGACGGTGGCAACTCATCATGAGCACAACACCTCTATCCTACCAACTGATTGTGTTAAGACGTGAGCTGCAAGAGTTCCCTGTAGCGATGGTAGGATTCTTTTTTCTTCTTTTGTTTTGTTTTTTTGTTATTTTTTTTATTTTTGACCAGCTAAGAAGATATGTGCAACCTAACATAGGTGAACTAGAGGCCTTATTCGGGCATGGTCGACGCCGACCAGCCGTGGGTTATAACAAGCCGTGCCCGATTCAGACGGCACCTCTGGCTACATTGTTTGAATGAAATCGAGCCACTTAGGCTACGATTGGCCATGAGGACCCTAGGGCCAGGAATGGGTGGATATGACCGCACCGCCTCACGTCGGGAAGAAGACACGCGGCTGACAACCTGTGTTGATTGGCGAGTGTGCTTCCCCGAACAGTATGAAGACTGGCAGCGGGGTGGCACGCTCGTGGAATCACATGCGTAGGACAACGAGGATTACTTGTGCCTTTATAGGGCAATGTATGCAGAGCGGCTCCATCTTGAGGGGCTTGTGGAGGTGAAATGCAAGCATTTTTTCTGTGTATTTTTTTTATTTTTTTATTTTTTATTTTTTGATTTGTTTTTTTGTTTTTTATTATTTTTTTTTATTTTTGTTTTTACCCTCTCTCCCTTTCTTTTGAATGTTGACTCATGTGCCATGGCTGCAGGATGCCCATGACACCATGATAACGAACTTGCGAGCTCGCTTGGCGGACACGGAGCAACAGCTGGGTGACACCCGTGCAGCTTTGAGTTGCTCGGTAAGCCTGGATGCACATGTTCTCAGTTATAGCTTGAGATTCCTGGCGCTAACCCCTCAATGTTACCTCTTGTGTGTTGCAGCGTGCCCAGCTTGACGCGGTCTCATCGACAATGGGAGCAGACGGTGTTTCCTCCAGTTTATGGATCCCTACTTTAGAATTAGATCTGCTCCACGAGCAACTTGCTTGTGCTACGCAGCGAGCCGCGGAGGCAGAGGGAATACTTTCTGCATGGGTGAGGGTATCATTATAGAATTTTCTTTGTTCATGCCTTACCATATACCTGAGATGGTGGACATGGCAGGCGAAAGAATTACAGAAATCATTGGCTTGTGTCGCATAGGGGGAAGTCAAGGCAGCAGAGCTAGAGGAGGAATTGTGGCGTTGTCCTGATGATGACTCCTCTCGGGATGCCGTGGAGCTGAGGATTAGCCTTCAGCTCGAAAGGGAAGACAGGGAGAGAGAACCGGCAGAGAGGGAAAGAGGCAGAGAAAGGGAAAGAGCCGAGAGGTTGGCTGAGAGGGAGGAGCAGCGGGCCTTCGAGGCCCAATTGTTTGAGCTCCGAACCAGTCTTGGCCTCGCTGAACAATGGCTGAGGGATGGTGAGGAGTGCTACCGAAGAGCACGAG
Source organism: Amorphophallus konjac (assembly GCA_022559845.1). Taxonomy (NCBI): domain Eukaryota; kingdom Viridiplantae; phylum Streptophyta; class Magnoliopsida; order Alismatales; family Araceae; genus Amorphophallus; species Amorphophallus konjac. The sequence continues at coordinate 404,307,357 of CM040120.1, forward strand.
AGTGTGGCTTTCGTGTTAGTAACTTCTTCGCTGCCCCTGTCGACCGACGGGGAGCAAAAACGGGAAGAGGAATGCAGAGCGGTAGAGGTACCGCCTCGCATGGTTTGACGACACCCTCTAGGGTTCCTCGCCTGGAGAGTGGTGAAAGGATTAATGTTGAGGGAGAGGGTGGAACCTGATGTACACTTTATAGAAAGAAAATAATGGAATGTTTGGTTTACTGTTCTCTGCATCCTTCTTACTTTTCAATCCTGCGCACATTGCTTCAAAGAAACAAGTTAGTTTTTCCGTTCTGGCTTACCCTGTCTCAATGTGTGGATGATTATTTTGAAGCTAGCCTTGATAATGAGTCAAGGGGCCAAGCCTTTATCAACTAAGGCAAAGGTAAAGCACAATTATGAATGCGGCACACAAGCATACAAATGCGAACGAGAATTTAAAAATGAAATGTTGCACACAAATGCGATCATGCGAAATGAATTTTCTTTGCATATATCTACTTTTTTTTGTGTTTATCTTTTTTTATCTTTTCCCCCTTTTTTTGGTTTATTATGTTGTTTTTGTTTTTATTTTTGGGCCTGGTGACCACTCCATATGGCACTTAACCTACATGTGGACGGGGGTTTCTTACTAACCTCCCAGGTATCCTAAGCGCACATCTAAGTTGATTTGGGCCTCTAGACTCCTCGAATGATAATCCCGCCGGTTAAGACTTATCTTGATGACAATACCGTCATGCCATGCTTAGGCTCACAGTCGTTTCCGACTGTAGGGATACACCCAAAAAGTATTCGAGGTAAATGATTTGCCCGACCCAGGTCTCTTTCCTCACCACTCTACATGGTATATAATGGAACACCCTAGAACCCTAACGGCCAACCGCGCGACGCTAACCCGGAATCAGACGCCGTCACACCCATAGGTGACGCGCTTGCATTGGCCTAAGCCCGAGGTTAGAATAAGAAGACATCAAGGTGGTAGACAAGGGTCTTGCCCGGCCAGAAACACTGAGATTCCTTCGCGGCGATGGCTTTTTCTTTTCAAAGTGGACAACCAAAGGTGAGTTTTTACTAAAACGAGGTTGCAGGCCTTAGTGGGTTTCACGCTTCGGGACCTCCATTGAGCCTTCATCTTTGGGGAAGAAGGAAGAGTGTGGGGGTCAAACCACCTGAGAGGACCGGGAAAACCGTTAACCCTATGAGCCAATAGAGGCCTACTCGACTCTCCCCTTTTGGACAACTTCAGACCAAGTCTCGAGCGTTTGCGTTTTATTGCCCCTTTTGTTTTGAGGGGTTTCGTTTGTTGGAATCAAGCACGGCCACGACCAGACTTTTCACTTGACTTTGATTTGTCATTTTTTTATTTTTGTTTTTGAGGGATCTAATCATTTGACATTTTGAAATCCCTCTTGTATGCCTAAGGGGACACTGCCCTCTTCTCGTGCTCTGCTCCAGGCTTGAGAAAATGGATCCTACTCTTGCCTTAAGTGGATTGTGCTTCGGTTCTTTATGCTCAGCATTTTAAGGGCGCCGTCTGTCTCATTTGGTCGAAGAAGGAGAGAATAAAAATTACAGCTTCCCTGGAGACCTTCGGGGTGAGGCCTCACGATAGGCGATGCTACCAAATTTTTTTTGATAAAACACGTGCGTATGTGCATGTTGCCTTCCTTTTAGTAGGCATAGGCAAACATGACCGGACAGGGACCTCCACGGTTCTGACAGACCAAGACTTGAGACCTACCAAATCTTAGGGGACCCTATCTTAGCATGAAGGTGGATGCCGTGATGATCACCAGGCATTAGCCCCTTTTGAATTTTCTATTTTTTTTGTTTTTGCTTCTTTTACTTTTTTGTTGTTTTGTTTTATTTTGTTTTGTTTGTTTTCTTTTTTTCTTTTTTATTTTTTTTTATTTTTGATTTTGACATTATGCACACCTATCTTAGGGTAGTACTTTTAAGATAAAGCCCATTCCAAGGGTGGGATAACTCGATCCCCTCAGCATTAACTAGCCTATAACCATTGCTAAGATACACAGGTTGAATTACATATGGACCCTCCGAATTGGGTTGGAGTTTAGAACGTGGCCTACCAGGTTTCACGAAAAGTCTTTTAACGACCATCTCACCGACTTTGAATTTTCTCTCAATGACCTTCTTTTGATAAAATCGTGTGAGTATACGCAGGCATGTTCGGCAGCGGCCAGCCGCTTCTCGTCTAAGTGTTCCAATTGGGCAAGGAGTGAGTCACGACGTTCGTCGAGGGGAAGTTCTTTGTCCAACTGTACTATAAGAGAAGGAACTAAGATCTCGTACGGGACTACCGCCTCCATCCCATACGTAAGGGCAAACGGAGTTTGCCCAGTGGGAGTACGGATTGAAGTGCAATAGGCCATTAGAGCTTCAATAAGCTTTTCCGGCCAATCCGAGAACTTGTTAGACTCACATGTTTTCTTTATGATTTTGATCAACATTTTATTAGTGGCCTCTGCCTGGCCATTACCTTGTGGATAATATGGTGATGAATGATGCAATGTAATTTTATACCTGTTGCAGAGGTCCTGAAGGTCTTGAGAAATGAATTGTGGCCCATTGTCGGTGATGATAGTGCTTGGGATGCCGAACCTGGTGATGATGTTCTTCATGATGAATTTGCAGACTGTGGATGCCTTGACTTCCGCATAAGCTTCGGCCCATTTGGTGAAGTACTCCGTTGTAGTGAGGATGAAATATTTTTGCTTAGTGAGTTGGGATCACCGAGAGGACCAATAATGTCAAAAACCCACATGGAGAAGGGCCATGGGGAGGATATTGGATGAAGTGAGGAAGATGGGGAGTGAATCTTGTGGGTGTGAAGTTGACACTTGACACACCTACAGACATAGACTGTACAATCCTCTTCCATGGTGGGCCAGTAAAAGCCTTACCGAAGAATCTTCTTAGCGAGCATTTGACTATTCACATGGCCACCACACACACCAGAGTGTGCTTCCTCAACACATTTCCAGACCTCATCATGATCAAGACATCTTAGAAGAACACCAGTAAGGCTTCTTTTATATAGAACTCCTCCAATCAGCATGTATTTTTGGGCCACTCTTCTTATGGCTTTCCTGTCTTCCGATGTGACTTAGCGTAAAAGAGTGGTGATAAAACCAGAATTAGGCGGAAGATGCCTAGAAGGATTTACAGGATAAGAAAGGAATCAAAGAAAAAGGTGAGGACTAAAGCCTCGAAAATAGTGTGAGAACGGGAAGATGCCCAAAGTGGTTATGTGAAGGAATCGGGTCGGACCCGAGATTGGGAGGAATTAGGAGAAGAAATTGATAAATTGAGAGAGGCGGATCCGGAGGGTCCGGAAATGAAGGAGGAGAATAATGGGGAAAAGAATCCGGAGGTTCCGGAGGAAGAAAATGATGAGAGACGCGATGCCCTCGGAAAATGTATGGGAAAAGGCAATTCAAAAGGAGGAAAAGAACGAAGGACGTAATATCCCGGAAGAACGAAAGGATGAATTGGAAGAGAGAAAGGTCTGGAGATTCCGGAAGGTTATGAAAAGGGAGGGCGCGATGCCCTGGGAGAGCAAAAGAACATAACACAAACTCGAACCCGGGAGGGTCCGGAGGATCCGGACAAAGAGAATGGGAGTTGAATAAAGTGAATGGATTTAATGAAGGATCTAGAGGTTCCGGAGGAAGATGACGATGAGGGATGGATAAAAATAAGGAATTAAACAAAGAGGGATCCGAAGGCTCCGGATGAGTAGGAATGTGAGGGTCCAGGGACCTTAGAGAAGAGGAGGAGCTTGATTGCGTAGATTTAGATGATGGAAAGCGTCCCCTCAGCCAATGGACTACCCATAAAAAGAAGTCTAATAGCAGCACGAGCAGTGATGGACTAGGATAGGAAGTGGATGAACTAATGTGGGCCCCCTCAACAAGGGATTTCTTGTCCTTAAGCTTCACTTTATGTCTTCCCCTCTTCTTGGTTGATACTCTCTTACAGTGTGGCCCCTTAACCTTCAACATAGCTTCCTAGCCTATTGGCCTCGCATGCCCTCTCTAGTGATGTGCCCAGATAGATGACCTTGTTTCTCTCTGATCATCCTGCTCAATTGGTGTAGTTAGTGACCACAGGCTCTCGGTCGGTGAACTTTTAATAAGATCCCTCGAACATTCAAGAATGAACGGTAACTCCCTTGGCAAATAATCATAGCAAAAATTTGAGAGTTCTGTTTGTGAAACAAGAATATTGACATGGAATGGCTCTTTTGGAAATAACTTCTTGACTTCGGCACAAGGAGCTTCATATTTAGCCCACTGTTCAAGGTCGTTAAAATATCATGCGTGAACATGTTTGGTAACATAGGCGTTCGCCCCTTGCATGGAAGTTGGTGGTGAGTAGACATGATGTCAAAAGCTTCCAACAAGGACTGCCCAGACCCGCCCTTGAGCATAGAGTTCATCATCTCCTTTGCAATGGAATGTGTCATCACTATGCTTGAGGAAAATCCCTTCTCTTGATTAGCCATTTGGACTATGACCGAACAAGGGGTAATGAGAGCCTTGAAAGTATCTTGGCCAATGAGTAATGTGACCTTTATTATTTTGGCCCCTGATTTGCTTAGCACCAATTCTTGAGAGTCCTTCTTGGTGGACATTGGTGTTGGTGAAGACTTGGCCTTCTCAAAGGTTCCCGGCACAAGAACCCGAATCAACATTCGGCAAATGAAAGCTTGGGTTTTGAATGACATAGCCATGACCAAGTTCTTCTTACCTGGTTCTTGCACATCCTCTTTGGCACATATATTTGTAGAAGTACACCCACTCTGAGAGGAGGTGGAAGGAGGCGAGATGGAGGTGGCAGGCTCATCGGGTAATGGAGGTTCAATTGAAGGGGTTGTAGGAAGGGTAGGTGGAGGTTTAACACGGCGAGCTTCTCCCCTTGCTCGGAAGAAGACGAGGTTAGCTCGGGTGCAAAAATAGATGGGCCCTGCTCAGGATTAATCACGGGTTTGGGTAAGGGGTCGAGTGGAGGAATAGGAATTGTTGGGTTCGGGGTTATAAGGATAGTGGAGGTTTTAGGTGGGGGCGATGGAGGATTACTTGGTTGGGAACAAGGGTTAATGGGAGGCTCAGTGGTAGCCGACGGTATGGAGGTTACTTGTGTTGTTGGAGAGGTAACGGTGGGAGGCTTGGTACATAGGAAGCGTCGGGTTTTGGTGGTACATAAGGGGTCCAGGGTAGGAGGTGATTCATGGTGCATTGACACGGGTTGTTGGAGTATGAACCCATCATCATAACACCATGAGGCCTCATAGACGTGAGTAGGGATAGTGGCTGATTCATGGTGCGTTGACGCAGGTTGCTGGAGTATTGACCCGTCATCGTAACACCATGATGTTTCATAGACAGGGGTAGGGATAATGGCTTCGTCATGAGCAGGGGGTTCTTGTGGGAGCGGTGGAAGAGGGAAATGGAGAAAACTCGGAATGGGTGTATCTTGAAGGTTTTCAAAATCTTCATAATGTGCCGTCTCTAATTCTTCATAATAATCAAGTTCAAATAGGCACCGTGGTGGAGGCGTGTTGATGGGTGGAGGTGGTGTATACTGACATGGAGGATTTTGTGGATGTGAATGTAGAGGCAGAGGGCCATGTGAATGAGTGTGATGAATGGGTGGTGAGCGGATGACGTCAACTTGATCGTTAAGACTCGAAAGAATATTTTGCTCACTCATATTCTCAATGCCATACTCATCTCTTCTCTCCTTCCAATCTTTCTCCATTTTAGTAATGTTATCTATGAAAGTATGAAGGGGATTGACTTGAGGAGGAGGAGGAGGCGGTCGTAGACTTGTGACCCTCTTTAATTGTTCCTCCATTTGATCAATTTTGTCAATGAGAGCTTGTTGGAGGGGTGTGGCTTATGAAGTAAAGAGTCAGCCTTGAGGCCTTGGAGGGGCGGCTTGACATAGAGGCCTTAAGGAGAAGGGTAGTGAGGCTTGCCCATAGAGTGGCCCGGTCAGACGGGAAAACACACGAGACGGGAAAACACACTGAATGAAAAGGGTACAATTTGATAGAAATGGAGATGACAGAAATAAAAATGACGTTAATGAAACCTCTGCGATAACTTGTTCTCAACGAGATTTTGAACTGAAGTGAAAATAACAGAATGAAATCGCCGCGAGAAATTATTCTCCGCGGGATTTAACAGAAATGAAATGACAGAATGAAACCACCATGAGAACTTGTTCTCCGCGGGATTTGAACAAAAATGAAAATAATAGAAATAAGATTGACATAATGAAACCTCCGTGAGAACTTGTTCTCCGTGGGATTGGAACAGAAATGAAAATAACATAAATAAAATTGACAGAATGAAACCTCCGCGAGAACTTGTTCTCCGCGGAATTGGAAACAGAAGTGTAAACAACATAAATAAAATTGACAGAATGAAACCTCCGCGAGAAGTTGTTCTCTGCGGGATTTAGCAGAAATGAAACAAAGAAAATGCATGCGTCAGAACGTGTGTGTGGTTATGTGATCGCCAGGGGTCAAGGAGCCCAAAATAGAGAAAGAAGTGATCATTGGATGCCTCAGAGATGGGAGATCATGTGGACTCCTTCTTCCTCCTCCTTCGGCAGGCCGACGAGAAGGGCTTTTCCTTCTAGTTACCTTTGCAAAAAAATGAAACAAACAAAAAATGGATCAGATCAAAGATAGTATAGCATCAGTCCCTTGTGATGAACATGATGAGGTCATGAGCAAGCACACACCTAGTTGGTGTTGTTTGAAACCCCTCTTGGGCACAAAGGATGGTAAATGATGATGAAAGAAACAATGTGCGAAGGTGCACAAAAATGCAAGGCCCCTCTCAGGTAGAGAAGCAAAACATGAATAGAAACCACGAATGATGCATGCAAACAGAATGACAGACGAAGCAGAATAAAAGAGAAGAAAGAGTTTATTAGGAGGCCGATGGTGGGACTTCGAACGAGCTTGAGCGGCGTGAGCGTTCGGCAAGATAGAACGGCCTTCTCTCATGTATGCCCGAGCCTTTGAAGATCGGGCATGACCTCCCTTTAAAAATTCACGAGCTTGTGGGGGTGTGGACGCCGCCGTGAGAGAGCCCCATTTTTTCTTTTTTGGGAGAGGTTTTTTGAGAGAGTGATGATAAAAAATAGATAGAAAATAGAGAGAGGTGGGGTGAGTGGTTTAAATCACATTAAATAAAAGAAGAAAGAAAAAATAGAAATTACGTGTGTGCATGTGTGTGAAGAGAGATAGAGGGAGCGGCTGGTGGGAGGTCGTGTGAGAGATGAGTGGGTGTGAGTTAAAGAGAGAGAGGGAGTAGCTGTGAGGTGTGTGAATTAGAGAGAGAGAGGGAGCAGTAGGTGGGAGGTGTGTGTGTGCGAGTTAGAGAGAGAGAGGGAGCGACTGTGAGGTGTGTGAATTAGAGAGAGAGAGAGGGAGCGGCTGGTGGGAGGTGTGTGTGTGTGTGAGTTAGAGAGAGAGAAGGAGTGGCCGGTGGGAGGTAGTGTGTGTGTGTGAGTTAGAGAGAGAGACGGAGCGGTCGGTGGGAGGTGGTATGTGTGTGTGAGTTAGAGAGAGAGAGGGAGCGGCCCTGAGAGGTGTGTGTGTGAGTTAGAGAGAGAGAGGGAGCGGCTGGTGGGAGGTGGAGCCAGTGGCGGTGTGCAGGGGAAAGGGATGGACAAAATGTGCATGGGAGATTCGTGTGCGTGCAGTGCGGAGAGGGACCCTATGGAGGGTAGACGGTGAGGTGGTCATGAGAGGTGGGACGCAGGTGAAGTGCCGGTGGTTGGGGTGTTGGCGACGGTGGACGTGGTGAGGGGGAGACGGAGGAGCAGGGGCGTCGGCTACGTGTGCATGGTGTAGGAGAGGGACGGTGGCGAGATGGTTGTATAGGAGAGGAGGCCACAACGGCGAGGGGGAAGGTGGCATGTGCTTGCGTGTGCAGAGGAGAGTGAGAGGCATGGCGGTGAGAGGGGGGGCTCGCGACCGGTGTTGGACATGGGTTGCGGTGGAGAGTGTGTGTGAAGAGTTCAGAGAGGGGGCGGCTCCCGCGTGTGTCTGTGAGTGTGGAGAGAGATAGAGAGAGAGGGGGAGCGGCCGTGGGAGGTGAGTGTGCGTGAGTTAGAGAGAGGGGGGAGCTCACCGGCTGTGAGGTGCTCCGACGGAAGGTGTGAGGGTGTAGGGGAGAGAGGAGATATGGTGAGAGTGGAGAGGGAGAGTGTAGTGAGTGGAGGGTGGCGGTGGTTCAGTGGAGTGTGGAGAGGTGAAAGTGAGTGAGATGGTGAGAGGTGGGGAGCGGCCGGAGGTAGGGTGGTGGCTGCGAAGTGGGGAGGTTGGCCGGTGGTGGTGAGGGTGCAAGTGGTAGTGGGAGGGCGACGGTGTGGGGAGGTGAGGTGTGAGGGGGAGAGTGTGGAGAGATGGGAGAGTGAGGGAGGTGGCCGGTGGCGGTGGAGTGTGTGCAGAGAGAAGTGCAATGTGTATGGGAGTGTGGAGGAGAATGTGGTGTGAAGGGAGAGGTGAGGGCAACAGTTGTTTGGCCGGTGGTGGAGAGAGAGAGAGAGAGAGAGAGAGAGGTGTGCGTGAGAGGGAGAGAGTCTCCCGAGGTGTTAGAGAGAGAGAGAAGAAGAGAGAGAGAGGGAGAGAGAGATGAGTGACAATCTACTTGCCTTGGATCCCCCCCTCTTGCCTGCGTTGGTTGGGAAATATAAAGAGAGAGGGGGAGGGTGGAGATAAGAGAGAGGGTCGAGGGGAGAGAGGGAGGACGTGATAAATTGGTGGGGGATGGCCAAGGTGGAGAGCGACTTCTTGATCATGGAAGGGAGAGCAGATCCTAAAATAAAGAGAAGAGTGGGGTGTGGATGGGCCAAGCATACCCTAAGCACATGTTCATAATTATGCAATTTTTTATTTATTTTTGTTTATTTTTTTGTTTTAGTTTTATTATTTTATTTTTTTATGTTTATTTTTTATTTTTTTGTTTTAACCCTATCTCAATTTTTTTATATGAAACCAAGATTATTATGTAAAAATTAGAAATCGTTCAAATAAGTCAAATGTGTGAGCCACTTTGGGGCATCATAATGTAATACGAGATTTACTCACAACAATGTTAGAAATGGCATGTCTACAGTATTTTGATGAAATTTGATGATATGCATGTCCAGAAAATGTGGAGAGCACCCACTAGAGGTGCAACTAACTATCTAGGACCCAATAAGACTTGGGTACCTAAACCTTGTAAGTGAGAACTTTGCTGCTGGAATGCCTTGAGGCTAATGATGAAATTGAGAAAAATAAAGGTCTCTCAAGGCAATGGTATGAAAATAAAATTTGTTTGGTATTGGATGATAGTGTTCTTATGATAGGTTTTGTATGTGAGAAATTGGGTCAGTTTTGAGTACCTTCTTGTATGAGATTTTATTGTGGCCATTTGAATGTCTTTACAATTGGAATTGCATGTGCATGTGTGAAGTTATCTGAAGTTTTCTGGTATATTAAATTGTGATCTCACTATGCGTGAGGTAGTCTTCGGACCTATGTTCTCCACCTCGTACCAAAACTTGGAAGAATCAAATGGCTGGTTTGTGAATGAATTCCTTCAACTGAGCAGTATCAATCTGAAAAAAGTGTTTCTGAACTTTTTCTGAATATGTGTCTTGTTTAGACCTCACTCCCTGCTCATTTGGTAGCTAGCCCCGGTGTCATATGGGCTGCTTTGTACTTTTCTGATATTGCACACTGCATACTCATACATGTCAAAGGCTGCACAACCTTTCTTTCAAAACCCTCACTGAATTTTCTGAAAATTATGCATTGACTAAGGGGGAGTTGCTAGCTAAACAATCTGAAATTGATGTTATTCCATTTCTTTTGGATGATGATGTTATTTTGTGGCTGCATATTTTGAGGATTAAGTGCTTCTCAGCTTTCCGGGCAAAATAGAAATGTTTGCAGGGTGAATTTGCTTCTAGTCGGATGTGGAATCATAATAAAAATCTGCTTTGCACATAGACAAACTATCTGTTCAAGTGGTGATAAATTTGATGCTTTGTGTGAATTTCTTGAATCTTCATTTCCAAATAAAAGCTATGATCTCACATTTGCAAAAATGTATTTCATGCATTAGTTGCATTAGTTACATTTAGAACTTTCAAGTGAATTCTGAACACTTGCATTTTGCACTTATGTTGCATAAGATTCTCATGCTGCGTTCTGCATTGCATACTGTCTATTTTCCTCACTGTGTGCTTGGATATTAATATATGTTATAACCCCTTCCTTGAAAATTCTAAGACCTTACACTCCCTTGATAAATAATGTTACATTTGAGTCGTCACTAGTGTGTATCATGTCACACACTCAGGGGGAGTAAATTTTTGATAAATGCATCTACATAGGGGGATCTGCACTGTCATGTATTCAAGAAAATTTTTGATATACATGCATGTTAAATCAAATTCGCACACTTCTTTCACAAAATGTGAAAATAAGTGTTACACATAAAGATATAAGAATTTCTTTTTAACACTCTACATAAATTAAACTTGTTGCATAGATGTTAAAGAGGCAGTTGAGAAAAAGGTTGCCTGCCTAATATTGTTAAAAAGGAATCTGAAAAGAAAATAAAAGACAGAGCAATGCTCAGTCTCACTGAGTAAATTAGATGCACGTCACCTAAGACGTGATGTGGTTCATTTTGAAAAAGTGGTGAACTAAAGTATCTTTGTTCAAATGAAGTGAAATGGTTAATGTTCTGAGTAACCGGGGAGTCTAGCATGAGCTCCATATGTCTCCTCGCGTAAAAAGGAGTAGACTGAACCTAATCACTCTAAGAAAAATTCATATTGTCTCTATGGTAATTGTGAAATTTTTTTAGATGGAAAAATTCTGTTAAAAATTGATTGAGATAGAGCGAAGCCTCCAATACACTAATTTCTAAATTGAAGTGCAGTCTTGGTAATATCTCCTGTGTTGAACTAAAAATCTGGATATCCATATGGCTAAAGTCTATTTTCATGTTACTCACTTACACATAAGGAAATTTGATTCAATATGTATTTAGAAAATTGAATGATTGCATTGGCTTCTGCTTGATTCTCTTATATGATTGCACAACACCGAGGTGCTCACATGATCATTGTAGTTGTATTGACTCACCTGCACCCTTTCTACACCTATCCCATCCATTTAATGGTATCACTTACATAAATATATACACTATGTGATTTTGACAGAGTGCTTGCATGATTCATGATCTATCATTTTGCATCATTGACATTAGGCATTGTGACATGACTCATCATAAAATCATTCAATTGCATTCATATGCATCTAGCTTTTCGTTAGTGTAACAAGTAGTATCATTCTCCCAAACTGATTTGTCCCTAAAATGGTCATCATTCCATATTCAAGAAATTGTCTTGAATCTGTTCTGATTGTCTTCTTGTTGAATACTATCTTCGCTCAATACTCATTCGCACTTCATTGCCTTCCTCCCACTTTTTGATTATATCAAAAGGGAGAGAAGAAGTTTTGTGTCATAAAGTTTGTCATCATCAAAAAGGGGGAGATTGTTATGTGCCTTGCATGTGGATTTTGATGATAACTAAACTTTATGAATGTATGTTTATGATGATGACTGTTGCTATGGATGATGAATGTTGCTATACTTCAAAGTTTAGATGACTTGAGATGACTTGCTTCACTAAACTTTATGCATGTGTGTTTTGGATGATAAATGCTGCTATGCTTCAGAGTTTAGATGACTTGCTTCAAGGCTGAAGTTCATGATACTTTTGAGCTTTTATATGTTTAAGCGATTCCATAAATGCATATCATTAGATTTCAGATCTTATGATGTGTCTTTGGTTAAAGAGATTGCTTATATTGTGATTATTTTGCTTTGAAGGTACAAAATCCTTAGTTAAATAACACCCATGCCAAATGAACTAGCAGGACTGACAAAGAGCTCATTCAAGGTCAAATTCAGAAGACTATCAATATCTGGAGTCGATGCTATGGTAATGTGGAGTCGACGTAGGTCTACACGGGTGAAAAATGGACGACAGTGCTGAAGACATGAAGATTGAGGTAATAGAGTCGACTCCATTTGGTTTTGGAGTCGACGCCAGTCAAGCTTTAGTACAGCAAAAGCCTTTTCTCAGCTGAGGTGTATAAGGGTGACAAATGGACGATATCCATGACAAATAACTGAGCAAAGCTAACAAATGAGCTTCAACGGTGAAAAATGGCTAGTACAGGTGACAAATGAAGGGCACCGGTAACAAATAGATAAAGGCGACGGCTCAAGCAGTGAAGAAATCTTCAAAGGCGACGGCTCATGCATCTAAGGGTGACAAATGCCTTGTAAGGCTGATAAATGCTTTGTAAGGGTGACAAATATTTTTTTAAGGGTGACAAATAGGTCGCCAATGCAGAAAAAGAGGCAAACCCATGAGAATCACTTATGTTGACTTCGTGCCTTCGACTCCCATGATTGGCACATGATCCAAGGATAGCTGGCACGTTTACAGATAATTCATGGAGAAGAATATTCTCCCTTTTCCAGCTAGACCAATCACGATATGCTAGAGAAATGTTTAGCCGAAAATGGCTCATACCTTGGGGAAAAAGCTTACTACGTGGGTGTGCGGCTTGAAGATCATTGGCTGGCCAATCAGTGGCCATGCTCTCTGGGATCTGGAGCCTTCTGATGATCGAATGGCTCAGGATCACATCCCTCAATATCAAAGGCTCAGATGAAATATCCATGATATAAAAACATCTGTTTCTCTATCTGAGAAAGGTGGCGTGCACGTTTGCACTGAAGGATAAGTTCGAAGACAAGCTCAAGCCCGTCCACAGGACAAAAGAGAGCTAAAAGAAGAAGAAGAGAGGAAGTTGCAGACGAAGCTGTAGACCTGGAAACGCAAGGAACCAGCAGAGGTTGCGAAGAAGATAGAAGAAGAAGGAGAACCTGCTAAACTAGTAGGGACTGCAAAGTGGAAGCCTCATCCATTGAAGAACAAGTAAAGAAAGAAGAAGAGTGAAGGAAGGAAAAGCTCGCCTGCTACTGCAAAAATCAGATCATCCGACTTTGGCTTAGGGAGTCTTTATAGAATTCATTTTACTGTGTTTTTAGCTATCATGCTTAATAGCTCTATGTTTCTATTTTATCTTCTAGTGTGTAGCTGTGCAAGGTTTTCACAGGCTCAGAGTGACTGAGTGCTTGTGTGTGTGTGTGTGTCACTGGATTTCAGATCCAGGGCAGTCTGGGGTTCATCCTCGTGTTTGTGTAGGGTCAGACCTACGTGTCTGTGTTGGGGCGTGTCCTCGTGTGTGTGTGTAGGCATCGTCCTGCGTGTGTGTTGGAGCTTGGCTTCGTGTTGGGGAGTTATCCCCGTGCTGATTTTTCCAGCGTGTGGAAGCCTCTCCAGTTTGGTGAGGGGTGGACGTAGGGAGCCCATTGTGGTCCCGAACCACCTTAAAAATCTCCGTGTGATGGGACCTCAGAGCAAGGCACTTCATTTCCTTGTGTTTAGATATTTTTTTATATTCTTTTGGGTGTATTTGAGTGTGTAATTGTATTTGTGAGCATTTATGAGTGTAAAGTGGGTCAAGAGTATAATATGGGCTAAGTATCTCGAAAAGGGGTTCAAATTCCACAATTGGGCCTCTACACTTTTATAGCCCAATTGGGCCTCTCTCTCACATAGGGGCCACTCCACATAGGGGCCCAAATGTTGGCCCATGGTCAAGGGGACAAGGTAGGTATAAGGTATGTGTAATGGTTGAAATTGGAACAAAAAGAAGCCAAATTCATTTTTGCTTCTTCAAGGGTCGCCCCCTCCATTGTCTCTTTGTGGGAATTGTTTATTCCCATGATTCCCCATGTGTCCATCGAACAAGGGAAGTATTGGTCTTTTGTAGTTTCATATATAAGCTTGTATTTTCATCTTTTATGTATTTAATGATCATTTTGAACTAGAAATTGCAAGCAAGCTTGAAGGGTGCACCGCTATCCTCTCTCATCCCCTCTAGTTCTTCTTCTTTCCAGGGATGAGACCCTTTCTATCTCTTCCTCCTCCCATCCATCTTCATTCTGTGCCGCCGCCGCCGCCGTTCGTGCCGCCATCGAGCCACTGCGAGCGATCTACCGAAGTGCTATCCAGGTTCTATTTTTCTGGACAGAGGTCCACTCTGTGAATTTTGGCTGCCAACTCCGACATCATCTAGAGTTGAGATTTTCAGGGTTGGTTCCTCTCTTGATTTCAAACCTCTAGTAAAAAAATCACACCATTCAGAGTTCGTTTTATGTTTTTCTATTTTCGTGTCTTTCTGTCTTTCTGATCTGTCCCTTTTCAGATCTGTGTAGGAGAAGCCTAGTTCTTCCCCCTTTCGACCCCCTTTTTTATTTTTTTTGGAATCCCCAAATTTATTGGAGGTTCTTCCCACCATTCCCGTCCTCCACAAATTTTCTTTGAATTTCAAAATCTCTCTACCTATTTTTAGAAACTGAGTCTTTCCCCAAAATTTAGATCTATCTCTGTTGTCCAGATCCGACCCAGGGCCAGTATAAAACCCCCAAAAAATCGAGACTTCCACTAAATCTTGCATACAATATATCCCCATTTTCCTCGCTTTGGCCTCCACAACGTTCATGAAGAACTCATCTTCTGAATCGAAGGTCTACATCACGGTCAATGCCAACTCTCAGAAAAACTTGGTTCTGCCCTGAGTTTTCAGATCCAGTGAGCCAGCAGCTTGAAAATTTGATAAAGGTCATCAACGGGAATTTTAATTTTATCTCTTTAGCCCTACATCTAATTACTTTGAAAGAGCTTTCCAACGGTACCTCTTGTGCGTCGATCCGACATCGGGAATGACCGCAGTAGCAGATCTCGCCGGGTCGCGTGCTACAAAATAGAATTGCAGATCCGTGGCCAGCAACTCCGGCGGGTGACGATCGGAGCCGCCCGGCTTCCGGCCGGTGAACCAGCACACCGCCGTCCTAGGGAGCGCCCTTCCAGCGTCCCCACCGCAGTGGTGCCACCCCGGCCCCACACGGCCCCTCGGACCAGCACGTGGGTCCCGCGATCGCGAGTACGAGTGCCGTCGATGCTACACAAGAAGCTGCCCGTCAACCCAAACCCGTTACTCCCGGGCCCCATTGTGTCACCCTTTACCTCCCTGCGTGGAGTGGGCAGCCATGTTCATTGTTGTAAATTAATTACTTGTTATTCTGGGAGTACCGATTCAGCCTGGGGTCATCTTCCCCACGCCGAGAGTGTGGAGGTATCGTGTTCGCTCCCTTGACTCGGTATTTTGCTTTATTCGTATATGCTTTATATGCCGCTGCTAGAGAGCATGCTAGGATCGTAGTCTCCTTTACTTTTATAGCATCACTGCTGCAAGAGAGAGAGAGAGAGAGATACCGTCCCGTGACCCGATCCGGGCACGAAATTGTGAGTTGACCACCCTAGCTCTTGCCGGTTTCTCAACCGCGCACATCCGACGCTTCCCTCGAAAAGGGACAATCGCGAGCTTGTTTAGAGTCTGAGGATCGCATATCCATTTGGAGTCGAGTCCGTGGTCTATCCCGCATCAGTTTGGTATCAGAGCGAGTTTGAGTCTAGGGTAGTCTTTGTGTCTAAAAAAAAAGTGTCGTTTACGTCTAGTCATCATCTAAGCCGGTCTAGATTGCATTTCATCCCAATAACCTGGTATATCAAAAGGTGTTATTCGAACGTTAGGCTACGCCTATCGGGAAGGTCGCACACTTGTGCGAGTGATCTTCGGATCGATTAACTCCGCCACGTACCGAGTCTTGGTTAAGTCTAGGTGCATCACTTGCTTGCATTGGTCTGTGTCTCCTAGTCCTTGTGTCATTTACATGCCCACTCGGCGAGGTACCCAATACCATCGCCCTACACCTATGGCCAACCCCCGGGATATCATCTCGGGAGACCTTCAGTCCTTGCGCGAGGCGATCATGACCCTCGTAGACCGGATGGACCAAACCGAGGCAACATTTAAGAGCTTCTCGGACCGCATAAATGGTCGTTTTAACGCCATGGAGGAACGGATGGAGTCATCCGACAGATCCGTCCAAGGTCTAGTCAGACGATTGGATAAGATGTCGCACGGAGACCCTCCTATAGTGGCCCAAGGCCCACTCACACCCGCTCAGGCGGCTACCCACGGCCAAGCCATTCCTATAGCCCAGGCCCAGCCCGTCCATGTGGCCCAGAACCTGCCCGCACATGCTCCTCAGCCACCACGGGCTCCTCCACCTGCCCCTCCTCGGGTCCCCGAACTACCGCGTCGTGACCTTGGTCTCGAGGACTATGGGTCCGATAACGCCTATGAGGGGTATGGTCAACGCCGTCGTGGCCTCCAACCACAGAGAGATGAGGAGGACGATAGGGTCCTTAAGACCTTGCGCGCAGATCCTCCCATTTTTTACGGGTCTTTATATCCGAAAGTCTATTTAGATTGGGAGTTCGGCAAGGACCGATACTTCGATTGGTACGACATGTCGGAACGTCGAAGGATCCAATTTGCTACCATGAAGCTCGTGGGACAGGCACAACCCTATTGGAAGAATGTAGAGAGCCTATTATTTCAGCGGCTAGAGCCCCCGATTGACACATGGGGTGAAATGAAGCTTAAGCTTCTGCAAAAGTACCTTCCTCCCACATACCGTCAGCGAGTCATCGATAGGTGGCAAAGTCTTAGCCAGGGAGACCGATCCGTCTCCGAATATATTGCTGAATTTGATGAGTACTTTCTACGATGTGGTGTCACGGAGGAGAGTACCATGCCCGTTTCCCGCTTTTCACTTTCGACGTGGTTTGCGGCCCCACTATCAGTATGAGCTTTTCCGCCGCAATGCCAAGACGTTGGAAGAAGCATATCAAGTTGCTCTCGAGTTGGAGCAATTTGAGGGAGAGTTCGAGCCTAGCCATCGGTTGGGTCCCACCCCTCTTCGTAGCACCGAGCCCCGCCACTCTTTAGGCCCCCATCAGCGGCCTCCCATGGCTCGATCTCAGGATCCCGCCCGTGAGGAGCACTTCACTCCTAGGCCTCATCTTCCCCCGCCCCGGGATCTACCTCCATCCCAACTCCCGGCACCCATTGCCCTCCCTCAGGCACCAGCACCCCCACCCCTATTGCCCACGGCTCCTACACCCCCACCACTGTTGCCTACACCCCCAGCCCGACGGGAAGATAAGGGTAAAGGCCCTCTTATTGGAGAGACCAGTAGATCTCGGGTGCAGTGTTTCCACTGTCATGGGTTTGGCCACATCGCCAGCCAATGTCCCACTCGTGCCACACTAGCCCTAGGGGTTGGAGAAGCCTCTCCTTCTGGGCTTGTGTTCATCAGTTACGAGGCCGATCAGAACTAGCTGATGAGTACTATGCATCGGAAGGTCTAGAGGAGCCTACCGACGCTGAAGATGCGGCTCTCGGATGACGGCCACTTGGTGGGTGATCTCATTGCATGTCATGCATGAGTCAGTCTGTTTCTTTGTGTGGTTTGTTTTGAGTGGTGTGTTTTTGAGTGGTTTGTTTGTGTGGTTTGTGGTTTGTTAGGAGTCTGCATGTGTCTTGTGCAAGCTCGTCGATGTCAGTCCCTTATGAGTGAGAAGCGAGTGGACTCGCTCGAGGAGTTTGGGATCAGCTCTATATCTATGCCCTGGATCTAGTCACCTACAGGGACCCAGTGGTGATTCCTAGTGAGTCTTCGAACCACCTCCTCCCCTTGAGAGTGACCCCCACCCCGGAGTGTCCACCTCTGGCCTCGTTCCCATAGCAGCTAGTGCATATCGAGTATATACGGAATGAGCAGGTGATGATCACTTGGAGTGGAGCGACACCCACGTTCCTTGGCACGGTGACGGATCTGCCGGAGCGACTCGATCAGCAGCACCCCTTACTCGACGGGGTCGAGTTCCTCCCACCCGGGGAGAATTGATGGGGACCTCAGAGCAAGCCACTTCATTTCCTTGTGTTTAGATATTTTTTTATATTCTTCTGGGTGTATTTGAGTGTGTAATTGTATTTGTGAGCATTTATGAGTGTTAAGTGTGTAATACCCCGGTTTTGAAATTTAATTGAAATAAATGAATTTTGGAAATTAATATTTAATTCTTTAGTGAATAGGACAAGTGAAATTTTGACTATCTTATAAAAATCTAGAAAAATGATAATTTGGTATAGGACAATTTATTTAACAACTTTGTCTTCTGTGGTCGACCCAACAAAAATCCGTAACTAGGTCTAATCATTGGATTAAGCCTAAAGTGCACACTTACCTAACCTTAACTTAAACCACGAAATTAGGGCTTAATACTCCATCAAATAAGCCCAAATCGGTGGAAAATGAAAGGCCACGATCTATGGATCATTTCCCCTCTGCCAATTCATCGAAACCCTAACCCTAAAACTTGTAGTCGGCTGAGCTTGGGAGAGGTCAACAATTGCAGCAACGTTTTTATTATGCCACTTGCTTCGACGAATTCTCCCAGCACAGAAGGATCCAGAAGGTGTATGAGCTATAAAAACAAAGCTCTGTAACCCTAGAATCCTTTGGTAGCAGTGGCGACCATAGTGGAGATCGATCAAGGGAGATCTCGGGAGATTAGTGGAGACGTGTCGGCGTCCTTTCTTCTTCCTTTCTTCTTCCTTCTTCATCCAATTGAGGTAGGTAATAACGAGCCCAACATAAAGTGTTATATATGGATGGAATCAGCGTCTCGTCCTCTTTCTTTTGAGCTAAAAAGTCTTAAATTCTATTAGGTACTCTACGCGAATTTAATGGTTTCGTAGAGGCATGTCAGAATTAGGGCAGAACTTGTTCCCCTTTGATTTCAGTAGCGATTTCAGACTGTAAATCTAAAATTGATTCATGCATCTAGTAGAGTTTTTTGTGCCCGTTCTATTGATAGTAAAAGCCCCAAATTCCATGATGTATACCCTTCGAATTTCATGTTTTAGTGTAACCCTAAAAACCTCGCCGAGGGCGGGCAAGGGTTGGTTCAATCGGATTTTTACCAGACTTGGACGGTCTTACGATAGACCACACATCCTGGATGGGCGGTTTCTGAAGGACCACACATCCTGGATGGACGGCTCCTGAAGGACCACACATCATGTGATGGGCGGTCCTCACCTAACCACATATCTAGATGGACGGTTTTACCTGGACCACACAACCCTGACAGGATGTGCGGCTCCCAGAGGAGCACATATCTAGATGTGCGGCCCCCAGAGGACCACATATCTAGATGTGCGGCTCTCAGAGAACCACACAACCTGACAAGATGTGCGGCTCCCAGAGGACCACATATCTGGATGTGCGGCTTCCAGAGGACCACATATCTGGATGTGTGGCTCTCACTGAACCGTTCAACCCTTCAGTCCAGTAGATGTAAGGTCCTGTAACGACCGCACATCTATGCAGAAATGACTTAGTGTGTGTTCTACATGATTCATATTAGTATCTAAATTGATAATTAGTAAATTAGAAACCCATATGATAAATGGTAAATTATGCAAGTAAATTTCTGTAAAATGCATGTTATTTATTCCACATGATCTTGTTCATTATCATTATCATCTTGATTCATCTTTTTGGAAATTAAATTAATGAAAATCATGATCCTTGATAAATTGACATGGAAATTAGGACTAAAATGAATATTAGGTTGCATGACAGCCATTCTACCCCAGTAGAACGGTTTGACCAATTTACCGACTTTCAATAAGTCATTAGCCCTATTAGTTGTGCTAGCTTTGAACTTACCCCCGGACACTCCATCCGGCAGACTGAACATCATCTTGGGATCTCTGTATATCCCTGTTAAGAACCTAATGAACCACCAGAAACACCGATTTACGTGACCGAACCGCTGGATTATAAGTCTTGGATTGAATTGGGCTAAGAGAGGCATGTGCGGCCAGTAGTGGACCGCATATCCTTATAGGCGGCCCAATAACGACCGCATATCTTTAATACGGCCCAGTATGGCCCGTATATCATGTTCATGGGTCTTAATGTCTTCTGGACATGCGCGGCCCATAACGTACCGTTCATCCTTTAGAGCGGCATACTGTCAGCCGTTCATCCTTGACCTCGTGGGCTGAGTTTCAGTCCAGTTCCTGTATGCGCGGCCCAGTATTAGCCGTATATACCCCTTGAGCGGCCTCTGTACGACCGTACATCTCTCAGAGATGAGTTTTATCATGTTTAGTGCTCTTGAATCCAAGGGCAGATTAGTCCTTTAAATCTTGAACTTCTGGACAGTAATTCCTCTGATTATTTGGCCACAAACTTGACTAAATGTCTAGACGGAACTTGGGATCTTGGATCCGTTAAATCAATGCCAACGCATCATAAGGGCCCGGTCTGGTCCTAGGGAGAGTGCCCGAAAAGTACTTGTGCCCATGGGAGTTTGTAATGACAAGGTGAGGCATTGCACCGAGTGCATGACTAGCGTGATGTCTACGACAGAAATCTCTTGTTACTTGATCGTACTTGACTTGCTTATCTCTTGTTACTTGCTAGTGGCCATTTCCTCGTTACAATTTCCTGTTACACTTGTTACATAATACTCTTGTTGAAATCCAGATATCTTATATTTTCTTGACCTTGCAAGATCTTTATATTACGTTATTTTTCTTCTGTATCAGCATTTCTTTTCTTATCATTTCATATAAAAATGGAATAATTGGTTAATTACATAAACTTACCTATTATTATCTACTGAGCGTTCGCTCATATAGTTGTCTTCCCCTTTTTCCAGGCAGCTCAGGTGACGATGCGTTTACCGTTGGGGATGGGCAGGAGTGATGATTGGAGTGTACTAGTTCTAGATGTTGAGTTGGCCTAGTTATCCTACTCTTAGTTGTGCCTTAGAGCGTGTTTAGCTACAGTTATGATATTATTGTTAAGTTGATGTTGTCTCAGTTTGTATTAAAGTTAGTTTAAGGATATTGTACTAGATTTGAAATGTTTCATGACCAATAAGTTATCTCTTTTCATAGCACTTGTGTTAATGCTTAGATTAGCTTATCATTATTTCTAGCTATTTCTGACTGTACGTTCCGATATTCCGCGTCGGGGCGTGACAGTTTAGGTGGTATCAGAGCCTAGGTTTCACATTCCTAGGTTTTCTAAGGTTCTAGGTTTTCTAAGTTCTAGGGGTCTAAGTGATGATTTATGACCCATAACCTTGTTATAAGTCTAAGAACCCAACCTGGTGAGATTTGGGTAGAAACTTGAGTTAAGTTCATACCCTAATTGTGATAATATCTATTTTTAATGAACCTAAGTAATGTATTCCACGTGTAGGCCTTTGCAATGGCAGCTGATCGCGCGGAATGGAGGAACTTACAGCACACGGTTCAAGGCCTTACTCAAGTTTTGCAACAAGTGGCCCAAGCAGGAACTGCAAACCATGGCACTCGTGATTTATATCGGAACTTTCGGGGGATGAATCCGCCGAGATTTGGTGGCTCGACTGACCCTGATGAAGCCGAGCACTGGTTAGAAGACATGGGAAGGATATTCGACGTAATGCGGTGCAGCAATCAAGAACGCGTCCTTCTATCAACCTTTCAACTTGAACGTGATGCAAGAACATGGTGGGATTCAGTGAAGGCTACCCTTGGTGATCAGCAAGTCACATGGGAGGAGTTCGAGGAATTCTTTAATAGCAAATACTTTTATGATAGAGTGCAAGAGAAGAAGGCAGCGGAGTTCGCGGCTTTGAAGCAGCGAAATCTATCTGTGGCAGAATATGAAGCTCAATTTTCTCGGTTATTCCGATATGCTACTCACTTGATATCCACCGAGAAGATGAAGGCTAAGCGCTTTCTTAATGGACTGAAGCTGCTATATATCAACCAATTGGCACCAATGGAAATCCCAACCTATTCTGAGATGGTGAGAAAAGCTCAAGTCCTAGAAGATACTCTAGAAATGACGGAGAGAATCTGTGGAAAAAGTGCAAGGAAGGAACAACCTACGGGTTCCGGGAATATCAAACCCGGGTATGACAAGAAGAGGCCCATTAGTGGGTCTGGTTCGTGGAGTGGGTCCGGATCGTGGAAGGGCAAGATGTCGAAACGTGAAGACAAGAAGCCTGGCTCTATTGTTCCATTCAAAGGAGTATGCAGGTATTGTGATCGTCCAGGTCACAAGATGGAGGAGCGCTGGCGCAAGTTGGGCGCCTGTTTGCGATGTGGAAGTAGGGAGCACCGTATCCCTGACTGTCCTCTTTTATCTGAGCAAGCTATGCCGGCGAAACCACAAGGCATCAAGAAACAACAAGGCAAGCTCCAAGCTCTACAAGCAGATGAGGCAGGAACCACTGAGGGTGGTGGACTCGTCGAAGGTACTCTTATTATACTCGACAAGCCAGCATTTGTTCTTTTTGATACTGGTGCCACACATTCATTTATTTCTCGAGTTTTGCTAAGTCTTTAGCTGTGAAGCCTATTTTGATGGATTCTCTATTAGAGATTTCAACCCCTATTGGTACTAGATCAGCAATTCAGTATTTCTATCCTTCTAGTAAGGTTATGATTGATGAACAGAATTTTCAGCCGATTTAGTTTGCATGGACATGAAGGATTATGATGTAATCCTAGGAGCAGATTGGTTGGCTAAATATGAGACAAATGTTCACTGCAGTACTAGCTCTGTGTCTTTTACTAGGCACCCGAGACTTTCTCTTGTAGGAGTTAAACACCATAACTCCGTATCACTTATCTCGACTCTTCGAGCTGATAAGCTGATGAAGTGAGGATGTAAAGCTTTTCTAGCCTTTGTCTATGCAACCCCTAAGCAGCAGATCGAGATTAAGGACATTTCTGTTGTCCGAGATTTTCCTGATGTCTTTCTAGAGGAACTGCCAGGACTTCTGCCTGAGCGGGAAGTTATCTTTTCTATTGATCTCATTCCTGGCACATCTCCTATTTCCAAAGCTCCTTATCGTATGTCTCCTGCGGAACTGAGGGAATTAAAGCAGCAGTTGATGGAATTGCTCGAGAAGGTTTCATTCGTCCATGTACTTCTTCTTGGGGAGCCCCTGTATTATTGATGAATTATTTGATCAGATAGCGGGAGCTCAGTATTTTCTAAGATCGATCTTTGATCTAGATATCACTAGTTGCGGATTAAGGACGAGGATATCTATAGAACAGCTTTCCGCAGTAGGTATGGTCATTTCGAATTTGTCGTTATGCCTTTTGGTCTAACGAATGCACCAGCAGCTTTCATGCAGTTGATGAACAATGTATTTCGGCCCTATCTTGACCAATGGGTCATGGTATTCATTGATGATATCCTGATTTATTCCAAGAATGAAGAGGAGCATGCTGAACATCTGAGGATGGCATTGCAACTATTGAGAGATCATCAGCTATATGCCAAGTTCAGTAAGTGTGAATTCTGGCTACAAAAGGTGTCCTTTCACGGACATATCATTACGAAGGAAGGAATTTCTGTTGATCCTTCAAAGGTAGAGGCAGTGAAGAATTGGGATCAGCCTACCAGTGTGACTGAAGTTAGAAGTTTCCTAGGCCTAGCAAGCTACTATCGAAGATTTATCCAGGATTTCTCTAAGATTGCGGTACCTATGACAAGATTAACCCGCAAGGAGAACAAATTTGATTGGTCAGAAGATTGCCAGCGAAGCTTTCAGACTTTGAAGGAATGTTTAACCACTGCACCTGTATTGGCTTTACCTTCTAGTGAAGGAGGTTTTGTTGTATACACTGATGCTTCAGGTATTAGTTTAGGCTGTGTACTCATGCAGCATGGAAAGTGATTGCCTATTCTTCTAGGCAGTTGAGGAAGCATGAAGAGAATTATCCTGTTCATGATTTGGAACTAGCAATGGTGGTATTCGCCTTGAAGATATGGAGGCATTACTTGTATGGAGAAACATTCACAGTGTTTTCAGATCATAAGAGTCTGAAATATTTGTTTTCTCAGAAGGAACTCAATATGAGGCAAAGAAGATGGTTGGAGTACTTGAAGGACTTCGACTTCTCGATTGAGTATCATCCTGGAAAAGGTAATGTTGTGGCAGATGCATTAAGCCAGAAGCCTGTAGCTAAATTGTCAAGTCTCATGTTACAAGAGTGGAGGCTACTGAAACATTTAGCTAGCCTGGACCTTAATGTTGACAATGATCGGGTTAGGATTGCACAGATTCGACTTAAGCCCGAATTGTTGATGGAAATCAAGTCTTTGCAAGATAATGATCCGAGCTAGTAGAGATCAAGGGAAGCTTGAGCAGCAGACCTGACTTCATGATGACTGACGATGGAAGATTGTTATTCCAAGGTAGAACTTGTGTACCTGATGAAGCTGAAGTAAAGAACAAGATTCTTGAGGAAGCACATAGATCCAGATACACCATTCATCCTGGAGGCACTAAAATGTTCAGAGATTTAAAAAGATCCTTTTGGTAGACGAATATAAAAAGGGAAGTTGCAGACTTCGTGAGTAGATGCTTGGTTTGTCAGCAAGTTAAGGCTGAACATTTCAGACCGGCAGGAAAATTGAAACCACTCGACATACCCCAATGGAAGTGGGAAAGCATTGGCATGGACTTCATTATGGGTCTACCTAGGACTCGTGGTGGACTTGATGCAATATGGGTGATTGTCGATCGATTGACAAAGTCAGCTCATTTCTTACCCATTAAGTCCAAATGGACAGTTGATATATTGGCTGCTTTGTATTTGAAGGAAGTGGTAAGGCTCCATGGCATACCAGTCAGCATTGTGTCTGATAGAGACCCCAGATTTACTTCGCATTTCTGGAAGGGACTGCAAGAGTCTCTGGGTACTCGTCTGAATTTCAGTACTGCTTTTCATCCACAGATAGATGGACAGACTGAAAGAACCAACCAGATAGTGGAAGATATGCTTAGAGCGTGCATGATTGATTTTGGAGGCAGTTGGAGTGATCACTTGGCATTAATTGAATTCGCCTACAACAACAGTTATCAATCCAGCATACAGATGGCTCCTTTTGAAGCATTGTATAGAAGAAGGTGTCGTTCCCCGTTATGTTGGGATGAGGTAGGTGAGAAATAATGGCTTGGACCGGATCTTATTTCAGAATCATCATAGAACATCCGTATTATCCGAGACCGGTTACAAGTAGCCCAATCAAGACATAAGAGTTTTGCCGACAACAGAAGGAGAACATTGGAGTTTCAGGTTGGCGAGCATGTATTTTTAAAGGTCTCTCCTACGAGAGGGATTCGAAGATTTGGCATTCAGGGCAAGCTAAGTCTGAGATATATTGGTCCATTTGAGATCCTGGATAGAGTGGGAGAGGTTGCTTACAGGCTGGCATTACCGTCTCAGTTGTCTGGCGTACACAATATTTTCCATGTGTCTATGTTACGGAAATATGTGTATGACCCCACTCACATCATTCAGCATTTGGATTTGGAATTGAAGGAAGACTTCACCTATGAATAAAAACCTATCAAGATTCTGGACCGGAAACAACAGCAACTCCGGAATCGTTCCATACCGATGGTCAAAATTCAGTGGAGTCGGCGTGGGACCGAAGAAGCTACTTGGGAGTCTGAAGATACTATGCGGAAGCGGCATCCCAACTTATTCTAGGTGAGCTATCTCATTCCCTATTTTCTGTATTTAGTACAGTGAATTTGGAGGACCAAATTCCTTAAAGTAGGGGAGGGTGTAATACCCCGGTTTTGAAATTAAATTGAAATAAATGAATTTTGGAAATTAATATTTAATTCCTTAGTGAATAGGACAAGTGAAATTTTGACTATCTTATAAAAATCTAGAAAAGTGGTAATTTGGTAAAGGATAATTTATTTAACAACTTTATCTTCTGTGGTCGACCCAACAAAAATCCGTAACTAGGCCTAATCATTGGATTAAGCCTAAAGTGCACACTTACCTAACCTTAACTTAAACCACGAAATTAGGGATTAATACTCCATCAAATAAGCACAAATTGGTGGCAAATGAAATGCCACGATCTATGGATCATTTCCCCTCTGCCAATTCATCGAAACCCTAACCCTAAAACTTGTAGTCGGTTGAGCTTGGGAGAGGTCAACAACTGCGGCGACGTTTTTATCACGCCACTTGCTTCGACGAATTCTCCCAGCACAGAAGGATCCAGAAGGTGTATGAGCTATAAAAACAAAGCTCTGCAACCCTAGAATCCTTTGGTAGCAGTGGCGGCCGTAGTGGAGATCGATCAAGGGAGATCTCGGGAGATTAGTGGAGACGTGTCGGCGTCCTTTCTTCTTCCTTTCTTCTTCCTTCTTCATCTAATTGAGGTAGGTAATAACGAGCCCAACATAAAGTGTTATATATGGATGGAATCAGCGTCTCGTCCTCTTTCTTTTGAGCTAAAAAGCCCTAAATTCTATTAGGTATTCTGTGCGAATTTAATGGTTTAGTAGAGGCATGTCAGAATTAGGGCAGAACTTGTTCCCCTTTGATTTTAGTAGCGATTTCAGGCTGTAAATCTAAAATTGATTCATGCATCTTGTAGAGTTTTTTGTGCTCGTTCTATTGATAGTAAAAGCCCCAAATTCCATGATGTATACCGTTCAAATTTCGTGTTTTAGTGTAACCCTAAAAACCTCGCCGAGGTCGGGCAAGGGTTGGTTCAATCGGATTTTTACCAGACTTGGACGGTCTTACGATAGACCACACATCCTAGATGGGCGGTTCTTGAAGGACCACACATCTTGAATGGACGGCTCCTGAAGGACCACACATCCTGGGATGGGCGGTCCTCACCTAACCACATATCTAGATGGACGGTTTTACCTGGACCACACAACCCTGACAGGATGTGCGGCTCCCAGAGGAGCACATATCTAGATGTGCGGCCCCCAGAGGACCACATATCTAGATGTGCGGCTCTCAGAGAACCACACAACCTGACAAGATGTGCGGCTCCCAGAGGACCACATATCTGGATGTGCGGCTTCCAGAGGACCACATATCTGGATGTGCGGCTCTCACTGAACCGTTCAACCCTTCAGTCCAGTAGATGTAAGGTCCTGTAACGACCGCACATCTATGCAGAAATGACTTAGTGTGTGTTCTACATGATTCATATAAGTATCTAAATTGATAATTAGTAAATTAGAAACCCATATGATAAATGGTAAATTATGCAAGTAAATTTCTGTAAAATGCATGCTATTTATTCCCACATGATCTTGTTCATTATCATTATCATCTTGATTCATCTTTTTGGCAATTAAATTAATGAAAATCATGATCCTTGATAAATTGACATGGAAATTAGGACTAAAATGAATATTAGGTTGCATGACAGCCATTCTACCCCAGTAGAACGGTTTGACCAATTTACCGACTTTCAATAAGTCATTAGCCCTATTAGTTGAGCTAGCTTTAAACTTACCCCCGGACACTCCATCCGGCGAACTGAACATCATCTTGGGATCTCTGTATATCCATGTTAAGAACCTAATGAACCACCAGAAACACCGATTTACGTGACCGAACCGCTGGATTATAAGTCTTGGATCGAATTAGGCTAAGAGAGGCATGTGCGGCCAGTAGTGGACCGCATATCCCTATAGGCAGCCCAATAACGACCGCATATCTTTAATACGGCCCAATATGGCCCGTATATCATGTTCATGGGTCTTAATGTCTTCTGGACATGCGCGGCCCATAATGTACCGTTCATCCTTTAGAGCGGCATACTGTCAGCCGTTCATCCTTGACCTCGTGGGCTGAGTTTCAATCCAGTTCCTGTATGCGCGGCCCAGTATTAGCCGTATATACCCCTTGAGCGGCCTCTGTACGACCGCACATCTCTCAGAGATGAGTTTTATCGTGTTTAGTGCTCTTGAATCAAGGGCAGATTAGTCCTTTAAATCTTGAACTTCTGGACAGTAATTCCTCTGATTATTTGGCCACAAACTTGACTAAATGTCTAGACGGAACTTGGGATCTTGGATCCGTTAAATCAATGCCAACGGATCATAAGGGCCCAGTCTGGTCTTGGGGAGAGCGCCCTAAAAGTACTTGTGCCCATGGGAGTTTGTAATGACAAGGTGAGGCATTGCACCGAGTGCATGACTAGCGTGATGTCTACGGCAGAAATCTCTTGTTACTTGATCGTGCTTGACTTGCTTATCTCTTGTTACTTGCTAGTGGCCATTTCCTCGTTACAATTTCCTGTTACACTTGTTACATAATACTCTTGTTGAAATCCAGATATCTTATATTTTCTTGACCTTGCAAGATCTTTATATTACGTTGTTGTTCTTCTGTATCAGCATTTCTTTTCTTATCATTTCATATAAAAATGGAATAATTGGTTAATTACGTAAACTTGCATGTTATTATCTACTGAGCGTTCGCTCATATAGTTGTCTTCCCTTTTTTCCAGGCAGCTCAGGTGACGATGCGTTTACCGTTGGGGATGGGCAGGAGTGATGATTGGAGTGTACCAGTTCTAGATGTTGAGTTGGCCTAGTTATCCTACTCTTAGTCGTGCCTTAGAGCGTGTTTAGCTACAGTTATGATATTATTGTTAAGTTGATGTTGTCTCAGTTTGTATTAAAGTTGGTTTAAGGATATTGTACTAGATTTGAAATGTTTCATGACCAATAAGTTATCTCTTTTCATAGCACTTGTGTTAATGCTTAGATTAGCTTATCATTATTTCTAGCTATTTCTGACTGTATGTTCCGATATTCCGCGTCGGGACGTGACAAAGTTGGTCAAGAGTATAATATGGGCTAAGTATCTTGAAAAGGGGTTCAAATTCCACAATTGGGCCTCTACACCTTTATAGCCCAATTGGGCCTCTCTCTCACATATGGGCCACTCCACATAGGGGCCCAAATGTTGGCCCATGGTCAAGGGGACAAGGTAGGTACAAGGTAGGTGTAACGGTTGAAATTGGAACAAAAAGAAGCCAAATTCATTTTTGCTTTCTCAAGGGCCGCCCCCTCCATTGTCTCTTTGTGGGAATTTTTTATTCCCATGATTCCCCATGTGTCCATCGAACAAGGGAAGTATTGGTCTTTCGTAGTTTCATATATAAGCTTGTATTTTCATCTTTTATGTAATTAATGATCATTTTGAACAAGAAATTGCAAGCAAGCTTGAAGGGTGCACCCCTATCCGCTCTCCTGTTGTGCCCCTGG
The DNA here is from genome assembly GCA_022559845.1 of Amorphophallus konjac. Classification (NCBI taxonomy): domain Eukaryota; kingdom Viridiplantae; phylum Streptophyta; class Magnoliopsida; order Alismatales; family Araceae; genus Amorphophallus; species Amorphophallus konjac. Next base: position 404,336,606 of record CM040120.1, read on the forward strand.
CCCCTGTGGCTTGTGGTTTTGATGATTGGCTTTAGGGGTTTGCGATGATTGGTTTTAATATGAGTTAATCACTGTGAGTCACCATGTTTTTATTCAGTCATTCTTATATTCAGTCTGTCTTTCAAATGTTCATTCAGTCTTTCACATGTTCAGTCAGTTCATCTGCTTACATTGTGAGTCATTGCATTTGAAATTCAGATTGTTCAATCTGCTGCATAAAGCATTCTTATGCATTTATAGAGTCTGCACATTTGCATCAGGCAGCAAGTGTGTACAACGCCCTGTGTAGGCACGACAAGTCTATACACTGGTTGCACATTGCACAGCTGTAGGCACTTCTAAGTCTACACATCGTGTAGCGTGCTGGCATAGTCTGTACACTCATCTGTCTGCATGTGTCACCAAGTCCACACATTGCATCATGTGTTTCTTCATGAAGTCTATACATTGGCATGCTGCATCTCTTGAAGTATGTACATCCTCTTCAAGCATTTCAAAGTCTATACATTGCTGAGCGTCTCACTGACTGTCTCATGCAAGTCTATACATCCTGCAGCGTCTCATGCTGCATCTTAGGCAAGTCTATACATCGCCTTCAAACTTTCAAGTCTATACATTCCATGATCTTCCAAGTATGTACATCCACAGTGTGACTTCAAAGTCTGAACATTGTCTCACTCCGTCAAAGTCCATACATTTGTCTTCTCTTCAAAGTCAGTACATTGGCGTTGGGCATCAAAGTATATACATCGCCTTCTGCAAGCTTTATTGCAAGTCTGTACATCGGTTTGATATCAACAAATCTGTACATTGGGTTCAACTCTCCAAGTCTGTACAGCCACATTCAATAGGTAAAGTCTATACATACTTCATCGTCTTAGAGATCGTTTCATGCCTTCACCTAAAGTTTGTACATCCACCGTCTTATCCAGCGTCTCACGCTTGCAAAGTCAATACACTGGTCGGTGGAACAAAGTCTGAACATCATTCAGTGATCTTCAAGTCTATACAGACCTTGACTCGTTCAAGTCTGTACATTGGCCTGCTATCCTTGACAAGTCTTCACATCGTGAAGTCTATACAGTCAACTCCTTCACACTTCAACAAGTCTGTACAACAGCGGTCTTCACATAGGAAGTATGTACAGCCGCTCACCTTGTGAAGTCTAGACATTTGATGAGCTTGGTCTTGAAGCATTTAGGAGGTCTGTACATTGGTCTGCTTTGCATTGCATGAGTCCATACATCAGACTGTTTGAGCAAGTCTGTACAGCATTTCATTCACATCGGAAGTCTACACATTGGGGGCTTTCCCTATGCTTTGGCCAAGTCCATACGTTGGCGTACTGTTCATGCTTCAGTCATCAAACTCTATATAGACTTCAGCGTCTCATTCTGCGTCTTACATCAAAGTCTGTACATCGCCTTCAATCTTCAAGTCTATACATCGTGGGCTTCATTCCTTCGAGTTTGTACATTGCATTTGCGTTCACAAGCCTATACATCCTGAAGTCTGCCATGCTCCCCTGACGCTGGTGATGCTGTCCAGAGGCCATAGATGCTCCCATGAGACTTCATATGTTCCCGTGCGAGAACGCACAAAGTCTATACAGTCTGAAGTATATACAACGCATTTCATTCACAGAGACTGTACAGGGTTTAGACTTAACCTGATAATCCGATACTCTATCTGACAGGTGCTCTGCTCGTAAAGCTTAAGGAGGGCACGTGATCCAAGGCTGGAAGGCCTGACCAGATGATGACACGTGTGCTGAAGCAATGCTGATGCTGCCACGTGGTCCGAGAGTTTTGGGCGGGAGATGTGGAAGCCACACGCCCTACCCTAATTGCTGCTGCTGCTGCTATATATACGAGCCTTCTTCCACAGAAGAAGTGAGATTGAGTTGGCGAGAAGTGAAGTCCATACAGAGAGCCACGATCCAGACAGAGAGGAGAAAATAAGAGAAGAGCAGAGAGTGAAAGAAAAGGCAGAGTGCAGAGATTTCGATCCAGTAGAAGAACAGAAAGATAGAGTGCTGAAAAAGAAAGAGTGTCTGCACGATCCAGAAAGAAGAAGAAGAGAGGCAGAGAAGCAGAAGAAGAATAAAGAAGAAGAAGAAAGAAAAAGAGGAAGAGAGAGAGCCTACGAAAGAAAAGAAGAAAGATGAGTGAAGATAGAGAGTGAGAGCCAGCAGAAGAAGAAGAGGAAGAGAAGTAGCAGAAGAAGTTCATACTGGACCGTGGATCAAATCCAAGTCAGTCAGCTCCGATGAGAGCCACATTGTGCATTTGAGTTTCCAGCTTTCTGTTTGCTGAAGTCATTTTCATTTCGTGTCTTTTGTTTTTATTTTTTGTTACTCTGGTTATCATTGTTCTTCCGATTGCCCTGTTGGGGATCGGGTTCCTCCTGTGGACTCAGGAGAAGGGAGACTTGTCTCCGGTTCTGGGCTTGTGGGTTGCAAGTCCGGGTGTCCCTCCTGGTCTGGAGGAAGAGAGGTCTTCGACCTCTGGTTTGCTGGTGACTGGAAGTCACTGGTGGGTTCCCTCCTGGTCTGGAGGAAGAGAGACTTCGGTCTCTGGTTTCCAAGTGGCTGGGAGTCACTTGGGGTATCCCTCCGGTTGGGAGGAAGAGGGGAGGTTGTTCCCCTGGTCAAGCTGTATGGCAGCAACTGTTTGCAGACTGAGTCTGCTTGGTTCTAGCGTTTGCTAGTGAAGCCTCACTCCGGTTGGGAGTGAGGGGTGGATGTAGGTCTGGAGGACCGAACCACCTAAAAATTTCTTGTGCAGTGATCTGATTGTTTGCTTTACTTCCGCTAGATGCTTGAATAGGCGCGCTCCAAGTGTTTGTATTTGAGTTGAATCGAATTGGTTCTATTCTGTGTCTATCTCTAGCATCCCAATTTTTATTTGGCCAGTATTCATAGAGGGATACACTCACCCCCCCCCCTCTGTATCCGGGCCTAGCACCCTAACAGTTGGTATCAGAGCGGTGTCTGCTTAGAAGGTCCAGCGACCTGCAGATCCGATCTTGCAGTCTAAGGTGCTAATTTGTTTTTAGTGCATCAATATTCCTGTTGCATTAATCTGTTGTGTTCTCATGGCTCATCCACCGATTTTCAGTGGTACACATTTTAATGCATGGTTCACTAGTCTGAAGAATTATGTCAAATCGGTGAATCCAGACCTGTGGAAAGTAATTTCACATGGTCCTCATGAACTGCCAAAGAAAAGGTCCAAATGGACTGACAGTCATAAGTCTATGCATGAAGAGAATCAGATAGCTATAAATCTAATGAAGGCAGCTACTGATAGAGCCTTTCACTCATGCTTCTTTGATTCCAGTTCTGCTAAAGATATTCTGGATATGCTGAAGCGAACTCAGAAGAGAGATGTGGACAGCTGCATGATGACTGACAGAAATGATCAAGGCAGCAATCAAACTGAAGAAGATGATGATGATGAGGTAAATGTCTTCGAGAATTTTTCTCTAGAAGATTGGGAGAATGCATATGCTGAATTATTTGAATCTCATGAACTGTTAAGAAAACAGTATAAAAAATTGAAGAAGTGTACTGGTTTAGATAGTTCAAGCTCTCCTTGTAGAAATTGTGTTGAATTGAAAAATATTCATGATGCTTGTATGTCCGATTTTCAAATATTGAAGAAACAAGTTTCATTATTGAAAACTGAAAATCAAGATCACATAAATGTGATATCTGAACTCAAAGAAAAATTCAACTCAAATAATGATAATCAGACTCTTGTTAACTATCATGACCAGTATGAAAAATTGCTGAAAAACTTTGAAAGTGTGAACTCAGATTTAAACAAACTGAAATCTGAAAATGATTCTATGAGAATATCTGCTAATAAAAATGATAAAAAATTTGAGAAACTTGAGCAGGAGAAAAACTTGCTTGCTGAAAAACTTGAAGCCATCAAATCTGTGAATGTGGAATTACAGAAAAACATTGAAAAGAAGAAAAAAGATTTGAAGGAATTCAAGGCTGGAAGAAAACTTGAAACTAATTCAGAAGATCAGCTTCTGATAAATGAGTTAATTCAGAATGACAAGCTTAAGGAAGAAAATGAAAAATTAAAAATGCTGAATTCCACTATGTCTGAAAGACTTCTTACTTTGGAAAGAGGAAAAACTGTTTGCATTGAAGATTCTAATAAACTGAGCAATCTGAAACAGGAAGTTGAAAAATACAAAACTGCAAACAATGTGTTAACTGAATGTGTGAATTGCAGTGAGCAAGAGATTACCAGTTACGAGTTGCATATTTCCTCTTTAGAAAATGAAATTCAGGATTTGAAAGTTTCTTTGTCTAAATTTGTTGATGGGCAGAAAAACCTAGACAATTTACTAGGTATAAAAATCAACCCTAGGAAGGAAGGGCTGGGCTACAATAAGATAAACAAGAAAGAACTTCAGAACAAAGTTATGACATCTTTTGTAAGTGGTTCAGATGTAGCTACCACCTCTAAAAACAAACAGCCCATTGCTCAGAAAATGTTGGGAGCAAAGGATAATTTTAAGAAAGAGGGACTGGGCTACAGTCCAGTCATGAGGAAGGTCAATGGATCCAATTTGAAAACTATTTTTGTTAAATCTTCTGAACAGGAAAAGCCTTCTACTTCATCTTCACCTCAGTATAAGGCTAAGAAAACAGAAAAACATGATAAAAATTAGAAAATGATTGGAAAACAGAAAATAAATAAAAATGGTCCATCAGTGTTTACTGATCACAGTCCTCACACACACTCACATGCATCTAAAAAGAAGATTATCTGTCATTACTGTCATAAAGTTGGACATCTGATGCATGAGTGTAAGTTGATGGAGAATGATGATAAGAATGCTAGGAGATATCATGATAAAAATCCTTCATCTCAGAAAAGGAGAATTGAGTGCTTTCATTGTGGTAAACTAGGACACAAAATTTCACAATGCTGGTTTGTTAGTGATAAGAATAAATTTCATGCAAACGATCATGCTCTTAACAAGAACAAGTCTGTTCCAATAAACCAACATATGACATACTTTAATTGTGAAAAATTGGGTCATAAGAGATTTGAATGCTGGCTGAATGCTGGTAATAAAAGTTCTAATTCATGCTTTCACTGTGGCAAGATGGGCCACATTTCAGCCCACTGTTGGCATGCTCAGGGTAGACAATTCAATTCTAAAATTGTTAAACCCCCTGCAAATGGAAATATTTTTGGAAGTAATATTTTTAGAGGCAAGCACAATGAGTGCTTCAAATGTGGGAAGTATGGCCATACAGTCAAGGACTGTTGGCATATTCAGGGTAGAAATATGAATCTCAAACATGCTAAATTCCCTATAAGACAATTTGTAAAACTTTCATGTTATAACTGTGGGAAGTCAGGTCACAGGGCTGCAACCTGTTGGCTGGCAGGATATCAAAACCAAACTGGTTTTGGCAAACAGAATTTTTATTCTGTTAACAAAAAATCTCGTGCTTATGCACATAGAATTCATGCTAACAAGAATGTGCATAAATCTGATCTGAAAACTGCTCCTAGAAATGTGCTGAGAAAACCTGCTAGGAGTAATACTGTTTTGTCAGGACCCAAGACTTCTTGGGCACCTGTTTGTGCAAAATAACATTGCTATGCAGGTGTGTCTTGGGACTGGAATAAAAAGGGGTAATGATCCAAGGCACTCAAGAAGAAAACCCCATACTGAACTTTTCAGGTAAACTTCCTGCTCCTCTTGCTTTTAGTTTTAATGCATAGCAAGTTAAATCTATTTTTACATTTTCATTCATCATCTGCCATGTGCATTATTTTCTGATCATGCATTTACTGAGAGTTCTGTGCAAATATTAGATTAAAAAGGGTTGTCTGTATCTGATACATACATAGGCTAATTGCAATTGCTTGATAATTGTGTTATGCATAAACTCTGAAAACAAATTGCATTTCGAATTTTCTGAAAAATCTGAACTGCTTATGAGTGTGACTTGAAACTTGTGTGTTGCAATAGCTCACTGAAATTCTGAATTGCATATAGGACTGCATGTTGAATAATTATGCATGACCTCAATGGTATATAAATGGTAAGGTACCAAAAGGCAGGGAGGTCTGTCTGGAGGTTCTTACTATGTGTGAGGTGGTCTATTAGACTAAGAGCTCCGCCTACTACCATGGGTCATTTTGCTAGATAGGACAGTCTGAATGTGCATGAATCATTTGGTATCATATGTTCAGTTTTTAGTGCAAACATTGCATGTTTTCAGGAGGAGTTAGTTGCATATCCTTGCATAGCATTCAATGTGAGTCTTTGCATGTCCCTGCATACATATAGTGCATTGCATTTCCTTATATTGAAAATGCCAAAAAGAGAGTTTGAAGCATATTGTGAGGGGGAGTCAATGCATTGCATATAGGTTGTCAAATACATACATGTGTCAGAACTCATTGCATATCCTCTCTTACTGATTTTGTTGATAAACCTTAATCATATTCTGAAAACTTTGAGCTTCACAATCTCTATTAACAATTGGTATTCCTCCTATCAATTGGTATCATTTGGGTTCAGAATTCCATCAATCCTTCATGAAGATTTCAATGGGCTATCTCGATCATAAATCTGAAAATTTTGAACTAGAAATCCTCTATTATACAGTTTTATGATTGTCTGAAATAACTCATGTGGTTTAAGTTTAATGTTCATAGAGTTTGACTTTAAAATCTCTTTAAAAATATCTGAACCATGTTTAATAAACCTTAACCATTTGTTTCATGTTGTGTCTTGTGAAAAATTTCTGAAATCTGCACTTTTGAATACATGACTTTAATTGGTTAAGTACATGAAACTATTATTGATTTGAAGCAAATGAATGTCTCTGAAATGTCTAAAGGGTTATATCTGTCAGAGCAATGACATTGGTCACTGAGAAACACAAGTCCAAAAGACTGTGTCATGAGGTGCCTTAGTTAACTCTGCATAAAATTCATTGAAAATCAGGCAGAGCAATGGCATGCACACTGAGAAATATAACTCACTCATTAAAAAATGATTTGCAGTGTGTCATGATGTGTAAATGCTAACTCTGTTCACTTAAAGTATGACAGTTAGTCACACTAAGGGCTTAGGGATATTGGCATCTAATCAAGGTATATCCTCTAGTTACAATGTGTGCACTGAACTAGAATGCTCGTAAAATTTGTAGCAAGAAAATTGTTGAACAAATCGAAATATCTGAATATTGATGCTAAAATTAAATTGCTACAACCCTAGACAAAATAATATGACTTCATAATTACTTGATTTCAATACTGATGCATGTAATTCCGAAAGAAGTCCATAAATTTGATTGTGTAAGAGAAAGGGAGTTTTATCAAGATAAATATGAGGGATTGGTTCATCTTTATTAAACCATGGTTTTAGATATCAATATAGAATTTTATTGATAAACTCTGCATACATCAAGTTTAAACCATGCTGTTCAATAAAGCTCATTCATAAGCCCTTATAATAGAAGACTTTGAAAACTTATGTTTTGGATTTATGAGATTGCTATCTCTCTGAAAATCTGACTGAAGTTATTGAGATTGAAGCTTCTTTGAAAATCTGCTACTTGAAACTTTTCTGATCAATATCATTGATTCATTAACCTGAACCTCTCCTTGTTATCCATCTCATAAGATTCCACTTATTGAGGGGGAGCTTCCATGTTCTATGCATCATGTTGCATAAAAACTCTTAAAGGGGGAGCATTGTGTTCTTGCATTCATATTTTTAGGGGGAGCTCTTGCATCTTGGTATCAAAGGGGGAGATTTTTGCCAAAGGGGGAGAATTTTTATTTGCATGCTATTTTGCTTTCACTTCTCAAACTATTTTCTTTTTGATGAAGTCAAAGGGGGAGAATAGTTTGAGTCATCAGAATGACTTTCATAAGAATGTATTACATCATCAGAATGACTCACTGTGTATTGTTGCCATCATCAAAAAGGGGGAGATTGCTGTGCCCCTGGCCCCTGTGGCTTGTGGTTTTGATGATTGGCTTTAGGGGTTTGTGATGATTGGTTTTAATATGAGTTAATCACTGTGAGTCACCATGTTTTTATTCAGTCATTCTTATATTCAGTCTGTCTTTCAAATGTTCATTCAGTCTTTCACATGTTCAGTCAGTTCATCTGCTTACATTGTGAGTCATTGCATTTGAAATTCAGATTGTTCAATCTGCTGCATAAAGCATTCTTATGCATTTATAGAGTCTGCACATTTGCATCAGGCAGCAAGTGTGTACAACGCCCTGTGTAGGCACGACAAGTCTATACACGGGTTGCACATTGCACAGCTGCAGGCACTTCTAAGTCTACACATCGTGTAGCGTGCTGGCATAGTCTGTACACTCATCTGTCTGCATGTGTCACCAAGTCCACACATTGCATCATGTGTTTCTTCATGAAGTCTATACATTGGCATGCTGCATCTCTTGAAGTATGTACATCCTCTTCAAGCATTTCAAAGTCTATACATTGCTGAGCGTCTCACTGACTGTCTCATGCAAGTCTATACATCCTGCAGCGTCTCATGCTGCATCTTAGGCAAGTCTATACATCGCCTTCAAACTTTCAAGTCTATACATTCCATGATCTTCCAAGTATGTACATCCACAGTGTGACTTCAAAGTCTGAACATTGTCTCACTCCGTCAAAGTCCATACATTTGTCTTCTCTTCAAAGTCAGTACATTGGCGTTGGGCATCAAAGTATATACATCGCCTTCTGCAAGCTTTATTGCAAGTCTGTACATCGGTTTGATATCAACAAATCTGTACATTGGGTTCAACTCTCCAAGTCTGTACAGCCACATTCAATAGGTAAAGTCTATACAGACTTCATCGTCTTAGAGATCGTTTCATGCCTTCACCTAAAGTCTGTACATCCACCGTCTTATCCAGCGTCTCACGCTTGCAAAGTCAATACACTGGTCGGTGGAACAAAGTCTGAACATCATTCAGTGATCTTCAAGTCTATACAGACCTTGATTCGTTCAAGTCTGTACATTGGCCTGCTATCCTTGACAAGTCTTCACATCGTGAAGTCTATACACTCAACTCCTTCACACTTCAACAAGTCTGTACAGCAACGGTCTTCACATAGGAAATATGTACAGCCGTTCACCTTGTGAAGTCTAGACATTTGATGAGCTTGGTCTTGAAGCATTTAGGAGGTCTGTACATTGGTCTGCTTTGCATTGCATGAGTCCATACATCGGACTGTTTGAGCAAGTCTGTACAGCGTTTCATTCACATCGGAAGTCTACACATTGGGGGCTTTCCCTATGCTTTGGCCAAGTCCATACGTTGGCGTACTGTTCATGCTTCAGTCATCAAACTCTATACAGACTTCAGCGTCTCATTCTGTGTCTTACATCAAAGTCTGTACATCGCCTTCAATCTTCAAGTCTATACATCGTGGGCTTCATTCCTTCGAGTTTGTACATTGCATTTGCGTTCACAAGCCTATACATCCTGAAGTCTGCCATGCTCCCCTGACGCTGGTGATGCTGTCCAGAGGCCATAGATGCTCCCCTGAGACTTCATATGTTCCCGTGCGAGAACGCACAAAGTCTATACAGTCTGAAGTATATACAACGCATTTCATTCATAGAGACTGTACAGGGTTTAGACTTAACCTGATAATCCGATACTCTGTCTGACAGGTGCTCTGCTTGTAAAGCTTAAGGAGGGCACGTGATCCAAGGCTGGAAGGCCTGACCAGATGATGACACGTGTGCTGAAGCAATGCTGATGCTGCCACGTGGTCCGAGAGTTTTGGGCGGGAGATGTGGAAGCCACACGCCCTACCCTAATTGCTGCTGCTGCTACTATATATACGAGCCTTCTTCCACAGAAGAAGTGAGATCGAGTTGGCGAGAAGTGAAGTCCATATAGAGAGCCACGATCCAGACAGAGAGGAGAAAAGAAGAGAAGAGCAGAGAGTGAAAGAAAAGGCAGAGTGCAGAGATTTCGATCCAGTAGAAGAAAAGAAAGATAGAGTGCTGAAAAAGAAAGAGTGTCTGCACGATCCAGAAAGAAGAAGAAGAGAGGCAGAGAAGCAGAAGAAGAATAAAGAAGAAGAAGAAAGAAAAAGAGGAAGAGAGAGAGCCTGCGAAAGAAAACAAGAAAGATGAGTGAAGATAGAGAGTGAGAGCCAGCAGAAGAAGAAGAGGAAGAGAAGTAGCAGAAGAAGTTCATACTGGACCGTGGATCAAATCCAAGCCAGTCAGCTCCGATGAGAGCCACATTGTGCATTTGAGTTTCCAGCTTTCTGTTTGCTGAAGTCATTTTCATTTCGTGTCTTTTGTTTTTATTTTTTGTTACTCTGGTTATCATTGTTCTTCCGATTGCCCTGTTGGGGATCGGGTTCCTCCTGTGGACTCAGGAGAAGGGAGACTTGTCTCCGGTTCTGGGCTTGTGGGTTGCAAGTCCGGGTGTCCCTCCTGGTCTGGAGGAAGAGAGGTCTTTGACCTCTGGTTTGCTGGTGACTGGAAGTCACTGGTGGGTTCCCTCCTGGTCTGGAGGAAGAGAGACTTCGGTCTCTGGTTTCCAAGTGGCTGGGAGTCACTTGGGGTATCCCTCCGGTTGGGAGGAAAAGGGGAGGCTGTTCCCCTGGTCAAGCTGTATGGCAGCAACTGTTTGCAGACTGAGTCTGCTTGGTTCTAGCGTTTGCTAGTGAAGCCTCACTTCGGTTGGGAGTGAGGGGTGGATGTAGGTCTGGAGGACCGAACCACCTAAAAATTTCTTGTGCAGTGATCTGATTGTTTGCTTTGCTTCCGCTAGATGCTTGAATAGGCGCGCTCCAAGTGTTTGTATTTGAGTTGAATTGAATTGGTTCTATTCTGTGTCTATCTCTAGCATCCCAGTTTTTATTTGGCCAGTATTCATAGAGGGATACATTCACCCCCCCCTCTGTATCTGGGCCTAGCACCCTAACATCTCCTCCCCTATAGTTCTTCTTCTTCCCAGGGCTGAGACCCTTTCTATCTCCTCCTCCTCCCATCTATCTTCATTCTGTGCCGCCGCCGCCGCCGTTCGTGCCGCCATCGAGCCACTGCGAGCGATCTACCGAAGTACTGTCCAGGTTCTATTTTTCTGGACAGAGGTCCACTCCTTGAATTTTGACTCCCATCTTCGACATCATCTGGAGTTGAGATTTTCAAGGTTTGTTCCTCTCTTGATTCCCAACCTCTAGTAAAAAAATCACGCCATTCAGAGTTCGTTTTCTATTTTTCTATTTTTGTGTCTTTCTGTCTTCTTGATCTATCCCTTTTCAGATCTATGTAGCAGAAGCCTAGTTCTTCCCCTTTTCGACCCCCTTTTTTATTTTTTTAGAATCCCCAAATTTATTGGAGGTTCTTCCCACCATCCCCTTCCTCCACAAATTTTCGTTGAATTTCAAAATCCCTCTACCTATTTTTTGAAATTGAGTCTTTCCCACAAATTCAGATCTGTCTCTGCTGTCCAGATCCGATCTAGGGCCAGTATAAAACCCCCAAAAAATCGAGACTTCCACCAAATCTTTCATACGATATGTCCCCGTTTTTCTCTCTTTGGGCTCCACAACTTTCATGAAGAATGCATCTTCTGAATCGAAGGTATACATCGTAGTCAACGCCAACTCTCAGGAAAACTTGGTTCTGCCCTGAGTTTTCAGATCCAGTGAGCCAACATATTGAAAATTCGATAAAGGCCATCAACGGGAAATTCAATTTTATCTCTCTAGCCCTAGATCAAAGTACTTCGAAAGAGCTTTCCAACGGTACCTCTTGTGCATCGATCCGACGTCGGGAGTGACCGTAGCAGCAGATCTCGCTGGGTCGCGCGCTGCAAAATAGAATTGCAGATCCGTGGCCAGCAACTCCGGCGGGTGACGATCGGAGCCGCCCGGCTTCCGGCCGGTGAACCAGCACACCGCCGTCCCAGGGAGCGCCCTTCCAGGCATCCCCACCGCAGTGGTGCCACTCCGGCCCCATACGGCCCCTCGGACCAGTACGTGGGTCCCATGGTCGCGAGTACGAGTGCCGCCGAAGCTACACAAGAAGCTGCCCGTCAACCCGAACCCGTTACTCTCGGGCCCCATTGTGTCGCCCTTTACCTCCTTGCGTGGAGTGGACAGTCATATTCATTGTTGTAAATTAATTACTTATTATTCCGGGAGTACTGATTCGGCCGGGGTCTTCTTCCCCACGCCGAGAGCGTGGAGGTATCGTGTTCGCTCCCTTGACTCGGCATTTTACTTTATTCGTATATGCTTTATATGCCGCTGCTAGAGAGCATGCTAGGATCGTAGCCTGCTTTACTTTTATATCATCACTACTGCGAGAGAGAGAGAGAGATATATCGTCCCGTGACCCGATCCGGGCACGAAATTATGAGTTAACCACCCTAGCTCTTGCCGGTTTCTTAACCGCGCACGTCCGACGCTTCCCTCGAAAAGGGACAATCTCGAGCTTTTTTAGAGTCTGAGGATCGCATATCCATTTGGAGTCGAGTCCGTGGTCCATCCCGCATCACCATGCCTCGTGGTTTAAATTGTGCGATTATTTCCTTGTCTTCTACCTCATTCACAGGTAAATTCTACACACACTGCACACTTATTGGTTGCTTGTTGTGCACGTATATTGCAACATGCTATTGATGTTCACACACATATCAATCTAACTGTTGGCACTCCAGAATTTTGTTCAACTAAATTTAAGAAAGCAATCTAACTCCTTTATCTGTTAGTCTTGTATGTGATCCTTTAGATCTTCAGAACCTCAGGGATTGTTTTAGTTGCATATTGATCAGCTCAAGTACCATCAGGTGGTAAGTCTTTATTCAGTCTCTGATGTGTGAAACCTGTGACAGTTTTAATTGGACATAACTTTTTAGCGAGATCTATTCATTCCCCCTCTAGATCCGTCTTCCTGCACTACGGGACCTAACAGGGAGTTTACGCGGACCAAGCTAGCCCCCAGCCTGGTCTGTGTAAACCCTTTCTCTCTCCCTCCAAAAAAATAAAAAATGGGGTTTGGCCAGCGTAAAGGGGAGCTTTACACGGACCAGGCTGACCCCCTCAGCCTGGTCCGCGTAAACCTCCATCCCTCTCTCATGAAATTTAAAAAAAAAATAGAGAAGAAAACCCCAACCTAGCCTACGTAAAAGGGGGCCTTTACGTGGACCAGGTTGCCCTTGCCATCCCAACTCAGGTAAACATCCCCCTGACCCTTCAACTTCTTCTATAAATTCCCCCCCCCCTTAGAATCTCAAGGGGCATGCAAGCGAGATAGACGCAGAGAAGGCATCTAGCACTCCAGCAACACAAGGAGCAAGGCACACATTGAAGGCATTGGTTGGTTGGCTTGTTCGGCTTAACACACGCTGAGGGTATGTTGAATGAACACCCCTCACATGGCGTCAAGCCGATTCACTCTAGCCTCCCTCCTCGTTGCGTATGGGGTGTTATGGTAAAGGCAGTCACACTCGCACATTGGGTTTGCCTATGTATGGCGCGTTATGGTAACAACGCGGATGCCATCATGCCAGATTTGGTCCTGGCATGGGACCACATGCCTGTCACTCTACTTTAGCTGGCCACCGACCGTCCTGACCGCTGACCACAGTTAGCCGGACTCTGGTCTGGAACTAACATTCCTAAAACTGGATCTAACTCCCCGACATACTGACACTTGGCCTCCGGGGCCGATGCTTGACTACTCACCTCGAGCCATGCTCGACCTCTCTCGTGTGCCAGTCAATGTCAGTCCCTACCATCCAGTCCAGCCCCTGGCAGCTTCGCCGCACCTGTAGTTCCTTGCGGGGACCCTCTGTAAAAGAATATGCAGATATCTGCTTCATCCTGCAATGACCCAAGGGTCGACACGTATGTCGAGATTATCCCATGGCTTGCACCAGATGTACTCGGGCGTTCAGTGCCTACCTGTAACGCCTTTATGGCATCTATAAGGAAATAATAACTAGAAATTTGGTCTTTCCCATGCATCCTCACTAGTGTTTTCGCGTGACCTAAATTCCGGCCTATGTCTAACCCATCCCCAGAGTCCAGTATGGTCAACCCTGCTTGTCGAAGGCGATGGTCATAGACTAGCTGCAGTGCGTACCCGATCCTCTACCTATGTTATGGCTTATAAGGCATCATGGTCCTCTTTCAGTAAGGAAACAAAGGTGTTCGGATTCAATCAGATGTAAAATAAACACCGACTGCTTGCTATCGGTGGGAAAGATGTCCTGTACATGAATCCCCACAATCGCCTACACTCATACCAGTGGAATCTCCTTCTCTCCACGTGTTGCCTGACATCCCGTGCCCATGTGCCGTGCCCTGGGGGCACTTCCCTGGTCAAAACTTGGTTCCGCAAGTGATCATCGAGAAATCGACTGGCATGCCTGCATTCCACCTAGACGTCTCTGTCCCGGTCATCCAGAACGATTAATCACACTCTACCCCTTTCTGTGCATTCATATCGTTCTTTGTATTTTTCTATCAATACCCCTGAAATTCTTGCGTGCGAAGTCGACCCATCTCGACCTTTCAAAAGGTGAGTGTATGTCACGTCACGAAAAAAAATTAGAAATTTTCACGTACGGCAAACAAATTGGCACGCCCGGTGGGACGTCTCCTATTTTTCTTCTTTCTTAAGAGGATGTCGTGCCAGACCTAAAGCCATGGTGTCCTTTTCTTGTCCCTGCATGAGAGGTAGAAAAGGGACGTCCTTCGCAGCTTCCAGTTCAAACTCTAGTAGCCGGTTCGTGTCCAACAACCACTTTCGATCATCGCTTTCACCAGCAACCAGCGACACTGTAGCAATGGCGGCCATGACCTATGGCCCCATCGTTATCTCTACCCACACGCGGGTAGGTTACTTGGCGATGCTGATCACTTTTGGCGACTTCGCCCCTGTCATCGGTTCGCCCTACTTCCTGGGCGTGATCCCTGTGGCTATCTCACAGCCAACCCCTATTCTAGTTCTTGTTTGTGCGGTTGACTCACCGTGTGCCTCCCTAGCACAGGTGACCTGTGCGAGCACCAGGCTCTTAGTCTCCACTACCGACCCCTATAGGGGTCCCACATCGCCTCTTGTTATGACAAGAATCAACTCCCGAGTCCAACACCTACCGACCTCCAGCATGGGCACCGCGCCCCAGACCTCAGCCGTCACTCCAGTCACTCGCTCGGGCTTTCAACCCCGAGTCCCAGCTAAGCCTGCACTTAGAAAGGGTCTTCAGCCCCGAGTCCAAGGCTTCTCGGCATCTCCCTTGAGATTTCAACCCCGAGTCCCAGTCGAGCCGACACTCAACATGGGCTCATAGCCCCGAGTTCAAGGCTCCCCAGCGCTCAACCCGGGCTCACAGCCCCGGGTTCCAACAAGATCGGTTCTCAACACGGGCTTCCTGCCCTAGGTTTCCAACATCCCAGCTTCACAACGGGGTTTATTCCCCATGATCTAGTCGTGCCAATCCCAATTATAGACTTTCTATCTCGAGAAGAGACATCCCAGCATTCGGTGTGGGCTTTCGGCCCCAAGTTCCAACGACACTGACGCCCAACACGAGTTTATTACCTCGGGCTCTTGATATCCCATCACTTGAAAAGGGTATCCCACCCCAGATTCTTGCAATGTTGGCTCTTAGTGCGAGGATATCACCCCGAGTACATGCAACACTTCTCTCAGCTCGAGAAGATTTCGACACTCGGGTTACTCAAACTTCGACTTTCTATATGGGCACCAGGCCTTGGAGGTCGACCCAGCAATTCTTGTCGACAACATTACGCATCCAGCAATGGTAGACCAGATCTTCTCAGTCTACCACCGGGGAGCAGAGTCCTCTTCAGCTCCCAAGAAGAAACATCACAGTAGCCGCAGAAGCAGGCAACCCGTTGCCGCAACAAGCAACTCCGACAAGACTATTCTTGTCGATGACTTAAGGATTCATCTTGACGGAGGTGAGCCGATCGTGCCACACGATCAGAACGTGCCTATGGTCCCCATCACCAACCACTTCAGCCTCCTGCAATGTACGCAAGAAGACAGAGTGGATTTAAAGGAAACTGGTGCTTTGGCAACATGCCGGGGGCATCAACACCAGTCCGACACCAAGACCCCCAAGTCCAATCGGAAGAATAGTGACAAGGGAGAGCGAAAACTCTGCTTGAGAAGAATCTGGGTTGCTTTAGAGGAGGCTCAAGCCATTCAAAGGGAATGTGCCCAGAAGTCCCTTCACATGCCCGACCGTCACATCGCTCGAGACGTTGTCGAGTCTTCATTGGCACAGTCCGGCAACACACAACTAGCCAGTCAGTCTCGCCTAAACAAGTAGAAGTGAAGAGGGGCTCATGCTAAGCTCCGCCAGCAGACACCTTTGAGTTCATCCCGGACTAACCCCAGTCACATGACATATGATCCACCTCAAAGGATCTCAGTCTTTGATAGACTGGGGGCACCGCCCTACTCTGAGAAATGTCCCAAGAAGAAGTGGATAGTGCAGTTGATTAACGACGTTGTTCGCGTGTTCGCGTGCTATGCCACTAGCCACCAACCCGAGACCCAGTCTGATGACCTGAGCCAGCCATTGGCCCAACTCAGGACGCCTCGCTCCCAAGCTCGGCCTCCGGTGCCGCAGGTCACATTGGCACTTTTGTCAGACCCCAGGTATCGGAACACCCTGAAGAGGTGCCAGCCAAGGATCGTTGCGCTCCCGTACATGCGGATCCAGCCAACAATAATCCTCCAGCAGATGAGGTTCAAGATATGACTCTTGAAACTCTCATGAGGGAGAATCAACATTTCAAGACACTCCAGCAAGATCTTATTTAAGAGTGGGATTCTCATCCTCAACGCCCAGCTAGGCCTCTGGTCGAAACACTGGCACTACAAGTTGGGCACAATGGTGCCAACGCTTCTGCGACAGTTGCTAGAACCCCGACAGCAGTTGGGTTCGGCACACCACCAATAGAAGCTAATCCGCGAGAATCAAACATGTCGGTGCCCGAAAGCCTCATAGCGCAACGTCAGATGATCGAGCGGATCGTCGAGACAAAGATTGTCCAATATGGGGAAGGGGTCCCCACTGTAGATCTTTACAGTTTGACATACCCACTACATCACCAGTTAAAAAATCTTCCTCTAGAGTACGCCAATTCCCCGAAGCTACAGAAGTTTGATGGGCAAGGGTCTCCACACGAGCATTTGGCCTATTACATCATGGCCATGGGCAAGCTAGCGTTGGATGAGTCTTACGTCCTCCGTTACTTCGCCACTTCACTCACCGGAACTGCTTTCCAATGGTATTCCGACCTGAAGCCCAACTCAGTGCTCGACTGGGCAGACCTCTAGAAGAAATTCTGCAACCGCTTCTAGACGGCCGAGCGCATAATCTCCCTGGCAGAGCTTTGCTCTCTCCGACAGAAGAAGGGCGAGAGTGCCCTCGACTTCATCAAAAAGTGGCGAGACCTCAGCATGAGGTGTATCAACCCTCCATCCCAGGAAGACGCTATCACCATATGCCATAAAGGCTTGGCAATCGGGGTTAGCGAAAAACTCCTTGGCAATAACATCAAGGGCTTCGGCCAGCTCAACTCGGTGGTCGCCGAGATAGAGATGTTCTTTCCCAACAACCCAGTCTAGACTCCATCAAAGGGGAAATCGGTGCAGAATGCCAGACTGGCAAAGATGTGAATGTACTTGAGTTCATCCCTACCGTCAAAGCCTATAGGGATGGCGAGTCAAGTGGCTCCGACAAGAAATCAGAGGATAAGCCAGTTGCCCTTTCTTTTGTAGAGTGTATAAAGATGATGTTCTCCTTCAAAAAGAAGTACACGAAAATGCTCTTCGACCTCTATATGGCCCACAAAATCATCGAGCTGTCAGAAGCACGAAAGTCAGATTATGCTTAAAAAGGCAATGGACCCAACTATTGCCCGTATCATCGCAGGTTGGGTCACCCTTGAAGGTTGCTATGTCTGCAAGACTCAGGCACAAAAGCTGATT
This sequence comes from Amorphophallus konjac, assembly GCA_022559845.1. Lineage (NCBI taxonomy): Eukaryota > Viridiplantae > Streptophyta > Magnoliopsida > Alismatales > Araceae > Amorphophallus > Amorphophallus konjac. The sequence continues at coordinate 404,354,643 of CM040120.1, forward strand.
AGAGATGGCCTCATCAAGATGAAGAGCGGCATCGTGCATTATTTTAAAAGCGTAGCCTAGGCGATGCCTAGGCGACAAGGTGCTCCAAGGCGCCCAAGGTGACTAGACGCCTAGGCAAGCAACCCAATAAGGCACTCACCTGGCTGCCCTGGTGCACATAAGCCACCTTGGGCCTACCTAGCCTACCTTGGAAAGACATCCATTCCTTCTTTTGAGGTAGATTTTAGTATTTGGGTAAATTTTTAGGGATAATTTGGAAATTTTTGACAAATGATATGTCAATATTGGAAAGAGAAGATGAGACTTCCATTTCCATTTCCCCTTTCTCTCGAATTCTTCTCCCTGTCAATTCCTCTTCCCTCATCTTAAGGACATTGATTCATATTTGCTTTGTGCACTTTTTGAAGCTAGTACTATTTGTGTGTCTCTTTTTGATAATTCACAAATATAAAATTATGAAAATATTATGTTGATGTGCTTATAATTTACCCAAAATGTGTCATTTATGCTTCCTTTTAATATAGAGAATAACTATTTGAATACCAAATTTTAGAATAAAATTTGTCTATTGATTGAGATGTATTCGTAAATTCTTATTAGTTTTCTCCTTCTTAATTTATTTTTGTTTACCATTTATTCTATTTTTATTTTTTAAAATATAGGTATATGTTGAAGATTTGTGAATATCAAATTTTTTATTAACTAAGATAAAACTTATATGTAGAAAATGTATAGTAATAATTCTCATACAATGTACTTAGTTATATAAACTAGGCTTTGCCTAGGCGCCCCACCTTGTCACCTAACTAGTGAGGCGGTGGGCCACCGTCTTGGTCGCCTTAGAAGCCTTGACAACCATGGTCTCGTCGATGCCCCGCAGCCACATGCGTGGGCCAGGCCCGCCACGATGGCACGTGTGATTCACTATTCAACTAACATAATTCACATGATGGCCGCATTCTCCCTCTCTGACATTGAAATAGAGGAGACCAGTACCAGTCAAGCCGAACGCTCACTATGGTATCTGGGGTGGAGACCCTAGCATAACCGCGCATCGCTCTCCTTTCCAAGGGAGAGGACCAGGCAACTCTTTGATATCCTTATCCAGAGAGGGCGGCGCATAAGCCACCAGCAGACTACACTCACTAGGACTTCAATCACCCTCAATATTGCCCATTCTATGCCAGAATTTGCCATGCGATCGAGTCCTGCGAGGAGATCCAGAACTTGATCCAAACGCTTATCCAGTGGGAGCAGATCGATGCTGAGGGAAATTCTATGGTGACTCTTCGACTTCGAGAAGCCGTTGCAGAAACCCTAAGCATCGTCAGAAATGCACTAGACCAGCCCGACCCACCTAAAGCAAATGGACACGGGTTACCATATCGACATGTCCCAGAATGTCTCGAGTTTTGGATAGATAATCGCACTACAGGAAAATTGGCCACTACCTACATTTTTAAAACGTAGCTATAGGTCAAGAAAACGTAGGCAAATCCTTTACCTACGTTTGCTTGCCACGCTTTCAAAGCGTGGCGCTTATCTACGTGACTATAGGTTATACCTGCATTTCTATAAAACGTAGTTATAGATCGACCTATATCTACGCTTCTAAAACATAGGAATAATCCAACATAAGCGTAGGTAAAAATTATCTACAGACACGCATATAAGAGGATATACCTACATTTTTGGAAACGTAGGTATTACCTTTTATCACTTAGTGTAAGAAATGTACGAATAAAGATTAGCATCACTTTTTTTAAAACGTAGGAAAATGATTTAACGTTGGTTAATAAAAAACGAAGGAATATGTTATCTTTTTTTTAAAAAAATCCTATTATTATATCCTATTAATATATCCAACTAACTGATGTTCTCGTGCCACCATCTACATAGTACCACAATTGTATCTATATCCAACATATGTGCTTCCTCACCTTGGGCTACTCTATCTTCCAAGATTTTCTTCAAGGCAAGAGCTTGTCTCCAATTTGGTTCGATTTGGACAAACATATACAGAACCCAAGTTTAACATTCTACCTGATGGTAAAGGATAGGCCACTATATCTTTAGAGGCTCTGCTTTCTACATATATAACTCTGGTTTCATCCCCCTTGGCAAATACTGTTTAGAAGTATTAGTATGCAACAATTCCTATTTGAAAGTTTCGACTTTTATGCACACATACTTGCCACATGTATAGATATCTGTTTTATTGATTTTATTGTTAACAGAGTTGATTTTATTGTATAGACATTCATGTGAATCTATAACTATTCATATTTGAATGAATCAAACCACCGTGTGCTCAACATGTAAAAAATGATGCTTTACCATAACAACAGTAATTTCAATAGCTAAAAAATTAGGTAAAGTCTCATTGAGAAATATAGGAAACCATGGGCTATATATGACCTAATCCAAGGGTATTCAATTTTGTATTACCTGAATTCCCCCTAGAATTACTACAGGTTGGATATTATGAAAGTAGCAAAGTCTCATTGAGAAATACACTTGATCAACCTTATATGCCAAAGTGTGCTCCCAGCAGCATCCTTCCAACCCAATATGATGGCATAGCCAATACATTTTGTATACAACCTTGACTTCATCTGTCAAGGAAAGGCAACATATAAGATTAATCGAAAGGAAATCAAAATTTATGTTCATGACTGCTTTCTATGTATGCATTGAAAAATCAAGAAAATGTATAATATCTAAGGTGCAGTCATCTGACTAACCAAATTAACTATGTGCTTCCAAATTCTCATGGTTTTACCATCTAACCCGATTTTGCATATTCATATTTTTCAGGTCCACATAATAAGCATATGCATTACACATCCAAACAAATAAATTGTGGATCTATTTTGGATCCGCACAGTACACACAAACATTACACTTATATCTAAAAATTTATGCAGTCAGGATCTATTTTCGGATCCACATAATACACATAAATATTACAACTCTTTCAAATCCAATAAGAAAATATAAGATACTTTTTGGTAGAACAACATTGTTAATCACCACAACTTCAACTGCCACAACCTCTCCTGCATTATTTCTCTAGCCCTTGTCATGTTTGATAAAATATTGTATTCTGTGTAGGTCAGTACTACGTCAGTCGAACACATGCGTTGTTTCACAGAATATTTGATAAAATATTCATATTGCATGTATAAACACTCAATTATTAAAGCCACTGGTTAATTAATTGTTGAGGGAAGAGAGAAGGGGTCACAGAAGAGGGATCCGGGAAGAAAAATAATATGTGGGGCGCCCATTATCTCTGTCGGTCATTCCCACCACTTGGGATTAAATGCTCCTGCTACAGAAGTTTGTACTGAGAACTACACCTCCATAGCAGTCCTGAGGTTCTGGTCTGCTGACACACACACACAGAGATTAGTCTATTGTGGGCCACTGGAAGATTGATGGAAAAACATCATCGAGACCATATATGTATGTATAAAATTTGATAAAACCTGAGGTCCATTTAAATTAGATACGTGCCACTCTGAATGATCATGTTACCCCTTATTATAAAAAAAGTCTGAGCGGGGACATAGACTTTCTTTTGATTACCATTTGATGTCCTCATTTTCTTTTAAAAACTATTTTCCCTTCCAAGAGCACAATCTCATCAATATATACACAAGTATTATTGACAATACACCTTCGTTGCAAGATCGTCCCTGAAATTATTTCCTTACCGTTGGTCTCCAATTTGAACAGATCATCCGAATAGTCTTGGAAAAATCATAGTCCTGCAAGACAAGGTATGTTTTTTTTGCCTTTTTTTATTTGATCAAATGATCTTTTTTATGAAAATGAGAAAAGAAAGAAAAGGTCATTTGAATATCCTTGCATATATACCTTGCATATTGTGCCAAAACCAACATTTGTCTCTACAAACTGATGCTTCAGATCTCCATTCAATGTGACAGAGACCTTCACTACCTATTGACAGGGGCATATTTGTTAAAGAAAGAAAAGATCATCCGTACTAATAGAAATCTATTATTTCATATGTTCAAGATATTATTATAAAAATATGATACTTAATGGTCCAGGAATATAATCAAGCAGAAGTGCTTTGAAATAACCCAGGAAACATTTCAAGGGAAAAACAAGATAGACAAAGCATGCCACCATTTGATACCTTTGTTGGGCATTTGGACTCGGCAGGAGTTTCTACAAGCTGCGCAACATCTGTGTTCGACGTCACACCTTGAAAAGAAAAGAAATCAATAAACCAAACAACAATATCAAAAAAAATTATAGGTTGCCTTGAACAATGAGGTAGAAAAAAAACCTCCAATGATAACAAGGCCATCTAACTTCAATGTTTGGCATGCAACCAGTGCAACATTCACTTGCTCAATTGTTCTTATCTGATCCTTTGTCCGGCCCAGCATATCATAACCACCTTTCACATGACAAGGCATAAAATATTAGAGTGGTAACATGAAAAAGTTGGGCAAAGAAGATATCTTGATTTTGCAAGAACCTTGGTTTTTATAGGTTGAAAGGACTTCATTAGTGATTTCCAGAGTTTTTTGGGCAAATAAACCTTCAATTCCACCTGTCACCATCGGCAAAAGCCATCAAACAAAAAATTGCATTGTTATTTCACATAGAAACAGTGAGCTGCATGTGTGCTACTTTTCTTGTCCTTGCAAGAGAGGTAGAAGTGGGACGTCCTCCATAGCTTCCAGTTCACACTCTAGTAGTCGGTTCGTGTCCAAAAACCACTTTCGACCGTCGCTTTCACCAGCAACCAGCGACACTGTAGCAATGGCGGCCATGACCTATGGCCCCATCGTTGTCTCTACCCACGCACGGGTAGGTTACTTGGCGATGATGATCACTTTTGGCGACTTCGCCCCTGTCATCGGTTCGCCCGATTTCCTGGGCGTGATCCATGTGGCTATCTCACAGCCAACCCCGGTTCTTGTTCTTGCTTGTGCGGTTGACTCACCGTGTGCCTCCCAAGCACAGGTGACCTGTGCGAGCACCAGGCTCTTAGTCTCCACTACCGACCCCTATAGGGGTCCCACATCGCCTCTTCCAAGGACAAGAATCAACTCCCGAGTCCAACACCTGCCGACCTCCAGCATGGGCACCGCGCCCTAGACCTCAGCCGTCACTCTAGTCACTCGCTCGGGCTTTCAACCCCGAGTCCCAACTAAGCCTGCACTTAGAAAGGGTCTTCAGCCCCGAGTCCAAGGCTTCTCGGCATCTCCCTTGAGATTTCAACCCCGAGTCCCAGTCGAGCCGACACTCAACATGGGCTCATAGCCCCGAGTTCAAGGCTCCCCAGCGCTCAACCCGGGCTCACAGCCCCGGGTTCCAACAAGATCGGTTCTCAACACGAGCTTTCTGCCCTGGGTTTCCAACATCCCAGCTTCACAACGGGGTTTATTCCCCCATGATCTAGCAGTGCCAATCCCTATTACAGACTTTCTATCTCGAGAAGCGACATCCCCAGCATTCGGTGTGGGCCTTCGGCCCCAAGTTCCAACGACACTGACGCCCAACACAAGTTTATTACCTTGGGCTCTTGATATCCCATCACTTGAAAAGGGTTTCCCACCTCAGATTCTTGCAATGTTGGCTATTAGTGCGAGGATATCACCCCGAGTACAGGCAACACTCCTCTCAGCTCGAGAAGATTTCGACACTCGGGTTACTCAGACTTCGACTTTCTATATGGGCACCAGGCCCTGGAGGTCAACCCCAGCAATTCTTGTCGACAACATTACGCAGCCGGCAATGGTAGACCAGATCTTCTCAGTCTACCACCGGGGAGCAGAGTCCTCTTCAGCTCCCAAGAAGAAACGTCACAGTGGCCGCAGAAGCAGGCAACCCGTTGCCGCAACAAGCAACTCTGGCAAGACTATTCTTGTCGATGACTTAAGGATTCATCTTGACGGAGGTGAGCCGATCGTGCCACACGATCAGAACGTGCCTATGGTCCCCATCACCAACCACTTCAGCCTCCTGCAATGTATGCAAGAAGATAGAGTGGAGTTAAAAGAAACTGGTGCTTTGGCAACCTGCCGGGGGCATCTACACCAGTCCGACACCAAGACCCCCAAGTCCAATCGGAAGAATAGTGACAAGGGAGAGCGAAAACTCTACTTGAGAAGAATCTGGGTTACTCTAGAGGAGGCTCAAGCCATTCAAAGGGAATGTGCCCAGAAGTCCCTTCACATGCCCGAGCGTCACATCGCTCGAGACATTGCCGAGTCTTCATTGGCCCAGTCCGGCAACACACAACTAGCCAGTCCATCTCGCCTAAACAAGCAGAAGTGAAGAGGGGCTCATGCTAAGCTCCGCCAGCAGACACCTTTGAGTTCATCCCGGACTAACCCCAGTCACAAGACAGATGATCCACCTCAAAGGATCTCAGTCTTTGATAGACTGGGGGCACCGCCCTACTCTGAGAAACGTCCCAAGAAGAAGTGCATAGTGCAGTTGATTAACGACATTGTTCAGGTGTTCGCATGCTATGCCACTAGCCACCAACCTGAGACCCAATCTGATGACCTGAACAAGCCATTGGCCCAACTCAGGATGCCTCGCTCCCAAGCTCAACCTCCGGTGCCGCCAGGTCACATTGGCACTTTTGTCAGACCCCAGGTATCGGAACACCCTGAAGTGGTGCCAGCCAAGGATCGTGGCGCTCCCGTACATGCGGATCCAGCCAACAATAATCCTCTAGCAGATGAGGTTCAAGATATGACTCTTGAAACTCTCATGAGGGAGAATCAACATTTGAAGACCCTCCAACAAGATCTTCTTTAAGAGTGGGATTCTCATCCTCAATGCCCTGCTAGGCCTCTGGTCGAAACACAGGCACTACTAGTTGGGCGCAATGGTGCCAACGCTTCTGCGACAATTGCCATAACCCCGACAACAGTTGGGTTTGGCACACCACCAGTAGAAGCCAATCCGCGAGAATCAAACATGTCGGTGCCAGAAAGCCTCATAGCGCAACGTCAGATGATCGAGCGGATCGTCGAGACAAAGCTTGTCCAATATGGGGAAGGGGTCCCCACTGTAGATCTTTACAGTGTGCCATACCCACTACATCACCAGTTTAAAAATCTTCCTCTGGAGTACGCCAAACCCCCGAAGCTACAGAAGTTTGATGGGCAAGGGTCTCCACACGAGCATTTGGCCTATTACATCATGGCCATGGGCAAGCTAGCGTTGGATGAGTCTTACGTCCTCCGTTACTTTGCCACTTCACTCACGGGAACTGCCTTCCAATGGTATTCCGACCTGAAGCCCAACTCAGTGCTTGACTGGGCAGACCTCTAGAAGAAATTCCGCAACCGCTTCCAAACGGTCGAGCGCATAATCTCCCTGGCAGAGCTTTGCTCTCTCCGACAGAAGAAGGGCGAGAGTGCCCTCGACTTCATCAAAAAGTGGCAAGACCTCAGCATGAGGTGTATCAACCCTCTATCCCAGGAAGATGCTATCACAATATGCCATAAAGGCTTGGCAACCGGGGTTAGCGAAAAACTCCTTGGCACCAACATCAAGGGCATCGACCAGCTCAACTCGGTGGTCGCCGAGATAGAGATGTTCTTCGCCGACAACCCAGTCTAGACTCCATCAAAGGGAAAACCGGCGCGAGAATGCCAGACTGGCAAAGATGTGAATGTAGTTGAGTTCATCCCTACCGTCAAAGCCAACAGGGATGGCGAGTCAAGTGGCTCCGACAAGAAATCAGAGGATAAGCCAGTTGCCCTTTCTTTTGCAGAGTGTATGAAGATGATATTCTCCTTCAAAAAGAAGTGCACGAAAATGCTCTTCGACCTCTATATGGCCCACAAAATCATCGAGCTGTCAGAAGCTCGAAAGTCAGATGATGCCAAAAAAGCCGATGGACCCAAGAGCGGTCTCGTGTACTTCTTTTAAAGGCGTAGCCTAGGCGATGTCTAGGCGACAAGGTGCTCCAAGGCGCCCAAGGTGACCAGGCGCCTAAGCAAGCAACCCAATAAGGCACTCACTTGGCTACCCTGGTGCACATAGGCCACCTTGGGCCTACCTAGCCTACCTTGGCAAGACATCCATTCCTTATTTTGAGGTAGATTTTAGTATTTGGATAAATTTTTAGGGATAATTTAGAAATTTTTGACAAATGATATGTCAAGATTGGAAACAGAAGATAAGACTTCCATTTCCATTTCCCCTTTCTCTCGGATTCTTCTCCCTGTCAATTCCTCTTCCCTCCTCTTAAGGACATTTATTCATATTTGCTTTGTGCACTTTTTGAAGCTAGTACTATTTGTGTGTCTCTTTTTGATAATTCATAAATATAAAATTATGAAAATATTATGTTGATGTGCTTATAATTTACAAAAAATGTGTCATTTATGCTTCCTTTTAATATAGAGAATAACTATTTGAATACCAAATTTTAGATTAAAAATTGTCTATTGATTGACATGTATTCGCAAATTCTTATTAGTTTTCTCCTTATTAATTTATTTTTGTTTACCATTTATTCTATTTTTATTTTTAAAATATAGGTATATGTTGAAGATTTGTGAATATCAAATTTTTTATTAACTAAGATAAAACTTATATGTAGAAAATTTATAGTAATAATTCTATTGCAATATACTTAGTTATATAAACTAGGCTTTGCCTAGGCGTCCCGCCTTGTCACCTAAGTAGTGAGGCGGTGGGCCACCGTCTTGGTCGCCTTAGACGCCTTGACAACCATGGTCTCGTCGATGCCCCGCAGCCACATGCGTGGGCCAGGCCTGCCAAGATGGCACGTGTGATTCACTATTCAACTAACATAATTCACATGATGGCCACATTCTCCCTCTCTGACATTGAAATAGAGGAGACCAGTACCAGTCAAGCCGAGCGCTCACTATGGTATCTCGGGTGGAGACCCTAGCATAATCGCACATCGCTCTCCTTTCCAAGGGAGAGGACCAGGCAACTCTTTGATATCCTTATCCAGAGAGGGCGACGCATAAGCCACCAGCAGACTACACTCACTGGGACTTCAATCACCCCCAATATTGCCCATTCTATGCCAGAATTTGCCATGAGATCGAGTCCTGCGAGGAGGTCTAGAACTTCATCCAAGCGCTTATCCAGTGGGAGCAGATCGATGCTGAGGGAAATTCCATGGTGACTCTTCGACTTCGAGAAGCCGTTGCAGAAACCCTAAGCATCGTCAGAAATGCACTAGACTACCCCGATCCACCTCAAGCAAATGGACACAGGTTACCATATCGACATGTCCCAGAATGTCTCGAGTTTTGGATAGATAATCGCACTACAGGAAAATTGGCCATTACCTACATTTTAAAAACGTAGCTATAGGTCAAAAAAACGTAGGCAAATCCTTTACCTACGTTTGCTTGTCACGCTTTCAAAGCGTGGCGCTTATCTACGTGACTATAGGTTATACCTACGTTTCTATAAAACGTAGTTATAGATCGACCTATATCTACGCTTCTAAAACATAGGAATAATCCAACATAAGCGTAGGTAAAAATTATCTATAGACACACATGTAAGAAGATATACCTACATTTTGGAAACGCAGGTATTACCTTTTATCACGTAGTGTAAGAAACGTACGAATAAAGATTAGCATCACTTTTTAGAAAATGTAGGAAAATGGTTTAACGTTGGTTAATAAAAAACGTAGGAATATGTTATCATTTTTAAAAAAAAATCCTATTATTATATCCTATTAATATATCCAACTAACTGATGTTCTCATGCAACCATCTACATAGTACCACAACTGTATCTATATCCAACATATGTGCTTCCTCACCTTGGGCTACTCTATCTTCCAAGATTTTCTTCAAGGCAAGAGCTTGTCTCCAATTTGGTTCGATTTGTACAAACATATACAGAACCCAAGTTTAACATTCTACTTGATGGTAAAGGATAGGCCACTATATCTTTAGAGGCTCTGCTTTCTACATATATAACTCTGGTTTCATCCCCCTTGGCAAATACTGTTTAGAAGTATTAGTATGCAACGATTCCTGTTTGAAAGCTTCGACTTTTATGCACACATACTTGCCACATGTATAGATATCTGTTTTATTGATTTTATTGTTAATAGAGTTGATTTTATTGTATAGACATTCATGTGAATCTATAACTATTCATATTTGAATGAATCAAACCACCCCGTGCTCAAAATGTAAAAAATGATGATTTACCATAACAACAGTAATTTCAATAGCCAAAAAATTAGGCAAAGTCTCATTGAGAAATATAGGAAACCATGGGTTATATATGACCTAATCCAAGGGTATCCAATTTTGTATTACCTGAATTCCCCCTAGAATTACTACAAGTTGGGTATTATGAAAGTAGGCAAAGTCTCATCGAGAAATACACTTGAGCAACCTTATATGCCAAAAGTGTGCTCCCATCAGCATCCTTCCAAGCCAATATGATGGCATAGCCAATACATTTTGTATACAACCTTGACTTCATCTGTCAAGGAAAGGCAACATATAAGAATAATCGAAAGGAAATCAAAATTTATGTTCATGACTGCTTTCTATGTATGCATTGAAAAATCAAGAAAATGTATAATATCTAAGGTGCAGTCATCTGACTAACCAAATTAACTATGTGCTTCCAAATTCTCATGGTTGTACCATCTAACCCGATTTTGCATATTCATATTTTTCGGGTCCACATAATAAGCATATGCATTACACATCCAAACAAATAAATTGTGGATCTATTTTGGATCCACACAGTACACACAAACATTACACTTATATCTAAAATTTTATGCAGTCAGGATCTATTTTCGGATCCACGTAATACACATAAATATTACAACTCTTTCAAATCCAATAAGAAAATATAAGATACTGTTAGGTAGAACAACATTGTTAATCACCACAACTTCAACTGCCACAACCTCTCCTGCATTATTTCTCTAGCCCTTGTCATATTTGATAAAATATTGTATTCTGTGTAGGTCAGTACTACATCAGTGGAACACATGCGTAGCTTCACAGAATATTTGATAAAATATTCGTATTGCATGTATAAACACTCAATTATTATAGCCACTGGTTAATTAATTGTTGAGGGAAGAGAGAAGGGGTCACAGAAGAGGGATCCAGTAAGAAAAATAATATGTGGGACGCCCATTATCTCTGTCGGTCGTTCCCACCACTTGGGATTAAATGCTCCTGCTACAGAAGTTTGTACTGAGAACTACACCTCCATAGCAATCCTGAGGTTCTGGTCTGCTGACACACACACACAGAGATTAGTCTATTGTGGGCCACTGAAGATTGATGGAAAAAAATCATCGAGACCACATATGTATGTATAAAATTTGATAAAACCTGAGGTGCATTTAAATTAGATACGTGCCACTTTGAATGATCATGTTACCCCTTATTATAAAAAAAGTCTGAGCGGGGACATGGACTTTCTTTTGATTATCATTTGATGTCCTCATTTTCTTTTAAAAACTATTTTCCCTTCCAAGAGCACAATCTCGTCAATATATACACAAGTATTATTGACAATACACCTTCGTTGCAAGATCATCCCTGAAATTATTTCCTTACCATTGGTCTCCAATTTGAACAGATCATCCGAACAGTCTTGGAAAAATCATAGTCCTGCAAGACAAGATATGTTTTTTTGCCTTTCTTATTTGATCAAATGATCTTTTTTATCAAAATGAGAAAAGAAAGAAAAGATCATTTGAATAGCCTTGCATATATACCTTGCATATTATGTCAAAACCAACATTTGTCTCTACAAACTGATGCTTCAGATCTCCATTCAATGTGACAGGGACCTCCACTACCTATTGACAGGGGCATATTCGTTAAAGAAAGAAAAGATCATCCGTACTAAAGGAAATCCATTATTTCATATGTTCAAGATATTATTATAAAAATATGATACTTAATGGTCCAGGAATATAATCAAGCAGAAGTGCTTTGAAATAACCCAGGAAACATTTCAAGGGAAAAACAAGATAGACAAAGCATGCCACCATTTGATACCTTTGTTGGGCATTTGGACTCAGCAACAGTTTCTACAAGCTGCGCAGCATCTGTGTTCGACGTCACACCTTGAAAAGAAAAGAAATCAATAAACCAAACAGCAATATCAAAAAAAATTATAGGTTGCTTTGAACAATGAGGTAGAAAAAAAACCTCCAATGATAACAAGGCCATCTAACTTCAATGTTTGGCATGCAACCAGTGCAACATTCACTTGCTCAGTTGTTCTTATCTGATCCTTTGTCCGGCCCAACATATCATAACCACCTTTCACATGACAAGGCATAAAATATTAGAGTGGTAACATGAAAAAGTTGGACAAAGAAGATATCTTGATTTTGGAAGAACCTTGGTTTTTATAGGTTGAAAGGACTTCATTAGTGATTTCCAAAGTTTTTTGGGCAAATAAACCTTCAGTTCCACCTGTCACCATCGGCAAAAGCCATCAAACAAAAAATTGCATTGTTATTTCACATAGAAACAGTGAGCTGCATGTGTGCTACTTTAGTGGAACCAAGTTATATCAAACAGATTTGGAATGCCAAATATAGAGTAGAAACAACTGATTACAAATCCCCACCCCCAGATATCATGCAAGTAAAGGCCTAGTCCCTCTCGATTTAAATCATCCCAAATGCAGACTCCATATAGTAAGAATACAAACGATAAAATCACAAATCAAATATAAAGTGGTAGTAAAAAGGGGGAAAATAAGAATGTCTGTAATGCATTAGCCAATTTGATACAGCTATCATGAAGCAAAAAACATCATAAGCAGGGTACATGATGATAATTTAGAAAATAATAATTACTTTCAAAAAAATCAAAAAATAATAATAGCATTCTTATCTATTGTAAACCATTTTGTTGTCTATTGTAGAGATTAATGCTTAGAACATTCAATGATACTTTACAATATTGGAATAGTAACAAAGGAAGATCAGAGATAAGAGAGACATGAATATTAAACAAGTAAAATAAGATTAACATCATATAATAATAGGTATTGCACACTAGGCCCATGACCTACTAATTTGAGGCAACTGAATTTCATGAGGTTTCAAGGTAAACAATGTTTGAACAACTGTGCTAGTTCTCAAAACTCTTTTTGACTGCAGAAGGATTGAACAGACAAATAGTGGATTCATTGTGAAGCCACTAAGTAACAGTTATTTTAAAAAATTGAATAAAGATGGAACAAGTCATTATTCTTCTTCTACATGGTAGATATGGCCAATAGCAAGCTAAGAGATGATGTGACCCTTCATGGCCTTTAATAGTAATGACAACTAAGAGATCGGCTTTGAAATTCCTAAACCACATACAAAACAACAAATAAAAATGGAGATTCAACCCGCAATTTTTTCTTAATAAATGGACAAAACAACAAAAAAGAGACAACTCTACATCCTGCATCGGGGCCCTTCCTCCTCCCTCCATCACATCTAGCAGCCAACATGGCCAGGGATGATGGAGGTTGTTGAGCAAGAAAGAAACTAAAAAGACTTTCCCTTTCACTTGAAATGCCCTGAAATCAGGCAAAAACAAGCTGATGTGGACTCCCAAGTTTGCTTCTCCCAAAGCGGATTAGAGATGGCCAAGTCTAATACAAATTGGACAGCCACCATAATGCTTAATAGGTACTTACACACTACAGGTATGGTATGCTCAGGCACAGTTTACTAAAGCATGACACATGGATAGACTTAGCGGTGTTCATAAAAATCTCACTGCAAGTTAGACTTTTAGTCACTGTTGGTCATCTATTTGCTCTTTTATTGCACAGTATTCAACATACACATTGTCCATCCACATGAATCAATCTGTTGGGAGATTTGAATCCTGACAGAGTGCACAGTTCACACATCCCAAAATGTCACCAACCAAGATATCAACAGCAGAAAGCAACTTAGTTTTCTAAAATAACAAATTATATCGGTCCATTCCATGTCATATTGAGGACAACTCAAGGGGATTTCAATTCTATATGGTCAGAGAGACCTATATGTTCATGAAATTCACAAACATAAAACATCAACAATTCAAAATAGTATTATATAACTCATACCATTCAAAAATTGATCAGATCGATCCACCTAATACAATCACTGTTTCATGCTAGAGGCTCCAAGGGACGCAATTGATTTGTGTTGGAGCAGCTTAAGGAATCAAGACATACATAGCAACTAAACATATTCATAAAAGAAATCTAGTACATAGTCACGAAGACTCACCCCATTAATTTCTGCACTTGCTATCCCATATAGTTTGCGTGCATTCTTCAATACAACACTGGGTAGTACCAGTCTTTCAGCAATATAGTTTGACCTTTCCAAACACCCTATCAGCCTTAAATCTACAAAACCTACAATAAATTTTAGAAAAGTTCACACCCCTAAGTCTTATAAAAAATCCATAAATTGAACTCCAGACCCTTAGAAACTTGTAACTTAAACACCATCCTTAATGTTTGTAAGTAAAACCTTAAATCTTAAAAGGTCACAACTTCAATCGTAAATTGCTAAATCAATAATTTAAGCCTAAAACCTGTAAAACTTACAACTTAAACTCTAAGGTTATGAAATTTTGCAACTCAAACTCTACAGCCATAAAATTAATCAATTTGCAACAAAAAATAGATGGCCAATGAGTAGCACAGACATCAAAGCTACATACCTATATTTAAGTGTTTTAAGTTCTCCATGATGAGTCATAGAAATAGTCAACAAAGCACCCATCTCAGATAAAGATTCTAAAAGTGACATCCCTAGTGCAGCTCCTTCTAAAGGATTGGTTCCTGCACCAACCTAAAATTGTCACAGATACACTGTAAGTCCTGATAATGTTTTTTTGGGGGGGAAATCAAACAGTAATTCAGTTGTCACAAGTCATCTTTTTTAGGAGGTGAATGAAAAACATTAATACTAAAATAGACAAGTAGTATGAGTTTGAAGACAGCGTCAACAAACAACATTTCTCAAGGTGCAGGGTCTGAAATTTTCATGAAGAAGGATCCTATGCCCCAGAACAAGTCCAAACAGACATACAAAATTAGCATCTCTACAAGAGTATTGACAAAGGCAAAGTCACCTCTAAAATAGGTTGACAATGAAAGTATTCAGATGTTAATGTCCATAAAATATGGCAAGCACAACCAAGCTTCCATCGTAAAGAATATGTGAAAAAAAACACATCACCTGTATTGTTCTATATTTAATACCTGTTTGATAGTGAAGTTGGCTGTCCATAAATATCAGTGTTACACATTCACTGTAAGTACTGAGAGCAAGGTACAACTATACAGTATCATGGAACATATGATGGCACCTGCCCCTATTCACGTACTTCTAAAGATGAAACAGGAAGATGTTCGTACATCACTGTCAGTGTCCACATATGTTCCTAGGAAGAAACATATATGTCTTGTCTTGCATGCTTATGGTCAATTAAAAAATCAGGGAAAGTAATGCCCTTAAACAAGGAGACAATGATTTGAAAAAGACAAAAATAGTGATCATCAAATAGAAGATATGACATGCCTTTAAACTTCAACGATAGTTCATAGGTGTAGCCAACACGCTTGTACCTCACACTCACCTGGAAAGCTTGAAAAAAGGATGCATAAATGTAAAGTGGTCATATATAAGGATTAGTAGACATACAATAGCTTGTCTTCACACGAGGAGACATTTTACAGAATCACTAATAGTCAAAGTGCATCTTGATGCTTCACTAGAAGAAGATGGTGGTTGACGGGCCTCCACTTTTATCCTGGTCAAAAAAAAAGTGGGAATTGACATTGTCTGATCAATACAATTTGCTCTGAAGGAAGGCATCGACATGCACCCATATATGGTATAAGAATGTGGCTGTTCTCCCAAGTAGAGCATTACAATGTCATATATGGAAGCCTCCATTAAACCATATCTGACAGCTTAAATCCATAGGCACTAAGAATGTGTGTGTTGTTGCACTGATCTTAATGCTGCAAAAGATAATTAAATAAAATAATGAATAAATTCATATGTGAAAAAAATAACAAAATAAAAAATATGTATTATGAGGCAATTTGCCAGTCCCGCATGGAGTGGTATGGCCAAAGATTGGGGAAAAGAAAAGAAGGAAAAGCATATAAGAATGCAAGGTTGTGGAAAAAGGGAGCCTAGTGGTGTAGGTTGTTGGGCAGACACCCGATGAGCGGCCGACCCTCCTTGACCTGCCATTAGTTCGAAAAGATGGTTTTTTACTTACGAATGATTAATTATGGGTTAAACTCAAGTTTGCAAGGATGGTTTTATCCCGTGAAACTTGCATGTTCCGTACATAGTTCTCTTGCTCCATTACATAGCAGACCTAGCATTAAACCCACAAAACCTCATATAAATTCTCCTTTTTGAAGTTAACAAGAGTCACGACATTTCCCGAGTCCATGCATCATCATCAGCTTTCAAAGGGCGAAGTGGAGGATGCGTACCTTGAAGTGATTGAACAGGGTCTCCAGTAGTTGCACCCTGGAAGAAGGAACCAAATTCCTCAGTTCAGAAAACAACCGTGTAAGCGAGATCCACGTTCCTTGACGAAGACCCTTCTGTACTCGGGGCCCTAAACGGAAACATATGAGCAGATCAAAAGTTGAAAATAAAAAGGTCAAAATAATAATAATAATACTAAAAGAACGTCCAGTGGGTTTTTTAGTATTTAGAATCATCTTTGCTTTGTTGTGGGTGGGGGTGGGCGGCAAAACAGAAGCTGCAGTTAATGTGGAAGAAGAAGATTTGAATCCAAGGTGAGAGGAAGTGTGTGTTACCTGATTAGTGTGTGTTACCTAATTCGGAGGTCTTGAAGCTCACAACGAATTCGAGGAGGATGTGGGTGTTCATGCGGATTCCCCACACGATGTACCAACTGGGCTTCTCCAGGTCATCCACGCCGCTGTCGAACTCATCGCCACTGGGATGGCACCGCGGGGAGCCAACGTCGACCTTCTCGAGGTTCCCCGTGATGACCCGGCAGAGGACGACGTGCCACCGGCGTGGTCAGGGTCGGACATCGCCGCACTGGACCACCCGAGAACAAGAACGCGTCAAGAACAACAAGAACCCCAGACAGAAGAGCAAAAGCAAATGAAAGAGAGAGCCAAAGAACGGGGGTAGGTGGAGGGTTCACCTGGATTGGGGGGAGTGCGCCGGGGCGATGTAGATGCCCACCGCCTGCACCACGGGGCGTAGGGACCCGTTGTTCGGCTACCCGAACCCGTGCCTAACGGCACTGGCCACCGCCACCGCAGGGGTGCCGTACCAGCCGTACTTGATGTTGGCACTCCCCCGCTCCACCTTGGTCATCTGCTCCCATATCTGGAAGGCCCTCTGCCGCGAGTTCCTAGAGGTGCCGCCATTGGAGCACTTGCAGATGCAGGTGATCCTCGTGGCCGAAGCCGATCTCCTCATACACGCCAAGAAGATCCTCTCCACTGCAGTAACGAGTGTGCTTGGAGAAGGCTGGGGAAGACGATGTAGATGGCCCCAATAGGGAGGGGAGATGGATCGGTTCCTGCTCCAGCGGGCACAAGGAAGCAGGTTGGTTGGTGCAGGGAAGGTGGAGGTGCTGGTGGCTAGCGTTCAAGTGGGGATCGTGATAGGAGGAAGATAAGGAAGTAGAGGGAAGGGGCTTTCCTGCTAGAGATTAGGTGAGATGGGAGATCGACCATCCACTACTGAGCGGAGATTAGGTAAGATCTACCCTTCTCAGAATCGGGAGAAATGAGTGTTAAAAGGGAAAAAATGAAAAATAACGGGCGGCAGCTTTCCCGCCATGGGGTCAGCTCAATTCCTACGTTTTTAATTTATTATTTCTTTTATTTGAAGTGACTTATTCCTACGCTTTATTTAAAGTGAAAGAATATATATGACCTATTCTCACATTTATTCACAAAACGTAGGAATAGATAAACTTTTCCTACGTTTCTCAACAAACTGTCAGAATAAGATGACCATATAGCTACGTTATAATGAAACGTAGAAAATTTACCTACATATTTTTAAAAACGTCAGAGTACGCCATATATACCTACGCTTCTGGAAACGTAGGTAAAATTCATGGCTATAGGTCCCATTTCTTGTAGTGTCGGGAAGCTCTCGAGCGACTGCGAAGCCGTGGGAGGTAAGACAACAACCGGGAGACTGAGCTGAGTAATTTCTCAGTTAACGTCATCCATGCTCTAGTCACTTCAACACCTCCAGACGCCTAGACACAAGGTACGTACCATTCAACTAGCTCTTGCCACTCCAGCCTCGCATTGGTGGCCTTGGCAAGAGTTGGAATATCTTCCCTTCTCTAAGGAAGATACTGCCATGCTTCTCCGAATCCTTCTTGGCCGAGATGACATCCTGGTAAGTGAGGCAACAATAGACCTTGCAAGCTCCTCTCACCGCTCTCCCACTTCGACTCCAACTCCTATGCTAGAAGATAGGAAAGGGAAACAAAAGCAGATCAGAGCCCCGACACAGTAGTGTTGTGTCTCTCCGGCTAGCATTCCTCTAGGCTCCATCCAGAAGCCCCTCATTCCAACTCAAGGCATGAAGAAGACATCTTCAGAGTCTTCAGCAACCCAATAAAACCAGTCAAGCCTTTCAAAGAAAGGCCCATTTGATACACAATGCTAGGATAACCTCCAGGAGCGGCGGTGTCCCGCTGCTGCTCCAGACATCGAAGAGTGCCGCTCTAAGCTAGATCAAAAAGGCAAAGCTAAGGAGCAGGACTCTAAGCGCGGGTCTCCCAGTTGGGTTCGGAAGGATTAGAAAGGAGTGTGAAGGTACATTAAAATTTGAAATAAAGTAGGCAACAACTATATAATTAAAAGAAATAAAATTATATTTTCAATTAAATAACTAACTACAGAGTCCAGTCCAACAAAAGTATAGTTTACAGGGAAAGAAACATACTCAACGTCGGGTGAACACCCAACTATGGCGAGCTGGCAACTACGAACCTCCACGCTGCACCTCTAAACCTCGAGGAGGAACCGCTACACCTGAAAAGACAAGGGTGAGCCTCATCTCAATGGCTCAGCACGCAGGGGTCCCGCGGAATCCTACCACAAAATAACGGCGGTGAAGAACATCGCTAACAGAATAACAACAACGGAAGCAACAGTCGTAGAAGGAACAGAACAATGGTAGCCGATGAGACTTCGGCTCTAATAGCTACTCCTAACGGCACTGAAACCTCGATCTCACATTCGGGAGACCACCGAATTAACGGGAAAACCCTGGCTATGCCGCCAGAAGAAATGCCACGACAGCTCTGTCGTGAAGGCCCGCCCTCACAAGCGACAACCAACCCAAGATCACGCAGTCCAAGGGAAACAGTCACGACCTCGCAGTCGTGAACCCTACACCATCTAAGGATAAAATCTCGGTAACCCTACCGGAAACCCTAGACCTCGACATCGGATAAGTATGAGGAAACTACCCGAAAAGCAACATCTCGCAAATGGGAAACCAAAACTCAAGTCACGAGAATCCCACGTCATGCGACGAGAGTACCTGCCCACCAAAAGCGAGGCCGGATGCGTCCACTGACATCTTAGTCCGTGCCCCAGGTGTCTCCCTACTCGCCCCAGGCAAAAACTGAGACATCGTACAGTAACCAATAACTCAGAACAAGGACTAGCTAGGGTCGCGCTCGTCAGCGCGGGTCTATAGCCCCCAACCACGTGTGCACACACAGACTATGCGCTCTAAGTCGGTTCCTCTAGCTGGTTTTCCCCCCAGCCCAGACTCAGGCTACAAAGACGAGGGGCCCTACGATAACCAGCCTAAAAAATGTCTCTCTCGGGTGTAGCTCTCCACCTACTCCCAGGTGGGTAGGGACACGCAGGACCAGGCAAGCTACGACTAGTGGGGGGTCACTGAACGTGAACACTCTCCGAAGAGAGAAAAACACCGAAGGTCACGCACACACCCATCACAAGTAACATGGAGTACCAGGTGGCTCAGGGCCACAAGACTCTGGATGGCTATCTAGACCTACAAATCCAACAGTCCTTGAGTCACAAGACTCAGGTCAAGACCATCATACAATACGGCCCTATACCGTCAATCTGCCCTACTCCTAGGGTCAGAAACCACGGTCAAAATAATTTACAAGGCGGCTCACGACCGCCGAGTTTAATCACTTTCAAAAGGGAAGCCAAGAAGCCTCCAACCCCAGGCTGGATCATAAGACTCACAATTCATAGGCCATACGCATGGCCCACACGGAAATCACTTTCCGAGAAAGCTAACGGCATGCTGGAACAACCGTCCGCACTCATAGCGGTACACGGTGACTCGATCTAGCGAATATACACGGAATCCCAGAACACACGAGGTCACCCGGACCCTCAAAACACATGGGCATGCTAATCAAGATAATACGACATCTCTGGACACCCAAAAGTACGGTCACGGTACCCATGGGATGTCCGGGACATCCACGGGGCCATAGGTCGGCCAAAGGGTCACAACCGGGTCGACTGGGGGCCAAAATGGGCAGAAAACCCCCATTTCGGTCAACCAATCCGTTGGGTCAGTCGACCTAAGCAGGTTGGTCGACCAGTGAAAAGGGGTCGGTCGACCGGCAGAACGCGGTGGGGGTCCCGACCGCATTCTCATGAAAAGGGGTTGGCCCACCGATCGCGACCTTAGGGACACGATCGGTCGACCGACGGCGACCATGGGCCAGCCATGTCCCTGGCAAAAGACCAATTGGTCGACCAAACCTTGCTGGTCGGTCGACCGAAAACGGAAGAACGCCGACCGGACCCAACCTAGGGGTCCAATTTCCACGCCCACTCGACCCCGATCGAGGAGGAAGACAATGGGGACCATTCCCCGAGTCCCAAACAACAAAATGCACCAAAGAAAAAGTCGAAACATCGCCCAATCTGGCGAAATTCGTCAGACGCCCTAAAATATGATTTTTAACCCTGGCATGAAATAAACCCAAACTCAGCTCACCTCGGCCTACAAAATCGTGGGGAATTAAAGTACACAGGCTAGGGAACCATCCCCATACCTCCACCGAAGATTTCCCGCGTCGAGGACTTCGATTCCAAGCGAAATTACCTCACGGAACCCCACGGGCACCCCGAACTTGCGAATGAGCTCCACGCTGTGCCACGCCTCGTCCCACGCTCCATCTCGGCCGCTCTCTGCCCATGCACCACCTCCGTCTCGCCCGCCTCCTCCTCCGTCGGTCGCCTGGAGAAGAGGGGGAGAGAAAGAGAGAAACGTGAGAGGGGAGGGAGAGAAATGAGAGAGGGGGAGAGAGAGGGGAGGTGAGGGTTGATATTTATAGAAAATCAATTTGGGATTTTAAAAATTCAAACCATATAAAAATGGAAAAAAAATTATCTCCACGATCCTCAGAAAACGCACAACGCAACTGCAATGTCCTGGAGCTCGACAACACATCGGTTCACCATACGCAGGGGTCCGAAGGCTAAATAGTCAAACATCCGATTAAATTGTAAAACACGACCCGAGACTCACAACAACGCTCCGAAACCCACGGATTCTGATCCGAAAAATCCTGGGTATTACACGAGTGTAGCGTTGGAGATTAGCCTCGGACAGGAGCCCCGCGGTCGATTGCTTATTGCTCTGAAGGATTCTCACGCCATCCTCGACCTTTGGGGACAGTGTCGTAGGTCTCAAAGAAATCATCGGGTGGAAGTTCGGCTGAACCGAAAAACCCCAAGGGTGGCCCATGGTGTATGTCACCCAGAAATATTGGGTCTTCCACCCCTTGTGCGAAGAATCCCGGGGGAGAGAGTTATACAGCTCATCCCCCTCCTGGCCTGACGAAAGAAGAAGCCCCTCCCGGCCCGGGTATCCTCCTTTAGCTCGTAAAAGACATGAAAGAGCTCGAGGGAAAGAGGAAGGCGACATTTTGGGCTCAGGACAATGAACGAAAAGATGAAGGTATAGGAGTTGGAGACCAACTAGATAAGATGTTGTGCCCCGTGTGACTTTTGACGATGCCAATGCTTTCTCAATGCTTGATCATGTTTGGATTCGTTGATTTCTTAGCATTGCCTTAGATGAGTATCTATGTGAGGGGAATTCAAACATTTACTTGTTGATGGTAGGTTTGTGTTCAGTGATCATGGATTTTTTGAGAAGAATGATGTTGCAGGTCAAAACTAGCTCATATCTCAAGACAAATAAAAGCCAAGCTAAGACACCCATTAATTGCTTGGAAACCAGACTGAAATTCATCTTATTTCTGGCTTGCAGGTGTTCCGATCGACCAGGAGCAAGTGGGTGGTCGACCTGGGTAAAACACTCTCTGGATAAGAGTTTTCAGGAATTATCCGGTCGACCTGGCACAAGATGGCGGTCGACCGACGGTAACATAGGTTCTGGTTGAACGAAACCAGAATAGTTCCGGTCGACCTGCTTTACAGAACCGGTCGATCGGCCTGTCATTTGCATTGAAATAGAAAGGGTGGTTTTGTGGAACCGGTCGACCGGGTCATTTGGGGCAGTCGATAGAAATTTCTCTGCTACTAATGCTTTTCTGTGTTTTGAGTGCAGGTTGACCAGTCCTTGTTCCAGTCGACCTATGGTGGCGCATGTGCCCACGAATTGACTTCGAAACCCATTTTTCTCACTCCATTAGCACCCCATTTGTTACCCATTTGCCCCTAGGTTACTTGTATACATATGAGAGGGTTTTTAAAGGGTTTTAGAGTGGACTTTCTGGTCTTTTGATGTCTCAATATAACCTAGTATATAGGGTTGCGAATTTTGGTGAGGAGAAGAAGAATGAGCTAATATTTTTCTATCTTGCAGGAGAAGAAAGCTAAAGAAGGAGAGAAGAAGAGAAGGAGGAGGGGTTTTCATCTGCATCAAGGGATTTCTGGAGTTCGTGGAAGAAGAGAAAGAGGAGTGAAATGAAGAGAGGAAGAAGATGATGTTGAAATCATGATCAACCGTCTATGACACCAAGGAGAATCGGACCATTCAGAGAAGGGGGAGGCTTACACTTGATATATCATCCTTGTTTTGGTCTTTAGAGCACATATTGAGTTCATTGTATTTATTCGTTCACACTTCGTTCATTTTGGAAAGAATATTTTGTGCGTGTGTGCGGAGTTCAGATCTCCGCGTGTTCTGATTGTGTTGGGAAGGTATTCCCAGTGTGTGCTGGAGTTAACCTACGTCTTTGGTTCGGGTTGTACCTCGTGTGTGTAGGTATTGCATGTGTTTCTGTTTTGGGGCTCTTCTCCGTGGTCTGGTCTAGTCTGGACCGTGTGTGTGTGCATTGGAGCATTGGCTCCGTGTGTGTGTGTGATGCGTCATAGCAGCATGTGTGTTGGAGCGTCCTCTTCATGTGTGTACTGTCTTGTAAGGGTCTTTGCAAGATAGTGGAAGCCTCATCGGTTTGGTGAGGGGTGGACGTAGGGAGCCCATCGTGGTCCCGAACCACCTAAAAAAAATCTTGCCTCTTGTGGTTTGTTTTCTTGTCATTCGGAATGATATTCCAATACATGTGTGATTGGTGAGTGTGAGAGAAATTTCAAATTCTTGATATTCAACTTTCTATATAAACTACAATATTAATCTCACCTTGCCGGGCACTCACGCTTAATTGATTGTCAAGTTTCAACTCCATACACCAACTTCTATTCTTATTCTATCAAGTTGAGTCTAATTGGTGGATTTACTTCTAATCTACAATTGGGTCTAGACATTTGTTTTAATTAGGCAATTTAGTAGACCAATCAATTCACCCCCCCCCCTCTTGATTGCCGTTGCACTTGGGCCAACAATTGGTATCAGAGTCTCGGCTCTATTTGTATTATGGTCTCACGACCTATAGAGTGATCCCTGTCAACGATAACTTGAGTTTCATGGCAAACACTTATCTATCTTCCCTTCCTCCTCGCTTTAATGGTCATAACAACATTTCTTGGAGAAATTAAATGTGTGCCTATCTTGGAGTTTATGAACCTGAAATATGGAAAGTTATCTATGAAGGTCCATATAAACTCCCTCCAAAACAAATCAAATGGAATGAAAAACACATCAAGAAAATGCTATAAATGTTAATGCATTAAATTTTCTAAAGAATAGCATAGAATCTGATATATTTTTGTGAAATTCAACGTGCAGGTCAGCAAGGGAAGTTTGGAATGAGTTGGCATGCAAGTATGAAGGAGATGCAAGGGCTTCATGCTTGATGGCTCAAGGAGAAAGTAATGATGAGGTAAATTCTGACTCTAAAGAACTCTTAATTGAAGAATGGCAATTAGCGTATGCAGAATTGTATGACAAATGTGAGAAATTCAAAATTGAAAAGAAGAAATTGAAAAAAAAATGAAGATATTGTGCATACTTATGCTCCATATGAAAATGTGCATGCTAATTCCTCTTGTGAAAAATATAAATTTCTAGAATCAAAAATTGAAGATCTAGAGTCACAAATTGAATGTTTAGAAAGTCAAAATGAATTTCCGGAATCTAAAACAAAACTACTTAAAGAAGATATTTTTGACATGCGTGAAGAATATGCTTTGATTGAAAATTTTGATAACTCTCTTGTATTAGAAAAAGAATGTCATGAATTACGAGAGCAAAATAAATCCTTGTTGTCTAAGATTTTCTTGCTTGAGAAAAATAAAAAATGCTTGAGAAATAAACTAGATTCTCTAACAGATGATGAAAAGATGTTTGAAAAATTGCTTGATACTGAACTTGAGAGCAAGAGCATCATGGCTGAAAATGAATAGCTCAAAAAGAAAAATAGTGCCATATCAATTCAAATCTCTTTACTTGAAAGCGGTTTGAAAAGCCTTGATGAAATTAAAAAGGAAAACACATTGTTGAAGTCTGAAAATGAACAGCTCCCGACAAACCTCTCAAAGTTTGGTGAAACAGAAAAGGTCCTTGAAAATGTAATAGAAAAAGTGCACTCTATAAATGTAGAAAATAAGAAACTTATGGAAGAAAATGAAAAATTGATTATGTTAAACTTTGCCGTATTTGAGAGATTGTTAGTCCTTTAAAAAGGAAAATGTGTGGATGATAATGAATTTGAAAAAGTTAATGTGTTGAAACAAGAAGTAGAAAACTGCAAAACCTTGAATGCCATGCTGAATGAAAAGGTTATTTCCTGTGAAGAAGAAATAGCTCGCTATGAACTGCATGTGTCATCGCTTGAACAGGAAATCAGTGACTTGAATGTTTCTTTGTTTAAATTTGTCAAAGGAAAAGACAATCTGGACAAAATCTTAGAGACCAGAGTGAATTTCCAAAGGGAATGACTAGGGTATGAACCTAGTAAAAAGAAAACTTTTGGTCTGAAAACTCAAACCTCATTTGTGCATGCCTCTTGCTCTTCCAATGTTTCAAATGCCCCTTCTGTTAAGAAACCAAATTCTAAATTTCAGACTCAATTAAGGACTAAGAAATTTGATCCTCCACCTAAATGTCAAAATGGTCCTAAGATTCAAAAGAAAAAGCTTGATGCTCCTAAGAATTACATGAAGCATGTACACATGAGAAATGCTGAAAATGTTAAGCCCTATGTTCATAGACAAAAATTCACCAATGTCATGCTGAATAAGAATGTGAAATCTTCTATGTGTTGTTTTTATTATGGTAGGGCTGGACATGTGATGAATGATTGTCTTGTTATGAAAAATGATGAATTGAAAGCATGCAACAGAAAAATTGATTTCAAAAATTCAAGGAGGTTTTCAAACAGAAAGTGGATTTGAAAATTCTAAGGTTCATGAAAAAAGACCATATGCTTGGACTGCATCTTTGTTTTGTTGTAAGTGTGGGAGATATGGTCATGAAATGAAGGTCTATTTTCAAATGAAAAATGACAAAATCACTGCTCATGCTTATAAGAGGAATGTGAAGTACAGTGTATGCCATTACTGTGGGAAACATGGACATGAGATGCATGATTGCGTTTTAATGAAAATTGATGATTTGAATGCCTTAAGGAATTTGAATGCTCATGTTAACCATCCGGGACCTAAGAAGATTTGGGTACTCAAAACCTATAAATAAGAACTTTACTGCAGGGGTGCCTTGAGGCCAGTGAAGAAATGTTGATTAATAAACATATCTCAAGGCAAAGGTAAGAAAATAAAATTCGTTTCTCATAATCTGCTATAGTTTTTGGTGCTAGGTGTTAGCGTTCTTGTAGTAGGTCTTGACTGCGAGAAATTTGGTCAGTTTTGATTGCCTTCTCATATGAGACTGTTGTGGCCATTGAATGACTCTATAATTAGAATTGCATGTGCATGTGTGGAGTTATCTGAAGCTTCTGGTATATTAAATGGTGATCTACAGAAAGGCAGACTAAGTCTGTCTGGAACTCTCATCATGCGTGAGGTGGTCTTCGGACCTAGGTCCTCCGCCTCGTACCAGAACTTGGAGAAATCAAATGTTTTATTTTTGAGTGAATTCTTTTGTTGAATCTATGGCTGCATATTATGTGGACTGAAATTAATCATATGCTCTGTGGCTTTTATCAATGTGCTCCTCAGATCAGGGAGAGTTTGCTTCTAGTCTTACTTGGAGTCATTATAAAGGACTACCTTGCACATAGACAAAATGTCAGCTTTAGTGTTGTTAAATCTGATATTTTGTGTGAAATTCTTGAATCTTCATTTTGAAACTAAGCTGTGAATTGATCTTTGAAAAAGTCAAAGTTTTGCAATGAAATTGTCAATTTCTATCACTCTCTGCCTTGAAGGTGTCGACCCCCAGGGCCGACCCTCTCTGTCATGGGTCTGCTTTTGGTTTTAAACTTGATTGTTCAACCTATGTTTTCTCACTGTCTCATGTCTGATCTAAAATCTAATTCAAGACCTACCTCATTTCAGTTTGAGTGTTTCTTGATCAACCTTGTGCATTCTTTCATAACACCCAGGTCAGACACATTGATAAAGAGCATCTCAGTCATGCATGTAAGACAGCATTAGGGTTCATGCATCCGGTGCATTCAGAACATTCAAGTGAAATCTGAACCCTTGCGTTTTGCACCCATGTTACATTTTGCACTGCAATTTACATGTTTCCATTGTATGCTTGCATGTTAATATATGCTATTCATCTCCGTCCTTGAAATTTCTATGACCTTATACTTTTTGGTAAATAATGTTGCATCTGAGTCTCAACTAGTGTGCTTCATGTCAAACACTCAGGGGGAGTAAATTTTTAATAAGTGCACCTATATAGGGGGAGCTACACTGTCATGTTTTAAGTTAAGTTTTCGGTATACATGCTAAATCAAATTTGTACACCATCATGCATTTAAATGTGAAAATGAGTGTTAAACATAAGGATATAAGAATTCCTTTTCAATACTCTAAAGAAATTAAATATGCTGCATGAATCTTGAAGAGGCATTTGAGGAAAAGGTTGCCTGTCTCATATTGAAAAGAATTGAAAAAAAACTAAAGACAGAGCAATGCTCAATCTCACTAAGTAAATTGGATGCACGTCACCTGAGATTTGATGTGGTTCATTTCTGAAAAGTGTTGCACTGAAGTATCTCTGCTCAAAATGAGTTGAAATGGTCAATATTCTGAGTAACCGGGGAGTCTGGTATGTGCTCCATGTGTCTCCTCGCGTAAAAAGGGATAATTTGAACCTGATCACTCTTAAAAAAATCAGATTGTCACTGTGAAATTGGTGAAACTTTTCAAGATGAAAGATTGTGGTGTCAAAACATAATGGGGCAGAGCGTAGCCTCTAATACACTGTTCTCCTAAAATGAAGTGTAGTCTGTGTAGTCTCTTGTTGTGTTGAACTGAAAATCTATTTATCCATATGGCTAAAAGTTATTTTCATGTTACTCACTTACACAATTGGTAATTTGATTTAATATGTATTCAGCAAATTTTAATGATGCATGGGCTGTTGCATGTTTTCTTCTATATAACTGCACAGTCTCCCCGGTATTACACATGGACATTCTGGTCACACTGACTCACCTACATTCTTCATACACCTATCCCATCCTTTTGATAAGAAAGAGGGAGATAGGCACATATATACATATATATATATATATATATATATATATATATTGTGTGTGGTTCTGACAAAATGCTTGCATGATTCATGATATATCATTTTGCATGATTGGAATTATGAAATTGAGGCATATCTCATCATAAAATCATTTGTTTGCATACATGTGCATCTAGGTGTTCTTCTGTGTCTTGAGGGCATTACCACTCGGTGAAAACATTCATTTTTGATTGAGCTACAGTGATTCTTGCTTGAATTAAATTCCTTAGATGTCTGGATGTACATATATTGATAGATACATTTTCTTGTGCTTTTCTATAGCCATAATCCTTTTTTAAATAAAGCCAAGATAGAGTGTTTAGGGCTTAAATTATTTTATTGAGGGGGAGAAAGCCCAAGTGAAAATAAGTTTCCAAAGTTTTGATGAAAGGCTCAAACTATCCTTTCTTCAGTCATGCCACCTCTCACTCTTTGTGCCTAGCCCTTCTTTATTTTTTTTCAGAAACCAAAAAAAGTGGTCGACCGTCTCCTTCTTCCGGTCGACCGCTGTGGCATCGCGTCTAGTTCGGACAGGCGCGAACTACCCTAGGTCGACCTCTAAATACCCCTCTCCACTTCTAAAAGCCCTCATTCGACCCTCTTACCTCTCTCACCACCCCCAAACCCTATTATAAGCCCTTCCTCACTCCCAATCTCCCCCATTTCATCCCACTTCAAGGACATGTGCTAGATCTCAACGATTTTGGGTCTCCACTGCCCTTGCATTCCTCCAATCTACTTCTTTGAGGCTATCTACTGGTCATTTGCTGCGTTTTCTCCTCCCCACTCTTGAGGTAAGAGTTCTCCACACTCATTCTCAGGAGAACAATCAGTTGCTTCAATCTTTTGTGAAGTTCCTCTCCCCCAATGGCGCCCAAGAGAAAAATAGTAGCCGAATCTTCTCATCCGGCAAAGGGAAAATCCAAGGTAGGCACATCCACTTCAACTCCCAAAGGTAAAGCCCTTGCAGTGGTATCATCTCATCCTCAAAGGTCTTTTTTTCTGCAAGGAAGATTTTGCCGTCTCGCATTGTCGACTTTCCTGATATTCAGAGAGAACTTCCAAGTTTGTCAGATTTATTTGCAAGTCAGGAATGGAATGATTTCCTTTGTTTGTATGGGAAATATTAGCCGAAACTTGTTCAAGAATTTTATGCAAATTTGGCTAAAGGAGAGGAAGGAATAGGTACTTATTATACTTTGGTACGGGGTAAACGAGCTACATTTTCTATTGAGATTTTGGCACGCTGTTTGGAACTTCCCCTAAGGGGATATGAATTTGGGGATTTTACTGTCTCAATAAGGCAGATTTATCCTATCCTCATGGAGCAAGATTATGAACCCAAGATGAGAAAATTATCTTTCAATGCAAATGTTTTTCACCCCTCCAACGGGTTATTCATCATATTATCACTACGATTATCTATCCAAAGGGAGGCAGTCAGGAGGCAGTGACACAAGTGCACAAGTTCATCTTTTATTGTCTATTCACATGCAAGCACATAAATCTCCCAAGTCTTATGTTTGAACATATCATCAATTGTGCCACGGATCAGACTCGGTCCCTTCCATATGCAGCGCATTTGACAGCATTTTTCCAGGCCATGAATATAAATCTGTCCAAGGAACGGGTAGTTTCAGTTCAGTCCAAAGATATATACAATCTGCACAAGTTTCATTCCACATTCAAATTCACATCGGAGCCGTTGCAAAACAATGACCGTGGGATGAGAATTGAACAACAGGCCCTTGCAAATGCTGATGATCAACATCTGGAGGAAGAAGAACAAGCACCATCAGACCAGCACTTTGGAACACACATTAATGAGCCCAATTCAGCTCAAGAAAGTCTTCAAAGACAAGAGGCTTCACTACAATCCTTATCTGGGGAAGTGAGTCAATTAATATCTTCACTAGAGGCTCTAACTATTAGGGTGGAAGAAAATACTCAATCATTTCTTGACTATCGTCGTGAGTTCACTCAGTTTGTGGAGGCTCAAAACACCTTTCAGCAGGATCTATGGAACCAATTGGCAGACCATTGGCGTCCCCCTCCTCACTAATATAGTTCAAGCCTCTATAACGCTAAGCGTGGTTAGTATATGCATTTCGGTCGAGTCACTAGTGCTTGTCATGCATTTCGATTGAGTCTAAGTTCAGTAGGTTTTTGGTCTTAGTCTTTGTGAGACGTTAAGTGCTCATGTAATAATTTAAACCTTGTTGTGTGACCTACTTCATGAATGACTGCTTTTGACTGTTATGACTGCCATATGCTCATGGTTAGTTATGCTGATTGTTTTAGATGCCTTGCTTGAGCTTTCTTCATACCCTCTTTTTGCCTCTGACAAAGGGGGAGAATAAGTTATTGCTAACATTGAATTAATTCACGATGGTTCATGGTGTACTCTTCTCAGGGGGAGAGATTGCAATAAAGCATAGTCTTCGTCGAAAAGGGGGAGATTGTTGTGCCCCGTGTGTCTTTTGACGAGCTAATGCTTTCTCAATGCTTGATCATGTTTGGATTCGTTGATTTCTTAGCGTTGCCTTAGATGAGTATCTATGTGAGGGGAATTCATACATTTACTTGTTGACGGTAGGTTTGTGTTCTGTGATCATGGAATTTTTTAGAAGAATGATCTTGCAGGTCAAAACTAGCTCATATCTCAAGACAGATAAAAGCCAAGGTAAGACACCCATTAATTGCTTGGAAACCAGACTGAAATTCATCTTATTTCTGGCTTGCAGGTGTTTCGATCGACTAGGAGCAAGTGGGCGGTCGACCTGGGTAAAACACTCTCTGGATAGGAGTTTTCAGGAATTATCCGGTCGACCTGGCACAAGATGGCGGTCGATCGACGGTAACATAGGTTCTGGTTGAACGAAACCAGAATAGTTCCGGTCGACCTGCTTTACAGAACCGGTTGATCGGCCTGTCATTTGCATTGAAATAGAAAGGGTGGTTTTGTGGAACCGGTCGACCGGGTCATTTGGGGCAGTCGATAGAAATTTCTCTGCTACTAATGCTTTTCTGTATTTTGAGTGCAGGTCGACCAGTCCTTGTTCCGGTCGACCTACGTCGGCTCACGTGCCAACGAATTGACTTCGAAACCCATTTTTCTCACTCCATTAGTACCCCATTTGTTACCCATTTGCCCCTAGGTTACTTGTATACATATGAGAGGGTTTTTAAAGGGTTTTAGAGTGGGCTTTCTGGTCTTTTGATGTCTCAATATAACCTAGTATATAAGGTTGCGAATTTTGGTGAGGAGAAGAAGAATGAGCTAATATTTTTCTATCTTGTAGGAGAAGAAAGCCAAAGAAGGAGAGAAGAAGAGAAGGAGGAGGGGTTTTCATCTGCATCAAGGGATTTTTGGAGTTCGTGGAAGAAGAGAAAGAGAAGAGGAATGTAGAGAGAAAGAAGATGATGCTGAAATCATGATCAACCGTCTACAACACCGAGGAGAATCGGACCATTCAGAGAAGGGGGAGGCTTACACTTGATATATCATCCTTGTTTTGGTCTTTAGAGTACATATTGAGTTCATTGTATTTATTCGTGCACACTTCGTTCATTTTGGAAAGAATATTTTGTGTGTGTGTGCGGAGTTCAGATCTCTGCGTATTCTGACTGTGTTGGGAAGGTATTCCCAGTGTATGCAGGAGTTAGCCTGCGTCTTTGGTTGGGGTTGTACCCCATGTGTGTAGGTATTGCCTGCGTTTCTATTTTAGGGTTTTTCCTTGTGGTCTGGTCTAGTCTGGACCGTGTGTGTGTGCATTGGAGCATCGGCTCTGTGTGTGTGTGTGAGTGTTGCGTCTTAGCAGCGTGTGTGTTAGAGCGTCATCTCTGTGTGTATATTGTCTTTTAAGGGTCTTTGCAAGATAGTGGAAGCCTCACTGGTTTGGTGAGGGGTGGATGTAGGGAACCCGTCGTGGTCCCGAATCACCTAAAAAATTTCTTGCCTCTTGTGGTTTGTTTTCTTATCAATCTGAATGATATTCCAATATGTGTGTGATTGGTGAGTGTGAGAGAAATTTCAAATTCTTGATATTCAACTTTCTATATTAACTACAATATTAATCTCACCTTGTCAGGCACTCGCGCTTAATTGATTGTTAAGTTTCAACTCCATACACCAATTTCTATTCTTATTCTATCAAGTTGAGTCTAATTAGTGAATTTACTTCTAATCTACAATTGGGTCTGGCCATTTATTTTAATTAGGCAGTTTAGTAGACAAATCAATTCACCCCCCCCCTCTTGATTGCCGTTGCACCTAGGCGAACATAGGAACCAGTTGGTAGGAGGTCAGTAAGTCGACCACGAAGGGATGAAGGGGGAGGCAAAAACCGCTCTTCCAGGCAAGGAGGTAGCTACAGAAGAAGCCACTGTGTGTGCTCAGGCTAGACTCGTGCGGTTGGCATGGGGAGAAAGAATACAGCCAAGGTAGTCAGAAACGGACCTCGAGCTCTCTCACATCTGCCTCCGTAAGCTCACTGTGGGAAGGGTGACTTGACGTCGAAGCAGAACTACTCACTCCTTGATCCATCTCCTGGCCATCGAAATTTTCATTGAACTCCGCCATTATGGATGTAGGAGAAGGCAAAGAAATGCCAGAATCCGAGGAGACCGCGGGGGGTGAAAGTTGCCGAATCGCCTCCGCGGTGGTCTCTGCAAGCTCCTCGAAGGCCCTGACAATTTCCCTCTCTCTCCTGTTCCTCTCGGGGAAAATGCATTTCTGCAAGGGCACACGAAAGCAAGGGGAAACAAGAAAGCCCTAATACTCTTAGGGTGCTAGTCACGGATCCAGAGGGGGGGTGAATGGATCCCCGTTAAAATTTATTGCGGAATTAAAACTTGAAACAAAACTCTTTTTACTCAGACTGGACTAAGGAAGGTTATGGCTCAACTGAACAAGCTTCAAACAATTAGCGTATAATAAAGGTGCTGCACTGAATTGAAATAATTGAAGTGCACCTAGGCATACAAATGTGAGAGTCAACTAACAATCAAAACAACAAGCACTTGATAGTATGCCAGTGCTGAACTGAGATGCGTATATATCTATAAATATAAATCGTAAAGCAAATGCAACCTGGGACTCTACAGACAATAAGCTGCTCTAGTAAGGAACAGAAATATTATCTCAAACAAGTGAATCAAGTAGAACCAATATCAAAAATATAGCGCTCGGACAATCACCAGAAACCCATCCTGTGAAATAGACATAAGATATGGAATTTGGAAACATTCACAAATCACAAACCACGGTGCACAGAGAATTTTTAGATGGTTCGGTCTGCTGCCACAGATCTACATCCATCCCCCACTCAAACCTGAGTGAGGCTTCTGCTGACTCACAGCTTGAACAGTTGAGCATCACAGCTTGCTTACACCGCTGAGCAACATAGCTTGCTTACACCGCTGAGCAACACAGCTTGCTTCCGCTGAGCATTACAGCTTGCTACACCGCTGAGCAACACAGCTTGCTATCCAGAGGAACTAATCCTCTGCAAATGCTGACATACAACTTCATAAAACCAGAAATGGAAAATCAAAGAACGAAAATGAAAACAAAAAGATATAGCTCACGCAGGAGCAAAACAATTCTGGATGTAATCCAAGAACTGATGAAGACGCAGATTCTCAAGCACACTCTTTCTCTCTATTCTTTCTTGCTCACTCTTTCTCTTTCTCTGCTCACTCTCTCTTTTCCCTCAGACTTTTTCTAATCTTCCGATACTCTATTTTTCTCCTTCTTCTTCTTCTTCCTTTGGTGAACTCTCTCCCTCTCAACACTCTAACTCTTACTCACAAGCTCTATGGCTCTCACTCTTCTGCTCTTTTTCCTCTTCTTATGATCTCACTTCCTTCTAGTATTAGATGAGTTTTCTTTCTGGGATAAGATGATCGAGTTTGAGCGCTCGATCGCCTTTTATACATACGAGCATGAGTCTAGAGTCCCAGGAGCTCTTCCAATGATTGGGCATGTGGAAGACGCATTCCCGCCCAAAAGTTTTCTTCCAGAAGGTGCACTTCGAAGGTCCACGTGTCAGATCCTTAGGACAAAGAAAAACCATGTGGCTAATTGTTCTTGAAGAGCTAGACGCCTTGGATCATGTGTTTG
Source organism: Amorphophallus konjac (assembly GCA_022559845.1). NCBI lineage: Eukaryota > Viridiplantae > Streptophyta > Magnoliopsida > Alismatales > Araceae > Amorphophallus > Amorphophallus konjac. The sequence goes on from CM040120.1 coordinate 404,388,905, forward strand.
TTTAACTCAATTTTGGGATCACGTGATCACTTAAGTGATTGATGCTCTCTGCCCTTTAAGTGTTTGATTGAGTTCCTGTTAATAAGAGATAAAACATTTCATCAATTACTTTATCATTATAATCAGATGCAGATTTAGACAACATTATATCAGTCAAACACATTGGTCAGAAATGTAAAAGATGATGTATATACTTCGATTCAATCATACAATGCATTGACATGTGTAAGACACAGGTAGACCTTATGTGCATGGAGATGAATAAGTGCATCGACCTTCATAGACACATGCTTCGACCTCTAAGACAGAATGCTTGAATATACATCGACATGTTTGTTAAGTGTAGTGGGAGATGCATCGACCTTATAAACTAGACAGCTTATATGCATCGACCTTAGCTACACAAGCTAGCTAACTAGCATCGACCTGCCTATGGTATGCATCGACCTTAGCAAATGCAATGCACAAGATGCACCGACCTGATAGCGCATATTGTGCATACCTGCATCGACCTTATAGAGTGCAAGGCATATGTGCATCGACCTTTCTAACATGAAGACTTCTGGCAAACATATGCGTTGACCTGATAGCCTAAGTGTATGAAGGTGCATCGACTTGTCTACTCAAAACACAAGGAGATGCATGAACCTGACTATCATGAAGAACACTGATGCACTGACTTGATAGACAGAAAACTTGAATGTGCATCGACATATTTAGCTATGTGAGTTCACATGCATCGACCTGTTATGACCCAGACACTTCATGTACAACGACCTTATATGCAACAGGATGAATGTGCATCGACCTTTATATGAAACAGGATGAATGTGCATCAACCTTTATATGGAATGGTCTAAATATGCATCGACCTTGATATACAACCATTCTGCACATGCATCGACCTTCAGACTACAAGCGTAAACATGCATCAACCTTAGCTGACACAGAGAAGGTATATGCATCGACCTATATGCTTCAGACTGAAATGTGCATCGACCTTACCTGACAAGAAGAAGGTATATGCACCGACCTTTCAATGCACTTGCTGACTCAAAATAGAACAGTAGCATTGACCTATTGTCACTTCAGCTTAACAGTGGTGGTTGTCTTTTCATGACTTTTTGAGTCATCTTCAGAACCTGTCCTGACACTTCTGCTCTTTTTCCTCTTCTTCTGATCTCACTTCCTTCTAGGATTAGATGATATTTCCTTATGGGATGAGATGATTGAGTTTGAGCGCTCGATCACCTTTTATACAAACGAGCATGAGTCTAGCGTCCCACGAGCTCTTCCAATGATTGGGCATCTGGAAGACGCATTCACACCCAAAAGTTTTCTTCCAGAAGGTGCACTTCGAAGGTCCACGTGTGAAGAGCTGATGAAGTTTGATCCACGTATTAGATCCTAAGGATGAAGAAAAACCACGTGGCTGATTGTTCTTGAAGAACTGGACGCCTTGGATCATGTGTCTGTTTAACTCAATTCTGGGATCACGTGATCACTTAAGTGATTGATGCTCTCTGCCCTTTAAGTGTTTGATTGAGTTCCTATTAATAAGAGATAAAGCATTTCATCAAACACTTTATCATTATAATCAGATGTAGATTTAGACAACATCAAATCAGTCAAACACATAGGTCAGAAATGTAAAAGATGATGTATATACTTCGATTCAATCATACAATGCATTGACCTTTGTAAGACACAGGTAGACCTTATGTGCATGGATATGAATAAGTGCATCGACCTTATAAACCAGACAGCTTATATGCATCGACCTTAGCTGCACATGCTATCTAACTAGCATCGACCTGCCTATGGTATGCATCGACCTTAGCAGATGCAATGCACAAGATGCACCGACCTGATAGTGCATACTGTGCATGCCTACATCGACCTTATAGAGTGCAAGGCATATGTGCATCGACCTTTCTAACATAAAGACTTCAGGCAGACATATGCATTGACCTGATAGCCTAAGTGTATGAAGGTGCATCGACATGTCTACTCAAAACACAAGGAGATGCATTAACCTGACTATCATGAAGAACACGGATGCACTGACTTGATAGACAAAAAACTTGAATGTGCATCGACCTACTTAGCTACGTGAGTGCACATGCATCGACCAGTTATGACCCAGACACTTCATGTGCAACGACCTTATATGCAACATGATGAATGTGCATCGACCTTTATATGCAATGGTCTAAATATGCATCGACCTTGATATACAACCATTCTGCACATACATCGACCTTCAGACTACAAGCGTAAACATGCATCGACCTTAGCTGGCATAGAGAAGGTATATGCACTGACCTATATGCTTTAGACTGAAATGTGCATCGATCTTACCTGACAAGAAGAAGGTATATGTACCGACTTTTCAATGCACTTGCTGACTCATAATAGAACAGTAGCATTGACCTGTTGTCACTTCTGCTTAACAGTGGTGGCTGTCTTTTCATGACTTTTTGAGTAATCTTCAGAACCTGTTCTGACAGAATTCATACTTCTATATACTGATACTAATGATGAAATAAATGCATCAAGGTCATATCATCAAGGTTATATATATAATGACACATAATAGTTGACATCATCGAAACCTAGTTGACATCATCAAAACCATAGGGACACAACAATCTCCCCCTTTTTGATGATGGCAATATTATGAGTCATTTGTAATAAATTCATCATAATGATCAAAGTATCAGTCATGCAGCACAGCTTCCATTCTGATAGAATTAAAATTTTAATGATCATGTAGCACAAGATGCATCGACCTGATAAACTAGACAGCTGATATGCATCGACCTTAGCTGTACACGCTAGCTAACTAGCATCGACCTACCTATGGTATGCATCGACCTTAGCAAATGCAATGCACAAGATGCACCGACCTGATAGCGCATACTGTGCATACCTGCATCGACCTTATAGAGTGCAAGGCATATGTGTATCGACCTTTCTAACATGAAGACTTCAGGCGGACATATGCGTAGACCTGATAGCCTAAGTGTATGAAGGTGCATCGACCTGTCTACTCAAAACACAAGGAGATGCATCAACCTGACTATCATGAAGAACACTGATGCACTGACTTGATAGACAGAAAACTTGAATGTGCATGGACCTACTTAGCTATGTGAGTGCACATGCATCCACCAGTTATAACCCAGACACTTCATGTGCAACGACCTTATATGCAACAGGATGAATGTGCATCGACCTTTATATGCAATGGTCTAAATATGCATCGACCTTGATATACAACCATTCTACACATGCATCGACCTTCAGACTACAAGCGTAAACATGCATTGACCTTAGCTGGCACAGAGAAGGTATATGCATCGACCTATATGCTTCAGACTGAAATGTGCATCGACCTTACTTGACAAGAAGAAGGTATATGCACCGACCTTTCAATGCACTTGTTGACTCATAATAGAACAGTAGCATTGACCTATTGTCACTTCAGCTTAATAGTGGTAGCTGTCTTTTCATGACCTTTTGAGTCATCTTCAGAACTTGTTCTGACAGAATTCATACTTCTATATACTGATACGAATGATGAAATAAATGCATCAAGGTCATATCATCAAGGTTATATATATAAGGACACATAATAGTTGACATCATCAAAACCTAGTTGACATCATCAAAATCACAGGGACACAACAATCTCCCCTTTTTTTATGATGGCAATATTATGAGTTATCTGTAATAAATTCATCATGATGATCAAAGTATCAGTCATGCAGTACAGCTTCCATTCTGACAGAATTAAAATTTTAATGATCATGTAGCACATGCAGCACAGTATATGACAGACGGAAACTCACATATTCTCCCCATAGAAGAATAGAAGAACATAAAGAAACTCACATGCTCTCCCTCACACATTTTCCCATATGGAAGAGCACACAGCCTCTGTCAGAATTAAACATGACTCACTTATTCTCCCCCTTTGATAACATCAGAAAGGAAGGAACAGTGACAGAGAGGAAGTATTGAAGTGAAAGATACATCAGTAAAAACAAGAGATAATCAAGTTTAACCAGATCAAGCTGACTAATAAAGTGCTGATGAAGTAATTCTCCCCCTTAGTCTGGACATAGGGATTGGAATGGAAGTAAATCATCAGACATACGGATTTAAACATTCACAGATTTAAACAAAATCACATGAGCAATCATAGATGAGTTCAGGTCATGATGGATTGCATCAAGAATAGTGAGTAGAATCTGATATTGAATTCAATGTGTAGATGACATGAACTTTCTAAAGAAAGAATTTTAGCAGAAAATGGAAACTGAGCACAAGAATTCCAAATGAGCTTTAACAGAAAAATTGGATAATTCAGTAAGATTTTCAATGAGATACCAATTTCATAAATCTAAAAATTACTTCAGAGTCCTTCATTATAAGGGCTTATGAATCTTTATTAAACATCATGGTTTAAATATGATGTACACACAGTTTGTCGATAAAGTTCTATACTCATATCTGAAATCAAATTTTAATAAGAATGAACCAAGCTCTCATATTTACATCTTTGAATAACCTCCCTTCATCTTACTTAATCAATTTCAATGACTTCTTTAGGAATTTCATTCAATAGTATTGAGGTTAAACAACCATGAAATATTTTAGATTGGGTTCTTGAGGATCAGCAGTTTCAGATTTTTCTTTTGTTTAAAAATACTTTTCATATCAAATTTTTCAGGTGCAATTAAGTTCAGCACACACCTTGTAACTAGATTGAGAGAAAAAAGAAAACAAATTGAGAAAAATCCAAGTACAATGCATGGCAACAAGAATCATGTTCAATATGCTGTTGAGAATTCATCTTGTCAAGGAGAATGTTCACACACACACCTTGGAAAATCAACTGTTCATTCTAGTTTCCCCTCAACTTTCAGGAATGTAAATAAAAGAAGAAATTTTGGTAGGAAAAGACCCACGTGTTTTTATTGTGAGAAGATAGGGCATGATATGTATAGATGCTAACTCATGCAATACGATGATGAAATGTTTTTCAATAGATACCATGAATCCTTTGGGAATGCTAACATGAAGGGACCCAAGCTTGCTTGGGTACCCAAATCAAAATGAGCATGGTTGCTAATTGGTGCAGGTCTGCATGAAGGCAGGAGAGAATAAATGGTACCTGGACAGCTAATGCTCCAAGCACATGACGGGAAATAAACACCTCTTTGCAGACCTTACTGAAAAGAATGGCGGTACGGTAATTTTTGGAGGACAAGACAAGGGTAAGATAATCGGAATCGGGAGAATTGGTAAGGACCCTAACCATTGCATTGAGGATGTTTCACTAGTTAGAGGTCTTCACCATAATTTGCTTAGTGTAAGTCAACTCTGTGACAAGGGTCACAAAGTGATTTTTGAGTCTTCTCACCGCACTATCATTGATGCTAACACACAAAAAATTAAATTCATAGGAGTGAGATGTAACAACACCTATCAAGTTGATTTTGATGAGCTTGTATCTAAGAAACTTTGTTTAGTTGTCAACAAAAGTGAAGATGTTTGGTTGTGGCATCGCCATCTTGGGCATGCCAGTTTTAATGTCATTAGGAAGTTGAACTGTCATGATTTAGTCAGAGGTCTTCCTAAATTAAAATTTGAAACTTCAAAGATATGTGAAGCATGTAATAAAAGAAAATAAATCACCACATCTTTTAAATGCAAACATATTGTTTCAACAGAAAAACCCCTTCAATTGTTGCATCTGTATTTATTCGGTCCCACCAGGACTCGCAGTCTTGAAGGGAAGCTTTGTGGTTTCGTGATTGTCGATGATTTCTCGCGATATGCATGGGTTTTGTATCTTGCAAATAAAAGTGATGCTTGCAATGAGTTCATTGATTTTTGCACTAAAGTTCAGAATGAAAAAGGATATACAATTTAGAAAATTCAAAGTGACCACGGAAAGGAATTTGAAAATCATGAGTTTGATACTTTTTACATGAAGCAGGGGTACGAGCATCAGTTCTCTTCACCAAGAACCCCTCAATAAAATGGCATGGTCAAAAGGAAAAATAGGACGCTCATGGAGATGGCGTGTACCATGCTTGCGGAGAACGGTCTTCCATGATACTTATGGGTAGAGGCGGTGAACACCGCTTGCTACATCACAAATCGAGCTATGGTAAGACCAATACTTATGAAAACTCCATACGAGCTTTACAAAGGTAAGAAACCCAACATATCTCATTTTAAGCCATTTATGTCAATCTGTTATATTTTCAACAATGGAAAAGACAATCTCGAAAAATTTGATGCAAAAAGTGATAAAGGGATTTTCCTCGGGTATTCTATATCATCTAGAGCTTACCGTGTTTATAACACTAGAACACTTGTTGCCGAGGAAAGTCCACATGTTGTTGTTGATGAGTTTACAATGAGAAAATTAAATAATGATCATTTTCTTATTACAGGTGAGGGTGAAGTTGAAAAGGGAGAGTCGAGCAAACAATGTGAGGCAGCAAATCAAGAAGAAGAAACGGAACAAGAGGAGGAAGCGGAACAAGAGCAACATCTGAACCTTCCACACCAATGGACCACGCACAAGGACCATCCATTGGAGAACGTGATCGGCGGTGTGGATGAAGGAATTCGAACACGGGCTTCAATGAGGGAAGTTGAAATTCACGATAACTTAGCTTTACTTTCTAGCATTGAGCCTAAGTCTTTAGATGATGCTTTGAATGATAATTCTTGGGTTCTCGCCATGCAAGAAGAGCTACACCAATTCCAAAGGAATCGGGTGTGGTTCCTCGTGCCCCGGCCTGATGACCATTCTATTATTGGAACTAAGTATATTTTCCGAAACAAACTTAGCGAAGATGGGGTGGTTGTGAGGAATAAGGCAAGATTAATAGCCAAGGGCTACTCTCAAGAATTTGATATTGATTTTGATGAATCGTTTACACATGTGGCTAGATTAGAAGCAGTGAGAATCTTACTTGCTTATGCTTGTCACAAGAACATTAAACTGTTTCAAATGGACGTGAAGAGTGCCTTCCTCAATGGAGTGATCAAGGAAGAAGTGTACGTGGAGCAACCACCGGGCTTTGAAGATGAAGGATTTCCGGACCACGTCTTCAAATTGGATAAGGCACTATATGGTTTGAAACATGCTCCCCGGGCATGGTATGATAGATTAAGTTCATTTCTTATTGAAAATGGCTTCAAACGAGGTAACATAGATCAGACTTTATTTACAAAAACTTGTGATGATCATTCATTAATCATTCAAGTTAATTATGTAGACGATATAATTTTTGGAGCCTCCATTTCAAAAATGAATGATGAATTTGCCCAACTTATGCAGGGGGAGTTCGAGATGAGCTTGATGGGAGAGCTCAACTTCTTCTTGGGTTTGCAAATAAAACAAATGGACGACGACATTTTCATCAACCATACTAAGTACACACAAGAAATTGTGAAGAAATTCCAACTTGAGACTGCCAAGCCATTTGCAACACCTATGTCCACCTCACAGAAAATGGAAGAAGAAAAAGGTCAAAAAATAGATCAAAAACTTTTCAGGGGTATGATAGGATCTTTGCTTTACCTGATTGCTAGTAGGCCTGACATACACTTTAGTGTTTGTCTCTGTGCAAGATACCAATCTTGTCCTAGGGACTCCCATTTAGCGGCCGTAAAAAGGATTTTCAGGTACTTGAATGGTACTCTTGACCTTGGTTTGTGGTATCCTAGAAATAACTTATTTGATTTACATACTTTCACTGACTCTGATTATGCTGGTTGTAAAATGGATCGAAAAAGCACAAGCAGTCACTGTCAGTTTCTTGGAGGCTGCATGGTTTCATGGGCGTCAAAGAAACAATATTATGTGACTTTATCAACTATCGAAGCCGAATATGTGGCTGCCGATAGTTGTGCGGCTCAAGTGCTTTGGATCCAACATCAATTGCTGGATTTTGGTTCTTGTTTAAAAAATACTCTCATAATGTGCGACAACACTTCTACAATAAACTTGTTCAACATTCCCGCACTAAGCACATAGAAGTTAGACATCACTTTATATGAGATCATATAAATAAAGGTGATTTTGAACTTATTTTTGTTGACACAAAACACCAACTTGTTGATATATTTACAAAACCTTTAAACTCTGAACAATTTTGTTTTCTGAGGAGAGATTTAGGAGTGTGCAGGTTAGACACTTAAATCTTTTGAGCTGAATTGTACATACACACTTTTCATCTTTTTCATAAAGAAATTGTCCATACTGCCTTATCTTTTGCACATAAGAAGCTCTTTCATGGCCTTTACTTCTTTACGCTTTGCTCTTTGTGCATATCTCAAGAAATAACAAATTGATTTCCATATAGGTTTTTATCTTTTCGCATCCGCATGTACATAAATGCATATACTTCATATACGTGTGCATGAATGCCATGATTCACCGGTATATAAAATGGCGTCAGTGGAAAGGTGGATTAAGTCCACCTAGAAGCTTTCATTATGCGTGAGTATGGTCTTCGGACCTATGTTCTCCGCCACGTACCGGTAATCAAATTACTTGAAAACATCATTTTGAAATACTTGAGTGTATATCAATTACACACCTTTCAGTTGATATCTCTTATGACCTTACGTCCTTGCTAAATAAAATGCTTTGACTAGGACATGTTTTAACATAGCATATATTAAGGGGGAGGTTTTTGTTATAACTGTGCATACACTTAGGGGGAGACATCACCATGAATAGGTTGATTCATCTCTTACATTCTATGCATTCTCTCACACAGCTTGCACAATTGAGTTAATGATTCTAACTAATAAGGATTTCACGTATTCCACTTAACACATTTTAGGACTCTGGAACACCTACATAGAAATCACGTGACTTGTGAGGAAAAAACTGTCAGCCCCGTCAAAAATACTCAATAAGTGTGATTTGACATCAAGTAAATAAAGGAGGAAACTCGCATTGAAAAGTGTCATATCCACATAATCATAAGTGACGATACCGAGTAACCGGGAAGTGCCCCTGAAACAACGGGCATGACTCGAGTCAAAAGGTTAGTCAGTTTGTCAATTAAAAATATAAATAATTTTGGGGTTGTGCGAAGCTACCAAAAGTTGAGCACGTTGTATGAAAGTGTAGGGAGGAAAAGTTCATACTTGTGTTCTTTAGAAAATCTGAAAATCCATACTGTCTAGATTTCATTGCTCATACTTCACATATACATCTAGGGAGTGATTGTATCGATGTACATCTTGAATCAGTCATATTTCATGAGTCTTGTAGTACCACTTTTGTAAGCACTACCCTTTTACTATTGCACATGAAACTCATGTTCTCGGTCTATAGCATATTTCTTAACCCGTTCATAGAGAACATGTTTGCTATCTATAGAATAGTGAGTGCATATGTGCTTGACTGCTCATTTCTTGCGTTTCATATGCATCTCATTGAGTTAACTATAAATTTTGAGGCTTAACTTCCATACTTTTATAGTTTTAATAATCCCTATTTGACTTTGACAAAAAGTGGGAGAAATAAGAAATAATATGTGCATGTCATTTGCATGCGATTTTGAATGCTATCTTGAAAGCAAATCTTTGTGTTGACACTAAAAGTGCTGAATTGTTAATGCAAATTCTTGTTATTTTTTAATGGTTTTATCTTCGTCAAAAATGGGGAGATTGTTGTGCCCCGGTCTATTTTGACGAAGATCTAGAACGAACATGTCTTGAATTCAATTTTTATGATTTCCATTGATGCAGATTTGATGAATGATGGCTTTGAATGAAAACATGTTTGTTTTGATGTTTGTTTGATCAAATTGTGTGTTGAATGAATGGCATGTGGATTTGGGTTGATATACCTTGTTGAATTTCAGGTTCTGAATGAATGATTGGGCATATCTTGCAAAATGCTCAATCTTGATTAAGTTTGGTTTGGACTAACATGCTAAATTTTGATTGAGTGACCGTAGTTTGGACTTACATTGTTGGAATGATGTCAGTGAATGAAAAAGTCACTTGATTTGTCAGTAAATGAATGGATGCATTGTTTGAGTAATTTGGTATGGAGTGATAATGAGAATTTCAATTGCTAACTTGAGATATTGAGTTGAATGGCAATTTGAAAATGCAGGATATTTGTGGAGTTTTTCACTCAATCACTCAAGGCCAAGGTATGAATAGATGTCTAATTGGATTTCAATGTGGATGAATTGATCAGAGTTGAAATCTAGTCTTGTAATGTCTAACTGAGTTACAAGTCCATACATGATTGATCTTGATACATGGTTTATGAAATGTGGGCCTTCAATTGATTTAATTGATGTTTTTCTGCTGTCAGAAAAAGTGTCGACCTCAGGCGTCGATACTTATTTTCACAGCTTCTGCCTTGCGTTAAGTGTTAAGAACGCTGGCAGAAAGTGTCGACCCATAAAGTCGACACTTTCACCAGGGTTCTGTTATTTTGCAAAGGCAGAACACTCGGGAAAAAGTGTCGACCTCGTGGGTCGACACTTTCAAGTAAGTTCGTTCATTTCTGTGAAAATAGAACCTTCGTGAGAAACTGTCGACCTCAGAAGTCAACACTTTTCACCACGAATGTTATGAATTTCACAGGCCAGAACACTTGGTAAAAAGTGTCGACCCCAATGGTCGACACTTGTTTCACGGGTATTGTTTTTAAGTGTTCTGGCAGAACATTCATGAAAAAGAGTCGACTCCAGGAGTCGACACTTTTTCTGAACGTTGCGATAGGGATTTCCGGATCTATTTCGAACCCATTATTGTAAGATCCATTTGACTTGGTTGTTTACTAGAATACCCTTAGGGCATCCATCATCTTTTTTTAATGGTATGGAAGGGGCTTAGAGAGGGTTTTGTGTCATTTTGTCAAGCCATCCTTGGGTATTTATCGTCGCCCCTTCTTCCGATCGAATACAACCTCGAGCATTCTAACGAGGTCATCTATTTTGCAGGAGAAGAAGGAGCTTCCCATTCTGCTGGAGGTAAAGGAAAGCTATGCTGAGGTCGTCCCCTCTCGAGCCCAAGTCAAGATCTGGAGGCCGCGGTCAGCGTCCTCTTCATCCGGCGCTTCGGGCGTCCATATTTTCTACACCAACTGCTTCCATCCCTCGGTTCCATCGTTCTATTGCTACCTTCTTTATTCTCCTAGCTTGTTTAAGGATCTATGGGGAAGATCATGCTTGTTCTTATTATATCTTGTGCTTAGATTCATTTTCTCAGACTGGGCTCTGTATTTCCATATTATTCTCTTCTTTAGACGATTTCGGAGCTTGCTCCGAGTGTGTGTGGGGTGTCTCGTCGTCGAGCGAGAACCCGTGTGTGGGCCGTCGCGCCCGTGTGTGTGTGGTTGCTGCCGTCGTGCAGCATTATTAGTGAAATCCTCTCGAGGTGAGAGGGGTGGACGTAGGACGGCACATTGTGCGTCTGAACCACCTAAAAACTCACTGTGCTATGGTTTGCTTCTCTTGTGGTTGTTGATATTTGCTTTCCGTTCACAATACGAGTGTGAGATGGTGAGACGAGAGTTTGCTCAATTGTCCGTTCATATATTGCTCTCCGAGTGAGTATATTTCTGCGTTGGGAAGTTGTGAGAGTTTACTTGCTTTGCTTTCATACGTTCTAATCAAGCCTTATTTAAGGTTTATTTTCCATATTTGTGGTTTGTCTTAATTTAGTAAGAACTTGTCACAAAGGGTGGGCAATCAATTCACCCCCCTCTCAATTGCCTCCTAACCGGGCCAACAGACATCATCAAAACCACAGGGACACAACAAATAGAAAGGTAGATGGTGGGGACACCAGGTCCACTACTGGGCCCACTACTCGGAGCCGACGTCGCACTGCCCCGACACCGAGCTTATGGCTCGGAGATCTCGGAGATCCTTCCTGAAGAGGACACTAGGTCCACTACTGGGCCCACTACTCGGAGCCGACGTCGCACTGCCCCGACACCGAGCTTATGGCTCGGAGATCCTTCCTGAAGACTCGACCTACGGCTACGGTGCTATATTACGTATTGAGTATGTGTGTATGTATACATGTATCTCTACATGTATTTTTCTTTTCGTCTTATTAGGCTAGTCTAAGTCAAATAAACATGTGTGTAATTTTTATTTTATTTGATTAAAACCCACAAGTCAAAGTTAGGTGGGTGGGTTTTGTCCTGTTAGGCTAGGGTATGAATCCAATTAGTGGAAGTTATATGGTATTCATGTAATAGGGCCTTTCCTATATAAGGAGGCCAATGGTGTGTTACGTATGATATGAATGAATGAAATAAGTGCTTTGCCATAGTGTTTTCTCCCTTCCCTCTTCTCTCCATTTGTGAGATTTGAGTGTGTCGCCCGGTGTGAGACCGTCCGGCGTGAGGCCGAGCTGTGTGAGATAGTAATTATCCGTTCCTGTCCTGTTCGCGTCCCGGAGTGTCGTCGATCCATTCCCACGTCGCCGCCGCGTCAAATTGGTATCAGAGCCCAACAATGTTGTCTCCGACGACCCGACGTCCCCGACGTCATCTCTCTTTCTCTCTCTAGATTGCTAGAAGAAAAAAAAAGAAACAGAGAAGAAGAAAAAGAGAGAAAAGAGTGGTCTAGTTCTGTTAGTTGAGGGGAAGAAAAAAAAAGGAAAAAAAAGAATCAAATCTCCAGTGATTTCTCTCTCTCTCTTAGTTTCTATCTATCTCGGTTCTCTCTCTCTCTCTGAATCCCTCTCTCATTTAATCTCTCTCTCTCCCTCCCGTCAATCTCTCTCTCTGTTACTGATAATTGCAACAAAAGACAGTGGTCCAAATGAAAAGCTTTAGAGAAAGAAGAGATTGAAAAAAAATAATACTAATAATAAGTTCACGCCCCTCCCTTGCATAGTCGCCCGTGCCAAGAATTCAAAGAATTCTTGGCCGTTGCGGCCAGCTCCTACCGCCGCCCGCTGCTGCGACCACCGTCGCGCCCGCGGCCACCACCGCCGTGCCCGCTGCCGGCACCGCCGCTCCACCGCAGCTGGGTCGCACCCGCGCTCGCGCCAGGCGAGCCCAGGCCGCTCCCGCAGCACCCGAGCCCGCGGCCACCGGCCTGCTTCTCTCCCTCGCGCGCCACCCCGCCTCGCCGCCGCCTGCGCACCCACAGCAATGCTCCCACGCCCGCCCGCCGCCGCGTCCGCTCCCGAATCCGGGAGCGCGCTCGGCCGCGCTTGCGCCCGCATTCGCAGGCACCCTGCGCCCACCGACCCCTGTCGCCGGTCCGGCAGCCAGCGCCCGCCCGCCCGCCCGCCCGCCCGGCCGTCTGGAGCCTCCCTGCGCCCCAGCCGCCCACGCTCGCCGCCAGCGAGCGCCTCGCCCGTGCCCACAGGCGACTATCTGCGCGCCCAGCCGCACCGCGTGGGCCGCCGCCCACCTGTGCCCGGGCCCGCGCCCACCCGGCCAGGTCGCCCCCGCACCGTGTGGGCCGCCGCCCCTTTGACCACCAGCCGCATAGTCGGTTTAAAAAAAAAGAGTGAAAAAAAAAGTCAAAAGAAGGAGGCTGAAGTTTGAAAAAAAAGGGAGATTTGAAAAAAAAAGTGTTAAATATATATTTTATATATATGGAATATATATAATATTATATATATATATCTATATATATATCTATATATATTATTTGATTAAAAAAAGTTAAATATATATAATATATATATTTGAGATATATATAATCTTATATATATCTATATATATATATATTTATATATATATCTTTTAACTTATTGAGTGTAGCATCCGCGTCCACCCCGACGGCTCGAGCAACGCCCGAGTCGACAGACGGTCCGTAAATTACGGAATTTGGGTACCAGTCTCCCTGCGCGGAGAGATTTTGGATTGATTTATTCCCCTACGAGGGAAATTTTAAAATTGAGTGGTTCTGTAATAATTAAATCCTCCCTGCGTAGAGTGAATTCTTTGTAACCGCTCAAGTTTCGTCGACGCCGTGCGGGTCCGCACGTCCCGGCTCGCCTTCGTCTCCGGTCGGAGCTTGACTTTTCAGTCTAGCTAGGTACGTGCTCTGAATCACTTGCTTATTTAGTATCCTTATCATTTGCCGCGCGACGAGGTGAGCGAGAGCCCGATCCATGCAGCCAGTCTCCTGAGTGCATCGCTGTGGACGGAAAGCGAGAGCTTGCTTGAGCCTATCCTTTAGGTCCTAGACTGCCGCATTACGGCACCCTAATTGTCAGGAGGTAATTCCACGACTACTTCGCCTACGGGCGAGCAACTTTTCCCTGACCGTTCCCTTCAAATTGACCATTTGTATATCAGTTGGGTCCACAACTTGCTAATTTTCGGTCTCAAGATTGCATCACCTAGGTCCAAGCTCGTGCATGCCACGTTGGTCTAGGAATTCATCAGGCCGCCTAGAACCCATGGATCAGGAGAAATATATGGTCGATCCTGACCTCATCGCCCAGTTTGAGGTAATGGATGTAATATTTGATGGCACGTATGTCGAGTACATACAGGTAGGAGACATTTTCGAGAGTTCTAGTCAGAAAAGATTGGGTGTAGTTCGCTGTATCTCAACACCCCAAAAGGACGATTGGCGTCGAACCTCTATCTTTCAAACCTACATCATAGTGAACTCTCATCCTTGTTAGGTAATCCTTGACAACGGGAGCTGTATCAATGCAGTCTCTTCAGACTTTATCTCCCGTTTAGGTCTACCTACGCACCCTCATCCAAGGCCATACAACGTGGCTTGGGTCGATGACACTTTTATCCCAGTCACCACCACATGTGTCATTCCCATCCAATTCCAGTCCTACCAAGGACAAATCTTGTGTGACGTAATGCCTATGAAGGCCGGGAGCGTCATCTTAGGACGACCATGGATCTATGATGTAGACCTCGCTACCTTTGGTCGATCCAATCAGTGTTCATTCTCCTATAACGGGAAGAAGATTCAGTTGTACCCAGTACCCCCAAAAGTGACCCCGGGTAAGAGTTCCCCCTCCACCCCCACTGGAACTCCCAAAATTCAGAAGAATCCCCAAACTCCCACTGAAGGGCAACCTCCCCTTCCCTCTTCTCCTGCATCTACCACACCCATTTCTGAGGCTCCTAAGGTTAGTCATGACCTAGCTAGGTGCCTTGACTCTATGAATGTCAGTAAGCTAACATAGAGGTTGTTGAGGGTGCTCCTGTTTTGGATGTTGACGTCACCATCCACCCGAGGAGTCTCGAGTCTTAGTCCAAACTGAAGACCTGGCCATACAGACGGACTTCCAAGGCATCATCCCCGAGGACTTACCTTCTCAACTCCCTCCCATGCGTGATGTACAACACGCTATTGAGCTTGCCCCTGGGTCCACCCTACCCAACCTTCCCCTCGAGTCTAGACTGTCCAAGTCAGCCGAAGAGTTTGCACATCACGTCATTAATCTACATGAGTCAAGTGATTCGCATAGACGTCACCATGAATCTCAAGAAGGTGACTTGGTTATGGTACGGGCCCGGCCCGAACGACTCCCCTCGAGAGCCGTTAAAAAGTTACAAGCCAGTAGTGATGGTCCCTTCCCAATCCTGCGGAAGATTGGCGCCAATGCATATGTTGTGGACTTACCTCCCGAAGAGGGGATTAGGTCGACCTTTAATGTGGCAGACCTAGTGGCCTACAAGGAACCCACATCGATTCCTAGTGACCCTTTCGAGCCTTCTCCTCCCCTTGAGAGTGAGCCTACCCCTGTGCGTCTCATGTCCTTGAGAGCACCGCGCGAGCATATTGAGAGGATACTGGATGAGCAGGTGACCGCTACACGGAGCAGGGAGTACCAGTGCTACCTTGTCTGCTGGCGGGACCGTCCACCTTCTGATGATTCCTGGATCAGCCGGGAAGATCTCCAGCGCCTCGATCCAGATCTGCTGGAGCACTACCACAGCAGTGTCCCCCCTTACTCGACGGTGTAGATTTGATTTAAAATCCACTTAAAACAATTAAATATTAAGTGAATGAATAAAGCATGAAATAGCACGAGGTGCTAAGAGGAGTTTGTGATCGCCAGAGACACGAGGGTCTCAAAGAGGAGATTGATATGGGGAGATGATCGCAAAATACCTCAAAAGATGCGGGGGATGTGAGTACTCCTTTCTCTTCAAATCGGCCGGCCGACGAAGAGAGTCTTTTCAATTAATTATCCTTGCAAAACAAAGACAACAACACCAAAAGATATGGATTAGAAATAATGGTGTAGCATCAAATTCAAAAAAATATAGGTGAGCATGAAAAATATGAACAATACACACCTTAAGGGGATTGCCCTTAAACCCCTATGCAATGAGGGTGTGGGAGATATGAATGCATGTAAAAAAAATATATAATGGGGAAAGAGTGCAAGAGATGCACTAAAGGGGAGATCTCAATATGGTTGAGAGGAAAATCAACATAATAATGATGAAATATATGATGCATGAATTATGAAGATAAGAAATAGGATAAAAAGGAGATAAGATAAAAATCTTGTTTGTGGTCCTTTTGGCTTGATGCTCGATGGAGAGAAATTTCAAAAGATGGGATGATGACTTGATGTGAAGAAGCCTCCTTAGCCGATGCCACCTTCGGTTCCTGTAAAAAAAAGAAAACAAACAGAAGAAGAAGGAGAAGACAGAAGAAGAAGGGGAGGAAGAATACAGAAGGAGAAAGAAGAAGAAGAAACAGCACAGAAGAAGAAGAAGAAGACAGAAGGAGAAAGAAGAAAAACGTGGGAGGGAGAAAAGGATCGACAGGGGGGCCCGAAGAGGAGAGTCCAAAAAATTAACAGAGCCAATCGGCCCTATTAAATAGAATTGGATGAAGAGATAAGAAGGCAAGAGTCCAAGGGGGGAAAGGATAGGAATGGGCAAGAGCCCAAACAAAGCAGGTCTCTCTCTGGGAAAGGCTGCGTTCGTTCGGAGCACAAAAGTGAAACACGACCTGGTTCAGGGCGTCAATTGTTGAATTGACGACCTGCCAGAGGGCGTTTCTAAAAAACACGCCCTGAACAAGGGCGTTTCTCAAAAACCAAATTTTAGAAATAAAAACTCCCCATATTTGAAAAATGTAAAACACGCCTCAATAAAAGCCACTTTTAAAAACACGCCCCTGGGAAGGGCGTTAATTTCAAGAGCTCAAATGGGGAAGTCGGTCAAACCAAAAGAATTGACGCCCTCAGGTCAGGTCGTCCTTTCTCAAAGAAACGCCCCAGATCAGGTCGTGTTTTGTTAAAAACACGCCCTTACCCAGGTCGTGAATTTCAAAAATTGAGATAAATGCCCAGAAAATCCAGAAGAATAGGAAAAAGGAGATAAATGGGGAAAAATAAGAAAAAATCCAGAAAAATGGGAAAAACCACTCAAACAAGCTAATTTGAGGGTCAAATGGGACATTGCACGGCAATATGAAATATACTCAAAATAATGTCAATTTTAGCGTGTCTACAGCTGCCCCGCCTTGGCGTCTGCTTTGCAAGGGAGCGTAGCAAACTGAAAAGTAGATGCCAAGGTGTGATGAGACACGCAATCAACATCACTTGATGAGAATCAAATCAAAAGCACGAGATGAAGCAAATCTCGGGAAATTCAATGAAATCAACAATGTTTGGAAAAAAAGGGGAGTTGTGCACGCGGTGCACGAAGGAGATAAAATAAATGATCAACTTCCAGCGCGGTGGAAGTACCCCAGGTCACAAACCTGTAAGTTTCACCATTGGGGAGCGGTTACCAGCCAGTGGACGTGCTGCGGCCAAGGTGGATCAAAGGAAAGGAGATAAAATAAGATGATAAAAATCCAAACAAGGAGCTCTCGAGAAAATGACCCAAAACAGCGTCAAAACGAACTGAAGACTCAATTCGGCATGGAATATCTCATATCGAGAAAGATTAATATCAATTCAACTCTCAACATCAGCTTATCAGAATGATTTTCCAATGTTAATTCAAAGTCCTACATGAATGCATGCTGGGCTAAAGGGAAAATAACAAATGAAAATATAATATAATCAAGGATAATATTGTTAAACTGCCCAGACTGGGTCAAGAAACTCATTCTGCGAGCTGATACTAAGCCGAAGCCCGTTTATCCACGCACCAACTCGTAAAAAAAAAAGAACCATCGTCCCCAGTCTTGGACGGCTCAACGGCCTATCCGTATGACTAAGACGCCTCTGGAATCGTCATTGTTTTTGATGAAGGGGAACTCAAATTCCAGATTTACCAAAGCCACAAGGTCCTTGATATAATCTAGTAACATATGTAACATATAGTAGAATGTATACAGGGAGATGGTGATATCAATAAGTATGGGGGAACTGAGAGATGAGCTGCAAGCACCGTGGGACTTTGATGATGATGCCCTGCCGGCGGGACCAAGAGCTTCTTATCCTACGCTCGAAAATTCATCAGCCAAGATATAAAAGATAACAAGCAATGAATAAGGCATTTAATCATAGCATGCATAGCATGAATCAAAGCATCAATAGCATGTATCATGAACAGCATAAGTCAAATCATGGCATAGCAAAGCATCATTATTTGTTGTTTGTCATGAGGATGACAATCTGGCTAATCAAGTTTTGGAGTTGAATGATCAGAATGATATAATGCCCATCGGCGGAGTAATCAGATGAAACGAGCAAGAGTTGATTGAAAGATTTGGAGATGAATAATCATGAGATATGATAATCAGAATGATATAGGGAGATGATGCCCCTGGGTGGCATGTCATGAGAATTTTGGGAAGAATCAATAGATTGATAGCAATGAGTGGAGATAGGACTCATCCCGTGCTCTTGGTCCTTGCAAAGCTGTTCCTACAAAACACCATCAGAAAATATAATGCAAATTTTTGGATTTTGGAAATATGCAAATTTTTATGAGTTTTGGAAATATTTGAATTTTTATGAATTTTGAAAAATATTTGAATTTTTGTTGGGATTTTGATCGGGAAATATTCAATTTTTTGTGGATTTTGGTTTAGACATTGTTAATGCAGCATCAAAGGGTTGTTTTGAACCACTGGCTAGGGGTCCTTGTTCCTTCCCTTTTCGCTAAAACAGCCCAAAGCTGGACGTGCATTGAAAGTGGCGTCCTATAATTGACTGCCCTTGATTAACGGTGCTCCTACCAAGGCCATACCTGAGAAACATTCGGTCTTGGAGGGAGAAGAGAAGAACAATTGTGGATAAGCTTTATGCAGGATGGGAGATGTCGAGATTTGAATTCCTTCCAAAGTATTAACCCTCAAAGAGGTAGTCTGTTGTGCCGGGGCTTTGTGCCTTTAATTTTTAGACCCTTGACATGCATACGACCAGGGTTTTCCCTGCGGGGACTTTGCCACTCTTGTCATGCCATAATTCATACTTTTACTTTTATCGAAATTCTGACTTGATTTTCATAATAGCCCTTTTGGCGAGATGTATATCATGAAATTCATATTTAGTTTGGGTCAAGACTGCCCCTATTTGAGACTCCTCTCGTATTGGGGATTACCGAGGTTGGTCATCTCATCCGTCAACCTCTTGCCCCTGCACGCGGCCGAGTAGAGAAGAGAAAAGACTTTCAGGAATTCTCATGGCATGGCCAAAGTAGCAACAGTGTCTAACCAAGGAGCTGGCTAAGGACGCCGTGAAGTGTGTGAGGTGCCCAGCTAAGGATTGCTCTTAACAAGCGGGGAGAGAATGTTGAATTCCCAGCGCTGGGTTCTTTTATTAACCAGAGGTGCTGCAAAAAAACAAGCCTAAAGGACTCTTTTGAGAATGATTTCAATTAAACAAAAGCTTAAGATAAAGGTTTAAAACATCACTCTTAATCTCATTAAGAAGCACTTGATTTTGAAAATCATGCGTGAAGTAATGAGAAAATGATATCATTAAAATGCATACTTACGCCAATATGTTACCTTGCAACCTTTGTAGAAGCAGCTGTCAGAGGCGAGGTTGATCATCGTGGGATTTGTCCTCTTTGGCAGTCAAAAGGATTGGAAGCAAAGGATTTTGGGAGTGGCTTAACAAGAATGAGTGGTGCTCAAACCAGACTCAGACGAATAAGGAGAAAAAAAAAAGAGGCGAGGGCTAGAACTCCCTCACTAAGGCGCGGAGACCCTGATCACATGGAACAGTCTACAGAAGAAGCGGAGAATTAGAAGGAGGAGTGAGGACTAAAGCCTCGGAAGCAGTGGGAGAAAGGGCAGATGCCCAAGGCAGTGGATGTGGAAGAAGTTGGGTCGGACCCAGAATTAGGAGGAATCAGAAGAAGAAATTGATAGATGGAAAGAGGCGGATCTGGAGGGTCCGGAGGCGGAGGAGAAAAATCATGATAGGAAAAATCCGAAGGCTCCGGAGGGATGACAAAAGAAGGGACGCGATGCCCTGAGACGAAATAGGGAAAAAGATGATGGAAAAGGAAGAAAAAAATGAAGGATGTGATGTTTTGAAAAATCAGAAAGATGAATCGAAGGAAAGATGGAGGGTCCGGAGGTTCCGGAGGGAGAAAATGCCTAGGGACGCGATGCCCAGGGAGGAGAGAAAAATCCGGAGGTTCCGGAGGAATGAAATCAGGAAGGAGAAGGTGGAAAGGGGCGTCGTGCCCGAGGGAAAAGTCCGGAGGTTCCGGAGGAAGCAAATAAAGAAGGTGGAGAGGGGCGTCGTGCCCAAAGGGAAAGTCCGGAGGTTCCGGAGGAAGCAAATAAAAAAGGTGGAGAGGGGCGTCGTGCCCAAAGGGAAAGTCCGGAAGTTCCGGAGGAAGCAAATAAAAAAGGTGGAGAGGGGCGTCGTGCCCAAAGGGAAAGTCCGGAGGTTCCGGAGGAAGCAAATAAAAAAGGTGGAGAGGGGCGTCGTGCCCAAAGGGAAAGTCCGGAGGTTCCGGAGGAGGAATAAGTGGGAAAGGGGCGGCGTGCCCGAGGGAAAAGGAGAGGAATGAAGGAGAATCAGGAGGAAAATCCGGAGGTTCCGGAGGAATGCAATGGAAAGGGGCGCGATGCCCGGGGGAAAGGTCCGGAGATTCCGGAGGAATAAAATCAGGAAGGGAATGAGAATCCGGAGGTTCCGGGGGAATAAGAGAATGGAAAGGGGCGTTGTGCCGGAGGAAAAGGTCCGGAGGTTCTGGAGGAAGATAATGAAAAGGGGCGCGATGCCCAAGGGGAGAGTCCGGAGGATCCGGAAGAACAAAGTGGAAAGGGGCGCGGTGCCCCGGGAAAAAGTGGAGAAAATCAAGTGGAGAATCCGGAGGTTCCGGAGGAATGAGATGGAAAAGGGCGTCATGCCCGATTAAAGTGGATGAAGATGAACAAGATGAGAATTGCGGAATGTCCGGCGGTGCCGGAAGATGGTGGAGATACGGGTTTGAAAACCCGGGAATCAGGAGGTGCAGATGTATGCAAAATGATGGATGTGATGTGTGCAATGAATGGAATGAATGAATGAATGAAAAATGCATGAAATTTAAAGAAGATGAAGAATATGAAGGGTGAGAGGGGGAGATCCTCCTCTTTTCCCTTGGAGTGGCCCATGAAGAAAAGGTGATGGAAATGGATGAATAGAAGATGGAACAAATAGGAGATGGCCCCTTAGCGCCAAGATAACTGCCCCTCCACGGCAGTGAACATGTACGACCAATTGGCCCAATAAAAAAAGCTTCAATAGTAAAAGATAACTCCCTTG
Source organism: Amorphophallus konjac (assembly GCA_022559845.1). Classification (NCBI taxonomy): domain Eukaryota; kingdom Viridiplantae; phylum Streptophyta; class Magnoliopsida; order Alismatales; family Araceae; genus Amorphophallus; species Amorphophallus konjac. The sequence continues at coordinate 404,410,616 of CM040120.1, forward strand.
GAAAGCAAAGATCAATAATGTGGGGGAGTTGTAGAGTTGGAACGGGAAGCATTGAGTTGCCCATTGAATGTGGTGTATATGGAGTGTTAAGCAAATAGGGCAATCGCCCCTTGTATGGAATAATGAATTCTGGATTGGAAAGTTTGAACAAGGGGTGCCCTGCCCGGCCCTCAAATGGCGTCAACGCTTGGCATTCTCTGAGCAATGGCGGCGACTTGGCCTCTTCAATCGTGCTCGGCACAATAACCCGGATTGGCATCCGAAAAATGAATTCTTGAATCTTGAATGGCACAGTCGTGGCCGAAGTCTTCTTGCCCGGCTTTTGATCGTCTTCGGCACGAGTACTTGTAGCAGCGCTCCCCTTCCGAGTAGTAAAGGGAGGTGAGGCGGAGGCGGAAGGCTCCGTGGATGATGGAGGTATAACGGGAGGTGTTGGCAAATGAGTGAGTGGAGGCGGAGGTTCAAACACGTCGAGCTTCTCCCTTTGCTCGGAAGCAGTCGGGGTTGGCTCGAGTGCAAAAAGGGGTGGATCCTGCTCAGGATTAGCCATGGGTAAAGGCGAAAGGCTATGTGATGGAGGTATAGGCAAAATGGGTTTTGGGGTTAAAGGCATAATGGAGGGTAATGGTGGGGAAATTGGGGAAGTGGAGGCCGAGGTGGAGGCTAATGGCATAATGGGGGGAGGTGTAATTGGTGGAGGTTTGACAATTGGTGGAGGTTTGTTGCGGAGAAAGCGCCGAACGGGGCGAGCGGTATTAGTAGTGGGGAGAGACTCAAGATGCGCCGGCGTGGGTGATTGGAGTATCGACCCATCCTCGTAGCACCATGAAGTCTCGGGAATAGGAGTTGGATTAGGGACGATGGCTTCGTCCTGAGCAGGGGGTTCATCAAATGAAATTGGAGGGAGCGGGAAACGAAGGAAACTTGAAGGGGTGCTTGCATAACTTCATCGTCGTATACCGGCTTGGATTCTTCAATCGCCGGTTCTTGCTTGCTTGGAGTGCAGACGCCGTAGTCGTCCATCCTATCCTTCCATTCTCTCTCCATTCTTGTAATGTCATCCAAAGCCGCATAGAGAGGATTAACTGAAGTAGGAGGAGCGGGCCGTAAACTTGTAACCCTCATTAATTGTTCCTCCATGGAAGCAATCTTATCAAAAATCTCTTGCTGGAGGGGCGTAACATGAGCAACAGAGGGTCGGCAGGGCCTTGAAGGAGGGGCCGTATAAGAAGGCCGTGGAGGGGAATTAACGGGATAACCCGGATGGGTCGGATTACAAGGAATAAAAGGGCCTCGGGGCCGTGTTGGAGGAGGAATAGAAGGAGGCGGGTGTCGGACCACCCGAGGAGGAGTGTGAATAGAAGGAGGCGGGTAATGGGCTACCTAATTGGAAGAAGAAGGAGGTGGGTGATGGGCCACCCGTATAGGAATAGAAGAAGGAGGAGATGCATGAGATGAAGGAGATGCACCCTCAACGGCAGCCTTAAGGGCGTGGATCTGTTGAGGGGTGAGATGATCTAATGCATGCAAGATTTGGGAGACCCTCTCATCGTTGGGAGGAGACGGTCCCGGAGGAATAGTGGCTCGAACTTGAGTTGGGGGACCATAAGAATGGACATTACCCATGGGTCGGGCATGACCATAAGAATAAGGACGTGGTCCCTTGAAAGAATGGTGAGGATTTTGATGAACATGTTGAATTTGAGGAGTGTAAGAAGTGCTAGGTTGTGCATCCTCATGAATGGAATTAAACACGTTATTTTCCCAATTACGGTAAGCCATCATATAATCAAAGTTCACAATAATATGCAAAGAAGCACACAAGTTGGAATGGTTACCGTGATTTTGATTGTTTTAAACCTTGGTGAATTAATGAATTTTAATAAAGTTTGGAAAGATTCACACAAGGGAGGATCCTAGTTTCAATATGATTTAACTCCAATGCCAACTAGGAATCCTCTCTCACCGTGTAGGCCAACTAACTCGAGACTCCAAAAGGGTACAACCTGCCCAGCGTCCGTGAGGGAATCCACGGGTGCGGGGACTTACGGAGGCTTGGTTTAGGAATTTCCAATCCAAAGAGACGGAATGCTCAATGGAGGGTCGTTCCTTCACCAAGGGGGTGTGTGGCTCCTAGATATGTGGAGAGAGGAGGTCTCCCAAACCAATGCAATATGAATGAATGCAACAGATATAATCAAAAAAATATAATACAGTGATGAAGAAGGAGTGCGGTAAAAACACAGGCAAAAGACGCCCTGGGGCAGGGCGCTATAAATCAAAAGACGCCCTGGGGCAGGGCGTTACCAATGGAAAAGACGCCCTGGGGCAGGGCGTGAAACACTGTGGGGAGATGCCAACCAAGTCAAGAAATGCCCCGTGGTGAGGCGTTACAAATAAAAGGACGCCCTTGACCAAGGGCGTCAAATCATGAAACAGCGCCTTGGTGTGAGGCGCTAATCAAGAAAGAAACGCCCTGGGGAAGGGCGTGAATTCAACAGATCACCAAATATAATAAAAACGCGTCCTGACAGAAGGCGTTAAACAGGGAAAAGGCGCCCTATGCTAGGGCGTTAACAAAAAAGGCGCCTCTGTCAGAGGCGTTAATTGCCTTATTCCAGAAACTCTTCACGGCCAGCAATAGCAGAGAAACACTCACAGAGTCAATCACAGTCAATCAACACATATGAATATCAAAACATAATCATGCTCATCAAATTTTATTTTTGGATAAAGTGGGATTTCAAAAAGAAATCTATCAACTGACAGATCACAAGTGGGACAAGAAAACAATGGAGGGTGCCCGAGGGGCACAAAGGAGGGGTACCGTGGGTACCAATAGAAAAGGGCACGCGAGGGTGCCAAGGGGAAAGGGGTAATCAAATGAAAAATGAAAAGTGTCCCACCGTGATCGCTAATTTGTAGATTTGATTTAAAATCCACTTAAAATAATTAAATATTAAGTGAATGAATAAAGCATGAAATAGCACGAGGTGCTAAGAGGAGTTTGTGATCGCCAGAGACACGAGAGTCTCAAAGAGGAGATTGATATGGGGAGATGATCGCAAAATACCTCAAAAGATGCGGGGGATGTGAGTACTCCTTTCTCTTCAAATCGGCCGGCCGATGAAGAGAGTCTTTTCAATTAATTACCCTTGCAAAACAAAGACAACAACACCAAAAGATATGGATTAGAAACAATGGTGTAGCATCAAATTCAAAAAAATATAGGTGAGCATGAAAAATATGAACAATACACACCTTAAGGGGATTGCCCTTAAACCCCTATGCAATGAGGGTGTGGGAGATATGAATGCATGTAAAAAAAATATATAATGGGGAAAGAGTGCAAGAGATGCACTAAAGGGGAGATCTCAATATGGTTGAGAGGAAAATCAACATAATAATGATGAAATATATGATGCATGATGCATGAATTATGAAGATAAGAAATAGGATAAAAAGGAGATAAGATAAAAATCTTGTTTGTGGTCCCTTTGGCTTGATGCTCGATGGAGAGAAACTTCAAAAGATGGGATGATGACTTGATGTGAAGAAGCCTCCTTAGCCGATGCCACCTTCGGTTCCTGTAAAAAAAAGAAAACAAACAGAAGAAGAAGGAGAAGACAGAAGAAGAAGGGGAGGAAGAATACAGAAGGAGAAAGAAGAAAAAGAAACAGCACAGAAGAAGAAGAAGAAGACAGAAGGAGAAAGAAGAAAAACGTGGGAGGGAGAAAAGGATCGACAGGGGGGCCCGAAGAGGAGAGTCCAAAAAATTAACAGAGCCAATCGGCCCTATTAAATAGAATTGGATGAAGAGATAAGAAGGCAAGAGTCCAAGGGGGAAAGGATAGGAATGGGCAAGAGCCCAAACAAAGCAGGTCTCTCTCTGGGAAAGGCTGCGTTCGTTCGGAGCACAAAAGTGAAACACGACCTGGTTCAGGGCGTCAATTGTTGAATTGACGACCTGCCAGAGGGCGTTTCTAAAAAACACGCCCTGAACAAGGGCGTTTCTCAAAAACCAAATTTTAGAAATAAAAACTCCCCATATTTGAAAAATGTAAAACACGCCTCAATAAAAGCCACTTTTAAAAACACGCCCCTGGGAAGGGCGTTAATTTCAAGAGCTCAAATGGGGAAGTCGGTCAAACCAAAAGAATTGACGCCCTCAGGTCAGGTCGTCCTTTCTCAAAGAAACGCCCCAGATCAGGTCGTGTTTTGTTAAAAACACGCCCTTACCCAGGTCGTGAATTTCAAAAATTGAGATAAATGCCCAGAAAATCAGAAAAATAGGAAAAAGGAGATAAATGGGGAAAAATAGGAAAAAATTCCAGAAAAATGGAAAAACCACTCAAACAAGCTAATTTGAGGGTCAAATGGGACATTGCACGGCAATATGAAATATACTCAAAATAATGTCAATTTTAGCGTGTCTACAGACGGAGTCGAGCTCCAGCCGCCCCGGGAGGGTTGGTGGGGACACCAGGTCCACTACTGGGCCCACTACTCGGAGCCGACGCCGCACTGCCCCGACACCGAGCTTATGGCTCGGAGATCTCGGAGATCCTTCCTGAAGAGGACACCAGGTCCACTACTGGGCCCACTACTCGGAGCCGACGTCGCACTGCCCCGACACCGAGCTTATGGCTCGGAGATCCTTCCTGAAGACTCGGCCTACGGCTACGGTGCTATATTACGTATCGAGTATGTGTGTATGTATACATGTATCTCTACATGTATTTTTCTTTTCATCTTATTATGCTAGTCTAAGTCAAATAAACATGTGTGTAATTTTTATTTTATTTGATTAAAACCCACAAGTCAAAGTTAGGTGGGTGGGTTTTGTCTTGTTAGGCTATGGTATAAATCCAATTAGTGGAAGTTATATGGTATTCATGTAATAGGGCCTTTCCTATATAAGGAGGCCAATGGTGTGTTACGTATGATATGAATGAATGAAATAAGTGCTTTGCCATAGTGTTTTCTCCCTTCTCTCTTCTCTCCATTTGTGAGATTTGAGTGTGTCGCCCGGTGTGAGCCCGTCCGGCGTGAGGCCGAGCTGTGTGAGATAGCAGTTATCCGTTCCTGTCCTGTTCGCGTCCCGGAGTGCCGTCGATCCATTCCCACGTCGCCGCCGCGTCAGTAGAGATCAGGGCGAATGCTTGGAAAGCTTTTTATAGCCACAGGCAACCCCGATGAAAGAACCACCTCGATCTTTCGCCGCCTAACATGCCCCGAGGCGACGCATTCGAACCGGCGCCAAAAGTTGTAATCACTGCGCCCGATCCCCCGTGCATTAGGGCAACTTCATTTATGGACTCGAGAAGCGAGGCTGGGATAGCTCAAGCTGGCCAAAGTTCCCGCCCTTGCCGAAAACCATCTCTACTCTCCGAGCCCAACCTTGGCTCGGGAGTAGGGGGGCAAGTGGAGAGGGGGAAATTCGTGGCCCACTGCACATACGGCCCAAATGGCCCATCGAGACATGTCTAGCCCGTCAAGTTATAGCCCCCGCTGGGCCCACTTATTCTGAGGCTTATTTCGCCCACGGCTTGTTTCGTTTGTTGGGCCTCGACTCAGTGCCTGATCAGTCGCCTCCCCTCCCTCGTGGGGAAAGCCAGTGGATCCTGCCGAGTAACCCCCAAGGTCGGACGGGCGGCCCTAGCGAAAGGAAGGGGTTCCACGGCTTCTCCTTATAGATTAGCTCGGGGACAAGACTCCTCAGCAGGCTGGGGCTGAGTCCTCGCCGTTTGCACCTATTTGAGCGAGGATTGCGCTGATATAGGGGAATGGAGATAGGGAGGAGGGGAGAGTCCTTGGATGAGAAGAGTCCCTCAGTAGGATGCAGTCCCCTCTGAACCCCATCCTTCTCCTTCCTTGGCGGTGAGGCCCGCCGCTATATAAACCCAAGGAAGCCCTCCGGAAAGGTAGTAAGTCCACTCTAAGTCACTTCAACCGGTGAAGAGAGATCCCATGTCCTTCTTCTCTCTTGTTTCCTTCGCCCATTGCTTCTACCACTAACTGACTTAGGTAATGGAGAGTTTTCTCCGGGGTTATAACCTTGGGCCCCTTGATCGTCTTCTTCCCTCTTTGCATAATCCCCATCTGGAGTGGCCGCATCTTGTGATCGTCTCAGATCGGACGGCTCAGAACTTGGCGCGAGATCTACCGTCTTCAATTTATATAACTTTGACGCTGAAATCAAATTTTCGTCATGATTTATTATAAACTGTGACGTATGATTTATAATAAACGTGATGTACAAATTAACGTTATATCACGGTTTATAATAATCGTTAACTTTACGTCACAGTTTATAATAACTGTGACGTACAAATTAACTTTTCGTCACGGTTTATAATAAACGTGATACACAAGGTAACTTTCCATATATCATGATTTATGTTAAATGTGATAAAAAGTTAAATATTTCATCATGGTCTATGTTGAAAGTGACGTAAAAGTTTTTTCCATCACGGTTTTATTTAAAATTAGGATTGAAATATAAATCGTGATGTAAAGTAATAACTTTTATCACAATTATCTTTTTAATCTCAGTTTATTATAAAATCATGATAAACATAGCGTGGTACATTTCGCTTTTTGTAATAGTGCGGCCTCCACCTCTTTCACCTTCTCTCATAATGTTAGTCAAGCAGGAACTGGCTGTCAGAAGAAGGTGGCCCTCGATCTCATCTGCTTCCTCTACTTCTTTATATGAGTACATAAACCCTAAGGAGGGTTCGATGAATATTATATAGATTATTTCAATATATCATAATTTATATGTGAAAAGTACATTGAGATAAAATTTATTATAGAATCAAAATTGGTGACGACACTACTGATGATTTGACTAATGTAATTAATTTATTATCATAATTCAATTATTTGTGACATTTTATAACCATAGCAAATCTGCCGCTAATCCGTCTCTAAAAAATTATGACGGTGAAATCCGTCTCTAAAATGAACATTGCGACGGATTAGTGTTGAATCCATAAAACTGCGGTGTTGAGATATACGGGTCTAGGGTCATGAGCACATGAACCACAACTCATTTAACGAATACGGGACCATTGTCCAGGGACTATGTCTAAATTTCAATAATCAGATTGTTATCGTAAATGTCGTCTCTATTTTGTGGTGGAATTTGTGATGCAATGATGTCAAAATATATTTGTGATGAATTTCTTCCTGCATTTGATGACATGGACAGAACCATCCCCATCGAAGCGAAAAGGGGTTGATCACAAGTTGATGACATGCAACGTAGCACGAGCCAAGGTGGCCAATTGCTCGTCAAAGGTAATAATATTCCACCGCTACTCCCCCGAGTTGTCCATTTGAAAGGTTACAAGGTCAACGCAGTCGCCTGCAATATTGGTCTTCGATAGGGCCAAAATCTCACACTACGGTGATGTATATGCGAGTACGAAAGGAATCTGAATCTTCTACAAATTTCCTAAGAAGGCCGGGCAAGCACACCGAATGGAGTAGGAGCTCATGAGATTATCCTGCTCCTGATGCATTAATGTGGATCTACTACGGTGTTTGTGGCCTAAAAATCCCTTCACCACATTCCCAACTCAGCTGGGAGTTTTTTTGGATGAAGTGTTCCCCGATGGATGGGATATGAATTTCAAGGAAACAAATTATTGATATGTTAATATGTTGACGCATTAACAGTGGCTGCAAGAAATAGACCCCTGCCAATTAACAAAAAGAAAATGTTGATATAGATTAACACAGAATATGAAAGAAAAGTCCTGACGAGAATATATATAATTTAGTCTATTAATTTGTACTCTAATAAGATATATATATATATATATATATATAAGTGAAGCACCAACCGGGGGGTGCTTGAACTCCGTCTCCTGTGTTGAATTATAGGATCGACAGTGCCTGAACTCCGTCACAAGTGAAGCACCAACCGGGGGATCTGGACGCATGTTCTCGTGTACATATGGAAGACTGACGATGGAAACCCGGCCGCCGGCCCGCCGCAATCTAAAAGTCCACCGCCCGCGCGCATCTTTAAGTAATTATTTCTCTCTTTGCACAAAAGCTAAGGTTCTCCCCGGATTTTGTTGAGACCAAGAATGAATGATCCAAATGCACAGCCAGCTAGAGAATTTAATGGCGGAGATCTCCAATCTGATGTGTTTTGTCCTCCTCCACGTTCTGATCAACGGATCACGTACGATCACACACACACCCCACAGGGGCCGGGAAGGCGGTGTAAAAGGGGAGGGGGGGGGGGGAATAATTAAAGATGGGCATGCATGCAGGCTCCATATATTCTTGGAGAACATGTTGAAAGGACAACATTCCTCTTCATTCCTTATCGACCAGTTCAGAATGTTGGGACGTACGCCATTAAGGACCTTCTCAGTTCTTGTGGTACACCTAGCTAGTTGCAGCAGTTCAAAAGAAAAGGAGGGCGGGGTCTCTTTCTTCAAAGATGCCCGGCCCCCTGGGGTCCCAGCTAGGAGCTCTACATGTTGAATGTGGAGAACAGGAAGTCTTGCGCAAGATGCTGACACCACGTCCATAATATATATGTGCACGTAGTATAGAGAGAGAGAGAGAGAGAGATAAATAATTGGAGAGATATCTCTCGTGAGTTAATTTATCTAAAAATTTAATCTCATTTATTTTGATAGACAACGGGTTAAATGATGAGATAAATTATTCCACTAATTTTATTGGGATAATTTAACCGGGATACATGACAGTTATCTCTCATTATAATTAGATTAACTTTATTATCCTATTAAATTAAAAAATAAATAAAATATGATTTATCTCTGAGATAAACAGAGGATATCTCTCTATCAAAGAGAGACTAAAGGATGACGAGTATGTGAAAATCTTCCTCATATTTTCTTATATATGCAAAAATCTTCTTCATAATGATCATAGTGTGAGTGAACTAGCATATATGCCCGACGAAGACATGCGAGCAAATGCAATTCCACTACTAGCTCGTTCAACTACATAAACGAGTTAAGTTTGAACAAAATTTTAGCCTCAATTAATTAGTAAACGATCAGAAATATATATATATATATATATATGGCCTGTTTATGGTCAATCGTGATGTGACTTTCTTCAATAATCTGGCGTGTTCATTTAATTAGTAACTCACTATTCAGTCATATAATATTGTTTGGTATTATGATTAACATATAAATATGAGATAAAAATACCTGTCTTTGCATCCGTTTTAGCAAATAATAAATAAATCAAATTGGAACAGAATAGGGCTTGGCTCGTTTATACCCACTTCCCCTTCATACTACACAGATTCTTCAAGACTTTTCGGATATATGTCTCGGCGGTCCTGCCATTCTGACCCGCGCGCATGCATGAAAGTCGTAGAACTGTTCTTGCAAAGTGTGGCCGATCTTTCCCTTAATTTGTTCATGCGACGACTTCTGAACGGCTGCATGAGTCAAAAAGGGTCGATTCTCTTATGAAATTCACTGCCTTGGATCTTTTTGCACCTTTTGACAAAGCAGCCTCTAAAGGAGAAGGAATAAGATCGACCAATAGAGATCTTATATATGCTACAATATATATATACATATATATATATATACATATATATATATACATATATATATATATATATGTTTTAGGAATATTACATAAACATCTCTATCATATATATGGATAATCACGTGCGTACAAAGATATCAAAAATATTGAATCAACAATTTTACTAAACAAGTATTAGTGCCGACGAAATGACTCTACGAACGGTTAAGTATCATGATTAAGAAATATATGAAAGGTGTTATTAATTTACCACTCTACCATGTTGGCATCCACCCAGTTTACATCACAACAATTTATAAAGATATTTATGAACTCTGAACGATTTCTTCGGTGCACCTCTTAAACATGGGACTTTTTCACACCATTAATTGTGACAATTTTACTAATAAGAACGACTATTCGATCGAGGACTAGAGGTCTCTTGACATTTTCTAGCCCAGTTAGAACATCATCAAGTGGCCCAATAAATAAGGTCGGCCAAATAAACTGAGATTTAGTTGAGGCTGCGTCCACCGTAGAGAGTGTGTTTGCACACACCTCAGTGGAACCCTCGAGTGATCACAGATCAACTATCATAAAATCTTCATATATATCTAACCCTTCTCATTTGAAGAGTCCACCATCTTATGAAAGAAATGGAGGACTTCCCGACGTGACACCTCAACTCGTGTACCTCTTGTTACTCCTTCAACTCAACCTCGACTTTGCCTGCAATCTCGTGATCTTCTTCGGCATGTGCCTCCATCAACTCTTAGCACAGCAGCTCGGCCTTGACCATCTTTACAGGTCAAACTTCTCCTCGGCTACCCGGGAGTTTGGACTTGACTTCGGCTCCTAGAAGGCGGGCTTGGACTCGGCTCTCCTCACAATTCAGACCTGGCATATGTCAGCCTCATCTCAGAATGGTCTATTTCCTCGTTACTCTGTTGGCACCGCTTTGGTAGCGAGCTAGTTCATAGATGGGTTAACTCAAGTGGGGTAACTTATCTCTACGCTAACCTTTTTTTACTTTGATATCAAATAACTAGATGGCTGGGAGATGTGGTTCGATACAAATTCAGGTTAACTCATTTCTTTTTGTATGGAATTATTTAAAATACCAACAATTACTGTTCATTGCACGGTACGTAATTTGGGATATGAACAATGATTTATTGTAATGCACAATGACCACATTCGTGTAAACATTGTGCTATGGTGGTCGGAGTGAGAGAGAGAGGGGGCGACATTACGGAAAGCGGGCACATCCGTCAGTGGCCAGTCGGGGCGGGGGTGGGGTGTGTCGCCTGGCAAGGTGGGGTGGCGCATCGTTGGGTGGGTTGCATAGGGAGTTGTCGGGTGAGCTTGCAGTGTGGGATAGGGGGCGTGTCTTTGGTTGGGCAGACAGGGGGTGTTAATTGTTGGCGGCAGGGCGGGGAGCCGTTGTTGCTCTCGCCACCACCACGGCACAGGCGTCCTCTAGGTCACCCTTGATGGTCTGGAAATAAGGTTCTTTTGCATGTCATGGTACTCGGCTCCCGCAGTTGCCCAGAGGAGGAGGAGGAGGGCAAAGGGATGACGGAGGGGGAGGGAGAGATCTCGTGTGAGAGGATAGCCGGCATCGATCACAGGATCTGTGGGGGCTTCCCACCTCCCGATCGCGTGCCGAGGAGAGAGGGGAGATCATATTACGAGAGAGAGAGAGAGAGAGAGAGAGAGAGAGAGATTCCTGATCACATTAATTGAAGGGTGGGTTGAGGGTGAAAAGAGGAGAGGATCGAGTTAACTTAAGCCACCTCCAGAAGTGGGTTCCGGAATCCAAGACTAACCCACTTGTATCCCGGATTACCAAACTAATTGAGCCTATCAAACCACAAAATCAGTTAACCCTGAGTTAAAATCAGGCTAACGCTAACCCACTATCGAAGCGATGCTAGAGTTTGACTTTGTCTTAGAGGTCCCAGCACTTTCTCATGACTCCTTACTCGCATAAGTTTGATCTCCCCTTCGAAAATCAAATCCATGATGCATAAATGACGTAATGGGTATAACTACAAATATGAAAGATTTAAGATATCTATATCTCTACTCTACACACATATATCTTACACAAATATATCTTTCTCTTTTTCTTTCTTCTCCTCTATAAACCCAACGTATTTCAGTAGCAACCAATCCACCAACCTTCAGTACTGCTGCCATTACCCGAATGACAGCCAATCTCAAGCAACTATAGTGGCACCATGCCTCCTTTTGTAGACTGCCGCCCTTTTCCACCAACCTTCAGTATTGCTACAATTACCCTAAACTTCCACCGGGCCGGGGCTACTTGAGATGGAGATGAGGCTACCTGAGATGGAGATGAAGGCTCAAGGAGATATATATATATATATGTGTGTGTGTGTATTCTAGATGGAACTTCTTGTAAATGCACGGTTTCTTAGAGGGTAAACTCGAAAAACAATTAAGGTTACAAATTATTTTGGTATCATATATGTGTCATGTTTGGGGAGCCGTCCAATTATTTCCTTCCCCACTCTTGTCCCTAAAAGAAATATCATAAATAAGTTGGGTCTGATGTGGCACCGTAGCACATTGATAAAACCTAATTCTTCCTACAAAGGATAGGTTATATTCCACCACACACACACACATACAGAGAGAGAGAGAGAGAGAGAGAGTATATATCCATCAATCATGGAGTTTGGTGACTTGGGTGTTCTTTGTCCATCTTATCACCTACATGATCCTTGTCTTAAGTAGCCCCACAGTATGCTGTCCATCTTATCACCTACATGATCCTTGTCTTAAGTAGCCCCACAGTGTGCGGGGAGAATTCTCCGTCGTTCATTACCTGCTTCTTAATTAGGTACCTATTTGTATATATATGATCATGAAAAACAAGATGTTTCACGCATGTGTGAGTCCCTCCTCACACCAAGGTTAGAATAGAATATACACGGGATCTTCCCATGTGCAAGACAAAATTAATTAATTAACATCTCTTAGAAATTAATGAGTTGGCTTATGTCTTGTCATATTTCCCAACATATTCATCACACCATAGAGTGGGAAAAGACGTCGTCGTCGTCGTCTACCCTTCAAATTGAGTCTGTTACTTTGGGGAGACGTGTATATCGTACACACAACGCTTGCCTAATGGGGGTGAAGAAAGCCGAACACAATCATAGCGGGGAAACACAGATTGTCTCCCAGTGCCTCTCTCTTTTCTTCCATAATGTGTCGTCTCCGAGGAATGTTAACGTTGGTTGGAAAGGAGAGAGAGAGAGAGAGAGAGAGAGTGCTGAGTTTGGCACCGGTTTTGCTGACAATCCACAACACAAGGTACAGTGCTGGGGCATCAAACGTTGCATGAACCTTGAAATTAATTAATGCCGACGCAACGATTAGTTTAATTAAGCTTTCTATTCTCCTCTTAATTAAAGAAAAGAGAGAGGAGAGTAGAGTAATTAATCCGAGTGGGTCGATCAACTAGCTAGTAAAGACCTTGATTATCTCATAATTAGTTATATGGAGGTCTCAAATTCGACGTCTCGTATATAGTTAGAGGAGGATATTTATCTGACTCATATTTAATCCTCGAGTGACGTGAGTTCAGAGTTCGTTAGACTTACAAAAAAGAGACGTCGTTGGATTTAAACACAAGTCTAGATCTCACAACTCTATGTAAACTCGAATGCCATTGTGTTAGATTTCTCGTTATAAAAAAAAAAATAAGAGTGTGTGTGTGAGCGGGGAAGTGGGGGGCAGGGGAACCCCCACTTTCCTTCTTGCTTTGGCGTCTCCATTTCAACACCCAAGTTGGGGTGGGGGCGGGGTTCGTTCAGGAAAGCACCACCACAACCACCCCCACTAGCTTTGTGCTCCCCCTGTGTTTGTGATGTTTTCCCTTCTCTTCTCTCTCTCTCTCTCTTAATCCTCTCCTTTGTTTACGTGTGGGTGTGTGTTCGATGACCAGGCCTAATTTCATGAGCAGGCCGGGGGACTGAGGCAAACTTAATTAGTGATGGAGAATTAGCCCTTTTTTTTTGTTCAGACTGGGTTGACCCACCCACAAGTCTCCGAGCCTTCATGCCGACACGTCGCACAGTCTCCTCTCGACCACTTGTCGTGCGTCTCGATCGCTTGTGAGTGTGGTTGATTTGTTAGGCTTTTATCGATTACTAAACTTGTCCTACAAGCTTAGCAGTGGAATAAATCTTCGACCACATGTCGAAAAGGACATGAAATGAATTATCTCTATATGTTTTGCTTCCACAATGAGAAATAATTAATGAAGATTATGCGTGACAGATATATATATATATCCGTGCTCAAACAAATTAGACAAATATGAAATATGCCCTTTAATTAGCTCTCCACGAATATATTGTCTTAAAATAGAGTGAGTCACCGTCACATGCAGCTGATGATCTATTATAAGAAAATGAATATTAATGTGGCCCGATCAACTATATATATATTACCTGCATGCATGCGAAGGTCCAAAAAGTCCAAACTGCCATTACATATATATATATCATCTTTCCTTGTTCACTGCTCTCGGATCCTCCGCCACATCGTTGTAAGATTTTTTATAAATTTATCTTTTCTTATGATCAGTTGACAAAGGTGACGTAAGATTACATATATATGGATCTTATTTTAGAGTTGGGAAAGGTCCAGGCATACAATATATATATATATATATATATAGCATATCCCTTCGACCCTATAATTATTAATAAACCCATGAAGTATATATATATCTAATATTTAGAGCGTACACTTAATGCAACAAAGAGGAATTACGAGGAATGTATCGATGGTCTCCTCCATAGTGCAGTGCATGCGTAAGACCCGAAATCCGTCCCACCCGGGCCGGCCGGCCGGGTCCCCACTCCCTCAAAGACGTGCCCTACTCTGCAAGTGCTAGCTCCTCCCAAACACATATAATACCGGGCGGGGGAAAGCCACCACCCACGGCCCAACCAGAGCAGTGTTTGTGTTGCACTCTCCAGCACTCGTGTCTCATTAGAGATCATCACGCACCTACACACACACACACACACAATTATATCCACCAACCAGAGAGAGAGACAGTGAGAGAGTTCCTCTATATGAGAAGGAGAAGGATGGCCGCCGTCTCCCTTGGCGACCCAAGGCTGAACCAGGTGCAGGCCAGCCGACCCCCACACCACCACAACCACGGCGTCGTCGTCGACGAGATCGAGGGCCTCCTCCGCGCCTACAAGGACGGCCACGTCGAGCGCGCCCCGGTCGTCCCCGATGTCCCATGCACGTGGTCGTCGGAGCCTGACGTCGTCGCCACGGATGTCGCCCTCGACCCTTCCGCCTCTACCCGCGTCTGGGCCCGCCTCTACGGCGCCCCCGCGGGCCGGGCCGCCGCCGGTAGGCTCCCCGTGCTCGTGTACTTCCACGGCGGGGGCTTCTGCGTCGGCTCCGCCGCGTGGAGCTGCTACCACGACTTCCTGGCGCGGCTCGCCGCCCGCGCGGGTTGCCTCGTCATGTCCGTCAACTACCGCCTCGCCCCCGAGCACCGCCTCCCCGCCGCCTTCGACGACGGCCTCGCCGCCGTGAAGTGGCTGAGGCAGCAGGCGGCCGCCCACGTCCATGACGAGACGTACCGGTGGTGGTGCGGCCGCTGCGACCTTGGGAGGGTCTTCCTCTGCGGCGACAGCGCCGGTGCGACCATCGCCCACCACGTGGCCGTTCAAATCGCGTCCCTCGGGATACCTCTGAGCCCGAGAGGGGTCGTCCTGATACAGCCCTTCTTCGGCGGGGAGGCCCGAACGGCGTCCGAGAAGAACACCCCGCAGCCGCCGGGGTCGGTGCTCAGCCTGGCGGCTTCCGACGCCTACTGGCGCCTGGCGCTGCCGCCAGGGGCTAGCCGCGACCACCCCTGGTGCAACCCGCTGCTGGATGGGAGCGGAACCTGGCCGCTGGGGGAGCTCAGCCTGCCCCCATACTTGGTCTGCATCGCGGAGATGGACATACTGAGGGACAGGGACATGGAGTTCTGCAGGGCGATGAGGAGGGCCGGGAAGAGCGTGGAGGTGGCGGTGCACGCGGGCGTGGGGCACGCCTTCCAGGTGCTGAGCGCGTCGCGGACGTCGCAGTCGCGGGCGCAGGAGATGATAACGCAGCTCAGGGCCTTCATCAACAGATAGATGGCATGTCATGGATAGCATAGCATAGATATATACCACGTCATTGTAGCTTGTATGATAATACAACACACAGAAACCTCCCCCCCCCATCCCTTTCGTCTCCTCTCCCTCCCCACCCCCACCCCCTTTCCTCTGTTGTGGTGATTTAAAAGGTTGCGTGTGAGAACTGTAGTAGTATAGAGTTTCAGAATCCGACGGCCACCAACGAGGTGCTTTTCACAAGAGAAACATGTGGAGAAGCCTTTCTGTACTTTGTAACACGCATCGCCACTGTAATAGCTATTTATCTCTTGCTACACTCCATTACTTGTCCACTTCCGCACCGCACGGTCATCTTTCTTCCCCACCTGTGCTTGGTTTTGGTGATTAGGGGTAATTGCATGTCACAGCTGTTCATGTGGTTTAGCTTTAGCTGAAACACCAGAGAGGGCACTTTCCATTGTTTGGTTAGAACAGCTTGCAGAGCATCTTCGAGTTTGGATCTAGGATCCTCTACGGTGTGCGGTTGGTTTGGTATCAGACTATATAACAGTATATATAACACCCCTTGTGCTGAGACACAGCTAGATTTGGACATATTTTTTTGACAAAAAATTTGGATGTGTTTTAAGATGGGAAGATCAGAACACTGGCTTGATTAAATGCCAACCCAGATCATAATAATCTAAATTGTAGAGGATCTTGTTCGATTTAGCAGTGTATTAAAACATTACCATTTTACGTGATTTAAATGTTGGGATGTGTACCTGAAGCGGAAGCCATCCCACCGAGAAGGAAGACGACGAGGAAGACGATCCACGCTCACGAACATCGGGAAGGGAGCGACGGAACCACGTTCTCCCTCTGATTTCTCTCTCTATCTCACGTACTGTATGTGTGTGTGTAATCTAATGGGGAGTTACACACTAATGTAGAGAGGAGTGACCAGTCCCAATTGGGCTTAAGCAGGATCCCACCCATAACAAGATCCTAATGGGCACTAAATGGGTTCAACCCATTAACATATTCCTTTAACTGGACTTAATGGTGTGTTTAAGTGTGTGTGGCCCAATGACAAGTGGATCACAATATTAGGATTAAACCTAACATTCTCCCACTTGGTCCATCTTGTCACAAACATACCAAATCTTCCTTTTGTAAACATACATATAACATAGACATACATATAGTTTAAAAGACATTTGAAGATTTGATAGTGAGCCTACACCTGAAGGAAAAAACACGATACATGCGCGCATGATTAAAATAAAATCACACACCATTCCAGTTGATAGAATCTAAAAAAATACAAGTATAGTAAATCAAATGACACGAGTCATGGCGGTAAATGCATTCTAATCACACACCACCTTCCATATACCACAATACCACCAACTTACTACAACTGAACACTGAAACTGAATTAATAGATAAACTCAAACTTAATGTTTATCTGATGGTCACCACTTAAGCATACATTCTGCCAAGCATAATCCATAACCAACATGTATATACAACAAATGGAATAGGCAGAAAACAAAAGAAGAATCATGATATAAATGTGATCACAAATAACTGTAAGTGTCATAACATATCAAGATAACTAACAAGACCCATCTTAATCACATGACTACAAAAAGTGCTAGCAGGTAGTCCCTTAGTGAGTGGGTCAGCAATCATAAGATCTGTCCCAATATGTTCTA
This sequence comes from Amorphophallus konjac, assembly GCA_022559845.1. NCBI lineage: Eukaryota > Viridiplantae > Streptophyta > Magnoliopsida > Alismatales > Araceae > Amorphophallus > Amorphophallus konjac. Next base: position 404,428,032 of record CM040120.1, read on the forward strand.
TAGACATTTCATGATTCTTCACTCTATCTCTAAGAGCAAAATACTTAGAATCCAAGGCTCTACCACCCTTGGATGTCTTATTATTCTTAGAGAAGAAGACCGCAGCGGAATTGTCACAGTAAATCTTGATAGGTCTTGAGATGAAATCAATAAATGGTAGACATGTGAGCAAGTTCCGCAACTGAATGGCCTGTCCACTAGCCTCAAAACAAGCAATGAACTCAGCTGCCATAATGGAAGTCACTGTAATACTCTGTTTCTCACTGCACCAAGTAATGGCTCCCCCTGCCAAGAGGAAGATATAGCCTGTAGTAGACTTCCTCGTGTCAAGGCAGCCACCAAAATCAGCATCAGAATATACAATGACCTCCAACTGAGCTGACCTCCTGTATGTGAGTAAATAATCCATAGTCCCTTTCAAATAGCGCATGACTTTCTTGGCAGCCTTCCAATGATCCAAACTTGGGTTGCTTTGGTACCTGCTAAGCATACCCACAGCAAAAGTAATATCTGGACGTGTACAAGTCTGAAGGTACATCAGGCTCCCAACTGCTGAAGCATAAGGAATGAGCTCCATCTGCTTCCTTTCTAAGTCATTCTTAGGACACTGCAAATCACTGAATTTATCTCCTTTCACAATGGGTACTTTATCGGGTGCACAGAATTGCATGTTGAACCTTTCCAAGATCTTTGAGATGTAAGCTTTCTGAGAAAGACCAAGTGTACCTGAAGGTCTATCTCTGGTGATTTCAATGCCTAAGACATAACAGGCATCACCCATATCCTTCATCTCAAAGTTCTAAGAAAGAAAAGCCTTAGTTTCATACAACAAACCAAGATCACTACTAGCAAGCAAGATATCATCCACATACAAAAGTAAGATAATGAATTTACTCCCACTGATCTTTAGGTATAAACATTCATCAATGATGTTTTCCTTAAACCCAAAGGATAAAATGATTTCACTCAACTTTATGAACCATTGACGGGAGGCTTGCTTAATTCCATAAATGGATTTATTTAATTTGCATACAAAGTGTTCTTTTCCCTTAGCATGAAACCCCTGAGGTTGCTCCATATACACTTCTTTATCTAGGTCCCCATTGAGAAATGCCATTTTCACATCCATTTGGTGTAACTCTAAATCAAAATGAGCTACTAAGGCCATGACTAACCTGAATGGGAGCTTCTTAGAAACTAGAGAGAAGGTCTCATCATAATCAATGCCCTCCCTCAGAGTGAAACCTTTAGCCACCAATCTGGCCTTATGTCTCTCAACTTTACCTTTAGAGTCCACTTCAGTTTTGAATACCCATTTGCATCCAATAAGTTTGGACCATTTAGGCAAGTCAACGAGATCTCAGACTTGATTTTTAGCCATTGAGTCAATCTCTTCCTTCATGGCTTCAAACCAATAGGTGGACTTTTCACTTTTCATGGCTTGTGAAAATGTCACTGGATCATCAATGTCACCCCTGTCTACATTATCCTCCTGTAGGTATACCAAAAACTCATCAGATATGGTAGGTCTCCTAACTCTCTCAGATCTGCGTAGTGCTGGCCCCTGATCCACCTGAGGAGGTGGTTGGTCAACAATTGCAGCATCTTCGGGCTCTGGAGCCACTTGAGGTGGACCAACTACAACTTCTTGTTCCCTCTGGATATCATTCTGAGGAATGAATATGGGAACAAAGTTGTCAGTTGTCGCAGGTATTTCAACCCGATCCTGTAACTCCTCAAAAGAAATCTCTCGAGAAGGTACACTCCCACTGACTCCGCCATCCTCAAGAAACCTTGCCTTATCTGTTTCTATAATGATGGGAATATGTGATGGACAATAGAATCTATACCCTTTTGATCTTTCCGGATAACCAATGAAGAATCCACTAGTTGTCTTAGGATCAAAAGCCTTTTCTTGTGGGTTATATGGTCTGGCCTCAGCTGGACATCCCCAAGTGCGCATATAGCTCACTGAAGGTTTCCTACCACTCCACAACTCATAAGGAGTCTTAGGAGTAGATTTAGTAGGAACCTTATTCAAAATGTGTACATCTGTCTTTAAGGCCTCCCCCCACAAAGATAAAGGAATGGTAGAGTGACTTAACATTGTCCTAACCATTTCTTTAAGCGTTCGGTTCCTTCTTTCTGCAACCCCATTCTAATAAGGGCTGCCAGGAGTAGTGTACTGAAGTACAATACCCTCTTCTTTAAGAAACCTAGCTAATGGTCCAGGCCACTGTCACATCTCTGTATACCTACCATAATACTCACCACCCCTATCAGATCTGACTGCCTTAATAGATTTTCCTGATTGTTTCTCTACCTCATTCTTAAAATCTTTAAAGGCATTGAAAACATCTGCCTTTTCAAGAAGTAGATACAGATACATATATCTAGAGTAGTCATCAATGAATGTGGCAAAGTATCGCTCACCAGTAAGACAGGGTGAAAAGGGACCATAGATATCAGTGTGAATTATTTCTAGAAGTCAGAACTTCTAGTGGCATCTTTATTAGGCGTGTGTGTTTTCTTTCCCTTTATGCAATCAACACAACTCTCAAAGTCAGCGAAATCAAGAGTGTGCAACACTCCTTCTCCCACTAACCTCTTAAGCCTCTTAATGGAGATATGCCATAATCTCCTATGCCACAACATAGATGAATTTTCATTAACTCTACCACGCTTGTTGCCAATAGAAACTGAAGTATGCAGGGTATTAAAGGATTGTTCATTCACATTACTAAGACACAATTTATATAAACCATCAGATATAGAACCAGTACCAATAACAATAGAATCCTTTATTAATTCAACTATAGAGTTTCCAAAACTAACATGAAAACCTTCTGAAGCAAGTTTTGATACTGAAACCAAATTTCTACTAAAAGAAGGTACATAAAAAGTGTCTTTCAAATCTAGAACATATCTAGAACTCAAAATGATACTATAAGTTCCAATAGCCTTCACATGTGAGCGCGTCCTATTTCCTGAAAAGATGCATTGCTCACCCTTATTTATAGGCTTTTGGAATAGGAATCCATGCATAGAAATGGCAACATGCACAGTAGAACCTGAGTCAATCCACCATGTATCATTATGAACATTTACTAAATGAGACTCATAGCAAACATAAGATGAGAGATTACCTTTCTTTTCAAACCATCCCTTGAATTTCAAGCACTCTTTCTTAATGTGTCCAAGTTCATGACAGAAGAAGCATTTCTTTTCATTTTCTTTTTCTTTTTCTTTGCCTTTGCCCTTTTCTTTCTTGTAGTGCTTCTTCTTGCCCGTCTTTGAACACTTTTGTGCTTTCCTGAACTCCCACTTCCTTTATGAGAGGAAAAATTAGCAACTTGATTTCTCTCCCCTCTCAACTTCTCCTCCTCCTGAACACACATGGTCATCAATTCATTTGGTGACCATTTAGCTTGATGTGTGTTGTATGAGATCTTAAAGGCCTCATACTCATTTGGAAGAGAGTTGAGAATAAAGTGGATAAGGAATGTATCTGAAATGGTAACCTCCATTGCATTAAGCTGAAATGCAATATCTCTCATCATCATAATGTGTTCTCTAATGCTACCACTGCCAGTGTATTTTATTGAGGAAAGCTTAGCCATTAAGGTGCTAGCCTTTGCTTTATCAGAACTGATGAACTGTTCCTCAATAGCCTTTAAAAATCCACTAGTTGTGGCCTGCTCAGGGATATATCCCTTAATGTTTTGACCTACATGTCCTTGTAAGAACAGTAGGCACAAACTGTTGGATCTTTCCCATTTCTCAAAGTGAGTCTTCTGTTCCTGTGTGCTTTCTGCTGTAAGAGGAGCTGGTTTTCCTTCACGCAAAGACAAATATAAATCCATGCACCCTAAAGCAAATAGTACCATTTGTTTCCATTCAGTGAAATTAGTGCCATTCAGATAAGGGACAGTTCCAGTGAAGGGTGCAAACAAAGGAGAAGCACCTGAAGATAACCAAATGCTCACATATATCAAAAAATGAAATGGCAGCAAATATGAGGCATACAAATGAATGCTAAGTAATTCTAACAACTGAAATAAATTACTTTAGCATGCTAATGGACAAACTCCCCACAAAATAACTTAAGTGATAGAACTAAGACTTATATATACACTTTGATGTCAAGAGAGAGTACCTTTGGGTACAAAAACCCTCAAGAGTCGCCATGCACATAAGTCATATTCTATCATATTCATGGCATGAAAATAGAACAGTCCTTTGGGAGTTAAATTCTACATTCAAACCAAGAACACAAAGTTTGATATCATTTTAATTCCTTAATGAGAATACTTTATTATTCTCCATGCATAAGGCCACTTTGGTGGTCAACTTACACACTTTGAATGCTAAAATATCCTCCACCAATTAAAAATGATAACAAACAAATTATAATGCTCATAAATGACACTATTTATAACTTAAGAGTGTAAAATTTTATCATTCCTCGTAGTTAGTGCCACTTTGGTGGTCTACCTAACAACTTAAAAATCAAAAATTTCACACAAAACTGCATAATAGCATCAAATAACACTTAATATGAGCAAAAAGGACATAAACATAATAATTATTACAATCTGAAAGGGAGATATTAATGTATGAATAATTTCTGTAGAGAGGTCAAAATATCACAAAATTACCTCCTAATATTAAAGCAATAATTATTTGTTCACTAATAAGCCTTAATCATGCCAAAACTAAATTAAAATGGTTAAAAACACAAGTTTCAGCATGTTGTTATATAAATATTCCTTTCTGTTTGCAGAAATAACCACTGAATTGCAAACATACCCACAGAAATTGCTTCTGTATCCAAACTGTTTACAAAATGGACCCTATATCCTTTAAAAAAATGTTAAAGGGCTCAATATGTACCCAGAATGAATGGGCCCAAGATCCAGAACTTAATACATCTTATAGAAAACCCATTAACATAATTTAAAGAATAAGGATATAATTAAATGAATTTGAATAAACAGTTTATACTTAAAGGATACACAGAAGTAATAATGGATACGGATATTTAAAATGGATTTTAATTAGATTCGGATACGTAAACGGATCTGGATTCGGGTTCCAAATAAGATCCGTATGGATCTCAGACCCAAAATCTGAAACCAGAACCGTTAAACACCTTAAACTAGGATCACAATCCAAACCCAAAACTTAAAACCCAAATGCCTTAAGAGGAGACCCAGAATAAGATCCACAACCTTATTGGATCCTATTAAGAATCCCAAACTTAATATTCACTTAATGGAGGGTAAAAAGGTCATGGACCCTTCATCTTCTCTAACCGCCGCGAAGCCCCCATGCCCTAAACCCTAATCGCAGGAGGCCGCCGCCGCCAAGGGAGAGGGAAAGGGGGGGCACCCGTCCGCCGTCGGACCCCCGCCGGCCGGAGACGGCGCCAGAGGCGTCGTCCGGTGGGGTGTGCACGCGCTCGGCACGAAAGGCCGCGCGGCGGGAAGCCTCTGCACGCGCTCCCGGATGGTCGCCTGGCGCTGCACGCGGTCGCGGTGGGGAGCCATCTGCCCGGGCACAAGTGGCCGCTGCGGCGAGGACCAGCCGTAGGGGACAGCCGGGGCGTTGACCCGCCGGCAACCGTTGGCCTCCGGTGACTGAAAACCCTTTTTTTATTATTAATATACTGTGGAGGTTCCCTGCGTGATGCGGGACGAGACCACGGATACAACAAGCTCGCGATTGTCCCTTAACGAGAGAAGCGTCGGATGTGCGCGGTTGAGAAACCGGTAATGAGCTAGGGTGGTCGGCTCTCACTTGTGCCTGGATCGGGTCACGGGACGGTCACGCTCTCTCTCGCAGCAGCGGTGATATGAAAATAAAGTGAGCTACGATCCTAGAACATGCTCTCTAGCAGTGGCATAAACAAGTATATATGAAAATAAGCAAATGCCGAGTGTAGGGAGCGAGAACGATACCTCCACCCGCTCGACGTGGGGAAGACGGACCCGGCCGAAACTCGTACTCCCGGAACAATAATACACAATATTAGAGTAATACACGTCGCTACCCACTCCACGCAGGGAGGTAAAGGGCTACACAATGGGGTCCGGGAGGACCGAATTCGGGTTGACGGGCGGCTTCTCACGTTGATTCGGTAGCACCCGAACTAGTGACGGTGGGGCCCACATGCTGTCCGGAGGGGTCGAGTGGGACCCGGTGACACCGCTGTAGTGGGGACACTTAGGGAAGTGTTCCCTGGGCTGGCGGCACGCTGGTTCGCCGACCGGAGGCTGGGCGGCTCCGATCGGCACCGGTCGGAATAACCGGCCACGGACCTGCCCGTTCTATTTTCCGACGCGCGCTCCGGCGAGAACGGACGCTGCGATCAACCCCGACGTCGGAATGCAACGAAACCGGCGCCATTGGAAAGCTGCTTCGAAGGGCTTAAACCCTCTATGATTACAGAAAAATAACAAAGCATGTACTTCTAATTGGCGAATTTTGAAGGTTGCTGTTGTACAGTGGCCTAACTCTCAGATCTGCAGGGCTGTTCTCTGATAACTGCCGTTGACCGCAGGGTAGATGTCCGATTCAGCTCTTGAGGTCTTCATAAACGTTGTAGGAAATTGAGCTAGGAAGATGGAAAAATTAGTTTTGACAAGTTTGGATGTGGATATGAATTGATAGGATTTTAGCACTAATAGTGGATCGGATCTGGAATCTGACTAAAAGCACTATAGCAGAGATAGAACACGAATTTTGAAAAATAGGTAGAAGGCTGATCAGAAATTAAGAAAATTCATGGATGTAGAGAATGATGGATAGAACGCCCAGTAAAATTGGGAGGGTTTGGAAAAATCACAAAGATGGTCGGAGGTGGGAAACACAGAGCTGCTATCACTGTAGATAGACACAGGACAGATCTGGGAGTGAAAGATGAACGAAAATGTAAAGATATCAAACGAAGGATTTTGGACCTGAATTGTTTTGTAGAGATGGGGATACAAAATAGGAACAACCTCTAAAAATTTCAGATCAAGAGGACGTCGTGGATGACTACAGAATTTCGTGGAAGTCACCTCTATCCAGCAGGACATAACCTTGAAGATGGCTCCGCAGCGGCTCGTAGGCGGCACGAACGGTGGCGGCGGCACAGATGATCACCGGAGATAGTGGGGAGGGGATAGAAGGTAGAATCACTCTAGAACTGGAGGTTGGAGGAGAGAAACCAGAGGGAGAGAGGAGGGGCTCAAGAACACTCTTGATTTTCCAAAAATTTTCTCTTCATTAATGCTAACAAATTAATGGAAAATACAACATTTTATATGCTATGTATCTAATCAATTGTACACCCTTGGATCTAGGGATGGGGGATGAAAGGCTGGGATTAAGTGTGATAAACACACAAAAAATATTAAAATATGCCTAGTGGAATGGGGCGCCCCCTTGACCATATGTAAGGGTTGAATGGGTAGGTGAAGGTAGGTGACCTACCTTGGACCAATGTAACCACTTGTGCACCCATGTGGCATTTTGACATTCAACTCTTCTAGATGGCCACCTAGGATGGTTGACCAGCCCCACATGAGTGACATGGACCAATGGGAAAGGGCTGAGGGCCCCCTTGCTTGGTCCTACTGGAATTTTACATATAAACCCACTAAGACCAACAATTGCGTACCCATATAACACAAGGGTATACATACAAATATGAAAAGACATAAATGTAAACAAAATGCGTACGGTCTTGTCTCGATGTCCCCATCAATTCTCCCCGGGTGGGAGGAACTCGACCCCGTCGAGTAGGGGTATGGATGCTCGAATACTCCGGCGGATCCGTCACCGTGCAAAGTAACGCGGGTATGCTCCACTCCAAGTGACCGTCACCTGCTCATTCCATATATACTCGATATGCACAAGCTGCTATGGGCTAAAGGTGGACACTCCGGGTGGGGCACTCTCAAAAGGGGAGGTGGCGGCTCGAAGACTCACTAGGAATCACCGCTGAGTCCCTGTAGGTGACTAGATCCGGGTATAGATAGAGAACCGATCCCATACTCTTCGAGTGAGTCCAATCGCCTCTTACTCATAAGAGAATGACAACGAGCTGACACAAGATACATGCAGACAAACAAACGACACACAAACCATACAAACAAACCACACAAGGAAAACACACTGACTCATCTATGACCCTAGACACACCTAATGTTAGTCCGACCCGTACATGGATGACGGCGGACCAGGACACCCGAACGTGTGCCATGCATGCATTTGACGTAACCGGAGGTTGACGTCATGGGGAACTCCTAGACACCCTACGATGCACCAATCATGGACATTGGGCTTGGATGTGGGAAGTTCGGGAGGTGCGGGTGGTTTGGATGGATCGGAGAAACCAAAGCTTTCATTACCCCCATATGAAAATTTGGACCTATGGCTATGTGGAGGTTGCTTGGCCCGAGTGGAAAAGGTGTGATAATGAACTCCGCGGAGGAAGTGGAGTGAAGATGGGGGCTCGGGAGATTCACTAGTGAGGGGGTCAAAATGGTCGAAGAAGGTATGACCCCGTGAGGTGGGTTCCAACATGACATGGTCCCAAGTTTGGAATTCATAATCACCGCCATACATTATGATCAGTGGGACGACGGACATGTGTAGAAAATAGGACTCCTCCCTTGGGCAAAAGGGAATGAAGTCGGACTCGGCCGGCATCGGGAGGAGTAGAAGAATCTCTGTGGTGACACACCCCACGGTGCACACGGAGGTAATGGACCCTAAGGCCGGATGGGTGAAGCTAAGACTAGCGGGTCGGTCAAAGCCTCGGGCCAGTAGGTGCGTCAACTTCCATTGTGAATCTAATCCCATGACAAGATCATCCAACGTGTCAACATGGTGACTAGATCGAAAAGTTGTGTGGTAGGAGTTGAAGGGTACCAATGGTAGTGTGGGGTCCATAGATGGAAAGGGAGGTGGGACCAAGCCATCCTTGAGCCAACTAAAAAGTGGCTCGGCGATGTATAGCGTTCCCGTAAGAAACACAGGTGGCTCGGGATGAGATGGCTCCAAGCATAATGGTTCCGAATGTGGAGTGGACCGCCGGGGTTGGGTGGCTGGACATGTGAGGGTGATCTTGTCGGGTAGGTAAGGTGGGTATAAGGTGCAAGTCCTCTTGCCCCAGTCAAGATTGGCTCTTCGTTCTCCTAACCACATTTGTCCTAACATGATGCATGAACCAGCAAGTGTGCCGATCCTACACCATGCGCGATCGGTGTAGAGAACAGAGCCGATCCTCTTATAGAACTCAACACAAGCAAAATCACCATCGCGGATAATCTCGCCTGTCTTGGAGAGAGACTCCACGATGTCAAGAGAAACCCAATTATCCGACTCCCTATCGGTGAAATAGAGTTCCGTTGTGGACCCGTTGGGTAGAGCGACTTTCATAGTGAGAGGGGTAAAACCAAGGGCTCGGTCCATGAGGACATTGACTTTGGCCACAAAGGTTGACCACTCGGATGTGTGGTCTTGGAGAACGGCCATGGGTAGCGGACATGGACATGCATACGCACGGTGACAAGACACTAGACCTACTATGCAAGTTTGGAATGCATGCACACTAAGGACCCTAGACGTAAACCAAGACTCGGTATGTGGCGGAGTTAATCGATCCGAAGATCACTCGCGCAAGTGTGCGGTCTTCCCGATAGGCGTAGCCTAACGTTCGGACAACACCTTTTTATATACCGACTAATGGTATGCAAATGCGACCCAAAAGACACTTTTTTTGTTTTAAAACAATGATGACCCTAAACACGACGTAGACAATGACTAATGACTAGACGTAAATGACGCCTTTTTTTGACACCCTAGACTCAACCTCGCTCTGATACCAAATTGATGCGGGACGAGACCACGGACACGACAAGCTCGCGATTGTCCCTTAACGAGGGAAGCGTCGGATGTGCGCGGTTGAGAAACTGGTAATGAGCTAGGGTGGTCGGCTCTCACTTGTGCCCGGATCGGGTCACGGGACGGTCACGCTCTCTCTCGCAGCAGCGGTGATATGAAAATAAAGTGAGCTACGATCCTAGAACATGCTCTCTAGCAGTGGCATAAACAATTATATATGAAAATAAGCAAATGCCGAGTGTAGGGAGCGAGAACGATACCTCCACGCGCTCGACGTGGGGAAGACGGACCCGGCCGAAACTCGTACTCCCGGAACAATAATACACAATATTACATCAATACACATCGCTGCCCACTCCACGCAGGGAGGTAAAGGGCTACACAATAGGGTCCGGGAGGACCGAATTCGGGTTGACGGGCGGCTTCTCGCATTGATTCGGCAGCACCCGAACTAGTGACGGTGGGGCCCACGTGCTGTCCGGAGGGGTCGAGTGGTACCCGGTGACACCGCTGTAGTGGGGACACTTAGGGAAGTGTTCCCCGGGCTGGCGGCACGCTGGTTCACCGGCCGGAGGCCGGGCGGCTCCGATCGGCATCGGTCGGAATAACCGGCCACGGACCTGCCGGTTCTGTTTTTCGGCACGCGCTCCGGCGAGAATGGACGCTGCGATCAGCCCCGACGTCGGAATGCGACGAAACTGGCGCCGTTGGAAAGCTGCTTCGAAGGACTTAAACCCTCTATGATTACAGAAAAATAAAAAAGTATGTACTTCTAATTGGTGAATTTTGAAGGTTGCTGTTGTACAGTGGCCTAACTCTCAGATCTGCAGGGCTGTTCTCTGAGAACTACCATTGACCGCAGGGTAGATGTCCGATGCAGCTCTTGAGGTCTTCATAAAAGTTGTAGGAAATTGAGCTAGAAAGACGGAAAAATTGGTTTTGACAAGTTTGGATGTGGCTATGAATTGATAGGATTTTAGTACTAATAGTGGATCGGATCTGGAATCTGACTAAAAGCACTGTAGCAGAGATAGAACATGAATTTTGAAAAATAGGTAGAAGGCTGATCGGAAATTAAGAAAATGCATGGATGTAGGGAATGATGGATAGAATGCCCAGTAAAATTGGGAGGGTTTGGAAAAATCACAAAGATGGTCGGAGGTGGGAAACACAGAGCTGCTGTCACTGTAGACAGAGACAGGACAGATCTGGGAGTGAAAGATGAACGAACATGTAAAGATATCAAACGAAAGATTTTGGACCTGAATGTTTTTGTGGAGATGGGGATACAAGATAGGAACAACCTCTAAAAATTTCAGATCAAGAGGACGTCGTGGATGACTACAGAATTTCGTGGAAGTCACCTCTATCCAGCAGGACATAACCTTGAAGATGGCTCCGCGGCGGCTCGTAGGCGGCACGAACGGCGGTGGCGGCGGCACAGATGATCACCGGAGATAGTGGGGAGGGGATAGAAGGTAGAATCACTCTAGAACTGGAGGTTGGAGGAGAGAAACCAGAGGGAGAGAGGAGGGGCTCAAGAACACTCTTAATTTTCCAACAATTTTCTCTTCATTAATGCTAACAAATGGAAAATATAACCTTTTATATGCTATGTATCTAATCAATTGTACACCCTTGGATCTAGGGATGGGGGATGAAAGGCTGGGATTAAGTGTGATAACACACAAAAAATATTAAAATATGCCTAGTGGAATGGGGCGCCCCCTTGACCATATGTAAGGGTTGAATGGGTAGGTGAAGGTAGGTGACCTACCTTGGACCAATGTAACCACTTGTCTACCCATGTGGTATTTTGACATTCAACCCTTCTAGATGGCCACCTAGGATGGTTGACCAGCCCCACATGAGTGACATGGACCAATGGGAAAGGGCTGAGGGCCCCCTTGCTTGGTCCTACTGGAATTTTACATATAAACCCACTAAGACCTACAATTGCGTACCCATATAACACAAGGGTATACATACAAATATGAAAAGACATAAATGCAAACAAAATGCGTACGGTCTTGCCTCGATGTCCCCATCACTGCGCACGCGGTGGTGCGCCTGCACAGGGAAGTCCCCACCGCGGTGGCGTCCCTGGGCAAGGAGCCCCCGCCCGCCACCTTCACCCAGGACCGTTTCCGGCCGTAGTATCCTCCGCGACGGTGGTCAACGCCCCACAACCGTGAGAAGTAAACTAAAAGAAAAGCTCTGCTGTATGTTGATCTATTCCGTGCGACTGAAGCGGAAGAGATCAAAGCCCACAGTAAATCGTCCCGAGAACGATGAGAGGAGTCCGAGAGATCAGAACTCGAGCTCTGATACCACATGTTGGGATGTGTACCAGAAGCGAAAGCCATCCCACCGAGAAGGAAGACGACGAGGAAGACGATCCACGCTTACGAACACCGAGAAGGGAGCGACGGAACCACGTTCTCCCTCTGGTTTCCTCTCTCTATCTCACGTACTGTATGTGTGTGTGTAACCTAATGGGAAGTTGCACACTAATGTAGAGAGGAGAGATCATTCCCAATTGGGCTTAAGCAAGATCCCACCCATAACAAGATCCTAATGGGCACTAAATGGGTTCAGTCCATTAACAAATTCCTTTAACTGGACTTAATGGTGTGTTTAAGTGTGTGTGGTCCAATGATAAGTGGACCACAATATTAGGATTAAACCCAAGATTAAAACATTTCACTATTCATTTGCTATCGTTTGAGAAATCGCGTGAACGAACGCATCCGTTGGAAATCAAAGGGCTTGCGGATGCATCTACTCACAAATCAGTGTTATCTTATTTTAATTCAATTCGTAAACACTGTAAATTGATCACTTTGGGTGATCAATTGAAGAATTTTGGTTATACGCATGTTGCTCTCTCGTGTGCTCTTCTTTTCTCTTCCATTTTTATTTCTTTGTGTCGAGTTCTCGTAAGTTTAATCGAGATTCACAAAGTTAACTTCGAAGTCGTATTAACGAGAGAGAGAGGGGTCTCGCTACTCGAACGTCATCATATCTATAGGAGGTCATTGCCGCGAAAATCGACTGTCGGATGACAATAGAACTCTTAATTCTAATCACTATGTATTTCGACTCAACCGACTATACTTCTAACTTCATTTATTTCTAATTGCTCGCAGTTGATTTCTTATTTTCGATAGTACAAAAATAACAATCTAAGAGTTCTATTTTTTATTATATTATTAAAAATAAACTTCAAATAAAAAATAATTTATGTCATATTGACAAAATACACAATTCTAAAATTACGTCCGGACACATTTCAAGAACGTGGTTTAATAACCAGACGCATTTCTAACTAAAAAACGTATTCACGTGTCGACACGTTTTAAGTACGTTCCAAACGCGACGTTGTAATTCGACGCGCATCAACAGAAATGCGGCCGTGTGGAATCATGCATTTCAAACTCATTGAGTCATGCCTCGATCCATCATCCAACACGTTTCAGCAAAAATGCATCTGGTTGCGTCAACGCGTTTCAAAGCGTTTGTCATCAGTTTAGCAGTGCATCCGTTGCACGGCGCATTCAAAGTTAATTAACGCCTAAGGGGAAGGTGTTATTCTTAATTTACATCTAATTATCTAGACGTGTTTTATATTATTTATGTATCTCATAAAATAAAATTATTCATGTTTAAATAGTGATTTCTATTTTCAAAACATTCTTATATTTATTTATTTATTTTTTTTAAATTAATATTTCTATTTTTTAAAAATAAAATATTGAAAAAATATTTATGCTATTTCTGAAATTATATCTTTGAAATTTAGATACTGAAATGTATTTCTGTTTAATTATAACTATTTCTAGAAAAAAGGGGGGAAACGTTTCTATTTCAATTTCTAGTTTCTAAAAATAAAAATATAATTTTAAAAATTATTTCTATTTTAAATATATTCTATTTACAGAATATAAAATTATGAATTCTATTTAGGAAAAGTAGCTATTTCTGTTTTTTCAGAAAACACATGAAAATCATTTCTGCTTTAAATGATTTCTGTTTATAGTAAATTAATTTCTAAAACTTTGCTATTGTTTATAGTAAAATAAAACATTTCTGTTTTTTTCAGAAAATACATGTTACTGTTTTAAAAAGTTGTTTCTGTTATCAGAAAAATAGAAAACCCTTAAAATTGTTTCTGTTTAAATAAATTATTTCTATTTTTAAAAATTTTAAATTTAGAAAATCATTTCTGTTTACATAAAAATATTTATTTATTTTTTATGGAAATAAAATTTTGTAAATTGTTACTTTTGATTAGTTTACATAAACTAATTAATCTTGCTTGTTAAAAATAAAATCTCATAAATTAGTGCTTGCTGAAAAATATTATTATTTTCTACTTTTATTAAGTTGTGTCTTTATTAATTACTTTGTGATAATTCAAAATCAAAGTGATTATTTGTTGATTTTGTTCAAGTGTGTTGACAAAAACCCAACACATTTGGTTTACAGATTATATTATCCCACAATTTTCTAAATGCCCAACCTAATCACCCTTAGTGCCAAACCAGAAAAATTTGATGGAGGAAACTTTAAAAAGTGACAAAACCAAATACGATTTTGGTCGGTCATTAGCGAGAGCACCATCGAGAGTCGTGAGTCGGGTTCCTCGCAAAACACCACCGACGAGTTCAAACTCGTGCATCTCGTGCCCAAGCTGAACCCGACTTATCCACCACTATAACATCCGAAGAAATTAATAGACTATCATTGTCTCCACCGAATTTTAAGAGCCTTATCCAACAACCTCTGCGACCTATACTATAACTCCAAAAGTTCCAGTGAATTATGGGATGCCTTAGAGGCCACATATGGACTTGATGATGTTGAAATCAAACGTTTCAAGAGCTCAGACTTTAACAAACTTAAGGTCGTGGACAACAAGCATATGAATGACCAAATTCATGTGAGGGTCTAGTCCACGAACTAAGAGCTATAGGATCCTAGCTAGATGAATCTTTCCAAGTAGTCTATCTATTAGACAAATTACCCCCATCTTAGTCTAATTTTATCAAAACCCTTAGTCACACTTAAGGTAACCTTACTATAACATAATTATTTGGTACAATTAGAGTTGAAGAATAACATAAACTTAGAGAGGTGTTCACTCAAAACTATAAACCCAAAGCCAACATGGTCAAGACCAAGCCCTTTAATCCCACCGGAAGTCATTTCCTTCTCGACGCAACCACTTAAGAAAAATCACCGACCACTCCATCATAAAAAATTCCAAAACCTAAATCCTTAAAAGAAGTCAAATGAGAACAATTGGGAGTGCTCTTGCTATGTGTGTGGGTAGACGAACCATCTAGCATTTCAATGCTACTTCCGAAAGAAGAATGCTTGAAAGATGAAAAGGAATGGTCCTCCTCCAACTGGCCTTCTAGTCAACATGGTGACTACAGGTGATGGTGAATCTGAACTTGCATTTAGGTCAGTTCTCTTAAACATTAAAGTGACCTTGACCAATTTTTCTTGCAAGGGTAACCCGAAGGACATCCCTCTTCGTCGGCCGACCGAAGGAAGAGAAAGAAGGAACTCACATGATCTCCTATCTCTGAGGGATCACGCGATCACTTCTTTATTCATTTTGGGGTCCTTGACCCGTGGCGATCACATAACCACACACACGCCCTCACGCGTGTATTTCTTTGTTTCATTTCTACAATCTCCTTCCCTTTATTTCATTTTTGTTATCCCCACTCCCCATTTCCATTCCTGTTCAATCCCGCGGAGAGTAACCTCTCGCGGAGGTTTCATTCACGTCATTTCATCCACGTCATTTCAATTTCAGTTCAATCCCGCAGAGAGTAACTTCTCGCGGCAGTTTCATTCATGCCATTTCTATTTCCATCATTTCAATTACTGTCTAAACCCCGCGGAGAGTAACTGCTCGCGGCAGGTTTCATTCACGCCATTTCCATTACTATCATTCCCCCTTCCCCATTTCAATTATTGTCATTCCCCCTCCCTCATTTCAATTATTGTCTAAACGCCGCAGAGAGTAACTGCTCGCGGTAGGTTTCATTTACGCCCTTTCCATTATTGTCATCCCCCCTTCCCCATTTCAAGTCCTGCCTAAACCCCGCGGAGAATAACTTCTCGCAGCAGTTTTATTCACGTCATTTCTATTTCTGTTATTTCCATTCCTGTCGAACCCACGGAGAGTAACATCCCGTTGCGATTTCGTATTGCACTTTTTTCATTCCGTGTGTTTTCCCATCTCTAACCCCGTGGAGGCAATCCTCTCTGGGGGTCTTTTCCCGCATTTCACTGCGCAACGCGCATCGGTGACCGTCTCTCTTTTCCCGTGACATCGTTCACACTTGGATCAGAGGAGTTTTTCAGAAATTCACATACATGAAAATATGGTTAGCAGGAAAAATTAACACAATAGAGCTGAAGCACGTAATTGTCTGAATGATAATAAAAAGGCATATATTTAAAAAAAAAGAGAAAGTAGGATATGTTTGGGATGTGTACCAGAAGCAGAAGCCATCCCACACGAAAGAAGACGTCGAGGAAGACGATCCACGCTCACGAACACCGGGAAGGGGAGCGACGGAACCCATATTCTCCCTCTGGTTTCCTCTCTCTATCTCACGTACTGTATGTGTGTGTGTAACCTAATGGGGAGTTGCACACTTATCTAGAGAGGATGGACCAGTCTCTAATGGGTTTAAACAGGATCCCACCCATAACAGGATCCTAATGGGCACTGAATGGGTTCAGCCCAATAACATATTCTTTTAACTGGCCCTAACAGTGTGTATAATTGTATGTGGCCCAATCACAAGTGGACCATAATATTAGGATAAAACCCAACATTCTCCCACTTGGTCCACCTTGTCTTAAACATACCAAATCTTCCCTTCGAAAATATACATATAATATAGACATACATATAGTTTTTGAAAAAGACTCTTGAAGATTTGATATATTGGGCCTACACCTAAAGGGAAAAACATGATACATGCGCGCATGATTAAAACAAAATCACACCATTCCAGTTAATGGAATCTGAAGAAGTTCAAGTATAGTAAATCAAATGACATGAGTCATGGCGGTAAATGCATTATAATCACACATCACCTTCCATGTACCACAATGCCACCAACTTACTATAACTGAACACTGAAACTGAAATAGTAGATAAACTTAAACTTAATGTTTACCTGCTGGTCACCACTTAAGTATAAATTCTGCCAACCATAATCCATAACCAACATGTATATACAACAAATGGAATAGGCAGAAAATAATAGAAGAATCATGATATAAATGTGATCACAAATAACTATAAGTGTCATAACATATCAAGGGAACTAACAAGACCCATCTTAATCACATGACTACAAAAGATGCTATCATGTAGTCCCTTAGTGAGCGGGTCAGCAATCATAAGATCTGTCCCAATATGTTCTATAGACACTTCATGATTCTTCACTCTATCTCTAAGAGCAAAATACTTAATATCCAAGGCTCTACCACCCTTGGATGTCATATTATTCTTAGAGAAGAAGACCGCAGCAGAATTGTCACGGTAAATCTTGATAGGTCTTGAGATGAAATCTATAAATGGTAGACCTGTGAGCAAGTTCCGCAACTGAATGGCCTGTCCACTAGCCTCAAAATAAGCAATGAACTCAGCTGCCATAGTGGAAGTCACTGTAATACTCTGTTTTTCACTGCACCAGGTAATGGCTCCCCCTGCCAAGAGGAAGATACAGCCTGTAGTAGACTTCCTTGTGTAAAGGCAACCACCAAAATCAGCATCAGAATATATAATGACCTCCAACTGATCTGACCTCCTATATGTGAGCATGTAAGCCATAGTCCCTTTCAAATAACGCATGACTTTCTTGGTAGTCTTTCAATGATCTAAACCTAGGTTACTTTGGTACCTACTAAGCATACCCACAGCAAAAGCAATATCTGGACGTGTACAAGTCTGAAGGTACATCAGGCTCCAAACTGCTGAAGAATAGGGAATGAGCTCCATCTGCTTCCTTTCTAAGTCATTCTTAGGACACTGTAGATCACTGAATTTATCTCCTTTTACAATGGGTACTTTATCGGGTGCGCAGAATTGCATGTTGAACCTTTCCAAGACTTTTGAGATGTAAGCCTTTTGAGAAAGACTAAGAGTGCCTGAGGGTCTATCTCTGGTGATCTCAATGCCTAAGACATAACATGCATCACCCATATCTTTCATCTCAAAGTTCTTAGAAAGAAAAGCCTTAGTTTCATGCAACAAACCAAGATCACTACTAGCAAGCAAGATATCATCCACATACAAAAGCAAGATAATGAATTTACTCCCACTGACCTTTAGGTATAAACATTCATCAATGATGTTTTCCTTAAATCCAAAGGATAATATGATTTCACTAAACTTTATGAACCTTTGTCGGGAGGCTTGCTTAACTCCATAAATGGATTTCTTTAATTTGCATACCAAGTGTTCTTTTCCCTTAGCATGAAACCCCTGAGGTTGCTCCATATACACTTCTTTATCTAGGTCCCCATTGAGAAATGTCGTTTTCACATCCATTTGGTGTAACTCTAAATCAAAATGAGCCACCAAGGTCATGACTAACCTGAATGAGAGCTTCTTAGAGACTGGAGAGAAGGTCTCATCATAGTCAATGCCCTCCCTCTGAGTGAAACCTTTAACCACCAATCTGCCCATATGTCTCTCAACTTTACCTTTAGAGTCCACTTTAGTTTTGAATACCCATTTACATCCAACAAGTTTGGACCCTTTAGGCAAGTCAACGAGATCCCAGACTTAATTTTTAGCCATTGAGTCAAGCTCTTCCTTCGTGGCTTCAAACCAATAGGTGGACTTTTCACTCTTCATGACTTGTGAAAATGTCACCGGATCATCAATGTCACCCATGTCTACATTATCCTCCTGTAGGTATACCAAAAACTCATCAGATATGACAGGTCTCCCGACTCTTTCAGATCTATGTAGTGTTGGCCCCTGGTCCACCTGAGGAGGTGGTTGGTCAACTATTGCAGCATCTACTAGCTTTGGACCCACTTGAGGTGGACCAACTACAACTTCTTGTTCCCTCTGGATATCATTCTGAGGAATGAATATGGGAACAAAGTTGTCAGTTGTCACAGGTATTGCAACCTGATCCTGTAACTCCTCAAAAGAAATCTCTCGAAAAGGTCCACTCCTACTGACTCTGCCATCCTCAAGAAATCTTGACTTATCTGTTTTTATAATGATGGGAACATGTGATGGACAATAGAATCTATACCCTTTTGATCTTTCCGGATAACCAATGAAGAATCCACTAGTTATCCTAGGATCAAAAGTCTTTTCTTGTGGGTTATATGGTCTGACCTCAGCTGGACATCCCCAAGTGCGCATATAGCTCACTGAAGGTTTTCTACCACTCCACAACTCATAAGGAGTCTTAGGAGTAGCTTTAGTAGGAACCTTATTCAAAATGTGTACAACTGTCTTTAAGGCCTCCCCCCACAAAGACAAAGGAAGGGTAGAGTACTTAACATTGTCCTAACCATTTCTTTAAGCGTTCGGTTCCTTCTTTCTGCAACCCCATTCTGATAAGGGTTGCCAGAGTAGTGTACTGAGGTACAATACCCTCTTCTTTAAGGAACCTAGCTAATGGTCCAGGCCTCTGTCCCATCTCTGTATACCTACCATAATACTCACCACCCCTATCAGATCTAACTACCTTAATAGATTTTTCTGATTATTTCTCTACCACATTCTTAAAATCTTTAAAGACATTGAAAACATCTGCCTTTTCAAGAAGTAGATAGAGATACATATATCTAAAGTAGTCGTCAATGAATGTGGCAAAGTATCGCTCACCAGTAAGACAGGGTGAAAAGGGACCACATATATCAGTGTGTACTATTTCCAGAAGTTCAGAACGTCTAGTGACATCCTTATTAGGCGTGTGTGTTTACTCTCCCTTAATGCAATCAACATAAGTCTCAAAGTCAGTGAAATCTAGAGTGTGCAACACTCCTTCTCTCACTAACCTCTTAAGCCTCTTAATGGAGATATGCCCTAATCTCCTATGCCACAACATGGATGAATTTTCATTAACTCTACCACGCTTGTTGCCAATAGAAACTGAAGTATGCAGGGTATTAAAGGATTGTTCATTCTCATTACTAAGACACAATTTATATAAACCATCAGATATAGAACGAATACCAATAACAACAGAATCCTTCATTAATTCAACTACAGAGTTTCCAAAACTAATATGAAAACCTTCTGAAGCAAGTTTTGATACTCAAACCAAATTTCTACTAAAAGAAGGTACATAAAAAGTGTCTTTCAAATCTAGAACAAATCCTGAACTCAAAATAATCCTATAAGTTCTAATAGCCTTCACTTGTGAGCGTGTCCTATTTCCTGAAAAGATACACTGCTCACCCTTATTGATAGGCCTTTGGAATAGGAATCCCTGCATAGAAATGACAACATGCACAGTAGAACCAAAGTCAATCCACCATGTATTATTAGGAACATTTACTAAATGAGACTCATAGCAAACATAAGATGAGATATTACCTTTCTTTTCAAACCATCCCTTGAATTTCAAGCACTCTTTCTTAATGTGTCCAGATTCATGACAGAAGAAGCATTTCTTTTCTTTTCTTTTTCTTTTTCTTTGCCCTTTCTTTTCTTGTTATGCTTCTTCTTGCCCTTCTTTTGAACACTCTTGTGCTTTCCTGAACTTCCACTTCCTTTATGAAAGGTAAAATTAGCAACTTGATTCCTCTCCTCTCTCAACCTCTCCTCCTCCTGAACACACATGGTCATCAATTCATTTGGTGACCATTTAGCCTGATGTGTGTTGTATGAGATCTTAAAGGCATCATCCTCATTTGGAAGAGAGTTGAGAATAAAGTGGATAAGGAATGTATCTGAAATTGTAACCTCCATTATATTAAGCTGAAATGCAATGTCTCCCATCATCATAATATGTTCCCTAATGCTACCACTGCCAGTATATTTTATTGAGGAAAGCTTAGCCATTAAGGTGCTAGCCTTTGCTTTATCAGAATTGATGAACTGTTCCTCAACAGCCTTTAAAAATTCACTAGCTGTGGCCTGCTCAGGGATAGATCCCTTAATGTTTTGACCTACATGTCCCTGTAAGAACAATAGGCACAAACGGTTGGATCTTTCCCATTTCTCAAAGTGAGTCTTCTGTTCCTGTGTGTTTTCTGATGTAAGTGGAGCTGGTTTTGTCACGCCCCGAGCGCGGAAGATTACCCGGAGGCGTGACGCGTCTATATGGATCGTGTCAATCATGTAAATATCAGAGTGTGCAAATAACTAAACTTTAACTCGAAATTAATACAAATAGTACGAGCTGACAATTGTCACAACTAATCAAAGGACAAATACATATGTTCCCAGAGTCCAACGACTAGACTTCAAATCTTAAGCAGTTCTAATCAAGTTGACTAATACAAATGACATAGATGAATTGATACAACTAACATAAGTGAACTAATACAATAACACAAAAGACATCACAATTAATATGACAATTGATGACTCCATTCTACACTCATCACTCAGACTCATCCCCTTCCGTGTTCTGGCCGATATCTAAACTACCTGAAAAGGTTAGAAAAATAACTAGATGAGCGAATCGCTCAGTAGGAATTACATCTCAAGATTTAACATGCTTTAAGTGGTTTACAAGTTCGATTAATATCAGTAAAGTTATGCATGTAGATGAGTAGATATCAAGGATTGTAAAAATCGACAACCGCGTTTCCATCAAGATACAAACAAGCCAATCTCGCCTCCGCTGGGACGGACGCCGTCTTTCCCCCAACACAACTAGATGTCACAGACGGCCCCCTCCCGATCGAAGACCACAACACAGCATTTCTGCCATTTGCTTACAGCCGGCAATTGTTAGGGGAATCTTTAATCCCGTTTCCGGTAGGAATGAATCATCAGAGGCACACGGAAAAGGCCAAGAAGAAAACGTCCCACAACCCCCAAGTCCTTCACCTCGCTCCCACCAGTAACACTCCACGACAAAAAAAAAACACCTCCCCGGAAAACGTCATTGTAATGTAATACTCGAGAGACTGCAACATCCATAATGACGCACAAGTACATCGGCCACTAACTTGTTAGCCGTCGGCTTCTTGTTTTTTTTTTTTTTTTGGTTTTTCTTACACACACACACTATATATATATATATATATGCCAAGGGTCACAACATATGATATATAGTTTAAAGAAATGACTTCCCACTTGACAAACCAGCCTAATCCACCGTGGCCCGTCTACTTAAAAAGACTGTGCGTCACTTTGCCGGCCAGGCTATTTCAACACAGAAGATGTTCAGTCCCTTGGACGCGCCAACCACAAAGAGCTGAGTGCTCGAAGCCGCGAGAAGTAGTCATTGATGGCAAGCAGTGCCCGAGCTGCCTGACGGGTGGTTAATATGCGCTGCATTTGTTGCAAGGTTTGTTGCCGCAGCAGATCAGCCTAGAACAAAGACAGAAATGACATGGAGATTAAAGATTGTGAAATCGCTGCTGACTAGATGGGTGAACATATATAATCATGTCCACAAGAAGCAAACGGGAAGAACAGGAACAGATTTCGAAGATTTGACTTCAATGAAAGGGGAAACAATAACAGGAAGGAATGATGATGTCCAATACCTGCCGGAGGAAATTTTCGAGTGTGCCCAGCTTGCCCATTGCAAGAGCCATCTGACCCATGTAACTAGCCACATTATCTGAGCCGGGGGGTGAGCAAACTGATCCCGATGCAAGGGTCTCTGCAAGGGACTGTTGCAAAGCTTCCATTCCCTGTGACAAAGCATCCTCAGCCTGCTGGGAGGACTGCTGAAGATTACACAGGCCCATCAGCTGCTGATCGGTTAACGGTTCAACATGGCTAGCAAATATCTGTAATTCAGAAGGGCCACTAATGAACACAAGCATATGGCTCTGAATAAATATCATCACTTGGCAAGAGTACAAAAATGCAAGCGTTGGGCTGCAAATTACCACCTTCAAGAGTTCGGAGGACCGGAAGCCCCCTAACCACATGAAACACCTCTCCGCAGGTGTTGTCCACATCCCTGAAAGCATGTGAAATATATCGGACTTTGCCCCAATACTTTTAAGCCTGAAAACCTCATCATAATGTGCCATCACTGCCTCAACAAGAAGTCTCAGTTCATTGTCGCCCACGTGGGAATTGACAGCCACCCTAAGGTCATTGACTTGCCGCTGGTGCTCATCAAGCCACCGTGCATATTCCATATCGAACATCAAGGAACCTGTAAAGTGATTGAACAGATCATATGGTCTTAGAAGCCTAGTACAATAAACCAGAAGACACATTAACTATCATGCAGAAATAGGAAAAAAACTTGGATGACAACTAAAGAAGAGATTGAGATTTAAACCACTCCTTTTCAAAGTTAATGAGAATGCGCAATCAGAAGTCTACCTGAATCACCCTATTAATTGCTGTACTCGTGCTCAGGAAGCACCTTGAAACACTGGCAAGCGGAAGGAACTCTTGAGAATGCTGTTCGTGTTCCAAATGAAGTTGCTTTTCTTTTCTAATGAAATATCTGATGTCTCTTGACATCAGATATTTCATGTGATAATACAAAAAGTCAAGATTTGGCCCCCTCTTGTGATGGTGAGGGGGAGTCGCTCGCCGGAGGTCGCCTCCGGGGCATATCGAGTCCTCCTGGAGGGAGTGACCATGGCCGAGTTTCGCTTGTGTGCCACCAAGGAGGGTATTTGCAGGACTAATCTGCTATCGGTGCCAGAGGCCGGGCCACACGACTCTGCAGGGCACAAGCTTGGGAGCTAGGGAATGGCCTTGGGAGCCAGGGAATGAAGGGGAGGAAATGAAGGTGGATTCCTAAATTGCGGAGGTCGTCCAGAGGAGGCCACAGCCTCAGCCCGTTCACAAGCCCGATGCTGGGCAGCTACCCCTGGATCTTCTCCAAGCCCGGCTGGATTGGCACCGATGGTGTGTTTGGGTGACACCGATCAAAGGAGAGGGGTGCTCGAAGGAGGTCTACTTGCTTTTGGATGCAATGGGAGGTCCGGCAGATCCATAGGAAGGGTTTTCTGGCTGAAGTGGGGGAGGCAATTGTAGAGACGGGTGCTCTAGGGGCCGGAAGAGTAATCCTCCGGTGCATCAGTGGTCACTCGCAAGAGGCACTTTCCCCAAACCCCAGACTTCACTGTCCCCAACCAAACTCATTGGGATCCCCCTCATTGTGTGATGAGGAAGGAGTGTCCCGGCTGGTCGACACATTCAGCAACGTCGAGGCAGGCAGTATGGTCAAGGGTGCTCCCCCTAGTAATTGGGGGAGAAGACTCTGTGGTTCATGTCTCCATACCGCCGGAGAAGCTGGAGCAGTGATGACGGCAGGCGAACGCCCTAGAGCAACACATCTACAGGTGGGAGGATAAATATGACCAAGACGGGACGAGGCATCACCACCACCCCTGATTCAAATTTGAATCCGGGTGGGCTGCCAAGTGGGTTGGGCAGGCATGGGAAGGGACCTGGCCGGGCAAAGGGGCCGAGTCGCTGTTTTGGACCGGACGGGCTGAGAGGTTTGGGCCCATCAGATGATGGGCTTGATGTGGCATGGTGAGTTCGCCTGAAGACCTGGCTTTAGGACGGAGTACCCATGACTTAACCCGGATCCGGGTGTCATAGGGATACCGATTCAAGTGGACTCCGAGTTTCCTTCGCAACCCAATAAGGTGTACGCAACCCAATAAGGTGTACAGAGCGGGGAGAGCGAACTAGTCTGGCCCGGCCCTCTCTAGTGAGTGGTTGGAATTAAGGATTGTCTCCGGCAGCCAACCAGGAGCTCCAACCGACTCACCCCGATTCTCTCAAGTGCAACAAGAGCCATGGTTCCCCACACAGGGGTCTGCTCTACTGGGCTGTGATGGGCAACCGACTGCTACCATGTTGGTGACGGACCAACTATGTCTGACAAGGGGTGCTGGGACAGAGGCAGTAGAGGATCCGACTGTGCGATCAAAGGGGAGGTCCAACTCTCCCGAAGGAGCTTATCAGGGTGGACGGCATACGACAGAGGCATTCCCGACCAGATCTGTGAACGTCGATAGTAGGTCCGAGGAGATGAGGATATGGCCGCATTCACCCTAGAGGCTGCTGTGCCATGCCCTCAGGATCTACATCACACCTCAAGACTCAGCCAGGGGCTTGTCAGGGATTGCGGATGACGAGGCCCTTAACCAGGGAGTATTGTGGCCCTTTACCTCCGGACCTGGGGGATCTGGCCTCCCTTTTCAAGGGAGCAGAGCAGGCAGATGGTAGGACTACAGAAGCGACCCTTGGGAGTCCAGACCACACTGCAGGAGCATCCATAAGGTTGCAATTGCACCCCTAACTTTCTCGAATAGTTCGTGATAATTGACGATCAAATTACGGCTTGAAGCCAATACTATAATTTTGTGGTCTCCACATGATCGGGTCCCAAAACCCAATCATGTCAAAGGACAAACAGTGTCGCAGTAAAGAAGAATGGAGAAAAATCTTACGTGCGTAGAAGAGACCAAGTGCCGTGTATCACATGGTCTGGACGAATGCAAGCTCATGCCTCGCCGCCGATGACACAAAACAAACACAAACAAATGCCGTAGCAATCCCAATCTCTCCTTGCGCCCCGTTGTAGGCAAAAGAGACAAAAAAGGGATGACACAGGGTTTAAAGGGGGCGCCCCCTTTTTTTCCAAGACCAGGAGGAGACCCACTAGGGCCAAAAGACCCATGCCCGGGGTCCTTTGACCCCCCCTGGGACTCAACGGGGTCAAACAGTCCACACACTATCGGTGGGCCCGACAGGATCGTTTGGCCCCGGTGGTCCCCCCTCGGGGGTCAAATGGACCCTACAAGTCCATTTGACCCCGTTGGGTCCCCAATCGGGTCAAATCATCCCCGCGAGGTCATTTGACCCCAATGGCCCGCGCGGGATCCAGTGGACCTTGCCTATCTCTTGATCCCACGGGTTCTATTTATTCTTCCAAAAAAAAGAAAATAAAGAAAGAGAGGTGGATGACTCACCTTGGCAACCTAGGGTCCAAAAATTACTTTTTTTTTTTAGGTGGGGTCCAAAAACTCCCTTGTTTGTCGAGATAGGTTCTCCCAACTCCTATAAATACACCTTGGATTTAAGGAGGCATAGAGGGAGAGAATAAGCCACAGACAACTCACGACACGGGCGAGACGCTCATTTGTTTGTGAAGGCGATCAAGGGTATATTTGATAAAAATACCCTCATCCTTGCATTTATGTCCTTGGAGTTGCCTGTTGTGTAATTTTCTACACCCTTCGGACGATATATATCTATAATTTTATAGATGAATCAAAAATTACAGAGATGCCCTTCCCCTAATGGCAGAAAATATCCAAGTCCTTTTAATTACAGTTATATCTTGGAACTTTTTGTAATGGTGACTATGCCCCCATGTTCCACGTCAATGCGGAAACCACTTTTGGACAATCGACAATCGGCTCACAACTCTTTGTATTCACACAAATTATGAAAATATCAGTTCGTGTGTATCTGTGTAATTGCATACAAATCATGGCTGCCAAGCAAAATTATGTACAACCCCTACTTCGTCAAGGATAATTATGTGAACTTTTTCTTTTCGAACCCCGAGCATGTTCTCACACCCGTGGGTGTTACCTGACTGTGAGTGTACAAGTGCCGCTGAAACCTTGCCCCAAACATCCTGATATAAAATTACTAAAATATCCATGGAGTCCCCAAACAACCTCCAAATGTACCAAAAATTGCCCGAGTGCCCCTGGAAGTCAGAGAGAGTGTCCAATCACTCACCCATCCCAAAAATTGTGCAATGCCCCTAGCCAGATCTCTAATTACCAAAATACCTCTGAAACTCACGTAATAACCAAAATACCCCTAGGATCAAAAACCATCAGGACGCCCTAATATATCTCCTACCTCTTGTAAATCATACTCGTGCCTTCGAATCAAATAAAACACAACCTTTGCTGAGACCCTAGTTCTTTTAATAGTTATTGCTGTCGATGTATAGGGGGGTACATTGTAAGCTATGAAAGCGAGTGTGCCCTTGACATCAGGACTTATGTGAGAGATTCTAGAGCTTTCTTTGACAGTTAATCAAAGGTGTTCGGACATTATGCAGATGTAAATCAACACTTACTGCAGTCAGTGGGAAAGGTCTCGCACCTGAACCTAGCTATATTGTCTGATTAAACCAAACCCACAGAATGAACTACTTAAACAGCCTCATACGTGCGCGGTGTAGATTTTCCTTTTCTCTGAAAATGTCAAGAAGTCTGTACCCATCTCTCACCATGGGAGACCACAAAATAAAATAAACAGATTATGTGACCAACAGATTGACACGTCTGGTAGGACCTTTCCAGCCTTTTCTCTTTCTGTCAAAGAAGTCTTAAATCTCTTTCAAAGTTCTGATTACCCCTCTTCCCCTTACAGGAAGAGGAGGGCATCTGTCAGCACGACTACGTAATGACTTGTATATTTGCACACTCCTTTCGTGCTAGCACTAATAATAGCAACAACATTTAGCAATGGCCGCGGTGAATTACGGACCACATGTCATTGCCTGCCATGCCAAGCTCAGATACCTGACGACTCCGAACGTTTTCAGGGACTTTATAACGATCGTCGGTTCGCCCATCTTTTTGGGCGTCGTCCCCATGGCTGAGTCCAACCCAACCACGCCTGTTGCTATACACGTCGAGGGCCCTCAGCCTCGGCCCCAATTACTAACTGAGTGTTCTCGGTCAACCAAGTCACTGCTTGTGCCACTCCTGCACAATGGGGGCAGCACCGCCGTCGCAAGAGTACCAAGCCCGTGGCAACCACCTTTCCAGAGACCACTCCTGCTCAACGAGGGCAACACCGCCGCCGCAACGGCACCGAGTCTGCGACGACCACTTCTGATGTTGTTCCTGCTCAATGGGGGCAATGCCAAAGCCGCAAAGGCACCAAGCCTACAGCAACAACATCCCATTCCGGAAAGACCACCATTATCGAAAACATCCGCATTCGACTTGATGGAGGTGAGCCGACCATGTCCCGGTACCGCCACATCCCGACCATTGCTATCTCCAACCGCTTCTAGCTTCTCCTGCAAGCCCGAGAAGACAAGGCAAAACTGAAGCCTGCTTAACAGGGGTCAACACCTGCCGCCACAATGGCACCGAGTCCACGGTGACCACTTCTGATGTTGCTCCTGCTCAACAGGGGCAGTGCCAAAGCCGCAAAGGCACCAAGCCTGCAACGACAACATCCCATTTCGGCAAGACCGTCATTGTCGGAAACATCTACATTCGACTTGATGGAGGCGAGCCGACCATACCTCTATATCAAATGAGTCACCAAAGAGGCAGCCCAGGCCATGCAACAGGCAAGGTCAGAAAGACCCTTCCACATGTCGGAGCTACAGCAAGTATGGAGTCCGACAATTCGCCATCAAGACGAGCTCCCGACCTCTTCGAGATCTCAGACTTGATGCCCGCGAGGGCAAAAGTGCCAAGGCATTTATAAGCAAACTCGACGACCTCCCCCTACACTAGGCCTATTCTACTCATGCTTCTACATCCTGAGTGTCTGTTTTTGACAGACTAGGGATGACACCCCAACCTAGAAGACAACCACCCTGGAAGAGACGGGTGGTTCAAGTGACCAATGACACTATCAAGGTGTTCACCTGCTATATACATCCTCCACCGACAAACAGCCAGAGGTCACCTCGGGAGAGTTGAATCAACCTCTCTAGACCTTGAACAAGTCAAGGACCGTCTCCCGAGTTCTTGCTCAGATGCAATAAACACCCATTGCTAGAACATCTCAACCCGAGTGGTGCAGACACACGCCGCAGTACACACAGATGGACGAGGATACGTCTGAGCCCCTTTTTTGCTCGAGGAGGGCGTGGACGCATCGACCTTCATTCCACATTTTTTTTAGCCTTGTTTGGACTCTGTTTAGTCCATGTACTATTGTAATAGCTAAATGGGCTAGAAGAATAATTGGGCTTCAAATTGGGCTTTTTGAATGGGTCAAATGGGCCAAGAGAGATCAAGTGTGAAAAGGGCATAGAGTGAATAGGTGTGCAAGTGTGAATGAGTCACAAGTGTAAAAGGGTTAATCTAGTGTGAATGCATGGGTGGGTTAGTGGCTAGTGGAAAGGGGCACCCCTTTCTTGGTCCAAATGGTGGCTTGCCACCTTCCTTGACCAAAGGAAGGTTACTTCCACCTTCCCACCTCTCTTGGTCTACCAAGACCAAGCCTCCACCCTCTCCCACTTGTCTAGGCCTCCCCTCTCTCCCCTCTCCCCATGTCATTCCAAGCCCCCCCTCTCCCCCTTGTATGTCTATATAAAGCCATGTATAGTGTTATTGAGAAAAAAAATGAAAAAAATTAAAGTTTTGAGAGAAAATTTGCATAAGTGAGTGATTCTGTCTTCCTTTCTTGGGTGTGAAGCTCAGGAGCCCTAGATCCCGCGACAGGATCTAGTTGGGGTGCGACTCCCGTTCCTATCGATGCGACGCCGAAGTTATCGTTCGATTCGCGCTCGTGTGCAGATCCAAATCTGCCCGCCCAAATCTCATCCCTATCTTCTGGGTCGACCACGGCCTCTTCCTAAGTAGATTTGAGTCTGGTGATTTTACCAAAGATAGATCTGCCACCCAGGAGCAATTCAGCGCCAGTTTCGTTGCAACCGGAGTTCGAGATCTCCAGCAACAATTCTGACGATGAAGTCGCGCAAATCTGTCCGAGCCTGCTGTCCAGATCTGACCAGATCTCAAATTCTCTGGTATGAGAATTCTACGGATCTACTCTCGGATCCTAAAATTCTGAGATTTTTATTAGTCGTAGATCTTCTTGTCTTCTTCACACCGCCGCCAAGCACGCATCAATCTGAGATCCGTGCTGGGCATCGCATCGCTTTTGATGAGACTGCGCAAGCCAACCGGTGCAGATCCGATCCAGAACCAGAGGCGACTTGCAGAAGCTGCCCCGCCTTCCTCTTTGCAGATCTAACCAAACCCCTTTGGTCAAATCCTTCCTCCACACGTCGCCGACGATCTCCAACAAGCAACAATCCATTCAGACACCGGAGCTATTTATTCTATAATTTTTTAGTTTCCCTGTGCAATTCTGTGTGAGCAAAACCAGAGCCCTGGTGCAGGTGCTGTCACGCCCAGATCTGATCAGATCTGATCGCGCCACTTGGCCGAGGCATTCTTCATCCAGTCGCCCACATTCTCCAACAAACGACACCCTGGTCGGACATCGGATCCAGTTGTACCGACTTTCGCAACTTTGCTGCGCCAGGTGACCAGCACGGGCAGAACCGCTCGGGTTTCAATCGACTCACCCGATCGGCCCCGACTCGCCTCCCTCGTCTCCTACGAGTGCGGCCTGTCAACCCGTGTTCCAACAGCCCCGAAGTTTGCTGTTGTAGCCCTTTACCTCCCTGCGTGGAGTGAGCCTAATTTCTGAAATTGTAACAATTAATTATTTATGTGTATCGGGGTTGTTCGGATTCGGCCGAGATTTCTTCCCCACGCGCTAGTCGTGGAGGTACACGCAACATTCCTACACTCACATTGCTTATTTAGTATATTTTTTATCATGCTATGTTTGTGAGAATAGGGCCGCAGACAAATTTCAAATCACCGAGTTTGTGAGTTTGAGTATCCGTCCCGTAGTCAGTCGAGCACATAGCTTGAATTGAACACCCTAGGCAACCGTGGTTCCTTAATCGCTGCGATCCCGCGTTTCTCTCGTAGGGACGATCGTCGGGCTAGAGCGAGTTTCTTGTTGAGAGACGTCTCCACCCGGAGAACGCCACGGTAGTCAGTCGCTCGACTTGCCTTAGCGTGCTAGTGCTGGCCGCACTTCGAGTCGGTCGTAAGTCTTAGCCCGTCCGAGTCTCGTCTCCCATCAAATTGGTCGAGTCTCATTTCGTCCCGCATCAAATTGATATCAGAGCTACGGGTTAAGTCTAAGGTAGTCTATCATAGCATCGTCTAAGTCTAGGGTTGCATGTCATCCCTCTATTTGGTATATCAAAAGGTAGTGCCCGAATGATAGGTTACGCCTATCGGGAAGACAGCACACTTGCGTGAGTTGAATCTTCGGATCAACACCTCCGCCACATACTGGACAATGGTTGAGTCTAGGTTCCTTAGTTTGCATTAGTTAGTGCATTCCAAACTTTGTGTCGTTGCATGCCCACCTGACGAGGTACCCAATACCATCGCCCCGCGCCTATGGCAAACCCACGGGATACCGCCTCTGGAGACCTACACTCCTTGCATGAGGCGATGATGGCCCACATAGCCTGGATGGACCAGTCCGAGACGACCTTTAGGAGCTTCTCGGACCGTATGGATGGCCGATTTAGCGCCATGGAGGAACGGATGGAGTCATCCGACAGATCTGTCCAAGGTCTGGTCGGACGGTTGGATAGGATGTCACACGGAGGCCCTCCTAGAGCGGCCTAGGGCCCACCCGCACCCCCTCCAGCGACGGCCCAAAGCCAAGTCGCTCCCATGGCCCATGTCCAACCCGCTCCCGTGGCACAGGAGCAGCCCGCACATGCGCCTCAGCCTGCCCCGCACCGAGCCATCGAACCACAGCATCGTGACCCCAGGTCTCGAAGACTATGGGTCCGATAATGCTTACGAGGGGTATGGCCGACGCCGTGGTGGCTTTCAACAGCCAAGGGATGAAGAGGACAATAGAGCCCTCAGGACCGCGCAAGCAGACCCTCCCACTTTTGACAGGTCCTTGAACCCAAAAGTCTATCTTGATTGGGAGGTCGGGAGGGACCGATACTTCGAGTGGTTCGAAATGACGAACCACCGGAGGGTCAAGTTCGCTAAAATGAAGCTGTTAGGGCAAGCGCAAACTTATTTGAGGAATGTGGAGAGCTTGCTATTTCAACGCCAGGAGCCACAGGTTGAATCTTGGAATGAGATGAAGAACAAGCTTCGGCTTAAGTATCTTCCTGCAACGTACCGTCAGAGGCTCATTGACAGGTGACAGAGTCTCAACCAAGGGGATCGGTCCGTGTCCGAGTACATCGCAGAGTTTGATGAATATTTTTTGCGATGTGACGTCTCGGAAGAGAGCACGGTGCTTGTTTCCCGCTTCCGTCGTGGTCCGCGGCCCCACTTTAGTATGAACTCTTTCACGGCAATATAACCACCCTGGAGGTCGCATATCAGGTCGCTCTTGAGTTGGAGCAGCTTGAGTCGGAGTTCACTCCCGTCCAGCGACCGGGGACCATCTATCAGCGTGGGTCCGACTCTCGTACCACGCCCAGTTCTTATAGTTGACTTCCAGTAGCTCGTCCCCCGGAACCCCCTCGCCAGGACCCCACAGCTCTTGGGCCTCGCTCTCTCCCTCCAAGGGACCCTCCCCCATGCCAACAGGCATCCTTCCCCGCTCCCCGCCCTCAACAGCCCACGTTGCCTGCCCGACCTCAGCTCCCACCACCCCCGGCCCGTCGAGAAGACAAGGGAAAAGGGTCGATGACCGGTGGAGCATCCTCAAGCACAGGGCCACGTGACCAGTGCTATAGGTGTGGTGGAGTTGGCCATTATGTAGCCAAGTGTCCCACCCGGGAATTGCTCACTATTTCAGACATTCTAGCTCGCAACCCCACACCAAAGCTTGTGCCGGTCAGCGATGAGCCGGATCCAGAACTCCCGGAGGAGTTCTTTGATGAGCTTTTAGAAGAGCACGCTGTCGTCCCGAGTACTCAACCCCAGGACAATGTGCAATTGGGCGTGATCCTCCCAAACCTCTGAACCCCCATTAAGAAGTCAGTAGGTACATGTTAGGGTGTCTAGGAGTCCCCAACTTTGGGATTGCGTCGTGTGTATGCTTGTATTATTTATGGGTGTCTATGTTTGTCTAGGGTCATGTATGAGTCTGTTTTGCTTCTACAATTTGTTCGTCGTTTCAAAAGGCCAGTAATGCACGTAATAAGGAGTTAGCTGATGCACGCCAACGTGCCCGTGAGTTCCGAAAGGGAGAGTACATCATGATCAGGGTCATACCTGAACGATTTCCCCTCGGGGACCTTAAAGAAACTCCAGGCCCGCGATGCCAGCCCTTTCCGAGTCGTGAAACAATTGGGTTCGAATGCGTACGTTATTGAACTACCAGACGACTATGGTGTCAATTCGATGTTCAATGTTTCAGATCTGGTAGCATATCGAAATCCCGCGGTGATCCCTAGTGAGTTTTTGGACTTTCTCCTCCTGTTGTGAGTGACACACCACCCAAGAGTCCACCTCTTCCAACCTCAACGCAAGCATATAGATTGTATACTGGATGAACAGGTGAACACCACCAGGAACAGAGCCTACCACGCTTCTTAGTGCGTTGGAGAGGATGCGCCGCACCATACGATGCCAAGATCACAAGGAGAGCTCAAGCCTCGAGACCCTTACTCGACGGAGTCGAGTTCCTCCCACCCGGGGAGAATTGATGCGGACACATGCCGCAGTACACGCCGGTGGACAAGGACACGCCGAAGCCCCTTTTTTGCTCGAGGAGGACGTGGAAGCATTGACCTTCATTCCACATTTTTTTAGCCTTGTTTGGGCTCCATTTAGTCCGTGTACTATTGTAATAGCTAAATGGGCTAGGTTAGAGTTAATGGGCTAGAATAGTATTGGGCTTCAAATTGGGCTTTTTGAATGGGTCAAATGGGCCAAGAGGGATCAAGTGTGAAAGGGTTAATCTAGTGTGAATGCATGGGTGGGTTGGTGGCTAGTGGAAAGGGGGCACCCCTTTCTTGGTCCAAATAGTGGCTTGCCACCTTCCTTGACCAAAGGAAGGCTACTTCCACCTTCCCACCTCTCTTGGTCGACCAAGACCAAGCCTCCACCCTCTCCCACTTGTCTAGGCCTCCCCTCCCCTCTCTCCCCTCTCCCCATGTCATTCCAAGCCCCCCCTCTCACCCTTGTATGTCTATATAAAGCCATATATAGTGTTATTGAAGGAAAAAAAATGAAAAAATTGAAGTTTTGAGAGAAAATTTGCATAAGTGAGTGATTCCTTCTTCCTTTCTTGGGTGTGAAGCTCAGAAGCCCTAGATCCCGCGACAGGATCTAGTTGGGGTGCGACTCCCGTTCCTATCGGTGCGACGCCAAAGTTATCGTTCGATTCACGCTCGTGTGCAGATCCAGATCTGCCCGCCCAAATCTCATCCCTATCTTCTGGGTCGACCACGGCCTCTTCCTGAGCAGATATGAGTCTGGTGATTTTACCAAAGGTAGATCTACCACCCAGGAGCAATTCAGCTCCAGTTTCGTCGCAACCAGAGTTCGAGATCTCCAGCAACAATTCTGACGATGAAGCCGCGCAAATCTGTCCGAGCCTGTTGTCCAGATCTGACCAGATCTCAAATTCTCTGATACGAGAATTCTACGAATCTACTCTCAGATCCTAAAATTCTGAGATTTTTATTGGTCGTAGATCTTCCTGTCTTCTTCGCATCGCCGCCAAGCACGCATCAATCTGAGATCCGTGCTGGACGTGGCGTCGCTTTTGGTGAGACTGTGCAAGCCAACCAGAGCAGATCCGATCCAGAACCAGAGGCGACTTGCAGAAGTTGCCCTGCCTTCCTCTTTGCAGATCTGACCAAACCCCTTAGTCAAATCCTTCCTCCACACGTCGCCGACGATCTCCAACAAGCAGTGATCCATTCAGACACCGGAGCTATTTATTCGGTATTTTTTAGTTTCCCTGTGCAGTTCTGTGTGAGCAGAACCAGAGCCCTGGTGCAGGTGCTGTCACGCCCAAATCTGATCTGATCTGATCGCGCCACTTGGCCGAGGCATTCTTCATCCAGTCGCCCACATTCTCCAACAAACGGCACCCTGATCGGACGTCGGATCCAGCCGTGCCGACTTTCGCAAGTTTATTGCGCCTGGTGACCAGCGCGGGCAGAACCGCTCAGGTTTCAATCAGCTCACCCGATCGGCCCCGACTCGCCTCCCTCGTCTCCTACGAGTGCGGCCCGTCAACCCGTGTTCCAACAACCCCGAAGTTTACTGATGTAGCCCTTTACCTCCCTGCGTAGAGTGGGCCAAATTTCTGAAATTGTAACAATTAATTATTTGTGTGTATCGGGGTTGTTCGGATTCGGCCGGGATTTCTTCCCCACGCGCTAGTCGTGGAGGTACGCACAACATTTCTACACTCACATTGCTTATTTAGTATATTTTCTATCATGCTGGGTTTGTAAGAATAGGGCCATAGCCAAATTTCAAATCACCGCGTTTGTGAGTTTATATCCGTCCCGTAGCCAGTCCAGCACCGAGCTTGAATTGAACACCCTAGGCAATAGTGGTTCCTTAATCGCTGCGATCCCGCGTTTCCCTTGTAGGGACGATCGTCGGGCTAGAGCGAGTTTCTTGTTGAGAGACGTCTCCACCGGGAGAACACCACGGTAGTCAGCCGCTCGGCTTGCCTTAGCGTGCTAGTGCTGGCCGCACTTCGAGTCGGTCGCAAGTCTTAGCCCTTCCGAGTCTCGTCTCGCATCAAATTGGCATCGAGTCTCATTTCGTCCCGTATCACCGAGCCCGTGCGGCCGGAAGAGAAGCTCAAGCTTTGGCGTTAGAAGAACTCCGACGCAAAAATCAAGAGTTGAAGAACCTCTTGCAAACATTATTACGTGAGCGGGAGGTTCATATTCAACCTCAAGCAACGCCCACTGGAGTGGAACAACAACCTCCTCCGATCTCAGTCATGGCCAATGCTACGGCTACCGTGGCAAAGATACTGGTAGCAGCAAAGTTTGAAGGTCCCCAAAACGAGCCAACATGCAATCATCTGCCACTCCGGCCATCGAGAGCTTAATGGCTCAAAGGCAGATGATCGAACAAATTGTGGAGACAAAGTTTGCTCAACATGGTGAGGGTGTGACCACTGTTGATTTGTACAACGTGCCCTATCCCCTACAACATCAGTTCAAAAAACTTCCGCCAGACTACTCGGAGGCCCCAAAACTTCAGAAGTTCAATGGGCAGAGCTCGCCACATGAACACCTGCCCAAAAGCCTACAGAGGTAGACAAGACAAATGATCCTAACTATTGTGTGTATCACCGAAGGTTAAGTCATACCATCAGGGACTGTTTTCAAAAACATAGTAGAAGAGCTAATCCAAAAGGACTGATAAATATGTTGGGCCTTGTGGTTGACCCACCGCAGTCTCATGTCTAGAGTCGATCAAACCGGTCGGGTGACCTGGTCTACATGGTAGCAACTGTCTCGAGTTCAAATGTACCAGATGGCAGGTCATCAAATCAACAGCACAACTGATTTTGGATCCTTCCCCTTTCTGATGCCTGAATGCCTGGCAGTGCGAAGGAACATGCAAAAGATCATAAGAAAGATATGGCAACTACAATCCGAACAGCGGGAGCTATTGCGGTTCATGAAGAGTGTTGACAAACATTTGGCAATTTTCCCATTTAGGCCGTTCCCTAGAGAATCTACTTCCACGCACATGCAGGAGCAGAGACATCATCATCCGCCTCGATACCAGGGAGTGCTCGATATGAGCAATCATTTGGTCCGCCAACCAGAACCACGAAGAGTCAAATTTCTCCGTCAAAGTGATACACACATCGATCTCCGTCACACTCCCGGACTCAAGGAGAGAAAAGGCCAACTCCAACCAGGCCAAACCCACATTATGGTACCTAGGGTGGCGACCCTCCCATCAGTGTTCTCTCTAAGGACACTAAAAAAATATTCGACAACCTCCTGAGAGAGGGTCGAATGATGGCGAGAGTCGATCAATGCCACTTTTCAAGTGCAACCAGAGGAGGCTGACTGGATCAAGGTTA
This sequence comes from Amorphophallus konjac, assembly GCA_022559845.1. Classification (NCBI taxonomy): domain Eukaryota; kingdom Viridiplantae; phylum Streptophyta; class Magnoliopsida; order Alismatales; family Araceae; genus Amorphophallus; species Amorphophallus konjac. Next base: position 404,464,921 of record CM040120.1, read on the forward strand.
CTTCGAGAAGGAACCGCTAATCTAAGGCTTCCAAGGAGTCTTCTCAAAGCATAAAACAAAATGCTAGGGGTAAATCAGTTCAACCTATTGAAGCCAATTTCCCAAGAGGATGCACGCCTCAAGAAACAAGAAAAGAATCGGAAGAAGAATTTGAAAAAGAGGCTAAAGAAGCAAGCCGAGCAGACAGCGAGTATGGAAGCCCGGGGGGAGCCAACTTCTTCGCAACGGTTACAAAGGCTCATAGATGACCTGGAGAAATATGCTCCCCCTCGTCACACCAGGGTCGTCACTCTAGACATACACTCGCCCGGGAAAAGTTTGGACATAAAGCCCGAATCCTTCATTGGCTCCGAGAGATGGTCCACCGTCTAGAGGACCGGGAAGAGTTTCCAATCCCTGGGAAGCTCTCCTTATTTTATAAGAGGAGGAACTCACCATGGAGGCGTTGGGCGCACATGCTACAAGAGCTCTCCTGGAATATGGTGGCGATCCCACTGCCTGGTAATATAAACTCTCCTCCGTCCGTGACAACATACCAACGCCGTTCGACGAGGAACAACCGAGACCGTGGCAGAGGAAGAGGTCGTAGACATGAAAGTCCCCTGAGTCCCTGACTCTCGACCGAGTCATATTGTTCAGAGGGGAAGAACCGGACCCTATCTTGGAAACTCAAGTACAGGGTATTCCCTTTATGCTCGACTCCTCAGAGGGTTTGGTCCCATCCCAAAAGCTAGAGAATCGGGTGGTATCCCCTTCATACGTGACTCTTCTAATGAAGAGGAAGAGTCGGCTAAATTGCCAATGTCAGATAAGGCGTCAGAGCAAGCGGACCCCTCTCGCAGGGTTAAGCCCTTGCCATCCCCGGAGGAATGTATGATACCACTATTCCAGGAAAGAGTAGATGATCAAAAAGAGAAGGAACGTCTCCCTATACGGAAAAGCGTCGCGGAGCGCCGAAGACTTTGGCAAAGATCATCTCACCATTTGACAAGACCCACACTCGAGCAGACCACAAGATCATCCATCATATGAAACGGTTCCCAACTAATGTTGCCATTTGAGAAGCCATCGCTTGGAGCAAAAATTTGAGAGAGGCTCTCATGAAAATTGTAGTAACTCATCAAAAAAAAATATTTCAATTGAGTTAAAAGAAATGATGAGATTATCTTGAAATTAAATAGCTTAAATTTCAAGAGAACTAATCAAATTCCCTAGAATTAACAATTTGGGCTATGAAACAAACCTTAATGGGCCAAAAATGATTATGATTGACAATTGGACAACCCTCATTGGGTTAAATTGAGAGTAATGGGCCAAATAGAGTGAAATGGATAGCCCATTTTAAACACCCATTTTTAGAATAAATTAGTACAATTCTAGAAGGATGACCCAAAAAGTAAAGCACCGAAATGTTGGTTGTGCCTTATTAAAAGAAGGTTAGTGGAATAGTTTAATGAACATTGAGTTAGGTGTTAGATGAGTTTAATTTATGGGGGAGAGAGGAATCTTACTATTTTGACCAGTTTTTCCCTATAAATAGGCCCCTAAATCATCCTTGTTGCCTTACATGTTGGGAAGGATTCGAAGGAAAAGGGGGCTCTGGGTGGTCATTTCGTTCTTCCTCTTCTTCCTCTTCCATTCAATCAGATAGGTGTTCTCTGTATCTAGGCAAAACATTTGATAGTAGAAGCATGCAAGAATCATTTTGTGTTTTACGTTGAAACTGGAGTTTTCTGTTACACGAGGAAATGACGACCAACACAGTGGACGCCAATTAATGGGCGACTTCTTAGAAGGGCGACAATTCTTGAAATGGCAACCGGCGCCCAGACGACAATTAATTGACGGCCACTACAGCGGACGCTAATTCTTTAAAGATTAAATAAATACACCCATGTTTAAAAATTCAATATCTATGAAACCAAGTATGCTAAAATTTATATGAACATGTTTCTAGGATCCTTGTATTTTTCTCTTGATTATCATGTCTTGATCCATGAAATTCTTGATAGAAATCAAAGTGCTACTGTTTACGTCCCTTAAAAAGAAATGAACAGTTACTAGTGCCTGTAAACGTATCTGCCGGATGTGTGGCAAAATGTAATGAAAAGAATTAGAGTCTGTGTAAACGGACGCTAATTAATAAGTTCAAGCACTTAAACTTTAGACCTATTTCATTTTCAACTTGGGCCAACCACTTCTTGAACACATTAAACACCTATGATTTTTGCTTCAAAAAGTAAATCCAAAAGTTATACTTCCATCATCAATAAAAGTCAAAATATAATGTGAACCACCAAGACACGAAACCGAATCCTCACCCCATACTTTGCTATGCACTAGCTTCAATTTGTCTACCTTTAGAGATTTCTTCACCTTTGAGAAATTGACATTTTATGCTTCCCATAGACGCAATCTTCACAAAATCCAAATCGATAAATCTCAACCCTGACAACTTTCCCTTGGAGAGCATGGTCTTCATTCCCTTCTCGCTCATACGCCCAAGTCATCGATGCCACACGCTCCCATCTACATCTGATGATGCAACCACAATGAAAATGTGGAACCAAACGTCAAATAGAGAGCACCTTCTTTCTTGCCGTGCGCCATGACCATGGCGCCCTTTGCGGTCTTCCAAGCATCACTAACAAAGGTAGTCTTCATAGCGACATCTACAAGCAGACCAACGGAGATCAGATTTTTCTTTAACTTTCATACATGCCTGACATTCTTTAATTGAAGTGTCAATCCGTTTGAGAGATTGATTCTCACATCACCTTTCCAACAATGCTGCACGGTTCATCATCTCCCAATACACCTTCCCAAGATCACCTTTTACATAATTTTGAAAGACTTCATGACGAGAAGTAACATGAAAGGAGGCACCTGAATCAATCACCCAACAAAGGAGAGAATCAAGGCACCAGACTAATCAGTGTCAGTCACATATATTGAATCCTTCTCTTTACCTTTGCCATCTCCATCCTTCTTCTTGCAGTCCCTTTTGAGATGTCCCTTCTCACCACACTGCCAACAGCCATCATCCTATGACTTAAATCTGTTCCATCTTGATTTAGACTTGTCGTTCCTTTTCTTTTCTCTCTTCATAGGTCTTCCTCTCTTCTTGACAATTAGGGCACCCCCTAATGACTCAAACATCCCCGATGACTTCCTATGCACCTCTTCGCCAAGAATAACACCAACCACGTCAACAAGCTTCAAGGTTCCTGTGCCACAATATTTGCTCACCACCATGACGAGGTCGTCCCAGGTCTTTGGTAAGCTGGACAACAAGACCAGCGCCCTAACCTCATCGTCAAAGTTGATCCCAACAGAGTTGGTTAGTCAACGTGTTGAATTCATTGAGATGCACAACAACGCTTCCTCCGTCCACCATCTTCAGATTGAACAACTTCTTTCATCAGAAAAAGCTTACTTGATGCCAAATGTTTCTCGTACATCTTCGACAAGGCTGCCAACCCGCCATCAGATCTTGGGTTGCTCTCTCCTAGGAGATGTTGAATGCCACCTTCGAGGCCAGGAATAGCCGGATCGCCCCTAAGACTTTAACATCAAGGACCTCCCACTCATCATCGGACATCTTCTCAAGCTTCTTGTGCTTCCCGCCAAGAAGAAGATAGAGATCTTTTTGGTGTAGGTAGTCTTCAATACGCATCTTGCAAAATCCCAAGTCCACTGAATCTCCTGATTCTAATATTTCTTTTTTCTGCCATTAACCTATTAGATGGCATTAACAAAGGAGGAAGAATAGAAGAAGCAATCGTACACACAACACCAGATGTTTACGTGGAAAACCCAATTGGGAAAAACCACGGAGCCACACACGAATCCAATGTTTCAAAATGATCACAACAGAAAGAGAGAGGGAGAGAGAGAGAGAGAGAGAGACGTAACTACCGCTATGTAGCCAACCCTCTTAATACAAGCAACTAGGGTATATGGGACCTCAAGAAAAAATACAATAACACCCCTAGAGTAAGATTCACGTTGGGCCACAAACGGTCCACCGTCTCGAGTAGGCGGTCGAAAGCCCCAATCAGCTGAGTGCATTGATCTCAATCTAGAGATTTCAATCCGCAAGATAGAGAGGACCGAAGTTCAATCCTTCCATGACCCCACAATCAAGCTCCACTCTCTCAACAGTATAGGCCTTTATTTTTCAATCATTAACAAAATAGTTAGTCAACCCTCCAATTATGGGATTGTGCAACCTTGACCTGACCCGAAGATCACAAGCCACATCAAGACATACCAAACCAGCAAATATTGAGAGCATGAGTTGCTTGCACTTTCTATAACCTTTAACAATGCCTATCAGTGTTGGTAGATTTTGCTTGATCATTGATCCCAATTGTTTAAAATCAATCTCCAATGAGAACAGTTAGTCACAGACCATTCAATCACGAGATTGCAGTCACAGACCATTCAATCCTGGGATTGCACAGCCTAGATTCCTCCAGGAAAATCACAAGTCACTTTAGGATGTACCAAACAAACATTGAGGCCATGAGGTATCACGTTATATTACATTTTGCTTAATCATCAACCCCAATTGCTTAAAATTGGCACCAATGTATAGCCCATATGCCCCTTGCAACTAATTAATGTGGGTGGACCTTTTGGTCTTGTTCAATGTAGCTATTGGACTTTGAATTTTACCCGCACCGCATGCATTTTTTTCCATAGTTAGGACCTTTACTACTGTTTTTTTTGTGTTTCAAGAACAACAAATCTTCATGTTTTCATAATAAAGGAGCATTGACCTTGCTCTCAGCAAAGGTGGTTCTTGGTTTCAACATTTTCTCCTCCAAGTTCCAACTTTATCGAAGGGGTGTATGAATTTCAATTGAAGCAAGTTGAGAACATAGAATTTGCCCCATGCTCGACAGACGTCCAAGATTATTCAGCAACAATAAGCTTTTCATCAGATGAACACACAGAGAGAATTTGGCAGGTATCCTGAGATGTGTATGTGGGTGGGAGTGAGGCAGAGAATTATTAATGCCACATAGTAGGTTTTCTTGAAAGTAGGTAGCAATGCCATCTAGTAGGTTAATGGTGAGATGAAACAAGAAAGAAGAAATGAGAGATTGGGTGAGGGGTGGGCGTGTGTGTGTATGAGAGATAGAGGGGGCAGGGAGAGAAAGAGAGTTGTTAATGTTACCTAGACAGTTAATGGTGAGATTAAACAAGAAAGAAGAAATGAAAGATTGGGTCAGGTACAACTCCAAAATGTTAGAACTTCTGATATAGTGGTATAGAAAACTTTTCTTCTTTAACACAGTGCCTGCAACAATTAAGAGAACCATGAGAACCAACAGGGTAACTTATTGGCTTTTGTTCTACATGAGTAACTCTTGTGCTTCAATACAGGGCAATTATTCTGTCCCAGATTTTTGGGGGTTGGGGAAGGGGGTTGAGTAAGGGTAGACTCCCCTCATTCCAATAATGTGCAAAGGGGTTTCAAATCCCATGCTCCGCAAGGGTATGGAGTGATTACAAAGACCAACTGAACAGAGGCCTCAATGGTAAGCTTGTCGGATTTGGAAAGGTGCAGACAAACTACCGTCCTAAAAATGGTACTCTATGGAAATCAATTTGCGCATTCTATAGTCTATTAAGTATGTAGTCAGGAAAATGCAAGTTATGGATTGAGATCACAAACACTAATCAAGGAGAGGATGAAAATCAATAATCTTCAACCATTATTGGAAGCGAGACTAAAGCAAAAAACTACTCTATGCAATATTTATAACCAGAAAGAGAATCTTGTAAAGATAAAAGTTGGATGTGGAACATACCACTACCACCAAGTGAATGGCCGTTATCTCCTAGGTATCCACTTGCAACAAACATACCCTACACAGCATGTCAACAAATGCAGGAACATAAGTGCTTACTGTTTAAAAGCACATTCTTAGAATGATCGAAGAGAAGATTACAATTGACCTGTTGCCGTGCCCGTTGTAGATCATGTTCAAGCTGCAACAACTTTAACCGACTACTCTCCAATTGTTGAACATAAGCCTAGCAAAATGCAAGTGGTGGCATATAATTCAACTGGATGAATCTGAAGATAAAAGAAAAATGGAAATAGTACCACAGGAATTTACAAAACAAATTCTCATCAGAACAATCAAAAATAAAATCTACTTTGAGATTTGACAGGTAAAAGGCACAAAGTGTAGAAGAATGAAACTGGTGGAATTCAAAAACTGCCATGTCATTTTGAATAGAGGATGACCTGGCATAACAAATTGAAATGGGAATACAGAATCATTACACACGCCCTTATCATTCAACTCTTCCTTTTAGAGAAGTGAGAATATTAAAATACTAAGGATGCATTAGAGGTGTAGACTATTGAAAAGGGATGACATATGGATACTCAGCTGATGTGGAGACTAGGGATACAGAATTGGAGCACCTGTACATCTTGTTTATTAACAACTTCATGGCATCCCCACAAGCAAATATTGGATGCAAGTTATTTTTTTCTGAGCAAATGCGAGGATTCGGTGACATTTTACATAATGAACAGTGTACTGCATGCAAGATAGAATCTAATGGTTGTTCTGAAGCAAACTTGAGGGTGACAAACAGCAAGCAATGCTATCATAATACATTTATCATTTCTTAAACTATCAAAGACAACTGCCATGAAGACACTTCATTTCACACATCATAAATTAGCATAACATTCTCATCCATATGGTCATTCCTAAATATTCCTCAGGCTTCTATACATGGAATTCTGAATCAGATTGGGCACCCACGTCCGATATGCCCCAGATTCTGTATCCAATGGAAAAAAGCAAAAATCATTGAAAAAAAGCAAAAAAAATCGGACCTGATCGCCAACTACACTTGCAATTATTTGTAAGGAATACCTGATCGGGTTGGTCTGATTGTCCAATTCAAGGGTACACATTTGGCAGGTTAAAAAATCATAAAAAGTCTTTATAATCAAAAATCACTATAGGTAAAATGATATTTTCATAAACAAACGAGTTCTTTTTTTTTGCAAGTAATAACTGCATTTCTGTAGACTTAATAGTCTGCCAAAATATAAAACCATTTACAAACATCCAATAAAACAGAGCACTACTTAATCCCCCCCCCAACAAAATAAACTTCTACAAGATGTTTCTAAATAGTTTCGTACTTTTGCAGACTTCTTAAGACGACATAAAAACAGCTTTTAATGTTTGAATTTTTATATTACTCCTGAAACTTTCTTGTGATCTATGCTAACAAATAAATATGATTATCTTAATTTTTTCGAGTACTCTATGAATTAATCCAATTACATAGATTGACGAATTATTGTCCCTACTAGGTCATAATCACATAAATCTAGCTGCAGAAAGCTTTAGAAGTAAATATGATTCAATCCGGGTTCCCAGGCAAGGCCATTCTAATGATTCATGTGCAATAGTTCCAACCTTTTCTCTTCTTTCTTTTCTTTTTGGTCAGCCCATAAGGATACCTACAAAATGTCTTCTTGAGAATAAAACATAGTCTTGGTCATTAGCATCAGTTATATGTTTGACTATTAGTATCCCTGGATGTTTGTTTATGACAGGAAATTGTAGTAATATGAATTGTGTAATTCGTCACCTTTTTTTTTCGTCACCTTATGATTTAAAACTTTGGAGGTATGAGATGCATACATTTTCTATTTTGATTTGCTCTCAAGAGAAAGGAAAGGATGATTTGTCACCCATAGTTGTCGACGGAACAAGGCAACCATCCCCAGGCGCCTAAGCGCTTAGGTGTCACCTAGGCAACAAGTTCATTTTCCCAACCCTCACCCACCCAAGGCTTGCCAGATCATATCGGATCGCAACATACTGGCCATGACGGACCATGCCAGTAGGAAACTGACACGTCGATATGTCGGCACACCATCGATCCGATGTTGAGTTACCGACGGCCGGCAGCGGCGACTGTTGAGCATTGGAATGGAGACTAGGGTTAAAGGTCCGAAGAGATGGATCAATTGCGAAGGCTCAATTGCAGTTAACACTTAGGGGGGGGGGGGGGGTAAGAGAGGAAGGTGTCTACTGGTGAGGTGAACAATACATGTGGCATAGACGATAGCGACGATGGGGGCAGTGAACCCCCTATAGGCCGTGGAGAAGAAGACGCCACAACTTGTCTGCCAAACCTAGGGGATGAAGAATAGAGAGAAGGCAGCCGGCCGTGGAGGGACGACGGTGACAAAGAAACATTAGATAAATGTCAAGGGGATGGCGGGTCTATCCGAAGAGATGAGTATTTTATAAAATAACCCCTGAAAAAAACCAATTCCCTGTCATTTGGGATTCAAAAAAAAATATTACCGACATGGTACCGTACCATACCGTGCCGGACTGTGCCACCAAAGAACCGACATGGTTCAATCCTACGATATGGCAAATCTTGCACCCACGCCACCCCACCTCAAGGTTTACATTGCAAGCCTCATACAACTTGAATTAACTATGCACATTTAACTTTCATTATGCGACTCCACAATCAACAAGCTGAAACAAATCTTTATGCATCCCCCATTTTTTGCCTGAAAAATCGACACTATTTATTAGAACAATCTCTCCTTTTGGCATGTGCATATTGCTCAAGAAAAATAAATTATAAGGTCAAGTTGCATCATTATTGAGGTGGGCTCCTCTAAACTCTGCATGTATTTTGCTAAAATCCTCTAGTTCATTAGTAATTGATCACTATTTATACTAATTCAACATAAATACCTTAGTCATAAGTGAATTAAGGTGTTCACACTAATTTATACTAGTTAATATAAATACCTTACCCCACTTGTGAGTGAGTAACCTGAATTTCTAGCATGTGAAGTGCAAATAATGACACAAAATCAATTGTGAAAATCTAATGAAATTGTTAAAAGGTAACCATAAGTTTAGTTTACGGTAAACATAAAAATGAGAATAATGAGAAATTAAAAACATGAAAATTACAAAAAATAGAGGATCCACCAGATGCTAATAGGATCCAAGTGCGAATCCTATTCCTCGATGGGTCGAGCCAGAGGGCCAGGACCGCGTGGCGTACCTTAGCAAGTGTCTGAGCCACCTTTTTGGGGCCACATAAGGCGGCCCAGTGCCTTGGGTTTGGCCAGGGCCTAGTCGCCTAGTGAAAGCCTAGGTAACCGTCTTGACAATAGTGATGCCACCCACCATTCATGGTGTCTATTTAAAGAATGTCTTATATCTCTAAAGATGAAGTGCCCATGAACCTCTAAAACTTTCATTTGATATAATGTCCTAACCATAAAGAACCCAAGAAAAAATTGAGGCCCTTTTAGTTCTATATTCCCGCATGAGGAAAACAACTACTAAACCATAGTTGGGCAACGTAAAGACCATGTGCATAAAATTTATGGTCTTGTGTGTGTGTGTGTGTGTGTGTAAGAGAGAGAGAGAGCCTAGCGACAAGGATCACCCACAAGTGAAGGCTTGCCAATGTTTTCACCAATTGCATCTGTGCTCGCTTCATTGAGGTGGCACCCCTATGTCATAATAAGGGTGGATCTGTGCCCTCCCTTCTATGACAATTGTCTAGCACCTCTCAACAATAATTGCTGCAAAAATTGTAACCAATGAGAGAAACCAACACCTATCACTACTCCCCTCTCCCACGATGGGATGAGGTGGTAAATGGAGTGCAAGGGAAAGGAGGAGACAATAGTGGGTGACAAGAAACTAAACAGAGGGAAGGGGGCCCAACAAATGAGAAAAGGGTGAGCGAGATCCTAATAGATTAATAGCATTGACTTAAAGGGCTACATCATCAAATATTGAATGAATATGCCATAAAAATGGATGATACTCAACTAGATGGGCATAAAAGGAGTTTCATGGGCCATGAGGGGCCCTTATGTAAATAATGTAGAGTTATGGATGATACTCAACTAGATGGGCATAAAAGGATTTTCATGGGCCATGAGGGGCCCTTATGTAAATAATGTAGAGTTAGTGTTATAGAATTATAATGGAAAATGGTGAGAGCACATAAGCCATCCCAAAAATAAGTGACGCTTTTCAATTTATAAAAACGTGTGTGTGTGTGTGTGTGTGTGTGTGTGTGTGTGTGTGTGTGTGTGTGTGTGTGTGTGTGTGTGTGTGTGTGTGAGAGAGAGAGAGAGAGAGAGGGAGAGTTAGGTTCAAAGAGAGGGGGTGAGAAAGAGAGTAGAGATCGGCCTATTTAGAACAACAAGCCAATCCCCCTCCCATCAAATATACATAACATTATAACTAGTAAAAAACAATTATAAAAATACCCCTCATTGAGAGGTTGTCTATAAAAGAAATAAAAATTATAACATAGCCCCTGAAAGTCTAAACAAGGGGTAAATGCCTAAAACAACCCTTTCTAACCGCTTACTTCTCCACACTCTCCCTCAAACTGAGCTTTAGAAATCACACACGACCAGTTGGAACAAGAAAGAAGTAAAATGAGCCTCAGTCAGAGCTTTAGTGAAAAGATAAGCCACTTCGTGTTGACTTACACGTCCAATCAGAACTCAATTTGGTAAACCACATAAGATTGTTCATTTTAATAAATAGAGACTGAAGCATGGGTAGATGCAAAGAATTTTGTAATTTTAAATAGACATCGCTATCAAAAATTGATTCATCCTTACCCCAATTGTCGTTAGCCAAGATTGGTGCGAGACAAATTTATTCCAGACAATGTTGTTTCAAGAGGAGAAGTGAGGGCTGCATCCAACAATTCATTGATTTTATTTACCTCTTGGATGAACTGTGCTTCAATGATTGGTTCATCATAAATGACTATTGTTGTATCCACTTGAAGGTTGGAAGGTAAGCATGAAATTTATCTTCTGTGAAGTCCATAGTGCTCAAAAAAATTGTGGCGGCTTCTATTTGAGATGCAAAGATTCTCTTGGTCAGAAAACAGTTGTTGTATAGAAGTCGGGCTCATGTCTCTTGCAAATAGAAGTGTTGTGTTGTGCTCTATCAAAAACTGGCCTGACCTAGGCTCCTTTAGCATAAGAGGTCCCCATCTGTTTAGATCAAAGTGGAGATCTTTGTTGTGGTGCAGAGGGATTGGTCTTCTGGAGGCTCTTAGAGTTTTATCAAATTTTAAAAGAGGTGCTATTGATTTTTCTAGACTGACTTCTTTAAATACTGCTATGAAACGTGCGTTATGGTGCGGAACAATGTGAGATAGAGCATAATATTTTCAAGCACCTTGATTGACGCTCATTACCATACCTTCCCAAAAACAAATTTTTTCAATAGAAAAGACATAGTGTGCCATTCTTCATCGGCTAATATGGATATGATTTTTCCTACCTACTTACCATTTGTTCCACGATTCTGAAATGGTATTAAATATGAAGAATGGCACACTATTTGCCTTTCCTATTGAAGAAATTTATTTATGGGAAGTTATAGTAACGAGTATCAAGTAAGGTGTTAGAAATTATGATATTTTATCTAGAAAAACCCAGGCACCTCTTTCAAAATTTGATAAAACTCTAAGAGCCTCCAGAAGACCAACCCCTCTGCACTACAACAAAGAACTCCAGTTGGATCTAAACTTCCAAGCTCTTCCGAGAACTTTAGAACTCTGCCCACCTTAATTTCTAAGGTCATATAAAACCCTCCTCCGTCTTCAATCACTAGCTCTTCAAATAGAGATTCTGCCGTCATTAGAATGATTCACTGGAATCCAAATGGTTAAACTAGCCAAGATCCGAGCTACATTCTCACCACTGATGGAGTCGGGCCACCAAAAATGACATAAAACTAAATGTAAAACTAAATGTGCGTCATGATGCGGAACAATGTGAGATAAAACATTTTTTTCTAGCATCTTGGTTAACGCTCATTACCATATCTTCCCATCAACAAATTTCATTAATAAGACAATAGTGTGTCACTCTTCATACTTAATACCATCTCGGAATCATAGAACAAATGGTAAGTAGGTAGGGAAAATCATATATCCATATTACCCGATGAAGAGTGAAATATTTGAAAGGACTTCAGAGTCTGATGAATGTAATAGAGATCTAGTCGCTTCTTGTAGAAACGATCATAGTGATCCCAAATGGTAATAAAATGACAGTTGAATTCATAGCCATTTTCAGCCAGAACAATCTGGGATTATAATTAAGAATCTCAATGCTTTCTTTTAGCAACTTCTGCGATTATCAGTTATCGTGCTCAACTATTTTAAGTGACTGGAGACTGTTCTTCGGCTGTTTTAATTAACAATCCTTCATCTAAATATTTTCTAATGATCTGTGACTCCGAAAAATTAAATCTATGAAAATATTGACATAAATCCTATTCCCATTCTCTAGTGGTAAGGACTTGATTTAAATATTCTCAAGCAACATGGTTTGAGTATAGCTATTTTTAGGTAAATAGAATGTCATCTATGATTTCCTCTATTAGGAGATCAAAAATTTCCCCTTCTAGGGATGTCCATTTGAGATTATTTGACCAGACAACTGACTCTCCCAACAAAAATGATGAATAAATCAATATACAGGTATTCACCTTGAATTGAACTTAAGGAAATAGCATTCTAATATTTTTATTTGTTACACGAATCCACTTCGTTTAAGTAATGTAAATGTTTATGATATCTATTAGTAAATGACTTCAGTTCCTACACATTAATTACATATTAATGGCAAGGTTTGACAGACCGTTGGTACCGATCGTACCGGTCTGTTACTGGTACAATACAATACAGTACGATACCATTACGTACCGAGGTGAAAAAAACCTTTATATATATAGTATATATAAAATAATACAAAAAACTCTTAACTCAGTTGGTTAGGTGGTCTGCGCCTTCTTTATAAGATGTTCCAAGTTTGAATTGTTGAGTGTGCAATTTTGATGATTACAAAATGCTACTTTACTATTTGTCAAATGATTTTTTAGTGGTGCATTTATCATTGGAGCAGTTTCTATTTTGAACTAGTGAGACCAAGTTGACTTGCAGAGTTGACCAAGTCGACTTGGTGCAAGAGCCTGTGACTTCCAAGTTTCTGTCTGGGATACAAGTCGACTTGCTTCTTTGGAAGTCGACTTTGCCTTACGGTTGAATGATTTTCCTGTTTTCATGTGCTTAAACTTCTTTACTTCCTTGCCATAAAATATGCATTTAATTTTAGGTTGTGAAATTGTGCATTTTCTTGAAGGGAGCATCTAGTGACAAAGGCTTGAAAACTCGTAAACTTTGAGTGAGCTTCCATAGTTGAGATTGATTATTCAGATTGCTAGTCATGCATATAAACTCATGGGTGGTTACAAGTAGAAGCTCAATGTATATTTTGATTTAGTCTTGTGAAGAATGATCAAATTACTCATGTGTGATTTAGCAAAGTTACATTGCGCAAATTGATTGCAAAGCTCATAAAAGGATTGTCTTAGATGATTGTGTTCTAGTTTCAACTACATGTTATTGTGCATTTTCGTTTAAAAAATGGTAGTTACAAAGGAGAGGATTATTTGAATTCCAAATCCATACTAACTTGGTATTTTTGTGTTTTGCAAGTTCAAATCTATAGGTTAAACCCCTTCAGAATCAAGGATCAATGGTACAATCAAACCACTTTAAATTCATGGGGGTTTTGAGGCTGAAATGGGTGTTTTGGCCAGTGGGCAGAGAAGAGTCGACTCACAGAGTCGACTCTCTCTAGGCTCAACGCTGTCTGGAGGACAGATAAGGAAGAGTCGACTTAGTGAATCGACTCACAGAGTCGACTCACTTGTGGCTGTTTTCTGGTTTGTGTTCTATGTAGAGGAAAGTTGTAGGAGTCGACTCTTTCTGACAGGCTTTCGCAAACACGTCCTAAACACATGTTTCTCACTCGGAATCTTTACCAAATTGCCCCCAAATCATTTATATACTTATGGGAGGCTTTATGAGACATATTATGAGGAGTATTGGGGTCGTTTGGGCCATCTTAGGTTTATATATACTCTTGTTGCGAATTTTAGAGAATAAAACTCTATTTGTGCTAACTTTTTCTATCTTGTAAGAGAAGAAAGGGAAGAAGGAGAACAAGAGAAGGGGTTTTCTGCTTCTTCAAGGGATTTCTAGAGTTCGTGGAAGAAGGAACAGTGAAGCAGAATGAAAAGAGGAACAAGAAGACGCTGAAATTGCGATCATCCGTTTACATCAACTAGAAGATCAGGAGCATCTAGAAAGGGGGAATTCTATACATGATGGCTTTTCTTGTTTTTGGTCATTCTAGCATATCTTGGGCTTGAATGTATTCATCTGAATATGTTTTTATTTTTCTGAACAAACATACTATGTGTGTGAGTGCAGAGAGTGGTTTCTCCGAGTGTCTGTGTTGACGCTTGTGCGTCGTTTTGTGAGGAGTACCTCCGCAAGTAGTTTGGGGGTTGTTCCCCGTGTGTGGTTGGGAGTTTTCTCCCGTGTGTTTGTGCAGGCATAGCCCTACATGTGTGTGTTTGAGCTTGACTCCGTGTGTGGGGGGGAATTTATCCCCAGCTGTTTAACAGTGAAGCCTCACTCAATTGAGTGAGGGGTGGACGTAAGGTACCCGACTGTGATCCCGAACCACCTTAAAAATCAGCGTGTCCATATCTGAATGCTTGTGTGATTGTCCATTTCCTCTATCTCTATTCACAGGTTTAAATTGTCACTATCACACACTCAATCTAATCAGACTACTTCACACATTTAATTTGCACACACAAAGAGCTAAGTTGAGTTTGGTTCATCAAGTCGCATTTAATTCTAAACGTCCATCAACTTGCCTCTTGGTAAATCTACATCTTGCCTAACTGTCTTAAGCGTTGTGTTGAATTCCGCTGTGAAAAGTTCTGTGTTTAAAAGTTAGACTTAAATTTTTAAAGGGATCTATGCACCCCCCCCCCATCTAGATCCGTATTCCGACACTTCGAGACGAAACAATTGGTATCAGAGTGAGACTCTGTTGTCCCTAGATCTAACGATCTACAGAGAGATCCCAGTGCTTTAACAATCATGAATTTTTCTGTTGGACATATCTTGATGAATTGCTTACCTGTTTTTAATGGTTCTGATTTTACTTCATGGTTAGAAAAATGTATGGGATGATTAATTCTGTTAATCCTAACCTTTGAAAGTTGATTTATGATGGTCCTCACAAATTGTCTCTGGATAGACCAGGTGGTCTGATGAAGATAAGCTGAAAAACCATGATAATCTAACCATCTTAAGTTTACTGCAAGCTGCCGTCAATACTCACATGTTTCCATTTATCTCTTCTCGTAGAACGGCAAAGGAGCTCGTGGATTATTTAATCAAAGCTCAAGAGGAAAAGATGAACGACATGTGTCTCATGACTGACAAACTGGATACATCGAGCAAGGAAAGCTCCGAGATAAATTCTGACAGTGATGAAATTTCATTTGAGGAACGGTTAAATGCATATGAAGAACTGTCAGACAAATACAAGAGAATTAAGGCTGAATACAAGAAGCTTAAAAAGAAATCTGAAAACACTTTCCATAAAAATGTTTTTTGTGATAAATGTTTCGAGCTTGAAAATTTGAGTCAACTCTTAATGCACGATGTCAATTGTCACAAAGAAACCTTAGCATGTTTAAGAAGTGAAAATGTATTTCTCAAGAAGAAAACTGAGAATGACCTAAGAAATCAGCTGAAATCATGCTCTCTCGATCACGATCTTTGTAATAAACTGATTATGAATGATAAACTTGTAAAAGAAAATGAAAAATTGAAACAATTGAACACAACCATGCCTGAAAGACTGTTAAAAAAAAGGAAAAACTATGGCTGTTCAAAAATCTGAAAATGTAAGTCTGCTAAAACAGGAAATAGAAAGCCACAAAACCATCAGTGGCCCATTGAATGTAAAGATCATTTTCGGTGAAAATGAGATTGCTTCATATGAACTTCATGTTGCATCACTTGAGAATGAAATCAGTGAATTAAACAACTCATTGTCTAAATTTGTCAAAGGGAAAGACAATCTCGATAAAATCTTGGGGACGAAGGTGAATTTCCAAAGAGAAGGACTAGGGTGTGATCCTTGTTAAAAAAAAACTTTTGATTTGAAAACGCAAACATCCTTTGTGCATACATCATATTCCTCCAACATTTCAAATGCCCCTTCTGTTGAGAAACCAAATACTAAATTTCAGACTCAATCAAAGGACCAAGAAATCTGATCCACCCCCTAAATGTCAAAATGGTCCCAAGATTCAAAAGAGAAAGCTTGATGCTCCCAAGAGTCACATGAAGCATACTCATATCCGGAAATCTACTGTGTTGTTTTTACTGTGGTAGGCTGGACATGTGATGAATGATTGTTTTATCATGAAAAACGATGAATTGAAAGCATGCAATAGAAAAACTGATTTCAAGAATTCAAAGAGTGGATTTGAAAATTCTCATGCTCATGTAAAAAGATCTGGTAGGGCTGCACCTCTGCATTACTATCATTGTGAGAAATATGGTCATACAACGAACTCATGCTTTCAAAAGAAGAATGATAACAATCATACAATGAAGAAGAAAAATTTCCATGCTAATAATGATAACATTTCTGCTAAATCATAGAAATTTGATGCTCATGCTTACAAGAAATCTGTGAAGTCTACAAAGTTTTGTTATTATTGTGGAAAAATTGAGCACAATATGGATGATTGTGTTTTGATGAAATTTGATGATATGCATGCACAGAAAATGTGGAAAGCACCCACTAGAGGTGCAACTAACCATCTAAAACCCAAGAAGACTTAGGTATCTAAATCCGTTAAATGAGAACCT
The DNA here is from genome assembly GCA_022559845.1 of Amorphophallus konjac. Lineage (NCBI taxonomy): Eukaryota > Viridiplantae > Streptophyta > Magnoliopsida > Alismatales > Araceae > Amorphophallus > Amorphophallus konjac. The sequence goes on from CM040120.1 coordinate 404,481,760, forward strand.
TGTTGCAGGGGTGCCTTGAGGGCAATAAAATAATGTTGATAAATAAAGGTCTCTCAAGGCAAATGTAAGAAAATAAAGTTTTTGTTTGAAGCTTTTGATCTAGATGTCAGTGCTCTTATGATAGGTATTATATTTGAAACTTTGAATAGTTTTTGGTTCTCTTTAACTGTGTAGAAAATGCATAATTGACTGAAAAATATATGAATAAAATGGTGTATGAGGTCATTGGTTATTGAATATTTTTCAATCCAAATTGCTTGAGCACATTTGAGATTAACTGAGTGTCTGGTATATCAAATGGTGATCTGCAGAAAGACAGATTACGTCTGTTTGGAACTCTCACCATGCGTGAGGTGGTCTTCGACCTAAGTTCTCCGCCACGTACCAGAACTCGGAGAAATCAAATGTGTGGTTTATTAGTGAATGTTCATCCGAGAGGAATCCATTTGAAAATGTGTTTCAGAACTGTTTTTGAAAATGTTGTCTTATGTTGACCTCACTTCCTGTTCAATTGTAAGCATGTCCCAATGTCATATGGGATTGCATTGCACTTTTCTAATCTTACACTGCATTCTCATACAGGTCAAAGGCTGCACAACCATTCTTTCAAAACCCTCACTGAGTTTTCTAAAATTCATGCATTTGTTAAAGGGGAGTTGCTAGCTAAACAATCTGAAATTGATGTTGTTCCATTTTCTTTTGAATGATAATGTTGTTCCGTGGTTGCATATTCTGTGGACTGAAATTAATCAAATGCTCTGTGACCTTTATCAATGTGCTCCCCAGATTTCAGGGCAAAATAGAAATATTTTAAAAGAGGTCGACCCCCTCCAGGAAAGAGTCGACCCTCGCCAAGTTGCTCATCCGGATTTTCAGCCTGATCATGATTTCAAAACCTCCAAATCCTTGGTTAATGACTTAATTATCATTGTTTCAAGTCAAACTGAGACGTGCATGCTTTCAGGGAGAGTTTGCTTATGATCTTACCTGGAGTCTTTATAATCGTCTGCTTTGCGCATAGACAAATTGCATGTTCCAGTGGTGCTAACTTTGATGTTCTATGTGAATCTGTGTTTTGCTGTCTATTTGTTGCTTATTGAGGATGAGCTTTGAAAGCTATTTTCAAATTGAAGTTTACTGCATGCTTTTCAGTCAAAATGACACTTGAACTAGCGAGGGGGAGTAGCAAGCAAGTGAGCAAAGTGATGTGAAATTGAGATTGTTTTCATTGCTAAGGATGTGCCCATTGTGCAAAATGATTAGACTGTGAATTGCTTTATAATCTCCGCAATTGATCCTTGACCATGTCAAGTTTCTGCAAGGCTTTGTCATATTCTATTCTACCTGCACCGAAGGTGTCGACCCTCCCTCATGATGGTTCTGTCTGCAGGTTTTCTGAATATTTGGCCCTTGATCATGTTAGTTTAAACCTTGAACTCTGAATGTTTTCCTGTGCTTTTGTCATTGCACCAAGCTTAGACTAATCTGAAAAAAAAAGCATCTCAGTCGAGAATTTAGGACAACATTAGAGTTCATGCATTAAGTGCATTTAGAACTTTCAAGTGAAACTTGAACACTTGCATTTTGCACTTATGTTGCATGAGATTCACATGTTGCATTCTGCATTATATTTTGCATGTTTTCCCATTGTGTACTTGCATGTTAATTTGTTATATTCAACCCCCATCCTTGCAACTTCTATAACTGTATACTCCCTTGATAAATAATGTTGCATCTGAATCTCAACTGATATGGTTCATGTCAAACACTCAGGGGGAGTAAATTTTTAATAAGTGCAGGTGAGACCTATATAGGGGGAGCTACACTGTCATGTTTTAAGTTAAGTTTTTGATATACATGTTAAATCAAATTCGCATACCATCATGCACTTAACTGTGAAAATGAGTGTTAAATATAAAGATATAGGAATTTCTTTTCGACACTCGAAAGAAATTAAACATGCTACATGAATTTTGAAGAGGCAGTTGAGAAAAAAACTGCATGTCTCATTTGAAATGAAATGATCAAATGAAATGCCAACAATGCTCAATCTCACTGAGTAAATTGGATGCACGTCACCTGAGACGGGATTTGGTTCATTTCTGAAAAGTGTTATATTGAAGTACCTCTGCTCAAAATGAGGTGAAATGATCAATATTCTGCGTAACCGGGGAGTCTGACATGTGCTCCATGTGTCTCCTCGCGTAAAAAGGGATAATTTGAACCTGATCACTCTTAGAAAAAATTCAGATTGTCTCTGTGAAAATAGTGAAAAATTTTGAGATGAAAAATTATGGTATGAAAATATAATGGGGCAGAGCGTAGCCTCCAATATGCTGTTCTCCTAAAATGAAATGCATTCTGTGTAATCTCTCATTGTGTGTAATCTCTCATTGTGTTGAACTGAAAACTTATATATCCATATGGCTAAAACTCATTCTCATATTTATTCACGTACACAATTATAATTTGATTGGATATGTATTCTGAAAATTCAGTTGACTGCATGAGCTATTGCACGTCTTCTTCTATATAACTACACAATCTCCTCGGTGTTACACATGAACATTCTAGTCACAAAGACTCGCCTGCACTCCTCATACACCTATCCCATCCTTTTGATGATATCACATATATAGATATATATACTGTGATTCTGATAGAATGCTTGCACGATTCATGATCCCTCATTCTGCATGATTGGCATTAGGCATGGAGGCATATCTCATCATAAAATCATTCAATTGCATTCATATGCATCTAGGTGTTCTTCGGTGCAACAAGTGATATCATTCTCCAAATTGATCTGTCCCTAAAATGGTTTTCATTTCTACCTATACTGTACATATCACTCTCTTAATAACCCCGTTGTCAGTCGATTTTTGTTAATGACAAAGGGGGAGATTAAGTAGAGGCTGGTGTGCTTAATTCCTCATTCTAATAGGGGGAGGGGTAGTGATTGTGTGCACAGGTGCATTTGGCACTCAGTGAAAAACTCTTGAATGTTTATACAATTCTGTCACGTGCATAGCATTTTGCATTTTCCATGTGCATAGTCTTTGTGAATAGTCCTTGCATTTATACTTTGTATTTTGAATTGCATAGTTTTGAAATTTTGTTGCATAAGTTGACTTAGGTCTTGTTAGGTTCAGTTCATGACTATTGGATCTGCATTGTTCAGGTTTGCAAGTCTGATTTTGATATGCTTTGGTTTTGTGCTTTTAGTTTTTCCAATTAGTTCTGGTTTCATGTCATATGATTTTGCTGCTATCATGAATTCCCTATGATGACCCTCATTTCTGATTATGCCAAAAGGGGAGAGAACAATAATGCGTAACATTTTGTCATCATCAAAATAGGGGAGATTAGTGTGTGTGTGATTTTAATGATTACAAAATGCTACTTTACTATTTGTCAAATGATTTTTTAGTGGTGCATTTATCGTTGGAGCAGTTTCTGTTTTGAACTAGTGAGACCAAGTCGACTTGTAGAGCTGACCAAGTCGACTTGGTGCAGGAGCCTGTGGCTTCCAAGTTTTTGTCTGGGATACAAGTCGACTTGCTTCTTTGGAAGTCGACTTTGCCTTACGATTGAATGGTTTTCATGTTTTCATGTGCTTAAACTTATTTACTTCCTTGCCATAAAATAGGCAATTAATTTTTGGTTGTGAAATTGTGCATTTTCTTGAAGGGAGCATCTAGTGACAAAGGCTTGAAAACTCATAAACTTTGAGGGAGCTTCCATAGTTGAGATTGATTATTCATATTGCTAATTATGCATATAAACTCATGGGTGGTTATAAGTAGAAACTCAATGTATATTTTGATTTAGTCTTGTGAAGAATGATCAAATTGCTCATGTGTGGTTTAGCAAAGTTACGTTGCGCAAATTGATTGCAAAGCTCATAAAAGATTGTCTTAGATGATTGTGTTCTAATTTGAACTACATGTTATTGAACATTTTCATTTAAGAAATGGTAGTTACAAAGGAGAGGATTATTTGAATTCCAAATCCATACTAACTTGATATTTTTGTGTTTTCCAGTTCAAATCTATAGGTTAAACCCCTTTAGAATCAAGGATCAATGGTACAACCAAATCACTTTAAGTTCATGGGGCTTTTGAGGCTGAAATGGGTGTTTTGGCCAGTGGACAGAGAAGAGTCGACTCTCTCTAACCTCAACTCTGTCTGGAGGACAGATAAGGAAGAGTCAACTCAGTGAATCGACTTACAGAGTCGACTCACTTGTGGCTGTTTTCTGGTTTGTGTTCTGTGCAGAGGAAAGCAAGAGTCGACTCAGTGAGTCGACTCTTTCTGGCAGGCTTTCGCAAACACGTCCTAAACACATGTTTCTCACTTGGAATCTTCACCAAATTGCCCCCAAATCATTTCTATACTTATGGGAGGCTTTATGAGACATTATGAGGGGTATTGGGGTCGTTGGGGTCATCTTAGGTTTATATATACTCTTGTTGCGAATTTTAGAGAAGAGAATTCCATTTGTGCTAACTTTTCTATCTTGTAGGAGAAGAAAGGGAAGAAGGGAAGAAGGAGAACAAGAGAAGGGGTTTTCTTCTTCTTCAAGGGATTTCTGGAGTTCGTGGAAGAGAGAACAGTGAAGCGGAATGAAAAGAGAAACAAGACGACGCTGAAATCGCAATCATCCGTCTACATCGACTAGAAGATCATGAGCATCTAGAAAGGGGGAATTCTATACACAGATGACTTTTCTTGTTTTTGGTCGTTCAAGCATATCTTGGGCATGAATGTATTCATATGAATATGTTTTTATTTTTCTGAACAAACATACTATGTGTGTGAGTGCGGAGAGTGGTTTCTCCGAGTGTCTGTGTTGACACTTATGTGTCGTTTTGTGAGGCTCCGCGAGTAGTTTGGGGGTTATTCCCCGTGTATGGTTGGGAGTTTTCTCCCGTGTATTTGTGCAAACGTCGCCTTACGTGTGTGTGTTGGAACTTGACTCTGTGTGTGTGGGGGGGGGGGGGATTTATCCCCGGACTGTTTAACAGTGAAGTCTCACTCAATTGAGTGAGGGGTGGACGTAGGGTACCCGGCTGTGATCCCGAACCACCTTAAAAATCAGCGTGTCTATATCTGAATGCTTGTGTGATTGTCCATTTCCTCTATCTCCATTAACAGGTTTAAATTGTCACTATCACACACTCAATCTAATCAGACTACTTCACATTTAATTTGCACACACAAAGAGCTAAGTTGAGTTTGGTTCATCAAGTCGCATTTAATTCTTAACGTCCATCAACTTGCCTCTTGGTAAATCTACGTCTTGCCTAACTCTCTTAAGCGTTGTGTTGAATTCCGCTGTGAGAAGTTCTGTGTTTAAAAGTTGACTTAAATTTTTAGAGAGATCTATTCACCCCCCCTCTAGATACATATTTCTGCACTTCGGGACCCAACATGGCCTTTGGGATTTTAAGTTTTTTTATTGAGAATGTTAAAAAGAAACAAAAAATTCATGCAACTGGTGCATTTTGAGCCGATGAGCTCACATTTAAACATAAGATCCCTGACCAACCCACCTACAAAACTTCTCTAATATAAAACAAAACATATAATATTTAAAACATAAGAGAGCGTACCGATTGCATACCACGCACCGATCATATCGGTCACCGACTGGTATGGTCCAATACGTGCAATACGGGCCGTACCGTACCGATTTGTCAAACCTTGATTAATGAATGGTTAGATCTCCACCAGTCATATTAAACGACCCGGATGAAGGACGCATGCGAGGCTTCCCATGGGGCCGGCGCCATATGATCAACTCCCATATATATATTAAATGACAAAGTATACAGTGAAACGCCTACCGAACATTTAAATTCTACAACGTTGTGCATATGAACTTAAACTATACACCTATTATTTAAAATATTACTGACGTTTTTTTTGGTAGAATTACATTCGGTGTATATCATCCAACATACATTTTGAATAGTCAACTTAACAAATACATCCGCATTAAATGCACAACATCCATCCGCTGAGATATTTTTTATTCTCAAAACGTTTAAAATATAATTTTATGTGAAATGCACATTATTTTATATATTTTACTTACACTAGTGCTTGTATTTTGAATATATTCACTTCATCTCAAGTCTTTATACGAGAGAAATATTTTCAACATTATTTTAGAACATACAAACGATGACCGCCCGAGGCAAGTTACACAAAAGAAGAAAAAGAAAAAATAGACATATCTCTGACAATAAAAGATTTAATTCACCTACTATCCTGAGAACGACGTGCACACACTCTTAAAACAAGTAAAAGCTTAACAACCAATCAGATTTGTCAAACTTTGTGACTGAGATCCGACTATTTAAAAGCAAATATATAATAAAAACTTGCGAGCCAAAAGTAACATGAAATTCAAAAATAATTTAATCATTTCCTTTGAAATGACGATCAATCATCTACATTCGTTTTCTTGCAATCAAAGTGATCCCTGAACACAAACTTCCTACACATTCAAGTCAATGGGAGACTTCACCGCACTGAAAACAACATCTTAGAAATCTCTCATCCCGAAAAGTATTGAAGAAGTCAATGAGAGACTTCTCCGCTGTGTCTGTCACTTAATTTATTTCTCTTTGTGCATTGTAAATTTCATCATTTGTTCATCAAAGAGCACATATGTAAAAACTTAGATCTATACAAACGACAATGTATAGAACATTAATTATTTTGGGATAACCAACACTGAGTATACTAAATTGATCTATTAATACCGTAAAAATCAACTGGATGACTAGCTCTTAAAAAACTAAGAGGTGTGAGACTATTGATTCGATATGACTAATAATAACTGGGATTGTTAATCCTAGAAATTAACTGTAAAGTTTGCTGGGACCTAGTAAGAGTAACTAGGGAGCTACATCCCGAAAAACTAAACAATGTAACCTTAATTGAAAAAGTTAGTAAAATCATTTGCAGGTTGAAAAAAGATTGAACATAGATCTGTCAAAGAAGATAGACCGAACCAGTATAAAAATCTTTGTCTCTATGACTACTTACGTTTCTAAGTTCTTATTTTCACTACATTGAATCATTTATATTTTTTATACGTTATAAATTTTATTTGACGCACATATTCACCCCCTCTAGGATGTGCTCAACTACTAACAAAGGAGAGGGGAAAAGATTGGCGAGTCAAAAAGATCATAACAAATATTATGGTTGATAAAAAATATAACTACGCACAAAAATTATTATTTATAAAAATAAAAGATGCTTTGCAAGGCAAATTGCTTTTTTAAGGACACTAAAAACAAAAGTATGAAAAATATTTAAAAACATCTTCTAGAAGGGGTTCTTTTCCCTAGCCGATCTGTTCCTCTACCATTCCTCAAACTTTTGACTTCAAAGATTGCTGAAAAAGAGGAGAGCTCTGTCAAACACCACCATGGCCGCATCAGACCAACTTCGGATAATTATTTTACCTTAAAAGAGGAAAAGGAGTGTCAAGAATGATAGAATATGGCTGGCTTGTGCAGCAGTGTCAACACACCTACACTTGAGTTTTCTCCCAAGTTCGTCTTCCCTACAAGATGGTCTGGGAGTTAGGGGTGCAGTGAAGCGAGCTTCTGAATGCTATAAAGAAGCCCTAATTAAGTAATTAGGGTAAAATGAGCTCTACATATGTATATGCAGGACTGACCAACCCTTGAAGATCTTTTTCACTTCCTCCATTTTTTTCATTTTCATGCGAGTAGGAAGGCATGTTCCCACTCTAGATAAATTCTCAAGAAAAATGATTGTTTTATGTAACCTGTTAAACAATATTCTTGACTTAGATAAGCATTCAAACTACAGGTAACTATTCAATATTTTCATCAATGATGCATGCATGTGATTCCACCAAGCCAAGCTATATTATCAACGACGATCGCCTCACTCACCTAAGCAATGGAGTAGGGTTAGACAAGACAAAAATTCTTCACCTTCCCTCGTGCTTGCACTTTCCAACTATGTGAGATTGTTTCTTATTATTCTCATTCTAAAGTGGTTAATGCCTCTTTTAACAATGTCTAATGCCCTTTCCCTCTAACATGCAACCACATTTTCCGTGTGCTTGATGATTCCTAAGGCCATCCACTACATATGCGAGTACTTTATGCAAATAGGCCATTATATATTGGACAAGACTAGTGTCCCTAAGCCTTAAATATCATTGTCTTGAATGTTTGTGTATTTTCCTCTCGTCATTTTCTTCCTTTGTGGCTATTTGTGGGAGAAAATGCATCACCTCAAATGCCTAGGCACTCACTTGGGCATTTGAGACAAAGGCTAGCCCTGTCAACGGATACGTGAGATTCGAAATCCGATCCGAGCTCCATTCATTTTTGGACTCGGATCAACATATGCGACGTCAAATGAGGAAGCCGCACGAATCCGAGGCGACTTTCTCCTGATCCGAAATCCCAATTGTCGGATCGGGTTCATGTTGACGGGGCGACGATGGGGATCGAGGCATCGACCTGTGGCAGGCGACAGCACCCTTTCTCGGTTTCTCCCCTTCTCACCTCTCCTTCTCGAGCGCCACCCTCTAGCATCTTAGGGTTTCTCTAGCGACAGTCTCTCGACGACGGTGACGCGATCTCCTCGACCACCCCCGACGGTGACAACCATAGTGACGACGACGGCGATCTTCTTCCCGATCGCGATCGGCTTCCCTACGGCTCTCTGCTCTCGTCATCTCAGCACATGGTTTCTCTCTTTCTATTTCTCTCTTGCCTCCTCTCATCTCTCTCTTTAGCGGGTGCGGATGTCGGCTTCAACGTCGGGGAGGGAAACCCCTCTCCGACACCCACTCGCTCTCTCTCTCTCTCTCTCTCTCTCTCTCTCTCTCTCTCTCTCTCTCACACACACACACACACACACTCGTCGATCGGATTTGGGTGGGATTCAAATGAACTCATTAAGAAATCTAGAGCATATTTGAGTGGCTGCTGCTTCTTCTTCCTCCTCTTCCCCCCTCCATTGCATCCCGCTTCTCTGAATCTCTTTCTATAATCTTATGTTTTCTGCTAGAACGAGGAAAATGAGAAAAAAGTGATTTTTGGGAGGTCTTTTACCTTTTTTTCTAGTCTCGTGAGTTTCTAGGTGGCCAAGAGTTTCAGAATAAAGATTCAGATCCTTTTTTATTTTCTGGGTTCTTGATTTCACACTAATTATTAGTCTAGATCAGTGCCATAAAATCAGTAAGAGTGGGGAGTCCATGATCGTCAGAGGGTGCTGATTTTATTTATGTAGTGGTCAATTTTTCTATCTATTAAGAATGCTCCTTACATCCATGGCATTGTACATTTGCATATCCACTCTCTGCAGCCTTTCGATGCTTCTCATACAACATTTATTTTTCTTATTAATTTTGTCAAATAAAATTTCAATTTGATAATTCTCTCGATTGTTTCCTCACCAATATTTTGATATTTTACACCATCTCTTTCTTTCTTCAAGGTGTCTGCCAGCCAATATGTTCTTTATTCTTATTCCATCATGCAAATGTCTTAAATTAACATAAGACTTTGTTTTCTCAAAATTGCTCCAGGTTTATTCTAATATGTTTGTTCTTATTCTATCATGCAAACGTCTTAAAGAAGCATATCCCCTGCTCAGACTTTGTTTGCCAAAACTGCTTCCGCCATTGGCTACTTTGCAGATTTTTTTGTATCTGTTGTTTAACTCAGATTTTTTTGGTCTAAAATACTATTTTTAATAGATCTGTAAAAGAGACTGGCTCAGGTTGCTATGTCTTTTGCTGATATGATGGGCAAGTTGACGGTTTAGTTAGAGAATATAATACAACTGTCCAACTATTTGTACGGATGAATGTGAGGAGATGTGATGTTCACGTGTATATCAACGTTAAGAAATTGTTCATGACCAGAGATGATTCCTGGTCTAAAGCAAGTGCCTTAACACCTTTCATAAACTAAAGTTATCGTAACTTGGTTGACAATGATTAGGGTAGGAGTTGCATATATACGTACTGACAGTTATTCTCGTCTATGTGCAACAGGTAAAGCAAAGAATGGTTATTGGTTGTCAACAGCTCCTCTATTGCAGACAAAAAATTTAAGCTAGAGCACATGGACTTCATTGGTATGCAAAAAATTCTTCATTGTTTCTTTTTCTTATCTCACACCCCAATTGAGTCCTTGTGTTATTTTCATATGGTTTTTTTTTTACTATTGGTGGGCGTGTGGGGGAAATTCAAGGTCCTTACTGGTTTATCATAGATTTTGATATATCCTCCAAGTGTTTGGTTTATCATTTGAGATTTTATTTCAGATTTAATACTCATTGATTAAGAGGCACCCATTCAGATCTTCTGACTTGTATTGAAAAGTAACACAAAGTAAAGAAATTACAAGAAGTCTAGCCACGAGAGCCCAACCTAATAGCACACCTAAGAACAGAGCTTTTAGCTATTGCTTTTGAGGAGATATTCATTGAGGTTTGTAATTTTCATCTCACTAGTATGTTTATTTTGTTTAGCTCTTTCACAATAAATCAATATCATGTTTAGCCAGAATAATCTGAGAGAAATCTTGGGAGTCCCCTTGTGTAATACATATAATATTTTGATTGCAACCAAATATGCTGGTTGTTGATGTGGAAAATTTTGTTTCATCACCAACAGGTAAGTTTTGCAATGCTTGGATGGTAATGACAGATGAGAGAGAGATGATGCAATAGTTTGCAATTTGTTAGGAAGCAAATCCTCGCTGCAAGTTTGTTAGGTAAAATTTATCTCATTTTTGCTTAATTTTTGGTTCCCTTCAAATAGTGCATCACAAAATCAGATTACTAGAGGATATGATGGAGTTAATCAGCATTACATGATTGTAAGGCAGAACAATATAGTTACTTTTTATAGACATCAACAAAGAATTTAATTCTGGTTTTTATAGTTGATGCTGAGGGTAAGAAATTATTGTTGATGCTAATTACTTGCAGCAACTAACATCATAATTACATTGTTACTGTAGCATTTTTATCATATTGTTATAGGTTGCACAGAGAAACGTGGAGTCTGATGACAAGTGGTTCAGAAAGTAAACATGTTGACGTAGATAATACAGAAACAAGTGTTACTCAACTGTCTAGTGAATCTCCACATAGAGAGAGAAAGCTGAAGTCAAAAGTTTGGTTAGACTTTGAGAATGTTGTAAATGAAGATAGAAGTTTTGTAACCATTTGTCGATATTGTCAAAAATAATTAGTTAGAAAAAACTCAAGTGGAACAAAACATTTAAATATCCATATTATGTGTTGTTTTGATGTCAAAATTTGAAACGAAGTAAATAAGATATAATAGGCACTAGAACTGAAACTGAAAAGTTCTCTTTTATGTTTTATAATGAGAGAAGTGGAGAGGATCTTGCAGAGATGTTTATTATCCATCAGTATCCATTTACAATGATTGAACATACATTCTTTAGAAAACTTTTAAAGAATATACAGTCTGAATTACAGATGTTGTCTCGTAAAATAATTAAGTCAGATTGTATGAACATTTATGCCAAAAAGAAAAAGAGGATTTATTCCTCACTTGAGAGTCTCAATTGTCGAGTACGTTTAATTTCAAATATGTGGACTTACTATTGGCAACGATGACTATTTGTGTTTAACGTGCCATTATCTAAATGATGATTAGAATTTAAGAAAGAAAATTCTCAACTTTAAGTATGTCGAGACTCCTCATGGTCATAGACAAATATCTAAAATGCTACTTGACAAGTTATTAGAAATTCATAAGAAATTATTCTCAATTGTGTTAGATAACGTAAGTGCTAACAACAAAGCAGTAAAGATGTTATTAAATGATCCAACTTTTTCACAAATTTTGCCTCAATGGATCATGATTTCATCAAAGATGCAATGCACACATCTTAAATTTAATTGTGCAAGATGAGTTGAAAGAGCTTCATGAAGTCCTTTTTAAAATACGCGAAAATGTAAAATCCTCTCAACAAGAGGAGGAGAACTTTATGAAAGTTGCAAGAATTGAAAAAGATCCTCAGAAATCTCTCATTTTAGATGTGTCCACGAGATGGAATTCTACGTATATAATGTTAGAGAGGGCTGTTGAATTTGAAAATGTCTTCTCATGCTTGTAGTTATATGGATCCAAGTTATCCTCATGCACCATCCGCCAATGTTGATTCTTGAATGTTTAAGTGTCTTTTACGAGGTGACAGAGAGACTCTAAAGAACTAAGTTTGCAACTTCTAATCTTTTCTTTGGTGATATCTACATAATTCACATTTCTTTGATATAGGGGTGTGCTCATGAGGACTCGTTCATTTCTTTGATGACCCCACAGATGTTTTTTAAATTTGAAAATATTGAAAAAAATAAATACACTTCTTGCAATTGCAACTATTTTGGATCCATGTTTTAAAATGATCATGGTAAAATATTTTTTTGAAAAGATTTATAGTGATGAAAGTGATGTGAAGACAGCAGAGGTGAAAATGGGCCTAAAAAATCTTTATAATACATATGTCATTAGAAGGCAAGACCAGTCATGTAAGAGTAAAACGGCTACTATGTGTGCATCTTTTATGACAAATGTCAAAGAGAAAAATTACCTCATCTTCAAGAAGAGCGTTAACATCTATGTACATGGAGTTTGACCAGTATCTTCATCAACCTTCATTAATTTCATTAAAAAAAATCTGATTTAGATACTTACCTAGAAGAACCAACAAAACCAGACGACCATTTAGATATTTTAAAGTGGTGAAAAAGTAACTCTTTAAAGTATCCGATGCTTTCATTGATGGCTCGTGATGTGTTGACTATTTCGATGTCCACTATAACATCAGAATAAACTTTCAGTACTGAGTGTAGTATGTTGAACAAATATAGAAACTCATTAGATCATACTATTGTGCAAACTCTGATATGTACTGAAAATTATCTTCGAGAAGATATTTCTTCAGTTGACATTTTAGAAGAAGATACACTTTCCTCCATATTTGCAAGTAACAAACTTGATGATGAGAGTGAAAATGATATTTTAAAAGTTTCTTTCAATAGAGTATTTACATCTTCTCCAATTTCTAATTAAGTATGATGTCTACACTCAATGTTTTGTTCCTTATTATAATTTTTTAAACAAATCTTTACACTAATAATGGACATATTTGGCTTAACTTTGATAGGGACTTCCTCTGAATAGGTTAGAATCGAGATAACAACAAGTCAGGAATAATTTTTTTGTATGTTTGTATATAAGCTTGTGTATTATATGATGTCTGTCATTCTGTCGTCAGAGAATAGGATGGATGTAGCCAATATTGGGTTAAATTTCCCTGACACTATGTTATCATGATTTTGATCTATTTGTCGTGATTTTGATCTATTTTTGTCACTATTTTATCATGTGCATGCAAGCTATTTTTAAGCAATCAACTATCCCCGTCTTTAAATCTCACCGAGGTGCCCAAGCAAGGATAGCAGACTGTGCAACTGAAACATTTTCGACTATCCCTATCCGTACCGTGAGTTACTATTTCCTTCCTTCATTACTAATATATATTTAATTTCTTTGTTCATGTTCTAAAAAAGAGATTCTCTCTCTTTTAAAGCCGGTTTCTTTGTTCATGTTCCCAAAAATTATCTCATCAATGTGCAAATTTTAAAGCCAATTTCTTTGTTATCTATGGGGCAAAAAAACAAAGGAAAAATCTCCCAAGATGGGAGGAAAATAATAGAAGAGTCTTGGTTGACATCAACCAATTTGTATGTGGGACAATCAGACAAGGAAAGGAACTATCTCTATGATCTAAATTTTGCCCTGTTCTTCAAACTGTCTGCCTCCACAAGGTTCAGCCCCCAGTTCGGAATTGCAGACCACAAGACAAGGATCCAATACCTTTTCACTGATATATCTAGTATTAAGAGTAAGTGTGCAAGAAGTAATAAAAAGCATGGAGGATATTGGCTACCTGGAGACTGAAGTGATTATCCTCAAAACTATTCACTAGGATTGGTTTGGATTGAGCTGACATCCTGTCATGTAGGTTAAGAGGAAAGTTGCGCCAAATGGTGCTTAGAAAATTGCCACATGCATGGGAGAAGCATAGGTATAATCCTGTTTTTCCTTTAACCATCTACCTTGTGTCAAAATCCATATTTCTACTAGTGGGCTATATATTCTAAGTTATGCCAACCATATCCATATATTGGAAGGAAAAGTGACCGAGAATTCATTGCAGACTTGCAGTTGCTGATAATACTCTCAGAACAAGAAAACATGAACCACAAAGTACAACAAAATTGTTGAGTATGCATGGGCTGGGGAGCCCTCACTAAGCAAAACCACTCGAGTGTAATTAATTTTAAGTAGTTGTTGTTGGAGACGAGATCATATTTGTTATGTCAATCATATATTAGCTTTGTTTAACTCATCTAAAAACCACCTATAGCCATTTTAGCAGTTGTATACAAACCTCCTCAATTTAGGAGGCCCCGATAATCTAAAGATTGGGTGCTCTCTCTTCCTACAATTTAACATGACCCAGACCTCTTTTAGTTAAAGTTGATTTTGAGAAGGTTGCTCTCTCTCTCTCTCTCTCTCTCTCTCTCTATATATATATATATATGAGAATTTAAGGACAGAATGTGAATGAACACCGGATAATTATGAATCTATGTATTACAAAACACTCGAGAATCTATGTGTTAATTTATTTTTTGATATTTAAATGAGTTTTTGACTTTAATCGTACATTCCTACTTGCTAATTTTGATTCCAATCAAAGCAGATCAACTTGGTGACATCTGGGCGCGACGCAAAGTAAATAACCAAGAGAAGGGATTCCCTCATGATCAGAATTAGGGACGATCATCTCTCATGTTTATAATGTGTTTTGTCCATTCTTGACATGTTTTCTTCCAATCATCCGAACCGATCTTGCTGGCTCATACCATCGTGTTCAAGGTCTTGAAGTAATATATTAGGATTTGTGTGCTTACTGTGTGGATCCGAAATGGGAACATGATTTTGGGTTAGTGCTTGAAGTAATATATTAAGATCACTACTTATGTTTTTATTATTTGCATGTACTTATTTGGATCCAAAAATATATGCAAATTCAGATCTATCCGGTCATTACATGTAAAAAATGTATACATAATGTGTGCTAACTGTGGATCTGAAAAAAAATATATATATATATATATATGTAAATTTAAATCTCTTTGTCACTACATGTAAAAAAATGTATACTTAATGTGTGGATCCGAAAATAGATCTGAAAAAATTTTAAAAATAGATATTTTTGTATTCAGATCTATCTGGGCATTCAATGTAAAAAATGTGTACACAGGGATTTTGATTAGATCCGAATCCAAAAATGTAAGTTCGGATTTGGGTTAGATCCCAATCCAAAATTTCTTTCTATTTTAGATTCGAAATGGATTCGGATATTAAATTATCAGATTCAGATTCGGATCACGCAAAATCCAACCCGGATCCGATCCGTTGACAAGGCTAACTAAGGCGACCCTTGGTCACCTTGCTCACTTCTCATTTTTAACCACATGGAAGCCAAGCATCAATTACAGACTCGACTAATTACAAAGATTGACTAATTCAGTAGGAAGGATTTCCTATCATATATCATTTTCTATATTTTGGTTTATATCCTTTAGCCATTTCTTCTGAACTGTGTCAATGCAGCATGGCGATGAACAAGTGAAAAGTAATCATTTAAACTTCATGCTCTGCTTCCAAGAATGAATCAGGAGTTGACTGATTAAATCTTTATTGCAAGTCATTCTAATCTCATTTTGGCCCCAAAATCTGATCCTATTTGTTTGTATAACATAGCTAGTGATTAGGACCATGGAAGGACCAGGATCGGGCTTGGATCAGCCAGACAGGGTGAATCCGATTCAAACAGCAGCGATCCAAGCCAAATCCAGCCAGTCATCAGCCTACATTGGCTCTCTTTTTGCATTCAAAAATAAATTAAAAATCAAGAAAAATATGAAGAAAATAAAGAAGTACATTTTAAACATTGCAAATGTCCAAGATTAGCCCATTATGGTAGAGTAACCAGATCAGTTCCAATGCTCATGGCCCAGGATCTTGGAAATTATCAAACTGCCAGTAGGAGCAATGAGGCTTGGAAGGGATCCAACTGCTCTCACACGCCCATCTTGCTCCAAGGGGAGTGGGAGAGGAGGCGAGAGTTAGAGATAGAGAGAAAGAGGAGGTTGAAGGGCAAAAGGATGAGATAAGGGTGAGAATGGCCAAACAAATGGAGGCTGCTTGTGGGCCCTCTAGGCCCTCTCCAACCTAACCTAGTGTTGGAGGCGCCAACTAACAATGACCAGCCTTGGTCTCCAATGTCTAGTTGGAATCGGCCCAGATTAACCAATCCAAGGTCCAACCCCAATCTGGATTTTGACTGCTTTGAAGGTCGAACCCAACCTGGACGCACCTATCCAAGCGCTGGTCCCACCAAATTGGGTCACAATTTGATCGATTCCTCTTCCGAACCGGGGGTCAACGCATCGAGAGCAGGAATCTGATTGGATCAGCACCAACCAGGCCAATCCAATTCACCAGATGGTCAAAAGGGTTTTCCTGAACTTGGAAGGCAGACGTCGAACAGCGTCTTTAGTTTGAGCCACCTAGCTTCAAATCTTGCTGCTTTTTTGATAAAATCATGTACTTCATGCAAGCACACAGATCTGCGGCAACAGATATTTCATTGTAGCTTACAACCATTGTTAGAATGTGATCTAATGCAACTGACGTAACCAAGTTCTCACCGTTTGATGCGCGGCAACTTGGTGAGATGAACAGAACGAAATATGGCAAACACCTTAAAACTGGGAGCAAAGTAGCTTACTTTCTTTCTCAGCCTACTTTTCCGTGCAGCCTCGCGGTTCTGAGCAAGCCTCCGGATTGTCTGCACCGGAGAGGGACAAAACAGCAGCTCAACTAGGTATCAAAATTCAAACAAGAAGCGAACCATGATCATAGGGGCATATATACAAAACCTTCTGATCCCCTGTCTTCTCCCTGGGCCTCCCGGTAGAATCCAGAGACACGATAGCCCCATTGTGATCACCACCATTCTAGTAGCACGTAGAGGAACTTCAGCATGAGAATGCCACAAGAGAGAGAGAGAGAGAGAGAGAGAGAGAGAGAGCAAAAGGGGACAACATCGCCCAGAAGACTGCACATTCCACTTAACGGTCCCCAATGTAGTAATCCCAGCGAAGCAGAGGTATATAAGTAAGACAGAAGAAAGTACCACGTGGTTCCTCTCTTCCGCGTCGACTTCAGCAGAGGTATCAGTCCGGGGACTGGAGGCAGCCATGCCAGAGTCGCCCCAGTTCTCAAAGTGCCCCTTCGGCACCGCGAACCTGTCGCATTCCGGTGCTGTAGCAGTCTCAGCCGTCGATGCCGTCACATCCACGGGCACCATGCTCTGCCATGAAATGGAGAAGGACAAGCTCAAAAGAACCGAACTTGCACGTAGTGGTACATGGAAACACAGACAACCGAGAGACTGGTGAAGGAAGAGAAGAGACACTACATGATGAGCTAAGCCCCCAAACTGCAGGGGAGAAGAGGTGACGACGGTGAGGCTGCTCGACGACTTTGGGCTCAGGATCGGACCTACCACCATCACCAATGAACTAGTTAGGCGGAAGAAGAAGACGAAGGAGCAGCTTTCGTTTACGTTGCATGTTAATGGGAGCTTGCAAGGCCATGGGATTTAAGAGAAATTCCCGAGGACAGGCAATCATGGCGTAACGGCCATTACTCCGAGTGAGGTCGAGGACGGCGTCGACAATGTGGTACCCCGTCACCGCCACCCGCGGCTGCTCATGGTGTTGCTGGTGCTGCAGGCCCATGCCGTGGATGCGCGCGCTGCTGCAGCTGTTACCGTCCACTCCTCTGTATGAGGGAAGGAAACAAAGCAGGCGAAGAGCACAATGGGTCAGCAATGTGGACATGAAGAAGGAACGAGAAGAAGTGAGCGTGGTGGAGGGATTACCCAAAGAAGGGAGAGTACATGTTGCCAGGGAGAGGAGCGAAAGGCCGGGGGATTGGGGAGGAGAAGTGGGTGCTCTGGAGTCCCGAAGGAGAAGAACAAGAAGAGGCGAGCGTGCATAAGGAAGAGCTCGGGAGAAGCAACAGCTTGGGCTCTGCATGTTCCTCCAACCCCGCTTAAGAGCCCTCTACCTTCCTCTTCCTCTTCTCTCTGTCTCTCTATCTCTTTCTCTCTCTAAATCTGAATCTCTTTTTCTGTCCATCACTCAGTCAGAAGCGTCGTATCACTTCATATCAACGGGGAGACGAAGCAAGCATCGCTATAAAGAACCGACGGGGGGAGGGGAGGCAATGATCTCCAGAATCTCCGTAATAATGATGAAGCCGACGAAAGCCTACTGCTCCCACTGCTCACAGCAGTCTAGAGTTGAAGGGGGGTAGAGCTCATACCACCATCTCTTTCTCTCTCTTCTCGGGCCTCCCTCTGCAAATCTTCTTTATCTCCTTCATCCGCCATTTATTTATAATCTCTCCTCTCCACTCCCTCGCCGTTGTTCTCGAGACCCATCAGATACGTTTCCACTACGGTAGCAGCTGATACAGCTGATGCTGACCAATCTCTCTCTCTCTCTCTCTCTCACATCACCACGCCATGCCAGTACTCTCCTTCGCTTAAACTCTGCTACTGGGTCCTCATTAGCCAGCATATTTACTGATAATAATTGATCCCGGCTACCATGCGCGTCCGGCGAGTGCAGTTTCCCGGGGCACCGATCTTCCCCTCTCCTCCCTCCCCCGGGGCATTTTCCATTTGACGCTCCCCGCATGGCAACTTTAATTCCCCGAACGTCTCGGATTCTGCGAAAGGAGAAAAGGCTGCAGCAGTTGCAGAGGAAGATACGGACGATAGATGCGACGAGGAGAAAGGTAGTTTTTTTTTTCTTTTTTATAACATGCGCACCGCGCTCTTTTCCTCTCCCGCTGTTCCAGGTTGTGGGAATCGGCCATCGGGTGTTGATCGCCCACACAGGGTCATCTCTGCGGGGGATGTGACAAGAAGGACCGGCAGGGGGCGCCCTTTGCTGGCTGGGGAGAAGCACCACCACGTCCACCGCGTCTCCCTCCCGCTGCTGTAACTCCGGACGCTGTCTTCGAAGCGCTCGAACTTCCCACCCCACTTTAGCGAGTTGGAAACTACCCGTCTGGGAGTCGCGGGGAAAGTGGGGAGGTAACTCCGTGTCCGTCTCCCCTGCGATACGCCTCTCGCCCACGCTTCCCCTTCCCTCCCTGGAGATGCTACGCAGGGCGCGCTGGAAGGCTAGGCCATGGCTCCCCCTGCCCACCCACCCATCCAGCGAGGCCTTGGTTGGTGTGCAGTCGCGTATCCCCATAACTTGGCGGGGAGGGGGGTTTCCCTGTCAGAAGAAGAAACCGGAGCATTTACGTCATGTTGCGGGGGATTTTGTTCGCATGAGAAGCCTCCAAACTCTTGGCACAGTACACCTGAGGGTCGTAAGCCCATCGATAGTCGCCACGTACCCATGAAGAGATATTAAAAAGGTCGAACAATTTTTTTTTAAAAAATTTCAAGTTATCAAAAAAAGTATATTATGTCAATTTTAACTTAAATTTTAAAATTAAAAAAAGTGATATTATCTATTTGGTAAAAATATTATAATTTTTAAATTTTTTATAAAATTATTTGACATATAATTTTTATTATAACAGAGAGCGAGATGTTCCGGTTGCAGTTGCGAGCTAGGCTTCGGGTTTGAGACGACGGTCATCAGCATGAGTTTCATCTTGTTGTACAAGGCCATCACCATGGGGGGGGGTCTTCCTATACTGCGGTGTGACGACGGTGGCATGGGTGTTCTTCTACCCCTTATTGTCGGAGACGAAGGGGAAGACATTGGAGGAGGTGGAGTACCTGTTCAGGAAGAAGAGGGAGACGACGCGGGGCTAAGGCGAGGGGCAAGCTCAAGCGACAACGGGGGCTGCTTGATGTGGATGTGTGACTCTCACTGGCACGTGCGCTTTCTAGCTTCCAACGAGAGAGAGAGAGAGAGGGGGGGCGGGAGAGAGAGTGTGGGGAGAGAGAGGGAGAGGGAGGAAGTGGGCAGTGTTGTGTCTGGTATGATCTCCTAAAATCTGAAAATATGTGGTTTATAGCAATCTTGGTTGAAAAACTTGAAATTTGTATTGTTCTTAAACATATCACACTCTGAAAAAATTCCAAAGGACAGCATATAATAAAAATTGTGTATCAATGCTCAATAGACAGAGCAATGGCAAAGGATTCACTCAGAAATTAAGTCCTTCGTCACAGAAATGAAGTGACTTAGTCATAAAGTGTCTTGTTATCTCTGCTCAAAAATGAAGCAGGATGGTTAGTATCACTGAGTAACTTGGGGTGCTGACGTCTAAACAACGTGCACTCTTACGTAAAAAGGTGTGGACTATCCCTGAATGTTCTGAAAAAGTATGAGCCAAAAAAAATCAGAAAAGTGTTGTAACCCAGAGGTAAAAGTTAGAAATGTGAAATATGTTTAATCTCAATACTGGTCTTTTGTTACTCCTAAGGGCGTTATTAATCTTGGTTGAGTAAGATTAAGGGAGGTTAAACAAGACCTCAATATGTAGCTTTGGTTTATTTCTATTAAGTCTGGGTGCAAAATGATTCAAAGAGTTTAATTGATAAAGTCTAAATTTATCATCCTTAAACCATACAGAAAATAAGGGATACATCATAAAATGTCTTATAATTGAAGAATATGAAAATGGAAAGCTCAATTAATAAATGGTGTTTCAGATTATGATTTTTCTGATCACATGTGTGCCTGTTCTTCTTGAAATAATCTTGCAAGACATTCACTTCTTATAGTCCTTTTGTATTGCTCAAATACTGTAGAAATGTCTTCATTTGTTGTCTCTCATATTGACATTCTTATCTGCACTGTCTTTTGGTTATTCTAAATAATTATGATCATTTCTCTTTGATATCTCCTATCATGATGTTCATTTTCAACCATTTTGCCAATGGTATCAATATCTTTTGTTTTTGCTGATGTCAAAGGGGGAGAGAGATTGATGAGTCATTGAGTATCAGTGAGTTGTTTTTGATGTGAGTGTGTGTTGCTCCTTAGTGCCCTAGTGCCCTTCAACAGTGATTAAATGATCAAATTGACTCACAGAGTTGTCATCATCAAAAAATAAGAGAATGTTGTGTCACTAGGTTTTGATGTTGTCAAAATCGTGAGTCAGTTGTGAGTATTTCACATGTCTTCATTCATATTGTCAAAAATGTAAGTCAGACTGTGAGTCAATTGTGAGGGTAGTCCTTCATTAGTCTTCATTCATAAGCATTCATTAGTCTTCGTACATGTGCCTTTATTCATAAGTATGTTGTCACGAAATCTTTATGTGTGTGATTCATGAATTATGAGCATATGGTTATAATTTTGATGATGATAAGTTCGCATGTTTGATTTGGCAGGAAGATCATGTTAAAGATGTTACTGAAGCCCTGAAGCATGAGCCCACTCTAGCTGTAGTCTGAAGCTCAAACAGCCCAGAATACAGCTCAACTTAGTCGCCAGATGAACCCTACAGCTAAGGGTGTAAAATACCTTACACGGGTGACAAATAGGTGGCTTCAAGTGAAAAATGGGCTTTTTGTATTGAAGGCTGGCCAAACATGAAGCTTCACGTTAATGGAGTCGACGTCAAACGGTTTTTGTGTCGACACAGCACGAACGCTCTCGCAAGGCAGAAATGCTAAGGTCAATGGCGACTGTCTTTTGAAGTTAAGGGTGAAAAATAGATGCCTAACAGTGACAAATAAGAGATATGGGTGACTAATACTTCAGTAAGGGTGACAAATGGACAGCAAGCCTGAAAGGCTTGAAAACTGAAGAAGCTGTGTTAACGCAACAGGTAACTGCGTCGACGTAGCCAAGGTATGCCAGCTGAATAAGGTGCAAGGCTGAAAAATGGGTAGCTAGGCTAAAACATAGTAAAAGAGAAGAAGCAACGTCAACACAACATATGTTGTGCGTCAACGCAGGATAAGTTGAAGCCCTGAAGGCAGCTCACACAAACCAAAGGCGACGGCTCAAGCTGAATAAGGGTGATAAATATATGAGCAAGGGTGACAAATGTGCAGTAGAGTTAACAAATAGCTCCTCAAGGCTGAATAATAGACTACATGGTTGAAAACGTGGTGAGTGAAGAAGCTGCGTTAACATAGTGCGTCAATAACGTCGACGCGGCTAAGGTCACCAGGCAGAAGAACGAACAAAGGCGACGGCTTAACATGCCTAAGGGTGAAAAATACATGAGTAAGGCAGACAAATGGACAATAAGGGTGTAAAATAGTTTGCTAAGGTTGAAAAATAGCTCGACTCATGTGAAATGCAACCTTCAGACTTATGTTTGAAAGTAAACGTTCGGCACACCATCCCAGGCCACGTGGCAACTCTCCAGAAGACTTCTTATGAAGAATTTTTCTCTTCTTGACACGTGGATCAATGAGAATTAATCTCAAGATTTGAATCAGTTTCAGGAAGTTCAAATCTCTACCCTATAAATATGAGACTACTTCTTCCGGAGAAGATAATGAAAAAAGAGATCAAAGCAAAGAATAAGTAGAAGAGAGCTGTGAAAAAAGGGCAGGAACTGAAAGAAGAATTTGAACAAGAGCTTTGAAAGATCTGAATTCGAGCACAATCCAGAACAAGATTAGTGCACAAGGTGGTGATCATCTGCAGATTCCGGATTTGAAGAGTGTGGTTCCTGATCTATCAGATCATAGTAGAAGAGAAGCAATAGGGAGACTCATCAGCAGATCGACTTCAGATATATTGGGAGAATTTTGAACTAGATTAGCGATTTCTCCTTTGTTCTTTGTTGTTTTGAATTTTAACCTTGTTTACTCAAGCTGTGTGGCAGCGTCTTCAAGCTGTTTGTCAGCAGATCTCAATCTAGCGAGAAGTGCTATAATTGAGTGTACTCAAGCTGTTAGTCAGCAGATGTAAGCAGTGTAATCAGCGGATCTAAGTTGTAGGGTGGATGTAGGTATCTGAGTTGAGATCGAACCATCTTAAAATCCTCGTGCCTCGTGTGTGATTGATTGTGTTCTTTTGTGTAACGTCTTGTAATCTATATCGTCAAGGTATTGTCCGCTTTGGCCTACCGACCTCATGATTTTATCCATTTCCAACAGTGATCGGCTCCAGAATGGGGGACTTCCCGGGAGGTCACCCATCCCAGTACTACTCCCCATTAAGCACGCTTAACTTCGGAGTTCTTTTTCAAGAACTGTGCTGATACTTCAAAATGCGCCTCGGTGATATAGAGTACAACTTAGCTATATTTGAGGGTGTTACATTTTATCTTCTCTGCTAGTTGATCATTTAGGATCGAATTAGCAATTCTATAGCAGTAGATCTTAATTCCACATATTCATTTTACTGCATTAGAGCTTAATGTGGGGCAGATCTATTCACCCCCCCCTCTAGATCTTTCATCTCACTGAACCAACACGTGGTATCAGAGCCTAACTCTCCAGTAAGGGCTTAACATCCGGGAGAGATCCAGTGAAATGGAGAATAGAGGATACATAGTTGAATGTCATTCTGTCAACAAGCCTCCGTTCTTTAATGGCACTGATTATGCCTATTGGAAAAATCGTATGCAGGTGTTCTTAAGAGCTCAGGATCACGAGATCTGGAAGGTAGTCAGTTGAGGTCCCTTCTAGCTCCCTAAAGATGAAGATAACTGGACTTGAGAGCAGATCAGAAGATCTAACCTCAATTGGAGTGCTATGAACACTATGCAGTGTGCCCTGCATCCTACCGATTTCTCAAGGGTCTCTTCTTGCTCCATAGCAAAGGAGATGTGGGATCGATTGTAGGTAATTTACGAGGGAACATCGGAGGTAAGAGAAACAAAAGTCAATATGCTGATTTCTGAATATGAGGCATTTAAAATGAAATCTGACGAAAGTACATCTGAGATGTATGCTAGGTTGACTCAGCTCACTAATAGCCTAAAGAGCTTAGGCAAAGCATATAGTGAATATGAGCTGGTTAGGAAAATTCTCAGATCATTGACTCCGATCTGGCACACCAAGGCCACTGTGGTGGAGGAATCAAGGAATCTAGCCACCACCACTATTGATGATGTTGTGCATGTGTGGTAACACATGATTCTTTGGTTTTGATGATATCTGAGTATGACTCATTATAAGTTTGTTAAAATGATTCAACTATGTCTTAATATGCATAACAATGACTTTGATGAGTACATGCAATGGCTTTCATGGAAAGACTCAGGTTGTTGACAGAAGCCGTGTGCCCGCTGAAGAAAAGAAGAGAATGATGAATAGGAGTCAACTCCAAGGTCAGCTGGAGCAGACTCCACAGTAATCTCTCAAGGCTAGCATCTCCAATAGCTTGATCCAAAGCCACTCTGCAGCTGATACTACTTCAGCAGATCTCATGCTAATAGTGCACCAATAGTAGCCAAGACTCCAGTTTAAAAGCTTTTATGAAGTGGAGTCGACTCCATCAGCTCATGGAGTCGACGCATCCAAGCTAATGAAGCTGCTAGATACCGTTGACAAATAGGTACTTGAGGGTGAAAAATACATCTCTAAGGGTGAATAATAGGTCGCCAGGCTAAAAGTTTTGAAGGGCGCTAAAGCAGCGTCGACGCAGTGCTAAAAAGCGTCAACGCAGTTAGTCAAGAGTCAAGCCCATCAGTCAACATGCCAGCAGAAGTAAGAAGTGGAGTCAAAGTTGACTTTGGTCAAAGTCTAAAGTCCCGCGATCAATGACACCCAAGTGGGGGGTGAATTGGGTGTATACAAACTTTTAGAAAATTCTTAGCCAAATTAAACAAGTGTGAAAAATAGCCGAATGAAAATAGATATCTATATGAGAACACTTAGTTCTAATAAAGTCTATCACACTCAACCGATCTTAGGTACGGTGGCGGAGGTGAAAATCTGAAGATTCTACTCACACAAGATGTTATCTTCCTGACAAGGTTTGCCTTGTCGATCCGAGCCTACCTTTTGATATACCCGAGATTTGATATGAGAATGATAAATTATGCTAGATCTAACTCAAACAATACAACCAAAATAATCTCTGTGTGTGCTACACAGAATGCTGCCAAGTCTTCTTCTTCATTGCTTCCCTCGCTGGATTCTTCTTCTTGAAATCATCATCAGATTGGTGAGCTTTCAATCCAATCACTTTCTTCTTCTTCGTATCTTCCTCTGCTGTTCTCTTCATGTTTATCTCATAGGTCATGAGTGACCCTATGAGCTCGTCCAAAGTGAGTGTGGATAAATTTTTCGAATCCTCAATTACTATGGCTTTTGTGTGCTATGCCGACAGAAGTGATCTCAGAACTTTCCTCACAAGATCGGAGTTTGTGTACTCCTTCCCGAGGCTTTTGAGACCATTTATGATCTCCGTTAATATCGCGAACATTTCTGAGATGGTTTTTTCAAATTTCATTTTGAATAGCTCATAGTCTCTTACAAGTAGATTGGCCTTGGTCTCCTTGACCTCTGAGGTTCCCTCATATATGAGTCGCAACTTATCCCACATCTCCTTCGCTGAACTGCACATGGATACACGAGAAAACTCATTAGGATGTATAGCACATTGCATGATATTCATAGCATTAAAATTTACAGTGCATTTCTTAATTTCCTCGGGTGTCCATTTTTCTTCATCATCCGAGAGTTTATAAGGACCCTTGTTCATAACCCTCCAGACCTCGTACTCCTGAGCTCTTAGAAAAATATGCATTCTGTTTTTCCAGTAGGAGTAGTTCGAACCATCAAAGAATGGATGGCGATTTATGGAATGACCCTCAGGCATCATCCCCTTGTTGGCCATTGATCTGGATCTGACTCTAGATTGTTAGATCTGAAAGAAATAGAGCCTTGGCTCTGATACCAATTGAAGTCCTGCGATCAATGACACCCAAGAGGGGGGTGAATTGGGTGTATACAAACTTTTAGAAAATTCTTAGCCAAATTAAACAAGTGTAAAAAATAGCCGAATGAAAATAGAGATCTATATGAGAACACTTAGATCTAATAAAGTCTATCACACTCAACCGATCTTAGGTACGGTGGCGGAGGTGAAAATATGAAGATTCTACTCACACAAGATGTTATCTTCCTGACAAGCTTTGCCTTGTCGATCCAAACCCACCTTTTGATATACCCGAGATTTGATATGAGAATGATAAATTATGCTAGATCTAACTCAAATAATACAACCAAAATAATCTATGTGTGTGTTGCACAGAATGGGGATAGAAGAAAAGGAACAAACCACACAAAGGACAGTGATTTTTAGGTGGTTCGGATGCAACGACGGTAACCTACGTCCACCCCTCACGATATGTGAGGATTCACACACTATCTTGCAAAGGATTACAAGATCAACACATACACACACACACACACACACACACACACACACACACACTTATGGAGAGTTCGGAACTCCCACGATGGTGCACACGCACCAAATCACAAAGATATGTGAAGACGAGAAGACACACACACACACACACACGGATTTGCGTAGATCCACACACACACAAGTGTTTAAAAGTACAAGATCACACACTTTAAGCTTGATGAGAAACAAGGGAGAAACATAAAATGAAAAACTCATATTTAAGCTCCCCCTTAATGGATGAAGATGATCTTGGATGAAGCTTCCTCCTCAGCTAGATCTTCACTTGAATTGCCTGCAGATGATCTTCAAAAACTTGGAAATAGATGAAGAAGTTCTTCCCCAAAACACTATTCACGGAACTACAGTGGCAGCACTCTTTCTCCCCTTGATAGTCTCTTTGATCTCCCTTGAGTGATTAGGGTTTTTGACCCCAATATGATGTATTTATAGATCTTGGATGGTCAAGGGACAAGTCAGGAACCAGATCCACAAATCATGGCAAGTCTGGTGACTTTGGGATTAAACAAACCCAAAGAAAGGAGCTTCCCACGTTGAAGAACACAAGTCAACAATTGCTGCCTCGAAGCTGGCGGTCAACCGGCAGGAGGGGGCGGTCAACCGAAAATTCACAGAGTTTGAACTTTTCAGCCCTGGGAAAATCGGTCGACCAGGATAGGGCCGGCGGTCGACCGGACTGTAAATTCATGTAGATTTTTGAACGTTGTTAATTCTGGTCGACCAGCCTATGCTCTCAGGTCGACCGGACTGTAAAAATCCTGCAAAAACAAGTTGTTAGCCTAGCAAGTCATATCCATATGATCGAGGCTTGAGTTGAACTTATGTTGTTATTGATTTCAAGTCCATTTGAGCTCTTTATATCAAATCTCACATTCAAGCTATTAGCATTACACAAAGTGGCCTTAAACATGTTCAAAACTTACTCATGATTACTTTAACATGTCATGAGATGAAAAACTGAGTTCAAGATTTTGTTATCATCAAAATCACTTGGAAAGACTCAACAATCTCTCCCCTTTTTGATGATGACAAAACACTAGATTAAGAAAGTAATGACATGCCTTGATAACCAAAAATGCGTATGTGTAATGCATCAAACCATGGCATTCTTCATTGTGCATCAAGCCATTCAAAACACGCAACCATTCAACATTGTTTGCCAAGATAGATGGGAAATGAAATAAGAGCCAACCACTTTATATCAAACACCAAGTGCATTTTCATTTCATCATTTCATTACAAAGTACATTGATGTTTGAGAGAATGCAAGACTTCTAGACAACATGACAAGGCAAAGTCAGAAATGCAGAACTGACAGACTCACAAGATGATAATGACTCAAGGAGAAAAACCTCACAAATGATCATGCATACAAGCATACTAACATACGAACATACCAACATAACTGACATACAATATATAACACCTGCACCACTACATATATGACCTGCACCACTACTTCTCCCCCTTTGGCATCATCAAAAGGGGATAGGTGTCACGCCCCGAACCGATAGCAGCGGGAAGCGATGCTCGGAACGTGGCAAGAGACAAGTCACGATAACAAGAGCGGAAGATAAATAATCACAATAAAATACAAAGAGGCCAGACACACATTTTGAGAAAATACGAACTCTTATTAATTTAAAAGATATATTTTGACACCACTTACAATAAAAGATTCAAACTAAATAACAAAAAGAAATAACTAGACTAGCTAGACTCAAGAAAATGAAAGAGCAGACTCCAACTCTAGGTTCCAGGTTCCACTCGATCACACTGATCCATTTCCCAATGCACGTACCGATACTCGCATAACCTGAAAAGGGATGGAAGTAGGGGTGAGCAAAAAGCTCAGTAGGAATTATACTCTATCATCAGGCATAGTTTAAGTGATTAGCAAGTAAATTACATTTTTATATGCAATACTAAGAAATAAATAAATGACGATAACGGCATAATGAAACAACGTAATAACAAGATCTTGCAAGGTCAAGAAATATACAATTGATAATGATTAACAAGGATAACAGATACAAGAATTTACAACAGGAGATATAACAATAGATAGTAGTAAGGAATTGGCCAACAAGCAAGTAATTTATACATCATTCCAAGTACGATCAAGTAATAAGTAACAAGAGCTTTTATGTCGTAGACGGTACACAAGTCATGTATTTCGTTGCAATGCCCCACCATGTCATTAACATCCCATGGGCTCACTAACTTTCGGGCGCTCTCCCCAGGACCATACCGGGCCCCTACGATGCGTTGGCATTGATTTATTGGATACAAGATCCCACGAGTCTAGACATTCAGTCAATTTTTAATGGCCAATTTAATCAGAGGAATTTCTGTCATAAGTTCAGATTTAAGGACCAAACTTGTCCTTGGATTCAAGAGTACAAAACACGGTCAAACTCATCTCCAAGAGATGTGCGGTCATAACAGAGCCGCTCAATGGTATATACGGTTCATACAAGGCCGTACATACAGGAACTGGACTGAAACTCAACCCGAGAGGTCAAGAAAAGAACGGCTGACAGTGGGCCGCTCAAGGTATGAACGGTGCATTATGGGCCGCTCATGTCCAGAAGACATTAAGGCCTATGAACAAGATATACGGTCCATACTGGGCCGTATAAAGATATGTGGTCACAATCGGGCCGCCGAAGAGGTTATGCGGTCAACGATTAACCGCTCATGCCTCTCGTCGTCCGATTCGATCCAAACCTTAAACCAGCGGTTTAAACACATAAAACAGGGTTTGCTGGTGTTTAACAGTTCCTAACAGGGATATAACAAAGTTCCAAGATGATGGTAAGACCGCCGGATAGAGTTTCCAGGGGTAAAACCAAGACTAGCACGCGAATCGGCTAATCGACTTGCGTAAAGTCAGAAAAAATTGGTCACGCTGTTACTGTAGTACAACAGATAAACAGCAAGCTAATGATCATATTAATTCTAATTACAAGTCAAATTAACAAGAATTAAGTTTTACATTAAGCCAAGATGCCAAAAAGAATGATTCAAGATGATAAGCTAATGAACAAGATCGCGTAAGTCGCGTAGGCACGAATAACAAGTAATTAACAGAAATTTAGTTGCATAATTAATCACTAATTATGTGGGTTTCTATTTTACTAATTATCATTAATGACATGAAAATGAATGCATTAGAACCATTACTAAGTCACTCTCTGTGGGGATAAACGGTTCTGGATGGACCGTATAACTATCGGGCTTAACAGGGGCTGAAACGGGGCTCAAAAGAGGGTCTGGGCGTTGGGCGGCCCTGGGCTGGCCGCCCAAGTAGTTGAGCGGTTCCCAGATGACCGCCCATGGGTTGGGCGGCTCTCAGATGACCGCCCATCCCAGGGTCACAGGGATATGTGGTCACTTTCTGGCCGTTTATCCTCCAGGGGGTTATGTGGTCACCTACGGACCGTTTATCCGGTTATGTGGTCAGTTTGGAACCGTCCAACCAGTTGTGTGGTCAGTTTGGAACCGTTTAACTACTGACTAAGCCAGTGTCAGGTCTGGGCTTGAGTTGTGCGGTCTATCGTGCGACCGTCCATCTCTGGTCGTCTCCGGTCATCCCTTCCGCGTCCGATGAACGCCGGGAAGCTAAGGGGTTTGCTAGGGTTGCACTAAAATGCTAATAAATCATGAAAATGAGCTCCAAATAAGGGGCTTTTGGTACCTTTGGAAAGCTAACAGAGAATACTATCTAACAGTAAGGCCAATTGCAAAATATCTCGCTGAAATCGAGATTTATTAAGGTAAGACATGGGAAACCCTAATTCTGACATACTATGACTAAAACGTAAAATTCTCTCAGTATACAGAACAGAACTTGGGGCTTCTTATGTCAAAAGAAAGCCACTCCGATGCTGAATCCAACCATATAAGATATGGTACATGAGGATTAGGATTGGTAACTCGAAATCAGAAATCAACTCGGAAGAACACACCGAAAGCTAGGTCTAGACATGCTGTTACTCCGAACAGAAATTCTCTAGACAGGCTGAATGGAATTTAGGCCTTTTATAACCAATGGAAAGAGCACGAAAAACTCTACAATATGCATGGATCAATTTCATATTTACGTCCTGAAATCAAAACTAAATCGAAGAAGGAACAAAGTTAACCCTAATTTAACATGCTTCTAACATGCTTCTACTAAACCTTAAAATACTCGCAGGATACTACATGATATTTGGGGCTTTATATATCAAAAGAAAGAGGACTTCATGCTGAACATTTTTATATATTACTTGATGTTTGAGCCCGAGAGAACCTACCTCAATTTGATGAAGAACAAGGAAGAACAAAGGAGGAAGAAAGAAAGAAGGAAGCCGACACCCACGCACTCAACGCGAGATATCTCCCAGATCTGAAAACTTCAGCGACTGCCGCGGCTGCCAAATGAGAATAGACTGGAAGGGCTTCATTTTGATAGTTTATACACGTTCTGGGATGGTCTGTGGTGAGAGGAATCGACGCCACAAGAGGCGTGTTGGACAAGGCGCCGCCAAGCAAGACCAAGTCAAAACTCGACCAGCCGCCTCAATTAGGGTTAGGGTTTCGAGCAATTTTTAGAGGGCTATTGAAGTTAAGATCATGGCCTTTAATTTGACACCAATTTCAGATCAAATGGTTGAGTATTAAGGTTGAATTTTGTGTTTGAAGTCAAGGTTAGGTAAAGGTTGAAAAGTGTGGATTTTTCACTTAAAACATTAAATAGATCTTGCTACGGATTTTCACTGGGTTAATCCCAGAAGATAAATTTGTTACATACAGTTCCAGAAACCTAATTACCATTTTTATGGATTTTTATCACGTAGAAGAATTTTCGATGGTACTATTCCAAGGAATAAAATATTATTTAATGGAACTCACTTAAACGATAAATAGATCTAATTACAGATTTTTACTGATAAAACTCAAGAAGGCAAAGTTGTTTCATAAATCATTCTCTATCAATTTACTATTTTTCTAGATTTTTGTGAGAAAGTCGAAATTACACTAGCACTATTCACTGAGGAATATAATATTAATTTCTGAAATTCATTTATCTAAATTAAAAATTCACTATTTCAATTAAATTTCAGATTTTAAAAACCGGGGTGTTACACCCTCCCCCACTTAAAGGAATTTGGTCCCCAAATTCACCGGGTATTACTAATTATGTGAATGTTTAAACTAAGATGATCTTATCTATCAAAATAACATGTTAATTATACTATCTATCAAAATATCATGTTAATTATACAACTAATGACGAAAGAATTTAGCTATAGCTAGGGATAAAAGAGAACGATACCATATATAATTCTTCATTCGGTAGGAGTGGGTTCCGATTTTTCTCTTGTAGTTTTGCTTGTGGGAGTAACTTAGGACAGCTAGCTATTTTATGATCCTGATTTCCGCAACGCAGGCACGCTCCGCTCCTTCGCCAGCACTCCTTCGTAAGGTGACCAAGTTTGTGACAGTAAAAACATTCCCTAGGTGTAAGATTACTCTTCTTCTTCTTATTACGTCGGGTTTCCTTACGACGGACTCGCCAGCCTTTAGCGGAACCGAATCCTAGCTTACCCATGGAACCACTCGGTTTCATTTTAAGAATGGCTTAGAGACCTGCAAGATAGTTATATGGTTAACTTTTTCATTACCCTTACGTGTAACACGACGCAATCTTGCATATATTTTATTACTTAACCCACGATACTACCCAATCTAACCAGGTGACAAGAGATGACACGGGTCTTAAGACTTAGGGTAACCTATACTCTTG
The DNA here is from genome assembly GCA_022559845.1 of Amorphophallus konjac. Lineage (NCBI taxonomy): Eukaryota > Viridiplantae > Streptophyta > Magnoliopsida > Alismatales > Araceae > Amorphophallus > Amorphophallus konjac. The sequence goes on from CM040120.1 coordinate 404,514,140, forward strand.
GACAAAATCCAAGGACTCAGGCAAGGAGGCTCTGATACCAAAACTGTCACGCCCCGAACCGATAGCAGCGGGAAGCGATGCTCGGAACGTGGCAAGAGACAAGTCACGATAACAAGAGCGGAAGATAAATAATCACAATAAAATACAAAGAGGCCAGACACACATTTTGAGAAAATACGAACTCTTATTAATTTAAAAAGATATATTTTGACACCACTTACAATAAAAGATTCAAACTAAATAACAAAAAGAAATAACTAGACTAGCTAGACTCAAGAAAATGAAAGAGCAGACTCCAACTCTAGGTTCCAGGTTCCACTCGATCACACTGATCCATTTCCCAATGCACGTACCGATACTCGCATAACCTGAAAAGGGATGGAAGTAGGGGTGAGCAAAAAGCTCAGTAGGAATTATACTCTATCATCAGGCATAGTTTAAGTGATTAACAAGTAAATTATATTTTTATATGCAATACTAAGAACGAAATAAATGACGATAACGGCATAATGAAACAACGTAATAACAAGATCTTGCAAGGTCAAGAAATATACAATTGATAATGATTAACAAGGATAACATATACAAGAATTTACAACAGGAGATATAACAATAGACAGTAGTAAGGAATTGGCCAACAAGCAAGTAATTTATACATCATTCCAAGTACGATCAAGTAACAAGTAACAAGAGCTTTTATGTCGTAGACGGTACACAAGTCATGCATTTCGGTGCAATGCCCCATCATGTCATTAACATCCCATGGGCTCACTAACTTTCGGGCGCTCTCCCCAGGACCAGACCGGGCCCCTACGATGCGTTGGCATTGATTTATTGGATCCAAGATCCCACGAGTCTAGACATTCAGTCAATTTTTAATGGTCAATTTAATCAGAGGAATTTTTGTCATAAGTTCAGATTTAAAGGACCAAACTTGTCCTTGGATTCAAGAGTACAAAACATGGTCAAAATCATCTCCAAGAGATGTGCGGTCATAACAGAGCCGCTCAATGGTATATACGGTTCATACAGGGCCGTACATACAGGAACTGGACTGAAACTCAACCCGAGAGGTCAAGAAAAGAACGGCTGACAGTGGGCCGCTCAAGGTATGAACGGTGCATTATGGGCCGCTCATGTCCAGAAGACATTAAGGCCTATGAACAAGATATATGGTCCATACTAGGCCGTATAAAGATATGCGGTCACAATCGGGCCACCGAAGAGGTTATGCGGTCAACGATTAACCGCTCATGCCTCTCGTCGTCCGATTCGATCCAAACCTTAAACCGGCGGTTTAAACACATAAAACAGGGTTTGCTGGGTTTTAAAAAGTTCCTAACAGGGATATAACAAAGTTCCAAGATGATGGTAAGACCGCCGGATAGAGTTTCAGGGGGTAAAACCAAGACTAGCACGCGAATCGGCTAATCGACTTGCGTAAAGTCAAAAAAAATTGGTCACGCTGTTACTGTAGTACAGCAGATAAACAGCAAGCTAATGATCATATTAATCCTAATTACAAGTCAAATTAACAAGAATTAAGTTTTACATTAAGCCAAGATGCCAAAAAGAATGATTCAAGATGATAAGCTAATGAACAAGATCGCGTAAGTCGCGTAGGCACGAATAACAAGCAATTAACAAAATTTAGTTGCATAATTAATCACTAATTATGTGGGTTTCTATTTTACTAATTACCATTAATGACATGAAAATGAATGCATTAGAACCATTACTAAGTCACTCTCTGTGGGGATAAACGGTTCTGGATGGACCGTATAACTATCGGGCTTAACAGGGGCTGAAACGGGGCTCAAAAGAGGGTCTGGGAGTTGGGCGGCCCTGGGCTGGCCGCCCAAGTAGTTGGGCGGTTCCCAGATGACCGCCCATGGGTTGGGCTGCTCTCAGATGACCGCCCATCCCAGGGTCACAGGGATATGTGGTCACTTTCTGGCCGTTTATCCTCCAGGGGGTTATGTGGTCACCTACGGACCGTTTATCTGGTTATGTGGTCAGTTTGGAACCGTCCAACCAGTTGTGTGGTCAGTTTGGAACCGTTTAACTACTGACTAAGCCAGTGTCAGGTTTGGGCTTGAGTTGTGCGGTCTATTGTGCGACCGTCCATCTCTGGTCGTCTCCGGTCATCCCTTCCGCGTCCAATGAACGCCGGGAAGCTAAGGGGTTTGCTAGGGTTGCACTAAAATGCTAATAAATCATGGAAATAAGCTCCAAATAAAGGGCTTTTGGTACCGTTGGAAAGCTAACAGAGAATACTATCTAACAGTAAGGCCAATTGCAAAATATCTCGCTGAAATCGAGATTTATTAAGGTAAGACATGGGAAACCCTAATTCTGACATACTGTGACTAAAACGTAAAATTCTCTCAGTATACAGAACAGAATTTTGGGCTTCTTATGTCAAAAGAAAGCCACTCCGATGCTGAATCCAACCATATAAGATATGGTACATGAGGATTAGGATTGGTAACTCGAAATCAGAAATCAACTCGGAAGAACACACCGAAAGCTAGGTCTAGACATGCTGCTACTCCGAACAGAAATTCTCTAGACAGGCTGAATGGAATTTAGGCCTTTTATAACCAATGGAAAGAGCACGAAAAACTCTACAATATGCATGGATCAATTTCATATTTACGTCCTGAAATCAAAACTAAATCGAAGAAGGAACAAAGTTAACCCTAATTTAACATGCTTCTAACATGCTTCTACTAAACCTTAAAATACTCGCAGGATACTACATGATATTTGGGGCTTTATATATCAAAAGAAAGAGGACTTCATGCTGAACATTTTTATATATTACTTGATGTTTGAGCCCGAGAGAACCTACCTCAATTTGATGAAGAATAAGGAAGAATAAATGAGGAAGAAAGAAAGAAGGAAGTCGACACCCACGCACTCAACGCGAGATATCTCCCAGATCTGAAAACTTCAGCGACTGCCGCGGCTGCCAAATGAGAGTAGACTGGAAGGGCTTCATTTTGATAGTTTATACACGTTCTGGGATGGTCTGTGGTGAGAGGAATCGACGCCACAAGAGGCGTGTTGGACAAGGCACCGCCAAGCAAGACCAAGTCAAAACTCGACCAGCCGCCTCAATTAGGGTTAGGGTTTCGAGCAATTTTTAGAGGGCTATTGAAGTTAAGATCATGGCCTTTAATTTGACACCAATTTCAGATCAAATGGTTGAGTATTAAGGTCGAATTTTGTGTTTGAAGTCAAGGTTAGGTAAAGGTTGAAAAGTGTAGATTTTTCACTTAAAATATTAAATAGATCTTGCTACGGATTTTCACTGGTTTAATCCCAGAAGATAAATTTGTTACATACAGTTCCAGAAACCTAATTACCATTTTTATGGATTTTTATCCCGTAGAAGAATTTTCGATGGTACTATTCCAAGGAATAATCAGAAAAACCTAACCTAGAGATCAATGGGAGAGTGCACCCCCTACCAGCGGTAAGGAGAAAGCCACTCCACCATCAGACCACTAGGAGGCAATTTATTTCATTGATGAAGAAAATGAGTTACATCAATCTGATACTAGGCAAGCCTAGTGAATCCAGCCGAGCCGCACCTTTTATAATGGAAGGGAGCTCACTGTAAGAATAAAAAGAATTACATTTAGTAGTGCAAGCTAATGAAGCAAGAAGGTCTGCAACAGTATTGGCTTCTCTGTAGATATGAGACAAAGAATCCTGCTGAGATATAGTGCTCCAGATTTCTCTGACAAAGCTAAGAATGGACCATGGGCAGTGAGTTTCCTTTTTGACAATTCGAACAAGGGTGAGAGAATCACATTCAATAAGGGCTGGATTAGAATTCACAGTCTTCAAGTATTTGATGCCATCAAGAAGGGCACGGGCTTCAGCTATAAGAGGATTGGAGTGACCATAAAAGTGAGAGAAAGCAAGGATGGCCTTGCCTCTGTAGTCCCTGATAATACCACCTCCTCCAGTGTCTCCAGATAGCTTGCTGGCTCCATCAGTATTGAGTTTTATAGAAGGCCAGGGAGGGCAAATCCATCTCACAATCTTCATCTGTTGTCTGCCGGGAGCTTGATTTTTGATTCCCAGATGATCCAAGATTTTCCGGTTGAAGGACTTTGTTTCCTTGAGGCCAGCAGCCGAGCAGACCTTCTTAACTTGGAACATAATATGATGGATGAAATTGGGTTTTGAAAAAGATTTATCCTCATATTTGATACTGTTCCTGGTTTTCCAAATTTCCCACATACCATATCCAATGAAGGCAAGGGTGAAGAGAGCAAAGGCCGAACCTGGCTGAGCAAGGCTGATAGAGTGCAGAATGAATTCCCTGGTGGTTCGTCCTTCTAAGTGCAAACCTGCAGCTGTAAAGGCAGTCCAAATAGAGATAGCTATTTCACTGTTCAGGAATAAGTGAATGGGGTCTTCCACCTGCGGAATTCTGCAGCATGAACATTTGGAACAGAGGACAACACCAACTCTTTGGACATTATCATCAGTCGGTAGACAGTTATTCATAATCTTCCATAAATGGACTGAAATTTTAGTAGGAACCCAATTAGACCACAGCCGATTCCAGGGGATACTAGACTGAAGATGACTATTAGTCATTGATTTGTAAGTTGAAGCAACTGTACACTGACCAGATGGAGAGAGACTCCAGATGCCCAAGTCCATTTCCTGATTCAGACAAACAGTTTTGATAGCTTGCTGGATATCATTAGAAGCCAATGCATTCAGCAGGGCAGAATCTTCAGAAGTAGGGTTCAGTATGACATCTCTTACAGAGGCTTCAGGATTTGGAATAAGTTCATCAGAAACATAGCTATATAAGCACTGTTGGCCCAGCCAGTTATCATACCAGAAATTAGTATTAATACCATTCCCAATAATGACTTTCTTGTACTGAAGAATGTAGGCCTTAGCCTTCAGCCAGCTTCTTCTAGCAAAACCCTTCATGTTTCTGAAATTTGCCTCTCGGATGTGGCCTTTGTACAGATACTTGGCTCTAAAATAAGAAGCCCAAAGAGAATCAGTGTGAATAGCATTCCACATCATTTTAACTCGAAGAGCAGTTTCCATAAGCCTGATAGACATGATGCCAAGACCCCCTTTAGACTGTGGCCTACATAAAGCCTTCCAAGATTTCCAATGTCTCTTTTTGCCAAGGGGTGAAGATCCCCAAAAAAAATTAGCAAAGTCCTGCTCAATCTGATTATGAATACCAATATGCATAGGAGTAGAAGACAGTGAATAAATTGGTAATGAAGTAAGAACATGCCTAATAAGAACCAATCTGGCACCTTGGGATAAAAGGTTTGCCTTCCACCCAGAGATTCTCTTTTGAATAGTGTTGATGACCCCTGCAAAATAAATCTTTTTAGTTCTACCAATCATCAGAGGAATGCCAAGATATTTATGAGGAAAAGATAGTCTTGAGAATCCAGTGAGATTCTGAATGCGCTGAGCAACAGAAATAGGCTTCTTGGGGTGAATTAAATAGCCACTCTTGCTGACATTAATCAGTTGGCCTGATGCATGTTCATATGTGTGAAGAAGATTCAGTAAATTTCTAATAGAGGCAGAGGTGGCTTTACTGAAAACCAGAGTATCATCTGCAAACAGTAAGTGGGATATATTTGGGCATCTCTGGAGGCCTGTGAACCATTCAACCCGGCCACTGCTGAAGGCGTCTCTAAGCAACCTGCTCAATGCTTCTTCAGCTATAACAAATAAAGAGGGTGCTATCGGGTCACCTTGACGTATACCTCTAGTTGATTTGAAAAAACCAGTAGTGTCTCCATTCAGTAAAATGGAAAACCAGCAATTGTTGATCAGTCTATCAATGAGAGTTATGAAATTGTTGCTGAAACCAAATCTGAGCATTACTGAATAGAGAAAATCCCATTCAAGTCTATCATAGGCTTTAGCCATATCAAGCTTAAGCATAACATTAGAGCCTCTGGTTTTTCTGCCCAATTCAAAAGAGAGCTCTTGAGCCAGAGCAATATTTTCAATGATCTGTCTCCCCTTAACAAAAGCAGACTGCTCAGAAGAAATGATTCTGGGAAGAATGGTTGCCAATCTTCTGTTTATGATTGAGGAAATGATCTTGTAGAAAAAATTGCATAAACTTATCGGCCTATAATCTGTAATATCCACTGAGTTTGACTTTTTTGGTATGAGAGCAATCAGAGTGGAAGTAACATATCTAGGCAGAGGATTCCGGGAAGAAAAGGCTTCTTGCACAGCACTGATAACCATGGGGCCAATGATGTTCCAAACTTTTTGGAAAAACACTCCAGAAAACCCATCAGGCCCTGGGGCACTATCAGCTGACAAGCTGAAGACTGCATCATGAACTTCAGTTTCAGTCGGAATATCACAAAGTCTGTCATTATCAGCCTGCTGAACTAATTGAGGAATACAGCTCAAGAAGTCAATATCAATATGATGGTCTTGAGTGGAGAAGGCATTCTGAAAATGGGAGACAGCTATTCTTTTCATAACCTCATGATCTGATGAAAGATTACCAGCAGGGGTTTTCAATTGAGTAATTTTATGTTTTCTTCTATTAGCTAAAGTAGACAAGTGAAAGAATTTGGTGTTTCGGTCACCCTCCAGGAGCCACCTAATCCCTGACTTTTGTCTCCAGAAAAACTCTTGCTGCAGAAGCCTTTCAGATTGAATGTTCTTTGCTTCTTCTAAATCTGCCATATTAGCATCAGTTGGCTGAAGGTCATATTGATGCTCAGCTTGAAGGACAGCATCCTCAGCAGTGGATAAGTTCAGGTGAACATTGCCAAAGGTTTCTTTATTCCAAACCCGAAGCATCCTTTTCAATGCTTTGAGCTTGAGGTACAAGCAATTCATGGGAGATGAAGCAACAGGGCTAGAATGCCAGCATGCCTGGACAGCTTCAAAAAACTGCTCATGCAAGATCCACATTTTCTGAAAGCAAAATCTACTCATTCTACGATCTTGGGAGATCAATTTAACAAGAAGTGGAGCATGGTCAGAAGCCTCCCTGGACAGATGTTCAATGGAAATAGGAAGAAGACTAAGCCAGTCTGCATTCAGGAGTACTCTGTCTAGTCGGGCCCAAATTCCTCTGCCTCCAGCTTGATTATTATGCCAGGTATATTTAGAACCAATATAGCCACCATCAATTAAGGCACAATCAGATATGCAGTTATTAAAGTCTGTCATAGCAGCTAGGTTTGGGGAATTACCACCAAGCTTTTCGTCCACATTTGTGATGCAATTGAAATCTCCAGCTACAATCCATGGTCCTTTTAGTTTAGAGTGTACATTAGATAAATAAGCCCACAGGTATTGCCTCTCCATAATATTGCATTTGGCATAGACAAAAGTTGAATGAAAATCAGGTAAAACAGCATTTGAATGAAGAAGAGTAATCTGCTGATCATCCCCGCAGACCACAGAAAAATTCAGAGGGTCTTTCCAAAGGACCTAGATGTGTGCCAAACCATTAGCATTTGCCACAACCTTGTCCATTCCCAATCTTCTGCATATATTATCCATTCTGCTAGTGTTAATTTTTGGTTCCAAGAGCACAATGCAGTCAATGTTATGAGATCTAATTAGGAATTTCACTCTGCCAATAGAGATATCATTCCCAATCCCTCTGATATTCCAAATAATGAAATTCATGATAACTGTTTAGTATCAAGAATATTACCCGTGGATCCTGTCCTTAACATAGATCTGGTTGTTACCCCTGATCTCTCATTATACAATGCCAGGACATTTTGAGCTTCTGCAAGGTTAGCTATTTCCAGTCTTCTTGTAGAGACCTCATCTATCGATGGAGGTTCATGCTCTTGCAAGGCCTTTGAGTCATCCTGACAAGTGTTTTGGTTTGAAGGGAGCTCCAAAAGTGGGCGGACCAGGGTTTCGGAGTGAGTTGCATGAGTGAGTTCCTGATGTCCAAGAACTGTGGGAACCTGGGACAAATCCGGGGAAACCAATTGAGGTAATGCTGGTTCGGAGCTAGAAAGTTGCTCCACATTAATAGTTGGTGCAATCTTCACAGGAATTGCTTCTTGCAGGCATAGATTAGTATGATCAGCTGGATCCCCTGGGTCTAAGACAGGAGGATTTGAGGAGTTTAATAAACAGGCCTTATTCAAGTCCGAAGACTGATTGGAGCTATTTCCCAGAGTTGAATTCCTTGGAAGAGTAGAAGGAATGCTACCTTCAGTGGCTCGGGTGGCAATCAAATTATCTTCAGCTATTTCCTTCTGATTGGTTACTGGCTGCCAAATGGCCTTGCCTTTGATTTCAGCTGTAGTCTGTTTTGGTTTCACAGTATTGGTTGAGTTCCTTGAGCCTTTACAGTTTGTTACATTATGACCAATACGAGAACAAATAGAACAATAAGATGGAAGCTCCGGGTAATTGACATCCTGCCATGCACCACCTCCTGGGACACCAATCCAAACTCTAGAGGGTCGCGGCTTGGATATATCCAGCTCAATGCAAACACGAGCAGCATTCGTTTGAGATAAATTCAGAGTGCATTGATCAACCTTCAGCACTCGACCAATATTACCAGCAATGGACCGAATCAAGTGCTCTATGTAGAAGTTAACCGGGAGACCAGGGAAAGAAATCCAGACCGGGAGAACGGGCGAATCTGCTGAAGGTGAAAAATCCATAGTCCATTTGAAGAAACGGAATAGTCGACCATGTACAAAAAGCGTCTCCTTTAATAACAGAGATAGATAATCTTGATAGTTTCGAAATCTCAATAGAAGGTGTCTGTTGTCCAGAGCGCTTATCATATAGTCATCAATAAATCTGCACCTGTTGTTCAAATGAGCTCTGATATCAGAGAAAGGTGGTCTTCCCTGAGGGGTGCGGGCAACCAAAGAGAAAGCGAAAGGGCCCAGGGACGCCGTGATCTCCTCCTGGGTGAAGAAAACTGCAGGTTCCCCATTGTCGGTGAGTGCCGGAGAGTGGACTGAGCCCGGGACGACCGGCGGGGCCATGGAAGATGACAAAACTTCAGCGAACGATCTTCCGCCAGTAGTCGAAGCAACGCCCAAAGAAGGAAGGCCAACCTGAAGAGGTGAAGAACCCCATTGAAGGGAGGCCTGGGAGGGGCCAGGCGCCGAGGGGGCCACGAGTGGCCCCCTGGGGTCAACCATCGAAGATGGCGACTCAAGGACAAAACTCTCTTCTCGTCGCCCTCTAGGTCAAAACTCTCAACTAAGAGTCAGTTCCATTCTATTCCAAGGAATAAAATATTATTTAATGGAACTCACTTAAACGATAAATAGATCTAATTACATATTTTTACTGATAAAACTCAAGAAGGCAAAGTTGTTTCATAAATCATTCTCTATCAATTTACTATTTTTCTAGATTTTTGTGAGAAAGTCGAAATTACACTAGCACTATTCACTGAGGAATATAATATTAATTTCCAAAATTCATTTATCTAAATTAAAAATTCACTATTTCAATTAAATTTCAGATTTTAAAAATCGGGGTGTTACAATAGGATAGACGAAAGGTAGACCCAAAGGACACAAGACCGAAGTGCAACAGTCTAGAGAAAGGAAGCAAAAGAGAAATCCTCATGGGTCATCTGCAGGAGGCTGGGCGTCTGGTGGAGGAAGAGGCACATGGCCAAGGCGGTCTTGATGCTGAAGGCGGTGCTGGATATGGGCAAGGGTTTGATCCCCATCATAGTCACGGCGCTGCATGTTCAGAAGAACGTGGTTCATAGCATGAAAATTCTCACGTGAATCTTCATGGCTCTGGGTGAGGGTGGTCATGTTGGTGGAGAGAGTGTGCATCTGAGTGGATAAGGAATCCAAGGCTGTGGAGAAAGAATCTGGATGCTGTGGCAGAGATTCCAGCATAGTGCCCATGGATGTTATGTTATCCCCAAAGGTAGAGAGTTGTTCCCCAAAGACATCCACCCGAGTTTTCAGCCCAGTGAACCGCCTGTCAAAAGTCTCATAGTCTACCCAAGAGTGCTATCCAACCCCCTGAGTAGAAGACTCTCATGATAGTACTGTGGTGGAGGAGGCACCTCGAGATCCATATGATGAGGTGAAGGTGGAGGCGGCTGCTCCTCAGTCTGAACTGGAGGGGGGACATCCCCTTGACTTTGTTGCTGCTCTTATTCTTGCTCATCCTCACTATCAGCTTCTTCCCCATAAACTGATATATCTCGGCAGAGCTCCCCATCGGGACCATAGTAATACCCAAAATCTATAAAGATCTTATGCTTATTATATATATCATCTTGTCGAATATAAATGAACTGCTCATTTGTCAAATTGATCCCAGCATATATGAAGATGTCTGTCAACTGTGAAGCATATGGCAAGGATCGCCGGAGATAGGTACGGCAAGTCCCAATCAGATCTGTTATGAGTCGACCCATGTTGATTGTAATCCCATTCATGATATTGTAAAATAGAAACCTCTGAACCTCTGTTACTTCATTTCGACTGCCAACCTTGGGACAGATGAGTGAAGTGAACATATGGTGCAAAATCTTTTACGTTGGTGGAAAATAATTTGCATTCAATGTGATTAAATCACTCACACCACACACATAATCACATTTTGTCATGATAATGAAAGTAGCCTCAACTTCACCATGACCAAAAGTCCGGTCAGCACCCCAGGCCGAGACTCCTAAGGCTCGTCGAAAAAGATCGGGTGTAATATGTAACTCAACTCCTTGAACAACTATATATAGCTCTTCATTTCTCTCAACCAGATTTCCATAAAATTGCTGCACTAGATTGGGATAGTATCTGGTATACCTAGTGACAAAATCCGTCCAACCGTCTTGAATCTTAAAAAGAGCACATAAATCAGGCAGAAGCTCATTCACCTCATTAAAGTCGACCAGTCGAGGGTCGATAATAGGTTGTGGAGGCAAGCGAGGTGCTCGAGGTGGTGCATGAGCTCACTGAGGCGGAGGAGCCGGGGCCTCTCGCCTCTGACCACTAGCTTTCCCTTGGGCAGAACGTCGAGAGCTCCGTCTAGGCGGCATCCCGAACTAGAAAACCTGGTGGAAACCCTTGAAAGGATGACGCTCGTCCTGGGAGAGGAAGTTGAAGCAAATGACACTCCAAGGGCTTGAAAAAGCCTTCTCCACAACCTGGAACCCTGGGAAAAGCTTCACACTCGCACGAACGTCCGAATGGAGTTAGTCCCGAAACCGTGACGAACACGCCGGATCTTGTGCGGGTGGAGGAATGATGAGGTTTAGGGGCTTGGGAGGTGGAGATATGTGATTCTAGGGTTAGGAAATGGGATATGAGAGAGAGTGGGGGTGTTCGAATAATATAATGGGGTGTTAGGACCCCTTATAAGATGGCTTGGTTGAGGGTCGGCCGGGCCGGTTCGCCGCCACCGGTCGACCGGTGCGGGAGCGGCGATCGACCGCTAGCCCAAAAATCCCCATTTTTGTATATATATATTTTGTTTCTCTTTCCTTTTTTTTAAATATGGGGAACATCATCTGACCTTCTGATTAGAGCCAACATCATGAAGTGGAGAGAAAAAGAAGAGATGGAGATTTGAGGAAAGTTCTCTAACTCCCCCTCTGGAGTTGCCTTAGGTCCGACATCACTAGGTTCACATTTATTTAACCAAGGAATATCTGGCCTTAGAAATATTTTTCAAGGATGTCTATATGTATAAATATATTCAAGCATGCAGGAGGATATATGAACACACACAAGGTATTAAAAGTAAATACATACAATATGCATGTTAATCTACCCTTGATGCATATGAGTTTCTATAAGTGCAATTCTCATCCTAAATATAGACCTATGTACGTATGCTCTCACCCTTACACATCCCAAGTTCCATTCTTATCTTGCTAAATTGATCCTGGTTTAGGGGTTTTGTGAAAATATCAGCTAGTTGATTGTGTGTCAATGAAATTCAATTCAAAGACCCCTTTTCCTACATGATCTCTCAGAAAGTGATGTCGAATATCAATATGTTTTGTCCTAGAATGTTGAACAGGGTTTTTTGACAAACTGATTGCACTCGTATTATCACATAAAATTGGAACACATTTCATTTCAACATCCAAATCAAGCAATTAATTTTTGATCCAAAATACTTGGGCTCCGCAACTTCCGGCGGCTACATATTCAGCCTCGGTCGTTGAGAGGGATACTGAATGTTGTTTCTTGGAAGCCTATGAAACCAGGCACCCACCAAGAAACTGACAGTACCCACTAGTACTTTTACAATCTACAATGCATCCGGCATAGTCCGCATCGGTGTATGCAATCAAATCAAATGAACTACCGATAGGAAACCACAAGCCAAAATCTATTATGCCAATTAAGTATCTAAAAATG